>OX439048.1:45405291-46605291 GCA_949317995.1 Acholoe squamosa
TGTTGATTCCCAAATAAACATAAACTTTAGGTAAATGCTTCTGAATCATATAAGGATGTCTGGGAGGCCTTTAGTGTAGAGAAATCCCGGAGAGAAATCTAATAACATGCAGAGTACTGAAAGGGAAACGATGGTCCAAGTTTTAAAAAGGCCCCTTTTCCATGGGGCTCTATATCAATACGGCAGGAAAGTGTAGCTTTTCAGATAAGTTGTCAAACTGATGATAATGCAAATATACACTATTTGTCCTGCGATACCATCTACATAATTTGAAAGGCAATTGTCTTGTTACTCTCCTGGTAGGAAGTGCTTGCACGTGTGTACATTACACACAAAGTTACAAAATTCCACCAAAATGGAGCTCAACATAAATTATTGGTGAAAAGGTCACCCTTTCTTACTGCGTTCGTCCATAGTTTATAGTTTTTTTATATACTTTCTTACAAGTTAAAAAAGGCCCATAGTTAAGAGCGTCCAGTGAGAGGATCTAAAGATCCTGTTTTGGCAAGCTCTAGTGTCTGGCTCCCATTCAGAATGCACAAAATGGAATAGGAATTTAGTTTATTTGATAAACGTGTAAAAGCAGTTCAAACTACATGAATAATACCGTCCTTATTGGCCCACGTGCCTCTCAGCCCTTAGGTCTCTTTTGTGAGTAGGAATAATGTATAATTTGTATTTTGGTAGTATTGCCGCCTTATTGTTACACAGAGAAAAAATCCAAATCAGTAAATACTAATTTAACTTACACAAAACCACTGGTTAGGCAAAATACCCAACATGTTAGTAACATTTTACTAACATGTTGGTTGTATTCACTAACCTATTCAGCTTGATTTAGCCAAGAGAGAAAAGCAGTCTTTTTATCTAAGGGGTTAGTAGTTTTATCTAAGGGTTAGTAGATTACTTCACACCAGGTGGCAGTGTGGTTTGCATGAGGACTTTTGTGGGAAGTGTTTATCATGGAAAGGCCTACAAATGTGAAATTAATGGCACTTCTAATGACCATTGACATGATAAAGTCTTCACCATTCAACCTGGCATAGGACTTAACAGAATATAGCCTATAAGTGTATTATGTTATTGAAGGAGCAAGGAAAAAGAATGGAAACACCTTTTCTCTGGAAATTCAGTTTTCTCATATATCCACATCTATGGCCCTATGAGTCAAACCCGGAACAACTAAGTTCAGGGGTTGCCAATGAAAATTGTATGGGGCATTAAACTTGCTTCTCAAATGGAGAGGCTCTATTCTGGCTCTATTCTGGGTGTCTTAATCCATGTGGAGTCTACACCTATCATTTGAATCAAAATAAAAGAATGGGTATTATGGGTATTGAAATAGTTAGTGGTTAGTGAAAAAGTCTAAGGCAAGTTAGAAAGAATGCCTAACTTGCCTGATTTCTTCTTAGGGTTAGGCGTAAACTCCCAAGAAAACTTTGGTGGTTTGGCAATTTCAAACTCCAAACTTGCCTTAGCAATTCCTACAAGTGTTAGGCGAACAGCCTAAGATATTTAGAATTCTTTTTTTTGTGTGTATTATTATTAGTTGCTGACAGGGCGTCCTTGCCTGAGGACATTAAAAAGCCTTATTGGCTTTATACATACATCCAAACTTATCGCTCTTGTACGCATGTCCCAATGTAAGCAGCGTCCGACAAGTCCCGTGTGAGTCCAGCAAGACGCGGGATTTGGGCGGTAATTGAGTTGGTGCCTTTCAGACCTGATTTCCATGCAGGGGGTGCGCCCTGCGGTAAGCCCTATTCAGGCCTCCATTCTGCGGGCAACAGCGCCCCCTGTAAGTACCCGAATTAGCCGCCGGACGCTGGTCCTCTGGCGGTAGCGCCGTGAACTACAGATTCATCTGCTGCCGAGTGCAGGTACAAGTGTCGCCTGACCCTCGTGTGTTTGTCAATAGGACCAAATCACTGATGTCTGCTATACCGTCGCCACCAACAAACAGAAAGTAGTTTTACCCTGCTCCTTTTTCCCCTAGATACTGAATAGATCTCATTCTAAAAGGCAGGAACCGAAAATACCCGTGTACCATGCCCTATAGGGATCTTAGTAGAGCTTGAAATGTGTACTTTGCAAGCATCTTTGCTATGTTGAAACTGACATCAGTTCACCTTGATAAGAAGTTATGAACATGATTTTAAGCTTGATAAGAAGTTATGAACATGATTTTAATCCAAAGGAGCGGAAAAAATAGTTTTAAAGCCGATGTGTCTTTCACAAAGTTATGAGCGCACCCCTGGGGGTGCACCCCCGGGGTGCACTCCTAATTCAGGCATCTGGGAGTAGTATGAAATCCTCGCGTTTAAAACACATCAAAAGCTTTTGTCAACCCCCGGGGTCCACTTGAGGATATTTGGAAACCATGTGCGTACACAAATTAGCGGGAAAGGGGGTGCCTTTTGACCCTAAGGGATCCTTTTGGAGCCAATTTGAGGGAAAAGGGGTACCCTTTCAAAAGGCTTTCCAATGGTGAAAGAATTTCTAAGATATTCCAACTAGAACCAGAGTTAGGGTTGATATCACACAGTTATTATTTTTTTCTGGAAATTCATGACTTTTTTTCACCAAAAACGTGTCAAAATTTCATTGGGAAAGGGGTACCTTTTACCAGAAAATTTCCGAAAATTTGGCTGAAAAACCTCAAAATATGGCAGGGAAAGGGGTACATTTTATATAAAAAAAAAAAAGAAATTCCTAAAAAGGGTACCCTTATTGAGAGTTTGTATTCTTTCACTCTAACGGCAGTAAAAGGGGTTCTTTTCCTAGCTGATTCCCGTCAAAAGGGGTATCTTTCTGTGAGGTTTGCATGGTGTGAGTAGTATATTGAAGTGGGGACTAATTCACATATCAACATGTGGTGTGAGTAGTATACAGAAGTGGGGAGTAAGTAGCATCAACATGTGGTATGAGTAGTATTATAGGTTTTATTATACAGAAGTAGCATCAACAAGAGCATCAACAAGAGCGGGTAGATTTAGATATGACTCAGGGAGAGAGGAGAGGACAAATGTAATATTGGAACATGTTACACGATAGGAGTGAATCCCCTCTTATTCCATGGAAGTTTTGTTCGTTGTAATACAACCACTGTACATGTGTATTCTAAAACAGCACTGACCCTCAGGCTCTCGGAAAAAAATGAGATGGCACATAAAGGCTGAATGAATGTAATCATGTATTTCTACAGTACGACCCGGGAGATGACAGACCAACATGATGAGACCATCGTAATTAGTGGCCGTCAGTTAGATGGGGGGGGGGGGAGTGGGCATTTGGAGGAGCCTCTTCCAACGTGACTCGTACAGAACAATCATATCAACAGCAATATAGTACCCAAAACATCTCAGGGCCACTTCTACCAGCTTGTCAACACCTCCACAGCACTGCACTGGTACACCATACATACCCTCTGGGAGTGCATCATTTCCAAAGAGCCGGCATGATAAATGGATGTAGCATTGGTGATTAGTTTGCTAGAGTCGGCATGATACATGAATGCAGCATTGGTGATTAGTTTGCTAGAGCCAGCATGATACATGATTGCAGCATTGGTGATTAGTTTGCTAGAGTCGGCATGATACATGAATGCAGCATTGGTGATTAGTTTGCTAGAGCCGGCATGATACATGATTGCAGCATTGGTGATTAGTTTGCTAGAGCCAGCATGATACATGAATGCAGCATTGGTGATTAGTTTGCTAGGGTCGGCATCATACATGAATGCAGCATTGGTGATTAGTTTGCTAGGGTCGGCACAATACATGAATGCAGCATTGGTGATTAGTTTGCTAGGGTCGGCACAATACATGAATGCAGCATTGGCGATTAGTTTGCTAGGGTCGGCATCATACATGAATGCAGCATTGGTGATTAGTTTGCTAGGGTCGGCATCATACATGAATGCAGCATTGGTGATTAGTTTGCTAGGGTCGGCATCATACATGAATGCAGCATTGGCGATTAGTTTGCTAGGGTCGGCATCATTTACATGAATGCAGCATTGGTGATTAGTTTGCTAGGGTCGGCACAATACATGAATGCAGCATTGGCGATTAGTTTGCTAGGGTCGGCATCATTTACATGAATGCAGCATTGGTGATTAGTTTGCTAGGGTCGGCATCATTTACATGAATGCAGCATTGGTGATTAGTTTGCTAGGGTCGGCACAATACATGAATGCAGCATTGGCGATTAGTTTGCTAGGGTCGGCATGAAACATGAATGCAGCATTGGTGATTAGTTTGCTAGGGTCGGCATCATACATGAATGCAGCATTGGTGATTAGTTTGCTAGGGTCGGCATGAAACATGAATGCAGCATTGGTGATAAGTTTGCTAGGGCTGCATTTTTTTGCAATCGTGCATTAAAGCACTGTGTGGCACTTAAATAGCTAACGTCCAAAGCATCAAATCCAGTCCAATTGCGGCAATATTAGAGAGTGGCACGTATTGTATTGGTGAGATGATCACAGGAAGGCGACACAGGCAGTGGTCAGTGTTTCAGGGGCCGGGTGTAGGGTAATTGTATCTCAGTGTGGGATAACTGCAGTTATTATATACTCAGTGCGTTAGGGCGGCTTGTCACACTGTATGTATGCACCAACATCAGTCAACATTACATACTACAGTCACAACCACTCACAGGTACAATATGCACGGTGCTTATTAATCCATCCAAGAACACCGTGATACCCTCAGGTTCATACCCTGGGGGGGGGGGTACTCAGTCTATGTTAGTATTCCCCCATTGCCTAACTACAGGTCCCCTGACCGGTCCCACGCTCCTCAAATGTGCCACCTATTTCAGCCCTGGAAGAATTAACTAGTCTCTTAATCGAAGTTCGCCCATTTTGTAGCGATACAGCCCAAATTGAAACTTTCAGAAACCTAATTAAACCTCATTTTGTAAATTCATGAACATGGTCAGAAATATTCATTTGGGACCTAAGGAAACCCCTTTTGAAACCATCGTGTTGTGATAATACGGGTATAACCTGTCCCCGAAGAAAAGTACATTTATCACCCCCACCCCCATCCAATAGGGTAATAGGGACCGGGAGTAGGGAGTACTCCTAATAGATTGATGCGCTGGTTCTCTTTGGTGGAAGTGGAGACAGCGACCAGACCCTGTATTTAAGCCCTATAGCCGCATCCATCCGGTCCCGGTTCCGAGGGCCTTTTAGCAGTGGGTACTTCTTCCTACACTGAGTGCCCCCCCCCCCCCGTTCATACCCCTGGTTCATACTCTCTGTCCATCAGGGTTGTCATGATTCTGCATCATGTCCTAGCGGTTTCCAAATCAAGACCCTTGTCCCCCCTCCCGACACACACATACCCTCACCTTTAACGGTACCCATTGGGGGGGGGGGTCTAGATGGGGGGGTCCCCATGTCACTTGTCGATTTTAAGAAAAGCCCATGTCACATGTCACTAATTTGTAATTTCCTCTGTCCTTGTCACTTAGCTCCATGTCACATGTCGATTTTAAGAAAGGACTATGTCCCATGTCATTATCTCTTTTTTCTCCCCTGTCCTTGTCACTAGAGCTCTATGTCCCTTGTCGATTTTAAGAAAAGGCCATGTCACACTGTCGATTTTAGGGGTCTAGACCCCCATAGGGGTATCGTAAGAGTAAATAGAGATAAAGGAAAGCATTTACACGACTCAAGTAACTATAGCCCCCAGGTATTAATTTAGTTTTCCATAGCATGCTCACCAAAGGCATATTGGCAAGCATTAGCAGAAAACTGAAAGCACCACCTAAGCACTGAAATGGTTAAAAGAACCGTGAAGCTAGACGTGGAGATGTATCGATTCAATGTCACCCTGGGACCTTCATGTCTCGGAGATTCGCACCTCTGGTGGGCGTCTCGGTAAAACCTCGCGCGGTACGAGAGTCGTGTCTATCAGTGGGAGGCATATTGATGACGTCATCACTACATCACCACTTTCCGGTCACGCATACATCGCGCACCTCGTGGCCCCGTCTTCCGGGGGTCAAGCCCTAACTAAGATGGTTGTACATCCGGTTCCGGTCAGAGTTGCGCATGGGTAGGCGTGTCATGTAGATGAATTACAGTCATGCGCATTCAGTATAATAAGAGGATGTTAGGACTGACAAGGTTTAGTCTTTAGGACAGCCACAAACATACGCATTAAGATAGGTCTAATCCCCACCCTTTGAATACCAGGAACCAGACTAGGGCTACCCAACAACCCAACAACTAATTCTATGTTATGTCAGTTTACAGTGGCACTAATGGTCAGGATACCCTTATAAATACCATCTTAGCATCATTAAGGTTTAGCAACATATGTTTAGGTGGATATCTGAACGCATAGCGTTTTTGTAGCAGGGCTTCGTTTTGCTGACTGCAACAGTATTAAAGTAAATTCTGTTACATCCATCTTTGATACTTTAATTTAGGATTTGACTTTTTGTCGGGCACTCTTTCCATTTTCTAAGCCTTCACTTTTCTCAGTAGGTCCCTAAAACAAAGAAGAAAAGTATGGTTCTACAAGTTTCTGAACGTTTCTCTCTGGTTCCGCCGGGTTCCTTATTCTTATTATGGTACACCGGCAGGCGTTGTGGGCTTAACAGTAAAGATTTTAGACTAAGCCGAGGTTAAATAACGTGTTTTTATCAGCTGGGTTAGCACTACTTTATCACACACGTTTGAAGCATATTCCCAGTCCTGGAACATATTACATGTATAAAACCATTTTTAAGGCGCTGCGACTGCACACATCCACAGCGATTTTAATTTCCCATACTCAGCGTCAATGATCGTAGGTAGTGCCCAACAATTGCTCTGTACATTCGGCACTTATATTGTCATAACATATAGGGTTTGATGGGAAGTCTTTGTGCTGCAGGTACTGCATGATCCCCCTTGCTATCCATCCTCTTCAATACCTATCCCTCAAGCTCACTTTATAGCTTTCCTACCTATCACAGCTTGATCAGCTGGGATAGCTCACATCCAACCTTTATTATGATCTCTTAGTCAAGTCTACCTCGAGCATACATCTACTGATCACTCATGCTATATATCCTTGAGGTTACCTATCCTTCAGGCTGCCTATCCTTCATGGTATATAGCCATGAAGGTTGGTTTTGAGCTATCCCAGCTGAACAAGCTGTGATAGGTAGGAAAGCTATAAAGTGAGCATGAGGGATAGGTATTGAAGAGGATGGGTAGCAAGGAGGATAGGTATCAGTTTAAGAGATAGGCATAGAGAGTACCTTGTGAAGTGAGCATATTCAAAAGATACATTGGTGCTAGGTAATATCACAGATGTGCCAGTCAAACATGAGGGATGTGAAAAGTTGGGGGATAGTCACCATGAGGGATAGGTAAAGTGATTGATAGGCAGATTGAGGATAGGTAGACTAATGGTAAGAATGTACAGAGAAAATTAGGTACAAAGGTGAGGGGTAAACTTTAATCCTTTAAGCCATTTGAGTGAAACCCCAATTAAATTCTAGATGTTTCAAGGGATAGGTAATATGAGTGATAGGTAGACTTTGGGATAGACAGCATGTGGGAGAGGCAGAGCCATACACAGGTAGAGTACTTGTCAGGTTGAAATAGGCAGACATTAGGATATACAGATTGAGGTATTGACTTTGATTAGCATGTTGCATCTATAAATTTTCAATATAACTTTTGTGCATTTTTAAAATATTCTCATCATCAAACCTCCTTTTTAGGTACTTTTGGTCAAATTTTGAGCATCAAGGTCACAAATTTTGGATTCAGCAGGATTTTTTGGTATGGGTGGCCCCTTGTTTTCATTTGATATCACTCTGATAAAGATTCCTGACATCTCTATAAACCCCCTTATCCTACATAGGACTCAATACTGAACACAAAAGGGAGCCTACTTTTAAGGAGGGTAGGGGGGGGGGCTGTTACACTGTGTCCATAGGTAAAGCTTTAAGTTTCACCTCCTATCTATTGAAGCTTCTTGATGGTAGTGTGTTTAGAAATGGCTTCCTGTATGCAGTCTGTGGTGCAATTTTGGTGAAGCCAATGTTGTTCTAATCACACGCCAAGCTGATAGAGTTGTGTCGAAGAAGACATTTCTTATGTACCAGTATGGCAAAGAAAAAAAAAGGATATTCCACTTTGAACACGTCCATTGCGTTCTTCAATTGGAAAGAAAACACTCTGCTTTCTAAGAATATTCCTACAAAATATTGTCCCTTCTGGAAAACACAGGTTCATTTTAGAATCAATTATATTCATTATCATTTTTTCTTCGTTTTTTTTAGGCAGGAGGGAAGTATATAACACCCCTATCTCCACTATTCCCTCCCTAAAGGCTATTTTAAGGGAAAATCTCCTTCCACCAGAGCATGTCCTCATTAAAATACCCGCAGGGTATGACCCACACAAGTTTCCCCATTACATACTAAGTGGAAGGACCCTGAGGTAGAGACATTTTTGTTCAAGTTCAACCCACTTGTAAAACTGGTATGAATATCATCACAGGAAATTGCATCAACTATACTTAGCAGTTAACTAACAAACTGTTATTACCTATGGAGAATTTTAAGAGGCATGATGCAAAGAGGTCTGGGCAGGTCTGTCAGCATAGAGGTCCCACATGGACAAAGAATTCTCTGTTTGTAGAGAATGGTGTGTTCCAAAGTGATATATAGTTCAGATTTTCACAGAAGACAATTTGATACAGCTAGGTTAGGTTCAGCAGAACATTCCTCGAGAATTACAACATTTCATATTGTAGGTATGATGAGGTATGTGCCCTCATGTCAAGTCAATTCATTTCCTTTATCTCTAGCATACAGGGCTCTGGCTTAAAGATTTACATGGAGACTATTTCATTGTAACTCACTAGGTCAGGTTATGTATAAGGCAGACTTATGACCACTTTCATGACTCCATGATAAGGTTTTATGAGGAAGCTGAAAGTTTGAATTTTAGCTGTATTTTCACTATATGGGTGAACTTGTTTTTTGATCCAAATGCATAGTTTGAGCTGGTATCTGAACAAAAGTAGATTTATCACACACCCCCCCCCCCCACCATCCCCCATATTCTTGTAAAGAGAAAATGCTGTTTTGGGTCGGGCTTCCCTAGCCCACCTGAAAGGGTCTTTTTCTCCTCTTTCCTATCCCCTCGGATGTGTGTGGTGCACATATGTGTGGGCACTGACACATTCCTTTGTGAAAATGTGTAATGTGACCTTAGCTGTCGAAATGGCGTTAAACATCTATTACTCACTCACTCATGCTGTCTAAGGACACATAATATGCACTATTGAGAGGATATGATAAAACCCAGGGAGCCAAAGGAAGATCTCCTGTATGACATCTTCACTGTAAAAAATGAGACAGATTGGATAAATATGCAAAGGTTCACGAGTGTGGGTCTCTCTGATCACAGGGCAAAGTGTAATGCGGTGCCCATACGGCAAGTGAGATAACCATCAGATAGACCCACAGGAGTGCTCCTTTGCATTTATCTCATTGGTGGGGAGACTTACACAATCTAATTCCATCAGCTAAGCATGATTACATAATCCAAAAGCATGACACAGTTTGTTTACGTCGCCATTTTGAAGTCATGATGTCATGAAAGAGGTCACGTGACCAGGCTGTGTAATACACACCCTACGCATTACACAGTTGCTGTGTAATACGGCGCTGGAATGCAAACTCTATGGAACCCCTGTTTTCTAGTGTATTTAAAGTCCAGTTGAAACATTTGGCACAGCATACCTGGCTGTTGTTCAGGGGACAGGTGAGGGCAGTTGTTGGCACCACAGGGAGTGGTCATTTGTCAAAATAGGGGACAAAGTCTTCAGATTTGAATCAGATCTAGTATTTTTTCTTTCCCCTCCTTTGTATCAAAGGTGTCAACTCTACGCCCTCTAACAGAGGCATAGGAAAAGGGGGGCCAGGAGGGCCTGGGCCCCCCAATAATGAAGAGGTTCCCTATATAAGCCTATATAAAAATATAGCAGGCCCCCCAACCGAGACCCCTGGGCCCCCCAATAAAAATTTGCTTCCTATGACCCTGTCTAATCAGGGGTAATGGCTTATCTGCTTGCCCTTACATGTATATATTTTTCAATGTGTCCAACTTGAGTTGTTTGGGATGGGTGTCTATTTCTAAAATCAATTCATTCTCTATTTATTGAATATGATACTTGCCCCAATGCATCAATGTGTCACAGCCTGAAAATTAGGACCTCAGCACTGCTTTGATAGCAAGACTAGTATTCCTGAATATCACCTTACCTCTGTCAACTCATTGATTAGAATAGCACTGCTAATATGCATTCATTGCACCTGCTGTGTGTGAGAATTTCTCTGGTGTTTTGATGTGGTTGGATATGCGGTTGTTGCTTGGTGGTGGTGCCGAGTTGGTGTGTATCACTACTCTGTTTCCATTCGCATCGAAATAACCTTCGATGACATTTTGTTGGCGGTATGGCGGTGGTGGTTGACTACATTGTCCTGAGCTTTGTTGGCATTGTGGGTGATTGATTGCATCAGTTATTTGTGATCAATTCTAGGTCCTTGTTGATGGTCTTCTGGCTTTGTTCCAGGATTTCTATTTTGTTGGTTGGGACATCTCCGATTGTCACTTATGACTGGGGTGCCTAGGTATATGTTGTTGTATACCGTGCCATGCTTGAAGCTTTCGGTGATATGGTTGATTGTCTCTAAGTCATCTTGATTACATGCTGAGGCGTAACCAAGGTTGTATATAGGGTCTGGGGCATTGCATTCCATCATTTCTAGGACTCTAGTTATCTTTTCCTCTAGAATGCCAATCTTGCCATTTATGGTATTTACTTGGATGGTTGTGCTTTTGAGCTTTTCAGCCAGAGTGTCAATGCTCCATCTGGTTGTCTCAAACATCGATTTGGTTAGAGATCTTTCATTTTCTTGGTCTCCCATAATTCTGCTGTATAGGCTGTCCACTGTTGATTGTAGGTCAATATGCTGCTTCTCCAGTATTGTTTCTGTTGTCTCTCTCTGGCTGCGAAGGGTTTGATGCATGTTTTCTGCTTGTGTG
Source organism: Acholoe squamosa (assembly GCA_949317995.1). Taxonomy (NCBI): domain Eukaryota; kingdom Metazoa; phylum Annelida; class Polychaeta; order Phyllodocida; family Polynoidae; genus Acholoe; species Acholoe squamosa. The sequence continues at coordinate 45,416,363 of OX439048.1, forward strand.
TTTTGACTTTTGATTAATGATTGCAGTTTTGAGCATTCTAGCTTCAATTCTGCTCTGATCTTGTCGATTTGGGTGTCAGTGTATTCAGATAAGTGACTGTCCAGGTTTCTAATTCTGTCTTCCATGTTAGCTGTTTCGGCGATTTCTGATTTCCTCCAATTTAGCCTTTCTCTTCCTTCCTCTAAAGAGAGATTTGCACTGATGCCCTTTTCTGTGTATTGCCTTATTGGATTGAATTCAGTTTCTGTACCTGTTCCTAGGTTTATATAATCGTGCTCTGAAAGCGTGTCTACGTTACTGATTGTTGGCAGTCTTGCTGTGTAATTGGTGTCTTTTGGTCTTGCACTTGCACCTATATAATTTGCATTGGCATTGGTTGTGTTTGTATTTGCTTATACGATTTCTGCTGGTAAGTCACCTAGTTTTCTTTTGGTTTCATCACTGGTTCTATCCAATGAATTGTTTGTTGCTGGTTGGTTCTGTGCCGGATATATAGGCACAATACCTGTGATAGAACTTGTGCTAGCTATGTGGTGTTGTCTAGCATTTGTTTGGTTATATGATGGTGTATTTACATCTTGTCTTTCTGGTGTTTTCTCAAAATCAATTGAGCTGTCTACATGGAGAGGGGTGTAATTTATTATGGAGGGGCAGAATTCCCTTTGAGCTTTCAATTGCTTGAGCAATTGATTTTGAAGGCTTTGATCAAATGTGTGATCTGGTATTGGAGTTGAGGTGGGCGGTATAAATCTTTGTGGCAATGGTGGTGCGGGATATTGGCCTTGTGTACATGGGAATATTGGTGAGGGTGTTGAAGGTGTGCTGTTTGTGTCTGATACGGTGTTTTGTTCGAGTTTAATTTCCTGTTCTGTCAATGTTACGTCTGCAGCTCTGCTGTTAGAGTTGTTATTGTCTATGATTTGTGAATTGCCGAATTCTATGGGACTGGTGTTAATGTCTAATTGTCGATCGTTTGCATTAGTATTAAAATTTACAGTGGTACTTAGCTCATTATGGTCTGACATCTGGTCATGTTGAATGATGGCTTCTCTTGTGGTGGTGATGTCCTTAATAGTCTCCAGAAAACCTAATACTTTCTTTTGTATGGAAACTCCTCTTTGTATTGTGTATCTGAGTCTGCTTTTTCTTTCTAGTTTTTCATCTAATTGGTTTCTGTGTTGTGCAATAGCAGTACTTCGAAGATTGTATCTTGAATTTTGATCATTCATAATTCATGAACGATATGTACCGAAAAAGACGGGTTCTCCACCAAAATGTTGGGTGGAGACATCCTTGTTAAGACGATGATTCTCAATGACATTGATGAAGAGATAACTCAAGAACCCGTGGATACAGTTTTATATATCTTTATTGCGTAGGCTTAACAGTCGATGTTTCATAGTGAACAATACTTCTCGCTTGGCTAATGAGACGATACACATTTCCATTGTGAGAGATTCCATACTCAAACTTACAATTTAATAAATAAGTCCTTCCGTCCCGTGATGATGATCTCCATCGTGCACTCTAGTATTACCATAGGAAGTCTATGGTTCCAGGCTTGGCATGCCTGCATATTAGTTAACCTATAGAGTGCAGCTTATGATGCTGCATGGCTATGATATTGTATATCGGAAGGTGGCGCTGCACAACCTGCGTCTGAGCTGGGTGACCATCAGGGCTGCTACTGGTTCTACTAATAGGGTTATGGGTATCCTGTCCCATGGGCTTGCTAGGTCTGCTCCATACTGGAATGAACCGGTCTATGGGTCTCACTATGGGATAGCCCTGCATGATGGTTATCATACATAATGGTTATCCTGTATAATGGGTATCCTGCCTAATGGTTACCCCTTGTATACTCTTTATGTATTTCTTGACTATTAGTGGTATGGTCTACATATGGTTGTTTTGATTGGACCTAATTGTACAGAAAGGTGAAATATGGGTGGTTAATAAGTGGAGGCAATAATTATATAGAGATAACTATAAGGTGACATTTATAATGAATTTAATGTATGTATTATGCTGACACTATGTCCAGTATCTAGGAGACTCCTCCTAGCAGGTCAGTTACAGTGTCTTTGATGGATGAAAACTCATTGGCCAGGCCTGCATAGGCATTTTGCAGGAGATGGCAGATTGACAGCCTCAAATTGAGTTTGAGTTTGAGTTTTATAACCTTTTATACACACTTCACTTAGGTGGTCTCCCAGTTTGTGTAAATACAGGTGTGACCAAGACATTTCAAGCTTAAAATGCTCAGTAAAATCATCATCTATCCCTATCGAATTATACCATAATGATAATATAATAATCAAAGGACCTTTGATAAACATCTATGCATGTATAATAGAACAATCATAACTTCAAGTCATGCCGTGAGTCAGCAAATAATATATTGTCCTAATCATGTAGAAGACCAGTAATATCTTTTATATACATTTACCTCTAGTATGTCGATAATATTCAATATAATAAACAGGACGTCATATCCCGAATCACCCTATATATGTATACCCCCTATATATGTGAGAGCCTACACAGGTAGTAACCCTTAATTTGACCAGTGTCTCATATCGGTAAATGCAACTAAATACATATTATCTATTATTTTACGTGTTGATTCAATTTGACAGCGGCATGTACACACAAAGATGAGAACCAGTGTCTAACCTTAAAGAGACATTATGAAAAGCTTCCATCAATAGATTTATAAGCTCACATGGGTATACCCACTCTTACATGTTACATGTTAAATGCCTAGGTTCCCTAGGGGGATTGGTTCCAAATTTGAAAATGACTTTTGATTTTTTCAATTTTTATTTCAATTTTCAATTCACATTTTGGCCCTCCAGGGCCACTGCAGAGGAGGCCCTCATCCTTGGTTGCCCTACCTCTATCCCGGTCTCCCATAATCCTACTTCTAGATAGTAGATGTTACCATTCAACCAAACATAGATTGAATGGTGTATTCGTGAGTGTGTGGGATATATGGGCTCTACACCTGGTGTACTACTAAGGCACCACAGGTGGTCACATGTTGTGATGTCACACACATGATTTAGGTATGTTGTAAGCGGTTGGGCTGTTTTGCTGTTGGCTGGACTTTAATTCTAAAATGCCTGTTAAATGTGACGCAAGAGTACCACAGTAACAAGAGGGTGTCAATGGACCATTCTGGGTATTATTCATTATTTTACACATTTATTAAATTCTTCGCCACACATGCTCAGGCCCTGCTCACAAGCTTACAGCTAACCCCCCCCCCCCAGTGTGAACAGTGAGCTACTCTTACATCATCCATACCAGGATGTTATGAGAGCCGGACCCATTCCATCTCTGGGCACTGACTCACTGGGAGTATCACAACATACCGACATACCTGTGGACGCATTTCGACAGGTTGAGCTACAAGCTTAGGGGCAGAGCCTGCACGCTGGCGAGTGTATCATTGTTACCACCTATATGTACACTCTGTCATCACGCAATAAACAAGGATCAAAGAACTTCTCTGGATTCAGTGTTCATTACAACATCGACTTGTAACGGTTCGTTGACAATGGTGGAGAACTCCTCAGAATATCCCACTACATAACCTCTCATAGCCATGAGTAATAGTGAGACCACACTCAAGGAGCCAGTTTCTGAACGTACCTTTGCATCACCTGGGCTAGACGCGCCTAACCCACCTGCAGCTGCAGCACACCATTTCCAGAGAGAAAATTCATCACCTGACGCCTTCAAAATGATCCAGTTATACCCACTAATCACACCGAGGGACCCTACCCCTGGTAGAAAAGATAGCAGAAACTATACAATGTCTCAGTCTGACGCTGACAGCGACAGCCCCAGGAGCAGTTGCAATGATTAGGATTCAGGGGAAGGAACTACAGCACCTATAGTCCCCGCCCCCACCACAAAGGACCCGACCAAACAACCGCCCGCCACTACTCCTGATTCAATTACTGAAGCAGAAGTTAACTCAATTGACTCTCACACCTCCAGTCCCTATAACACAATACGTATGGAATATAAGGAGGACCAGGACTCTTGCACTGACGATGATGGAGACGAATGTGAGGACTACAGCCAGAGAACTTCAATTCTGAAGCTAAAGAGCAAGTCTGATCAATATGGACAGCAAGGTAAGGCCATTTTTGTTGACACAGAATTGACTAAGGGTGCAGTATCTGTTGACATAGATAACCACTTGTATAGAGCTCTTGTTGATTCTGGCGCCTCCCTGTCTTTTATTAGCCAAAAAATGGCTGATAGAATAGCAAACACACCGAATTTCAGACATGGTAGACACTCTAGACTCAGAGTGTTACTGGCTGATAAAACCCCAGTTCAGACAAGTCACTCAATGACCATAGACTTCCTCATCCACGGCCATGAATTCGGAACCAAATTCCATGTAGTTTCATGACCAAATACAGAGCAAAAATCTCCTTTGGTCCTAAACTAAAAACACCCAACCACATCAGGGCTGTAAAGAATATTCCCATACCACCCAACACTAAAAGAAAAGAGAGACTAGCAAAGAAGAAAACAATAACCTTTGCCCCATCACCAACCAAAAAGGCAAAGAAAAATCCCTCCAAAAGAAAATAGAGATCTTTTTCCTCCCAAAAATATCTTACAACGTCTGCATTCAGAGCATAAAACCCCCCCCCCCACCCCAGCCCCTCACCCCACTCCATTATTTTCTAACAAACTCACCCATGATAACCTTTTTACCATCCTTAAAACAGACATACAAAACTACCCAGACACTATAGGCATACTTTCTTCGCGTGATAGATGGTGTGATAGGAGAGGGGAGGTGGGGAGGGCGCACTCGCAAGAACTGGGGAAGCGAGCGGGAACAGTTCCCGCTGGCGCCGGGAGGGGGCGCGCGAGGGAGCTTGTGACGTCAGGGGATGACGTCACAGACCCAGGAGGAGGTTATATGAGCAGGGGAGGAGGGGCAGCCGGGGTCTTAGCCCGCTGCTAAGACCAGGAGGAGGAGCTAGGAGCAACTGGAAGGAGTCCATAGGTTTGAGAACTACTGGTTACGGGGTATCCGGGGACAGGATAGAGCAATTAGCAGAAGTCGGGTTGGAACCAGGGGCGGACTGGCTTCTTGAGGTGTTCTTAGGCCATAAATAGATATTAAGTCAATATTGGTATATATATTCAATCTTTATTACGCCCAGATCTCATGGTAGATGTGTCGGGGCTTATGTCGGCACTTAAATAACCAGCCTGGTGGTTTCTGATACTCGAATTACCCATGTTTGTCTTCTTGTTACATTGGTGGCAGCGGAGGCAGTTCTGGGGGAGGGGTTTGTTTACATTCCCTGGACGAGCATCGTAACGATGAACACGAGACCCACGCAAACAGGATGACAGACACACGGAGTAGGGACAGGAGCCCCTTAGGGGCTGACATGTTGGAGGACATATTGGGCACGGGCAGGAAGGGCGCCCTGGTGGAAGTGGTGGATGAGGATATTCAGATCCGCCGGCAGATGGGCTATAATGGGGGTCCGGGAACTAGGTCGGCGCAGACGACGCCAAGTAGGTCTGGAGCTGGGGCTGCCCGGGACGCTCAAGTCTTCAGGAACACGTATGAGGAATGGGCTAGAGCAGCCGGCAGGCGGAGGGGCAGACAGGACCAGGATGGGAATCTGTTCGGAGCGTTTGCTCCGTTGTCGCCTAGTAGGGCGGAGAGCCATTGGTCTATGCCATCCAGCTATCCGGGGAAGGAGACCCAGGGTGGGGATCCCCAGGGGGGTAGAGCAACAGATAGTGGTGATAACAAAGAGCGGGGTGAGGAGGTACCGCTAGAGGAGATGAAAGGGGACAGGCCACCAGGAGAGCATGGGCATGGGAAGGGGAGGAAAGTGGAGAAACAGGCAGTACTGCCGGGGAAATTTGATGGAACGGGGAACCTGGATGAATTCCTGGCCCATTTTGACCTTTGCGTGTTAGCAAATAAATGGGAAGAGAAAGAGGCAGGAGTATTCTTGGGCATTAGTCTGGGGGGAGTAGCGAGACAGCTACTTGCAGGTATGGAGCCAGCTTCCCCGGGGGGTTATGAAAAACTAAGGAAGGCGTTGGTCAACAGGTTCCAGCCACCAAACCAGGTGGAGAGTTATAAGGCCCTATGGAGGACATGCACCCATAAAGAGAAGGAGTCGTTGCATGCCTTGTCGGAGGATAAATCCAGATTAACCCGCCTGGCGTACCCGGGGGCTGATGCGGTCACTCTGGACACGATGGCCAAGGATAGGTTTCTGGACAGTTTAGGGGATCCCCAGTTGAAACATTGGATATTTCAAACCAGACCCAAAGATTTGTTCGAGGCAGTGACGACAGGGGTGGAGGCTCAGGCGTATTTGGACGACAACAAATTGTCAGACAGACGAGTACGAGCCCTGGATGAGGGGGCTCGTCCCGCGTCCCCGGGAAGGGAGGAGATGCATAGGTGGATTCGAGAAGAGATGGAGAAGGTGATGGCCAGTATGCGGGTGGGCGACTCCTGTGCAAAGTCGTCCGGGGCATCCGGGGATGCGGGGCCGGGAATGGGAGGGACGCGCTCCGGTTGGTCCAGATGATGTTTCGAATGCGGGGATGAGTCTCACTTCAAGAGGGAATGTCCTAAGTATTTAACCAGGATACAGAGTGCCAAACAGAACAAGCCTTCGGGAAACTAGGAATGACTACCTCTGGCGGCCGGGAGAGTAGTCCAAACAAGGGGAAAAGGCTGAAGGAATGGAAAGGGGTGAGGGAGAGCAATGGGAACGGGTTAGAATTAGGAGGTATGCTGTGGGGACACTCCCTAAAACTGTTGGTGGACACAGGGGCGACGACCAATCTTCTGTCGAGGAAATGGTGGGAGGGGATTGGACGTCCGGGAAAAGTCTCCCCACACCCCGGACATCTTACAACGGCGGACGGGACAGTGGTAAAGGTAGAAGGACAGGTGATTGCCGAACTATCATGTGGGGGCAAGATCATGCTGGGAAAGCGTAGTGTGGTCCAAAGAGGAGGAGGCCAGATGCCGCATCTCAAGCGGAAAGACAGAGACTCTAGAGGGAGGTAAAGAGACCCTGGTAGAGGGGATACTCTCCCCGGAGGAAGGGAGGGACGACGGGGCTAGTGGAAGGGTTACAAGGGGTAGAAGATGAGAGAGGTTTCCGGATGGGTCGCACCCTAGTTAGCCCATCCGGGGAACAAGTGCCAGTCCTGGTCTATAACCCGGGTGAAGAGCCCATTACGTTATACAGGGGAATGCACCTGGCCACACTGGAGGAGGTGCACATGCCGGAGAAGGGAGGGGAGGTAGTTAGGCTGTTGACGGAGGAGGGAGAAGAGGGGAGCACGGTGGATCTCCTGAAAGGGATGGAGGTGGGGGACCTGCAACCATGGAGAGACATGCTGGAAAGGAACAGGGATGCTTTCCAGATGGGGGAAGGAGATATGGGACGGACAAAGATAGTACAGCACCGGATAGACACTAGGGGGCGGGCCCCGTAAAGCTTGCCCCACGGCGGCTGGCACCACACAGGCGAGACCTAGTTGACCAAGAAGTGGATAGCATGTTGGAGAAGGGTGTCATAGAAACGTCGCAGGGGCCATGGGCCTCGCCTCTAGTGCTGGTGAAAAAGAAGGATGGGAGGGTGCGGTTTTGTGTGGACTACCGTCGACTCAACGCCATTACGGTGAAGGATGCGTACCCTCTTCCCCGGATAGATGATTCCCTCGACTCCATGTCCGGGGCCAAGTGGTTTTCCACGTCTCGGGTTATTGGCAGGTAGAAGTGCACCCGGATGAAAGGGAGAAGACAACATTTGTGACGCACCGTGGCATGTTCAGGTTCAATGTCATGCCTTTCGGCCTTTGCAATGCCCCGGGGACGTTTGAGAGACTGATGGAAATAGTACTTCGGGGATTGCAGTGGCGAACTTGCCTTGTGTACTTGGATGACATTATTGTGTTTGCCTCATCTGCAGAGGAGCACCTGGAAAGGTTGGAGACAGTACTATTGCGCCTAAGGGAGGCGGGGTTAAAGGTCAAACCCAGTAAATGCCAACTTATGAGGTCGAAAGTAGCGTTCCTGGGGCATGTGGTAGATGAGCACGGGGTCGCTACTGATCCGGAGAAGGTCAAGGCAGAGTGGACAGTGCCGCAGTCAGTAACAGAGGTACGCAGTTTTCTGGGCCTGTGTGGGTATTACAGGAGCTTTATCCCGGGGTTTGCATCACTGGCGAAGGCGCTGTCTGAGTTAACTGAGAAGAATCAGAGGTTTCATTGGGACCGGGGCTGCGCTGAAGCCTTCCATATTCTCCAACAGAAGCTCATTAGTGCCCCAGTCTTGGCCTACCCAGAGAGGGAAGGGAGACTGGTGGTGGACACAGAGGCCAGTGACATGGGAGTCGGGGCTGTATTGTCCAAGATGGGGAGGAAAAGGTGCTGGCTTACGCCAGCCGTACCCTGAATTGCCCCGAACGCAATTACTGCGTGACCCGGAGGGAGCTACTGGCGGTGATGTTCTCACTAAAGAAGTTTAGGCACTAACTAGTAGGGAGACATATCAAGATCCGCACAGATCATGCCGCACTGTGGTGGCTGATGAGTTTCAAGGAGCTTCAACTGCTGGGCACCATGATTATGAGATAGAACACCGGGAAGGCAAGAAACATGGCAATGCAGACGGTCTTTCAAGACGGCCCTGCCGGCAGTGCAGGGAAACTCCGGGGACGGAAGAGGAAAGGGAGGCTCCCGGGAAGGATAGGTGCCGAGTGGTGGCCCGGAGTCAGGCTCAGGGGAGGAGCGAGGACATGCCCTCCGACCCAGGGGGGACTGAAGTATGGAGAAAGGATGTCTTACTCCAGAGGGTGCGGGAATGGGTGAGGAGCGGGGAGGTGCCGTCTCCGGATACTCTAGCCAGGGAACCTAATGAGGTGAGAGCCCTAGCAGCCCAGGTCAGTAGGCTGGGAGAGAGGGGGGGGCTCTTGGGCAGGATCTGGTGGGAGCCCGGGGGGAGGTCCTATTTTCAACTACTGGTGCCGGAAGAGCTGAAGGAAGGGGTATTGCAGGAAGTACACGGGGCACCCCTCTCTAGCCATTTTGGGCGGGACAAGACAGTCAGACGCCTTCAGCAGACCTATTACTGGCCGGACTATTGCCAGGATGTGACCAGGTGGGTCAATAGCTGCCAGAATTGCTTGAGAAGGAAATCCCCGACACACCCTCACCGAGCCATGATGAGGCATAAGCCGATTGGCTGGCCCCTAGAACGGGTAGCCATGGACCTCATGGGCCCTCTACCCCTAACGGCAAGGGAAACCAACATATTCTAGTAATCATGGATTACTTCATGAAATGGGCAAAGGCGGTGGCCCTCCCGGACCAGACGGCGGAAACAGTAGCGAGAGCTTACGTCATTGAATTTGTGTGCAGGTTGGGCCCACCCGCACTGGTCCACTCGGATCAGGGGAGAAATTTTCAGTCGGAGTTATTTCAGCAGGTGCAGGTACTCCTGGGGTCGGTACAGATGAGGACATGCCCCTACAACCCTAAGTCGGATGGGCTAGTAGAAAGGTACAACAGGACCCTGGAGGCCATGTTAGCCAAGTCTGTAGATAAGAATCACTGGGATTGGGATTTGCAGCTGCCATTTGTCATGTCCGCGTACCGAACCTCAGTACAGGCGTCAATGAATCAGACGCCGAATCTCTTGATGCTGGGCAGGGAGACACAGGCTCCTCTGGCCCTCTTGTACCCATCCGGGGAGGAGAGGGGGTGGATAGATGAGACGGGGTTCGCGGCAGAGATGCAACAAAGAATGGCGACCACCCATCAGTACGCCCGGGAATATACGGGGCGCAGCGCCCGGCGACAAGAAAGAAATTATGCAGGGAGGACACGGGGGAAACCTCTGGAAGCAGGGGATGTAGTGTACTACTTAATAGAGAAGAAGGAGGTGGGGAAGTCCTCCAAACTCATGGAACCCTGGTCGGGGCCCTGGGTGGTCTCTAGAGTATTAGGAGGCCTGGTAGTGGAGATCAAGGCCGGAAGGAAAAGGAAGATTGTGCACTCAGATCTACTGAAGAAAGGGCACGAGGGGAGGCGGGAAGAAGTGAGGGTGGTGGCCCCCTGCGTCCCCATGCTGGGAACCGGCATTCACCTGGGACCTTGGTGACGTCACAGATCCGAGGAATGGGACAGAGGCCAGTGGTGGTGAGAGGGCAGAGAGGAGAAAGACTGTCACCCTCATTCTTACATTGGAAGGAGATAGAAGTAGGAACAGAGAAAGGCCTAACCTGGAAAAGGAGACAGGGACCTGAAGGAGTTCGCTCGTCCAAAATGTGGCAGGTAAGAAGGGGCAGTGGGTTCCCGAAAAGAGAAGCGACAGACGGCAGGCGCAGACCAGCCAGACACGGACGCTCCACGGTTGCCCCGGATCCACCACCAGTGGGGTATCCACGGACGAGGAGGACATCTGGAAAAGAAAGGGAAAGTGAATTAGTGGACGAGTTAGTGTGTGGAGAGAGGTTTTGGTTCTTGTTACGTCCTACCTACGAAGGGGCGGAGGTACTACATTGGATCCCCGGGCGGGAAGAACCACCGGCTGTTGGCCTGTGGTTCCCACGGAAACACGGGGAGAATTTGAGGGACATGAGCCATAGGGTGAGAGAGATATTCAAGGGGAAAAACAGGTGGTTCGAGGAACAACAGAGGATGAATAGCTTAATGATGGCAGAGAAGGAGAGGGACTTGGTGAGGAGGCAGCATGAGGCAGCGAGGGTAGCCAGACGGTCCAGGGCACCAGGGCGACCCGGGGATCTAGGTCAGCCTCATTGTCAAGAACGTGATCTAGTTCCCCGGAGCCCATCGAGGAGACCGACACGATGGGAGGTTCCAAGAAGTTCCCGTGCACTGTACCGGGCTGTAACACCATTTGTGCTCGCAAATACGCTCTCGAGCATCACATGCCCTCCGACCCAGGGGGGACTGAAGTATGGAGAAAGGATGTCTTACTCCAGAGGGTGCGGGAATGGGTGAGGAGCGGGGAGGTGCCGTCTCCGGATACTCTAGCCAGGGAACCTAATGAGGTGAGAGCCCTAGCAGCCCAGGTCAGTAGGCTGGGAGAGAGGGGGGGGCTCTTGGGCAGGATCTGGTGGGAGCCCGGGGGGAGGTCCTATTTTCAACTACTGGTGCCGGAAGAGCTGAAGGAAGGGGTATTGCAGGAAGTACACGGGGCACCCCTCTCTAGCCATTTTGGGCGGGACAAGACAGTCAGACGCCTTCAGCAGACCTATTACTGGCCGGACTATTGCCAGGATGTGACCAGGTGGGTCAATAGCTGCCAGAATTGCTTGAGAAGGAAATCCCCGACACACCCTCACCGAGCCATGATGAGGCATAAGCCGATTGGCTGGCCCCTAGAACGGGTAGCCATGGACCTCATGGGCCCTCTACCCCTAACGGCAAGGGAAACCAACATATTCTAGTAATCATGGATTACTTCATGAAATGGGCAAAGGCGGTGGCCCTCCCGGACCAGACGGCGGAAACAGTAGCGAGAGCTTACGTCATTGAATTTGTGTGCAGGTTGGGCCCACCCGCACTGGTCCACTCGGATCAGGGGAGAAATTTTCAGTCGGAGTTATTTCAGCAGGTGCAGGTACTCCTGGGGTCGGTACAGATGAGGACATGCCCCTACAACCCTAAGTCGGATGGGCTAGTAGAAAGGTACAACAGGACCCTGGAGGCCATGTTAGCCAAGTCTGTAGATAAGAATCACTGGGATTGGGATTTGCAGCTGCCATTTGTCATGTCCGCGTACCGAACCTCAGTACAGGCGTCAATGAATCAGACGCCGAATCTCTTGATGCTGGGCAGGGAGACACAGGCTCCTCTGGCCCTCTTGTACCCATCCGGGGAGGAGAGGGGGTGGATAGATGAGACGGGGTTCGCGGCAGAGATGCAACAAAGAATGGCGACCACCCATCAGTACGCCCGGGAATATACGGGGCGCAGCGCCCGGCGACAAGAAAGAAATTATGCAGGGAGGACACGGGGGAAACCTCTGGAAGCAGGGGATGTAGTGTACTACTTAATAGAGAAGAAGGAGGTGGGGAAGTCCTCCAAACTCATGGAACCCTGGTCGGGGCCCTGGGTGGTCTCTAGAGTATTAGGAGGCCTGGTAGTGGAGATCAAGGCCGGAAGGAAAAGGAAGATTGTGCACTCAGATCTACTGAAGAAAGGGCACGAGGGGAGGCGGGAAGAAGTGAGGGTGGTGGCCCCCTGCGTCCCCATGCTGGGAACCGGCATTCACCTGGGACCTTGGTGACGTCACAGATCCGAGGAATGGGACAGAGGCCAGTGGTGGTGAGAGGGCAGAGAGGAGAAAGACTGTCACCCTCATTCTTACATTGGAAGGAGATAGAAGTAGGAACAGAGAAAGGCCTAACCTGGAAAAGGAGACAGGGACCTGAAGGAGTTCGCTCGTCCAAAATGTGGCAGGTAAGAAGGGGCAGTGGGTTCCCGAAAAGAGAAGCGACAGACGGCAGGCGCAGACCAGCCAGACACGGACGCTCCACGGTTGCCCCGGATCCACCACCAGTGGGGTATCCACGGACGAGGAGGACATCTGGAAAAGAAAGGGAAAGTGAATTAGTGGACGAGTTAGTGTGTGGAGAGAGGTTTTGGTTCTTGTTACGTCCTACCTACGAAGGGGCGGAGGTACTACATTGGATCCCCGGGCGGGAAGAACCACCGGCTGTTGGCCTGTGGTTCCCACGGAAACACGGGGAGAATTTGAGGGACATGAGCCATAGGGTGAGAGAGATATTCAAGGGGAAAAACAGGTGGTTCGAGGAACAACAGAGGATGAATAGCTTAATGATGGCAGAGAAGGAGAGGGACTCGGTGAGGAGGCAGCATGAGGCAGCGAGGGTAGCCAGACGGTCCAGGGCACCAGGGCGACCCGGGGATCTAGGTCAGCCTCATTGTCAAGAACGTGATCTAGTTCCCCGGAGCCCATCGAGGAGACCGACACGATGGGAGGTTCCAAGAAGTTCCCGTGCACTGTACCGGGCTGTAACACCATTTGTGCTCGCAAATACGCTCTCGAGCATCACATGAAGTTACATAAGACCTGAAGGAGACGGCTGGGAGTGCCCAGTGTCGTCATGCCCACGACAAATCCGGGGAGACCGCCGGGGGGACATCTGGAACCACATCCTCAGCGTACACCCCGAGCACGAGTAGAAGGACTTCGATAGAATCCCAGACTGTACCCACATCAAGTACCGTCAGGAAGGCGGGGAGGGAGGGGACACCCCTCAGAAGCGGGTCAGGGGCAGGGTGGTGGGACCATCAGCGGCCGCAGGGAAGGAAGGAGAGGCCTCAACGTCGGGAACACAGCCTGCGCCCAAGACAGAGACTGCCTCTTCATCCACCCGGGGCCGTCGACAGTCAGCTTCAAAGAGAAAGGCGGACGAGACATCGTCCTCCTCCTCTTCAGAGTCTGAAGATGAGGAGGAATGGGAAAAGTCACCCCCAGCCATCTCCCTAGGGGATTGGACGAGTCAGAGTAGGATGAGGAGCCCCCTACCAAGTTGCGTAAGCATCTAGGGAAAGGAGGGGACGGGGAGGAAGAGAAGGGGGAGGGCACCCGGGGAAATCGTCCGGGGAAGGCTACAACATGGAAGGGCTCGGATAAAGGAGGTGAGGGGAGGGGAGCTCAGGTAGTAGGGACTGGACAGGTCAGTGGCATGGAGGGAGGACAAGGGTTGATGATGCCTGGCTTATTCCAACCACAGATGGGCCAGACCATAGCCCCGGGGAGTTGGAACCCGTGGACCCTCCAACAGCAACAACAACAGTACATGGCCACCCCAATAGCTTACGGCTGGAAGCCCGGGGCACCACTCCCGCCAGCCATACCCATGTTAGCACAGGAGAGTATGCGGAGACTGATGAACAATACTCCCAGGTCCCCGGTACATGGGGTAGACTCCCCAGTCATGTCAACAGGGGGTAGCACTCTCAAGTCGGGACAAGAGATGACAAAGGAGGAGAATAGACTGGGTGACGGGGGACCTGGCCAGGCAGGGGAGGGTGATTCCCGGGTAGTGCTGCTAAAAGGCAGGAGGAGGGGTTGCCGGCGGACGGCGAACAGACTCCAAGCAGGGAGGAGAAAGAGGGTAAGAGTCAAAAGAAGCCCAGAGACAGGGGTGGGAAGGAACAAGTAAAAGAGATGGGAGGGAATAAGGGGGGTGAGAAAGGTGGCAAAGAGGAATTGAAGGAGAGAAAGAATCCGGGAAAAGCAGAGAGACCTAAGGGAAAGGACCAGGAGTCGGGGAAGGGCAAGGACAAAGAAAAAGGGTCAGACAAGAGGAAAGATAGTGAGAAAGGAAAGACACTGGAGAGGGAAGAGGAAGGGAGAAGGAGGGAAAAGAAGGAGGAGGAGAGGAGAAAGAGGAAAGAGGAGGAGAAAAGTAAAGAGGAGGAACAGAAAAAGAGGGAAAGGAAGAGGGAGGAGGAGGAAAGGAGGGGGGGGGCCCATTCGCACGGGGTTTCAACGCCGGGGCACAGCCGGGACACGGGACCCCAAGGACAGCCTCTACCTGGTCCCTATATAAATGCGGCCCCTATGATTCCGCCCCCTGGTGGTGCTCCGACGGTGGGTCTGACTCTTCCCCCTGTCCCTGGGACCCATTCCCTGGATACCCGATGGACCTATGGACCCCTTGCAGCAGTGGGCAGCCGGTCAGCGGCCTCCGCAGGACTTTGGCCCCTTATACCAGAGGGTGGGAGGACGAGCCCACTCCTGGCTCGAGTTGCTCGGGACCGACCTGGTGCAGACAAATTACCCCGTCCAGACTGTCTTCAGATACCGGGTAAGTGAAGGATCTCCTGTTCGGGAACAGAGTACTAACTAGCCTAGGGAGAGTGTGGATGAACGGATTAAAAGATTGCTAATGGAGGAGGGGGAGGACTCGGGGTAACTAATCATAGGAAGGGGAGACCAGGACCCGGGAGAAAGCTCAAGTGAGAGGAGAGTGGAGGGGGACAAAGCTTAAAGAAAAAGAGGGGGAGGGGGGCTCGGGAAGCGCTGGCGTATCTACTGGCTGGCAGGGAGAAATGGACCAGAGGAAGTTAAAAAGGGGCCGGGGAGGAAGGGGTAGGTGTTCCTTGGTGGTGGGGGACATGGTGCTAATCTCATGTGGTTTGCTTGTTCCAGGGACCGCCGCAGGAACCGGAGGAGCGAGATGAGGATGTCCGGGGAGGCGACGCCCGGGGAGAGGCTGAGCTGAGACCACGGTGAAAAGGAACAACCCGGGGACCGGAGTCACGTGGGAGGGGCCGTCAGTGCTAACCGGGGACAGAAGAATGGAGGGGACATGTTGAGAGACACTTGTAGTATACCCCGCCGTGTAAATAGATTATATAACCAGGGTCCATTAACGTTAAGGATGCATACAGTTAGGTTTAAACCAAGGCATTGTGAATAACCAGGACTTATCTACCTTCATAGAGTTGTGATTGACCAGGGCTTGTGAATAACTAGGATCTCCCAATGGTTAAGGATGCATAAGAGTGTTTACCGGGTCATTGAGAATACCGGAACTTGTTACCGTTTAAGGATGTATAGAAAGTTATGGGTACTAGGATATGTTTTTTTTTTGTATACGCTGCTGTTATCGTTGACATTATTGTACCTTGCATAATTAAGGATAAGACTAAGGGGGGACACGTACCATAAGAGGATTCCGGGGATGTGTTCTGTCCGGGGAGGGCAGCCAGAAAGGGGTTGATGTCTTCACCTGCAAAATGAATAGGGAGTTGTTATGGAAACTGTGGCTAGGACATAAGAGGATGTTTTCGAGATAAATTGAGACATGGAAGAAGTATATTGTTAAGTTAACTTACCTGGAAATGTTGTTGTTAAGTGGTCTTATTGAAGAGAAGCTGGAGCCTTGGAGGAGCCAGTCCGTCTGGAATCCGGAGGAAAACCCCCCTGTGGAGGATTTTGAGGAGGGAAGGGTGTGATAGGGGGAGGGGAGGCGGGGAGGGCGCGCTTGCAGGAACCGGGGAACCGAGCGGGAACAGTTACCCCTGGCGCCGGGAAGGGGCGCGCGAGGGAGCTTGTGACGTCAGGGGATGACGTCACAGACCCAGAAGGAGGTTATGTAAGCAGGGGAGGAGGGTCACCCGGGGTCTTAGCCCGCTGCTAAGACCAGGAGGAGGAGGTAGGAGCAACTGGAAGGAGGCCATAGGTTTGAGGACTGTTGGATACAGGGTATCCGGGGACAGGATAGAGCAATTAGCAGAAGTCGGGGCGGTTGACGAGCGTTGGAATCAGGG
The DNA here is from genome assembly GCA_949317995.1 of Acholoe squamosa. Taxonomy (NCBI): domain Eukaryota; kingdom Metazoa; phylum Annelida; class Polychaeta; order Phyllodocida; family Polynoidae; genus Acholoe; species Acholoe squamosa. The sequence goes on from OX439048.1 coordinate 45,432,734, forward strand.
GCGGACTGGCTTCTCGCGGTGTTCTTAGGCCATAAATAGATATCCGAGTATAAACGACATTAAGTCAATATTGGTATATATATTCAATCTTTATTACGCCCAGATCTCATGGTAGATGTGTCGGGGCTTATGTCGGCACTTAAATAAACAGCCTGGTGGTTTCTGTTACTTGAATTACCCGTGTTTGTCTTCTTGTTACATTGGTGGCAGTGGAGGCAGTTCTGGGGGAGGGGTTTGTTTACATTCCCCGAATCGGGGGTCCAACACCGCGCCGTACAAACTTGTGAAATCCAAGCCGATTATTCCATCGTCACTTATGTCGGCTATGGTGGGGCTCATTACATACTTGTAGCCCCCCATTCCGAACGTCTTACCAAAAGTCTGCATCTGGCTACCGTCGGCCGTGCAAGCATTAACACCAACAGGTAGTGTTTCATGGTTGCCGGACACCAGATTGAAGAATTTTCTCGAGACACACGAATGGCTGGCACCTGTGTCAATCAAAAATTCTCCAGTCCGCCCCTTCACCGATACAGCGATGTACCATCGTTTCCCCCCCAATGGTGAGGAGTTCTGGGCGAATCGGAGTTGTTCCTTGGAGTCACCGATCTCCCATCCGAAACCCTTCAGGAAGGTTACACACGAATGGTTCGGGGGGAGGTGTGCCGTACTCACACGCGTCAACTCTTCAACCCAACCTCCCTCTTCTTCGACGTAGGATTGCTCCCTTGGGTTCCGACATACCTCTGTCCCTACCCCGTCGAAGCCCCCAGCTCGGACTGGGGTGAGAGGATCCTTCTCACATACCAGTCCCCCGGAGGGTATTGACTCCTGTACTAGCTCGGATTCGCCAGTGGTGGCTTTTTGGCAGATTTTCGAATCACGGATCACATCCTTTGCCACAGATGCGACCCTCTTTAGTTTTCCTCCTCCTTCTTCTCTTCTACATAATTAACTCGGGATAGCACAGGCTTCGGGGCTGTACACTCATCAGCGTAATGCCCCATTTCTTGACAACGGTAGCAACGTAGTCTGCTCCAGTCTACTCTCCGTCGTTCGGGTCTAGTATACATAGTCTCAGCGAAAGTTTTCATAAAATCCTCCATCATTTTCTTCATATCCAGAGGTTCAGGTGGAGCAGTGGTTCTCGATGGAGGTAATCCTGGGGGCCGGGTAACAGCCATTTCAGTGGTTCGACTGTCTGAGTTGGGCCTTGTTTCCCCTCGAGATTCATTAGCCCTTCGGTTATATATCCGGCGAGGGATATACTTGCGCTTGACATCTTTCTTTACCTGTACTGCAGAGATGCTGCTGTCCTCCTCCTCGATCTCTATGATCTCGAAGTCATTGTCGGTTGTTTCAGCGTATGTCGGTTGGTGTATTTCCGACATAGAAGCCGTACTAGTATTAGTACTCGCACAAACCTTGGTATTCGAGGTTTTCATCTCTACTTTTCCCGCCATGAGGGTCTTCTTCACTGTCTAGAGCTGCTTGCTGTTGATCTTCATCTCGAAGTCCACTTACAAATTGTGGTAACAAGTCGTTCAGGAAAAATTTGTCGGAAGGATTGGTTCCTGACCGCGCCCTCTGTAGCAGGGATTGCAACTCATCCCCGTAGGCTCGAAATGATTCTTGTGGTTTCTGCGTTCGCTTCTTGAAGAGCATGAAAGGGTCTTCACTCACCAAATTGTACAGCAGAATCGGCAATCTCGACTAGCTGTTGGAAGGTACCCCTTTCGAAGTATAATTCGTTCCACTTTTCAACAGCTATCCGGCCGGGGCCATGTTTCAGACATCTGATCAGGTGAGGTAAAGCCTCTTCGGGAGTCCATGCATTGCACCTCATGTCATCAGCGAAGTTTGAGAACCATTCTTTCCAAGTTTTTACACCCTCATAAATCTTAGGTAGAATCGCCTGCCGCCTAGCTGCGTTATTTGTCCGTACCAATTTTTTACATTGGTTGACGCTCCATTCTCGAATGGTCTCTTCACTGTGTGCAGTGTTCGAAGTGTTTGCTGATTGATTCAGCATGTCTTCTAACACACTGCTTCGGGATCGGCGCCTCGAAGTTCCTCCAGTGGCGCCTCCAGCCCCTGGAGGGGTGCAGTCGGCCCTTGGGTAGAACTTGATGCACTACCCCCTACCGCACCTTGGTTCCCGGTGCCCAAAGGTTCGGAATCATCTACAGAATTGTCATCATATGATAACTCGAAGTGGCCCTCCTGCCCACCTGCGGTGCTATGTTCGGTCTCTTTATGCGGTAAGGCAGTGGTGACACTGAATCTTATCCTCCGTTTTTCGGGTTCAGTTGGCCTGGGTTCGTGTGTGGGGTCATAGACACCATCGTTTCGAACATGAACGCAGGCATTATCGTTTACGAATGGATCGTATCGATCTGGCTTCTTTAAAGCCTCGGCTGGCGTTGATGTTGCCAAAGGTGTAGTTCCTTTTACGAAAGTAGCGTCGGAAGGTATGTCATTATTGGACAATCCTTGGTGGTAAAGTATATCTAGTTGTGTTACAGATACACTCGTGTCTGTTTCGAAAGATTTGTCTTGTTCCTCCTCGGGGTCTGTTCTGGCAGTTTGATCGCTGTTCTCTATTCCCGACACGTATGTATCAAGAGCTATCTTTCGTTTCGTCAGGTTAGCTATTTCGAGGCATAGCTCTTGTTGCTTCGAGAATAGATCTTGATTGCTGTCTTTAATGGACTCCATTACGTCCTCGTTTTTCAAGATGCATTGATCTCGAAGCAGCTTATTTGCCTCATATTTATACTGTTCCATTTCGGCTCTTATTTGCTCAGCCTCTTTCTTTAGTTCGAGATTCTTGATGGTGGAAGTAGCTTCTTGTTCCTCTAGATCAACTTCCTGTCTAAGTTTTTCGTTTTCCCACTAGGCTTTAGCAAGTTCGAGTTTCCTTTGGATGCCATGTGTCTGTGGTTCGAGGTCGCGATTGATTTTTTCTTTTAATTCGGTTTCTTCTTCGAGTTTCTTCATGTCATTCATCATATGCTGTTTATCGGTTTCATACTGGTGACATTGTTTCTCCAGATTCGTAAGTCTCAGAACGTTTTGTTCGGAGTCTTCTAACTTTGGTAACCCCTGGTATAGGCGAACTCTATCCATGGTGTCGATGCTCAACTTGGCCTGCTCGCGCAAGTATTCTGCTGCTGACTCAGTAACTTTCTTCAAACCTCCTATGTCGAATACCGATACTTCTACGTCGTCTAAGGATCGACGAGGGTTCGCTGTTTTCGTTTCTGCTCGAGCTGAGGCTGCTCGTTGAGCATCTAGAGTCATCATCATAATTGGTGTCGGTGTTTCTGCGTAATCGGTACTTAATCTGTATGTATGGTTCGCGACTGGAGTGGGCATTTCCTCGGATTCGAGGTCTCGAACTACCCTCTCTACCTTGGGTCCAGTTATAGAGGTATACCCCTTCATTTGAGTTCAGTTTAAATCGTTAGCATGAGCATTGTCATTCGGTGTGGATCCCGAGATGCTTGATTTTTCATCTCGAGATCCATCGTGCTCGTGTTCGGCCTCCAGGGCCGTGCACTAACACCAAGGACTGGTCACGGCACCAGTGTAATGGTTCGAATCAATGTCTTGACTAGTTCGAAGTAAAGACCAGACAAGGGATCTCGGGTTAGTGCAACTGGCACACATTTATTACGGTATATGTTTCACATCTACCTCGAAGTGTACTGCTTAACTGTAGTGTAAGCTCAGGTGAAAATGGTCCGACTCCGTTGGCAGCTAGAGCCAGACTAACGCCTTCCCCGGCCCCAGGTAGGAGCTGGGACGAGGCGAACAGTGCTGCCACCACCCCGCAGAGACCAGGGGTCGAGGAGACCTCTAGTGACTACCGGTGATGGGCGCACCGCTCGAAACGCCCTCTCGAGGTAGACGCTCACACTATATCACGATCTACGAGCCCCTAAAATAGTAATCTCATAGATATATGGCCTGACTCATACCAGGATATTACTTGTTCTCCAAGTCTGAGCAGTCTATTAGACACGCTCACAGACTATAGCCCGCTTTGGTCAAGTAGTGGCATCTCTCATTGGGTATGCGGTGTGAGGGCCCAATTGTCCCCTAATGGTTGGCGAGAAATGCTTAGTGGTGGCTCAGATGTAGTGTTTGGCCCGGGGGGTTGGGATCCCGATTCCCATTTCATACTCGATGGGATTATGCCATGGCTTCAAACTAGTTGACATCGACGCTCAAATTGGAACATATTTCGGTTCCAACTACAAATCTGCTACTATCACCACAAAAACAGAAATAAATAATCTGATTAATAAGGAATTATGTAATGGTAAATTGTCGACTGTCAATCATGTTCTGAACTGTATTCATTCTCTGGGCGCTGTACCGAAAGCTGCAGGTGGGTTCAGGCCTATTACAGGCGAAAGCAGACCGGAAGGTCTGTCAATTAACAGTTATATGCAGAAGACATTCTCTTCATTTAGTGATAAGTCTATCGATGTAGTATCAGAGTCATTGAACCTCAACCACTTTATGGCAGTAACTGATTTAACGAGTGTGAATCGTTCAGTTTTGATCAGGCCTTGTGACAAAACCCTTCAGGGCTTATCCTGGTCAATCAACAACAAAAATGTTTTTATACAAGACAATATCTTGTCGTTTGGTACATGTGTCGGCCCATACATCTTCAACAAATTGACTGATGCAGTGGCAAGGTTTATGACATTGAAGGGATATTTCTGTTGTAATTATCTTGATGACATAAAGCCTCTTCCTATGACAAGTGTGTGGAGGCCCAACTGGAATAACACAAAGTTCTCAGATCCCTAGGTTTCCATATAGCCTATGACAAAGTTCGTTCTCCATCGCGAATTCAAACCTACCTGGGTATAGAGTTGCACAATGAGCTTTTTTCACTGGTCGGCGACGGTCGACAAAGAAGCAGTTACAACACCTGTGCGGCATACTGTGCCACGCTGGTCCGCGGCGGACGGACTTTCTCCCATAAGGTGATCGCCTTACTCAAGCAGTTTAAACCAGGTAGAAGATATGTGACTCTGTCAGCTGCAGTCAAGGAAGATCTGAAATGGTGGTCCCATTTTGCCAGTTGGTTTAATGGGGAAGCTTGTATCATTCAACCACCACAAGAACAAACTACCTTATACACAGATGCCTCAAATACAGGCTTTGGGGCCTTCTCCAACAATGACTGGTTTAATGGGAGATGGGACTCGGATATTCTTATGGACGTTGACATGCACGGTCATTGTACGACCAATAATCATTGTCATTAACTGGCATGTTCTTGTTTTCCCTTCAATAAAAACTAATAAAGTAATATATGTGTCTTTATCATTTAGTCTGGTCGGCTAGAGGGCTAAAACTGGCCAAAATGAGAAAAATCTGAAGTGCAACTCGCAAGTAATGAAAATAACTGGGGTATAGCTTCCATTTTTGGTTTTGATATTTCCCCTAGCGCACAGGGAAAATTGTAAGACCAAATAGGAATATGTGATCACTGTACTTTCTATGCTGGATGACTGAAGGTATATGGGCAGTTTTACACTAGACCTGAGAGAGACCCTAACATAGCAACCATGTTCTATTATTCCTAAAGCACAGAGATGATATAGATATACCATGCAAAGCCTTAACATGTCCCTAGATGCATAAAAAAAATTGGAAGTCTAGCTCCCATATCATGGCCTGGGTAGTCCATCCAATTTAGATGACACAGTTGGGGTAGTTTTGTGTTAGACCCGAGAGAGTCCCTTAATCTCACTGATGTTCAGTCTGCCACCAGTGTATTATATATTTAACTATAAAATCTCATATGAAGAGAAAAGGGAATGGCGGCCACTGAGTAGAGACGTATGAAGGCAGGCGCACTCCAGATTTACATCAACGGATAATATATCGACATGCGGCTAGCTTCATAACTGTCCAAGGTGCATATAAGGATACAGTGCACAGATCAGTGGTGAGGCTTTTAATGAACCAAACACTAAACATATAGAAATTCGATTTTTAAACCCACACCAGACCACCGGCATAGTAGGGGAAGTGCGCCGCATGCCAATATACATGTTGACATGGCTGACCGGGACCTGTCAAGCTTGACTAAAAAGGGGTCAACTATACCGCGTTGTATTGCACTGTCACTGTCAATTAGTAAACATGGAAGACACTATGGACAGAGAAGAAGTTCGTTGAGTGATTGCTGAAATATCTAAACCTAAGGCCACCAGAGCTGCTACTACACCAGATGGCTTGGTATTAACCCAACAAAAAATAGGCAGTGTTTTAGAATATCTAACAAATGAATCACAATCCAACGGAGAAATGACGACCTCAATGAGATCAATAAGGGTGCAACCGCCAGAAAAGTTGAAATTGAAAATTTGAAAACAAGAATGGACCTAATGGAGAGGCAAGTCAGACTATATAAATGCAATATTGCCGACAATGAAAAACAGTTATGTGTTCTGGATAATGCAATAAAACGCAGGAATTTGTTGGTGGAGGGTCTTAGATTTCATCAGGGTGAGAAGACCAAAGAAGTGGCTTACGCCTTAATCACCTCCATTATACCTGAGTTTGATTATTTCCACATTTACTATGCATACAGGCAGGGCACCCCTGGTAGAATTGATGGGAACATGATTATTGTGTTTGTTAAAGGAGACACCAGTTCCTTTGCAGGGCTTGATATTAAGCCAAGAGGAAGAGGTGTAGCATACAATGGTCGATACTATCCATATCATGCTCTGGGCGATCTACCCCCTGAACTACGTCTCTCCAACACAAGAACAATAGTAACGGATACATACATAGGCTACCACAGTGAACTAGCACCTCTGTCAAAAGCCCAGCAGCCACAGGTACCCCCTCACACTACTCCTGAACCTGTACTCCAGCCTGCCACAGGGGAAATGGATGAAAGTGCTGAACAACCAGAGGGGTCCAATGCAACACGTATAAGGCGCCCCTTATACACGAGGTATTACGGTATATTAATTAATGATATTAGAGAGTTTAAGATTTGCCTACTTGTAACGTCTACGGCAACATCTAGCCTACCATTTCCTATCATTCTAGACGTACACGTTGCCGTAAAAGTCGTGATCTTAAACTCCCTATTATCTTTCCCTAAGTTATACCTTAATGTACAGACCTAACACGGTATGGTTGGTTGGCTATACACTACTATGTTAGCAGAACTAAAGATCAAAATAACAACTGTACTAGTATACTGTTTGATTGCTTAGACATTGTTGATATGGGTTTGATTGCTTTGACATTGTTGGATCGGACTACCATGTAATCTGTTGGTTTAACAGAATCTGGTGGTTCTTCTTGATTTCTTTTGATTTCCACACTCACTGAACATTTGATTGATAAATGGTTGATATTTGTAGAGAGTTCTTGTACAATTTACATGGGCTTACATAACCCGGCATTATATACATAAAAAAACTTGGAATCTGATCGGATAAGACAGACTCAAGTTTTTTGTCATTAAATGTGAACTGGTCGCTGATTTGCCACACGGATCAGTTTACAGAAATACTAGCACTCTGTAATCTGTTTGGCTAAGACAGACTCGAGTGATCTCGTATTGTAATATTTTGTATATGGCGGGGTGTGAGTTTCCCAGTATCTCCTACAAGGACATTATCTGGTATGCTTCATACTAGTGAGTATTATCTACTGTTATATTTCTTGTTTGTGTAGAGGTACGTGTTGTATATAACCATAGTGTTGGGTACCGTCTGACGTGGCGGGTGAGTCAAGTCGTCGGACGTTCCTCAGGTTCCAGATAGGTGGCAGCACCGATCCGGGTCTGTGGGGACATCTTACGATGAACACCTGGGTTCTTATATAAAGCCCAGGGCTCAGCCGCTACGTCAGAGGCCCTTCTGGCCTCCAATCATGTAGGACCATCTCTTAATATCTGTTAGCTGCCCTGTTACCAACTGTCAATGGACGATTCTGGGTATTACAATTATTCGATACATATTTACTTTTTCACCGCTAGGCTTATCCACAGACCTGCCTACAAGCCTACTCAAACCAAGACCTTGGATCTGGCTCTACCTTCCCTGGCCAGTGACCTCAGATTCACCTCAGGATCCTGGCTAGGGGTCATGACCTCGACCCCCACTAACCCTAGGTACAGGGTGGGAGTGTGCTCACACCCACCTCCATTCCTAGCCAATCAGGGGCCGAGCTGCTCCTCCCACAGGAGCTGATGCAATGCAGGCAGGGTCTTGCCTGTCCCTGAGCATGACGTCATGCTTCCCTCAAGGGTGACGTCATGCCTACCCCAAGCTGCTCCTATATATATGAATACAGGACTGGCTTGGGACATGTTAGTCTGCTCCCAGACCTAGAGGCTACATCACCCTATACTAAGGCATAGGCTTGGCTGGATAAGCTTGGTGAGTGATCATGCTGTACCATCTTACATGGTCACTCTGTACCACCAATCTTACAATAAAGCTGGATCAACTGAAGAGCTCCAAGTTCCTCTTTTTCCTTTGTAAAGGACATTTAACGCTCCTTTGACATTGGTCGAGAAACCCGTAATAGTGGAAGATCCCACCCTATACCCTCCCACAAAACCAAGAACAATAAGTGAGTACTCTACAAACAGACCAGCTTCAGGATCCTCCAGCAAGTCACAGCCTATAGGTACACCATCTGCCTCCACTGAAGTACTACCCCTGCTCAGTACAGGTTCCTCCAGTGTATGCTGCTACTACCTCCATAGCAGGACAGGGTCTACTCCTCCAGCTCCGGCTCCTACTGGCCTCCACCTTACATCCAGCATGGTACCATACAGCACACCTAGTGCTATGAACTCTATACATACCACCTACAACACAGCTGAGTACAGGAGGATGCAATCCTATCCAAAAGGATACATACACTTATATCCACCTGATGATTGGCACCAGCAACAGGTAGGAGGTTCACATTGATATATTGACATAATTGCAGAACAAGTTCTGGTCACGTTTACTTTTGTCATGCGGGATCTCTCATATTGACTGATACAATACTCAGTGATCTGTCCTATGTGATATATACCCCTTTTAATATGCCCAGTCCCTATGTAGAGTATATCCCATATTAGCAACTCACCGACTCCAGGTAGACACACCTTACTATTTCCCCTATAGCCTGTATGTCCAGCCCCCTATGTAGAATATACCCCACTAAACCACTATTGTGGATATACCCCTCTATCAGGGACCACATAGTCGTAATAACAGCCAAATTCTACCTAAGATAATGGTAATTTGGAAACAAATCAGTGTGGCAGAAAAGAAAAACGTCACCCAGACCTTTTTCACATGACAAGCTAATAGCCTCAATAAACCCAAACATTTTAAGCCCATTCTCCAACAACAGCCATCATGTATCAATCTAAATAAAACATAAACATCTTAGACCTATTTCCAGACTTTTAACAGAAATCATAGCCCCCTATACATGTAGAATATACCCCATTAGTAAACCACTACTATGGGCATACCCTTTTGTCAGTGCCCATATGATCATAATGCCACCCAAATTCTACCTCATTTCTAATGGTAATTTGGAAACATACAGTATCCAACATTAGAGAATGTCATAGAAACATATGGTACCCTATTTCTTTCACAACAGTGTTTCATGCTGTATTTCTCACTACATATATCCCAAGGGCTACTCAAAATTCAATCCATTTACGATTAGAATGTTCAGCCCTACTCTCCAGGAATTCTACTACACTAGCATATCTCTTAGCCCCTTTTACATCACAAATCTCATTTACAGTCTAAAATCACGACACCTAGTTTCCCACTCTCAGAGTATATCAACAACTACCTTTGAAGTACATGTTTGCCTATTCCCATGACAGTTACATTCCCTCAACCAAATATAACCAGAACCACACCCTTTAGACCCATCCTGACGACAATACTTTGAAGGAAATCACAGTATCTTTCACTCTTCCCATAGAATAGCTATAAGCCCATCATACTAAGTGGTATATTTTAGGCCCAATTTCACGACAATTACAGAACTTAATTAAGCCCAGTCATTATGCCTCCCAGTAGCTGAATACATAGACAAACCGCTACTCTGTTTTGCCCAAAAACCTACACCACTGTGGTCAGACCCCCCCCCCCACCCCCTCCCTGGTCGTGTGTCTGACCTCAGGATAACCCCAACCCTCCTGCTCCTCCAGAAGGTGGACATACACACACACCTGCCGCCCCCAATAGTCTGTATTCGGTCCCTTATATTTAATAAACCACTACTGTGGATACACCCCTTCCTTCTAATCAGGAACTCATATAGCCAGAAAGTTGTACCTATTTTTAATGGTAATTTGGAATACAGCACCATGGCAAATCAGAAAACGTCATAGTGGCATGTAACATATCATATTTAAGGCTTTACCAACGATAACCATAGCCTCTTATTGAACTAAATCAAACCCAAATACTTAAGACCTTTATCACGGCAATTCACAAATTAGAGTGATGGTAAATCTTATTCTAACCTTTAATCGAATTTGAGCAATTAATTAGAGTATATTTAGGCCATTCTTACGGCAACTTTAGCCCATAACCACTCAAAATTAAATTCATTTATCCCAAAGACTTTTACAATCTAAATTCAATGAAAGTTCATTGTACCACACTAATCAAGCTCCAACATGTTCTATAGACGCTGGATTCATTGTGAAATCCCTGCTGTGTTTTCAAAATATCCCTACCCCAGCCTACACCACATGTGGTCAGTCTACCTCCACCCCCCCCCCACCACCCACCTTCTACGCCCATACACACACCCTACAGGAGCTGCTCTGTACATCAATGTTGCTCATACCTCAGTATCACTAATTTGGCCCCTTCTACAACACAAATTACAGCCGAAATAACAAATTAACATGACAGCACTAGCATACAATTTGGCAAAAATAACACCTTAATTAATCTAAAAACTCTAATCCCTTATCCTCACAAAATTTGAATTTTTTTCAAGTAAAAGTAACACCACACTTTCGGATCAACTACAACCCTTGTCTCACAATGAATTATAATCAAAATCTCGTCAATATAACAAAATCACAGGTTAATTCACGACAATTGAGAACACCAACATCCAGAGCCAGCGCCAAAGCCATAGTCAAAAGACTACAGACTGGCCCGGTTTTATCTCTCTACGACCCAGATTTGAACTTAACACCTTCTACCAATACCCCCACTCCCCAACCAAAAAGAAAGAGAGGGAGACCAGCCAAAAAGGGTATTGTCAGCTTCTCACCACCTAAAAAGGCCAAAAAGCGCCATCAGCAAAAATAAATACACAAACTACACACTCTCACACACCAAAAGCACAGCCCCCCCCCAAAAAAAAAAAACCACAACCAAATACACTGCAAGTCAAGCATACCTCCATCCTACGCATCAGTGATCTGGATAACCACCACGTGCCTACACCTTGATCCCTGATCAAGTGCAGAATCCACATCCAACACCCCCCCCCACTTAATTTACCAAACATATTACCCTCAGAACATATACATACCAACCACATTGCACCCAGCGCCTCACACGCCACCTGTCCAACACTAAATACTGACCACCTCCCAGAAACCTCCCAATATCCAAACACCATTCCTTATTTCCTTTCTTTACTTTCTGTTTTCTATTTTCTCAAAACACCAATACACCCTTTTTCCTCTCGTTGTACGTTGTTAAAATTACACAACACTCACATGAGTCTTGTAGATTTAGTTTTTCTGCGCCCATGGACGTTCTCAGCACACCCACATTTAATGGTTCGATACGCCACATATACTACCCAAGGCAGCAGCGCATTCTAGGGTATATGTATAAAATTTTTATTTTATATATTCTTGCACCGGCTTGATGGCTTGTCAGGACTCCTGTTAAATTCGGTATTCTTGCCACCGACACGCCTACTGTAGGAGTCCCTGTCTCCCATGCTCCAACCATGTTTGCACCTCTGTTTTTCTCAGATCCAGTAATGCAGGTGGAATACCATATTGATTGGCTGTAATCAACCACAGCCCCAATTTCACGCCAAGCTTCCACAAAGCAGGCAACCCACCTGGTCAGAATTCAATCATAACCCTGACCTGCATCTACCAACCTTCTTGACCTAAAAATTCCAATTTTTAATCAATACATACCAGGCCTCCGCGCGGAGGCCACCAGAAATTTGCATACGGGGCAGGCCAGCCCCCACTGCATATATCCAATAAGATAAGGCCTAGCCTTTTAAGGGAAAGACATACCTACATGGGAGATCTGCAACTGAGGGTTAGCTTCCCTCACGACCAGGTTTATAAGCCTTGACCCACCCCAATCTTATCCATTCTCAATAATACACCATATCCAACCACTTCCTGTTTTTCTGAGAGCAAGTGCCTGATTGAAGTTAACCATGGCGAACAGGGCATGCAGCCAGCCCAGGTAGGCCTGTCTTAAGTGTCCACTTTAGTACATAGACCATCAGTCGTTCTTGCATTTGGTAATGGCAAAGTTTATTGTCATACTGCCCAGACTCCTCAATAAACCAATGGTAGTGTGAGCTCAGAGTATCTAGAAAAAGTTGAATGATCTTCACTCTTCACTGTCCAATGTTGTGCCTGCTAATCTTCCATTGTGTGTGGACCCAATCACCCACCTCCTTTAGGTTGGTTTATCAAGAGATAAACTCATTATTATGGAACACCAATATTTGATTTCCAATTAGCAAGTGATGATCTAGGTTAAGAAACCAAATTGTTAAGCACAAGTTAGTGCTCCAAAACCGACTCCTAAGACCTGCTGAGAATTGAATCTCCTAAGACAGGCAGAGAACTGCACAAATTAGTGCTCCAAGCCGACTCCTAAGACCTGTAGAGAATTGACTCCAGGCAGAAAACTGGCAATCCAACCTGGTGACCGCAAGGCACCAAAAGTTTTCATCAACAAGGTATTTTGGAATCCACCCGTGGACCATACATATATGAGTATCTATCTCCCCCTTTCCAGCCCTAGCACTTATCCATTGTTAGCTAAAAGCTAAAACCTTTTATTCCTTTATTCATGTATTTATTTATTTATTTATTTACTTATTTTCTCTATAAAACCCCACCCTCCCCCCACTCCACCCAACCTGAGGTCAGTTATCATCTTAAGTAACCACAAATTCACTCACACCACACTTACAAATCCACTTTCCTCCTTCTCCCATAGATTATCCTTTTTGTCTATTGTGAAATATTTCAAGGCTTGTGTGGGGATAGATATTCTCCTTAATTCACACCCCAAGATCAGTCGACCCATACATCAACAATATTTCCCCTTTTTAGACAATATCCAATTTCTTGTCTATTTCCACATTTGTGTGGGGATGGACATTCTCCTTAATTCACACCCCAAGATCAGTCGACCCATACATCAACAATATTTCCCCTTTAGATGGTATCCAATTTCTTATCTATTTCCACATTTGTGTGGGGATGGACATTCCATGATTACATCCCTTCCCTATAACCCCCTTCAACCCCCTTTTTCTCAATTGTTTTCCTTTAACAACTTCAATCCACTCATCTTGGAAAATTTCCAAGCTTGTGTGGGGATGGATATTTACATGACTATAATTTTACCCCTTCATTCCCCCCCCCAAAGAAATTTAGGCCAAATCATCACAATATTTTTCCTTTTTTTTGTCAATATCCAGTTCCTTTTTTTTTCTAACCATTTCCACATTTGTGTGGGGATGGATAGTTTTAAACGAATAGTTGGGAATCAATGTGAGTAACCACTTTCCACTGAATGTCAGAGCAATGTCTTAAAAAGACAGCTTTCCCATGAGGTGCCAAAATGACCCTTTTTCTGCAATTTGACTCAGGCTGGAAACTCTTAAAAGTTGGCATGCCACATATCGACTAGCCTGCCGTTAGGTTAGTGTGAGCGCTAGAGTGTCGTAAAAAGATGAGATGAAAAATGCTCCACCCTTTTCTGAAGTAAGCCAGGTAGATGACCTTTGCTTTTTCTGGGCACATTAACAGCACCACCTGATTATAGCCCCACCTTGCACTAAGACATGCCTGGCCCCGGTTAACCACTTACTCACAGTCTGACCCCCTTATCAATTCACGATTAATACCCCATCCTATTATGAAAATGAACCAAATGCCACCCAATCCCCCAACCACTACCCCAACACACTCAACACCCCGTTTCACGGAGTACTAAGGAGATCACTGGGAATATTGAGTTGATGTACTGGGATCATCCTGAGTGATACATGTAATGTAACCAAAGCGTGACCTAAAGTTTTGATTGTGTCTACTTATTTTTGTGACTTCCTGTATTGCCTCTAACAATGCCTGCTAATCCTCAGACTCGTTCATATGACCGCTTTTTCCCAATGTATCCACCATCATCAAAATTAAGTGATTGTAGAGACAGACCTTACTTAGAGAAGCAGATGTGAACATAATCGCAGTACCTGACTACCTTTCAATCACGTTTAAGGGCTCCATCTTCCCATCTTCATCAGGGCACATCACAACAGCGACGTGGCTTGCCACCACAAACCCTATCGCCGAATGGAGCTGCAGAAACCAGTCCACTGCAAGGACTGAAAGTCTAATCTTTATTGTACAGGCTTTTCTTCTACAATAGCAGAATATTTTTAAAATCCTTAACCTTCTGAACTGTATTGTAACCAGTATTTCCCATAATTAAGGAATTTTCAACTTAGATAGAAAATGCATGCATATTTTTAGTTTTTGATCTGTTTACTGTACTATTTCTGGTTTGCCTGCCTCAAAGAAGACACTCCAGGAATATATTAGTTTAGTTTAGAAAATAGAAAGTGGAATTTGGATCACATTGATGTAACAAGCCGATTCCCCTCAGTGTTTAATCAAATTATTTTTGTGCATCAAAGAGCTCAATATACATGATACCTTTTGACCTTGACCCTTACGGCCCCTGTACTTCATATATTTAGTACTACATATTATGTCTGTGCAGTATAGGAGTTGAATAGACGGTTCCAAATAGCAATATGTTAATGTGTGTTGTGTACGCATGCAGATGTGCACATATATTGTGCATATGCTGAGGTCGGTATGCGTATAGATCCACATATTTAAATAATCTTTCCGTGCATTATTACACAAAACATCAGGTGCATTAGTGCTCTCTCATTTTAATCATACTTTGCTTGATTGTCCAGTCCTATTAATTTTCACTGAAGTTATTGGCAGGAAACCTTTGGCATACCACATTGTATATGAAACCCTCCTTCCAGTCCTAGCCATATAACCAATCATTGGTAAAGAAAAGCAAAAGTTTTAAATAAGAGTGTAATTCACCTCCACGGAAAAGGGCAAATACCTCAATGATCACGCCCAAACTACATGTTTTTGATTCCTATAGCCATGTTCAACCACAAAGTGCTTTCCAACTTGACTTCTCATTATTCAAAATTAATACAACCAAAGATACTTTTTCAACTCTTGAAAAATAGCATAGGTTGCGAGATCACTATCACTGAAAGGCTTAACAGATTAAGTCATTCATGACCCCCTTTCACCCCCCCCCCTAACAGACACAGGGCTGTGATTGGTAAGAGTTTTGCTCCATGACTAAGGCATATAATGCCAACAAAGCCAATACCATGTCAACACAAATCAGACACGCTGCACATACTCCCTGAAGGAAGGGAACCTGGATGCACATTGCAGCTAGTTCACCTTTTTCTAAACGGCAGTATTGTGTACCAAAGATTGCAGCCAAGCAGCAACAAAACAGTCTGAGTGACATAAATTAGAAAGCCAAGGCACTGCAGTGTTCTAACAGACTTTCTCCAGCACTCACAAACCAAATACACGGAAGTATGCCCACATATCACCAGAGCCCCCATGCAGACCTTGTCTGTCCCAAATCCACCCCCCCCCAACAACTTCCCTGTTGGCCCCATGCCCCCATGTATAGTGATTTCTCGAATCTTAAACAAACCTTGATAATACTCATAGCAATGAAAAACAAAATTTTTGTTGGTTTAAACGCGCATGGTTGTTGAACAGGTAGTGATGGAATATTGGAAGTCTGGCATCAAACACTCCCTCTCCTTACAGGGTATGCATGCACCTGTCACTTATACGGAGCTGAGTGCTTGTGTGGGGATATCCTCACTCACTTCCATCATTATAACAGAAATTACTCAACTTCTCAGGCCTGGCTCAGACATTAGACTTAAACATACAAAAGAAATGTTTCAGGTATCCACTGAGCTAGGGTTGGGAGTGTGTTAGTCGTTATCCTGTACTTGTACTTTTTTTTTCTTGAGCCCTCTCTCTATGACAGGACTCTGGAAAAATCCCTCATATAGCATCAAGGCAGCCTTGAAACCTACCCTCTAGGCTGTTTCTTAAATGTCATACCCTTTTCAAACCCACCATGTGTTGTATTTATGGGTTTTAGTCAATTTAGTCGACATATAATTTGCATGTTTAAACAAGCTAGTGTTCAGTGTGTCTCCTTGATCAGCCCCAAGTCAAGCCACCTTTCGCAAATATTTCAATACAAACCAGTTAAAGGTATAATTTAATCCCTTGATTAGGTCACTACTCCTTAAAAGTTTCTTTCATTTCACCCTCAATTTACTCATAACCTTTAAGGACCTATCACAATGAGAATCCTGTGGCAATTGCCTTTATACTGATCAAGATTGCACAAATACATCCTTTTCTGTAAACATGAATTTAGTAAACCCTGAATCCTTACTCCTGTAAACCTATATTTTCCCTGCACTCATAGCGGAGATGAGTGGGAGTGTGGGGATATGTCAATGGACGATTCTGGGTATTACAATTATTCGATACATATTTACTTTTTCACCGCTAGGCTTATCCACAGACCTGCCTACAAGACTACTCAAACCAAGACCTTGGATCTGGCTCTACCTTCCCTGGCCAGTGACCTCAGATTCACCTCAGGATCCTGGCTAGGGGTCATGACCTCGACCCCCACTAACCCTAGGTACAGGGTGGGAGTGTGCTCACACCCACCTCCATTCCTAGCCAATCAGGGGCCGAGCTGCTCCTCCCACAGGAGCTGATGCAATGCAGGCAGGGTCTTGCCTGTCCCTGAGCATGACGTCATGCTTCCCTCAAGGGTGACGTCATGCCTACCCCAAGCTGCTCCTATATATATGAATACAGGACTGGCTTGGGACATGTTAGTCTGCTCCCAGACCTAGAGGCTACATCACCCTATACTAAGGCATAGGCTTGGCTGGATAAGCTTGGTGAGTGATCATGCTGTACCATCTTACATGGTCACTCTGTACCACCAATCTTACAATAAAGCTGGATCAACTGAAGAGCTCCAAGTTCCTCTTTTTCCTTTGTAAAGGACATTTAACGCTCCTTTGACACAACTATCGGGTAGCCGTGAGTGTGTATTCTAATAAAGACTATCCATTGGCATACACTTGAATCACCGTCTTACTCTTTCTTTCCCGAATAGTAAGACCCGAACCCCCAGGTCCGTAAGACCAAAACCATTACACTGGTGCCATGACCAGTTAGTTCTGGTGTATACCCCGGACGTTATAATGTCCGAACGGCTAGTACATGGGTTAGATAGCCTCGCGGAAGCTAACCCAGAAGGGCAATCTGTTGCCCAGGAGAATGGCAATGGATCATTGCTGATCCAAACCCATTCGAACCCCCGAGATGCAGAATCTGCATCTTGGAGGGATCCCGAACCTCACTATAATGATAGTGAGGAAAATTTACCAGACTCTGTACGACGAGGACAATCCATACAGAGGCAGAGTAATTTGATAAGTCAACAATCGCTAGTTGATGAACTGAGTAACTCGATGTTCGAAGTTGGTGGTAGTACTAACCCAGAACATCCGGCACCCATGCCAAAAAGGGTTACGTTTGGAGAACTACCTTACAGTATACCCAGACCCGGACTACCAATTTTAGACTACAGCAGTATAGATGGCGATGTAACCTATGCGGTACCGGAAGGCGAGGAATTTAAACAACCGGATGTCCTGTTGTTAAATGAAACCTATGTAACTTTGAACAAGAATCTAAATACCTTGGTCAGAGCTAAAGATGAAGTATTCAATGAAAAACTTCAGTTGGAAGAAGACTTGATCGGCATTCGAAATGAATTCGAAGCCAGGAAGAGTGGATACATGAAAGAATTAGAAAGTGAAGAAATAAAACTTCAAGAGATGAGAAAGTCATTCAATAAAGAATATGACAACAGACACATTCGTATCCAGACATACATAGATACGAACGATCAACTAAGTCTTGATAAGGCAAATTACGAATCCGAAATAAGCCATTATCAAAGCGAATTAGAGAAATTGAAACTTCAGTGCAGTAAACAAGCTGAAGACAATGAAACCATCCGGGTGGGTATTATAGCTTATAATAAACAACTGGAGGAGGATAGACAGAAACTCACGAATGAGCTTCAGGAATTGCAAACAACTGCAATAACCCTCGAAAAATATGTAGAAGCCGCACAATTGACTATAGGTACTATAGATCCAAATGTGGTCTCTACAATGTTGGTGAAATCATCCCAAGATGAAATTACTACCAAATTCAACCCATTCGTTAACGATGGGGCTGATAAGAATGTAGTATCCGGAATCTATAAGAAACCGGATAACACCGCAGTTAGTAATTGCCCACAGGGAACTACTAATAAGGGTTCTATGAGTAGTGCATCTACATCTCAGGCTCCGGTGCTTGATACAGTACGCCCTGCACCACCGATACTAGATTTGAGTCACAAAATTAGAGCGACTCACGTTAATGCTACTACTGCACATAATGCTACACCAGTAGCACAACCGCAAGTATCGGGACCACCGAGAAATATACTGACTCCACCGTTGTATTTTTCTTAACCCGGTCACAGTACACCAGCAGGCCCAAGATTGCTGAACCCGCCTTCAGGTCAAAGCAATGTTCCTAATGGTGGACGCTTCCCCAGACCGAACCCCCCCCAACCTAATGTGACCGGTGGTACGTACCTGCCAAGAACAACCCCCTATGGATATAGGTATAACTATAATCCGGCAGGAGGTAGTAATTACCAAAATGGTAATACATATAACCAGGGATGGAATCAAAATAATTCCTACCCCAGGTATACATCTTCCGGAACAACTGGAAATGTAAGTTATGGAGGTGGATACCCTGGTGGTGCTTCCGGGAACTACCCTAGTGGTGGTCCCCCTGGAGGTAATCCCCCGGGTGGCCCTGGTGGATCCTGACCTGGAGGATCAGGATCGGGAGGAGACGGCAGGAAGCCCAACAGGAGAACTTCCATGCCTGCAGGGATGCAAACCATCTTTGATAGAAGCCAATGTATCCAAAATCTGGGCATTGACTGCTACCGGAAAGGAGCAGACGGCATGGAAGTCATGAACTGGAGCATCCGAGAAGCAGATAGACTACGCGGATGTAATAATCCGGCATGTAGACAGGCACGGATACCGCCTCCTTATGATTCTAATGATCCTTGGAAGGATAGGTATCAAGCTTTTGTCGATGAAGTCAACTGTAGTGATTGGACAAAAGAAGAAGCTCTACCTTATTTGATCTGCTGGTTAAATAAAGGTGGAAAAGTAGCCCTCAATCAATGGAGAGCAGCATACGGAATATAGGGCACCTATGATCAATTGGTCGAATGTGCCGCGTACCTGTTTGGTTCTATCGTTAGAGAGGATCCATGGGTAAGCTTTAAGAAGAGAACTCAGAAACCTAAAGAATCTCATAAGGTCTTTGGTTTGGAGCTACAGGACTTGCTATCAAAAGCACGTCCAAATTGGGCTCATGATGATGACTGCTATCTGCAAGAATTGTTTACACAATTCTACAATGGATTGCAGGATCCGGATCTCAAACAAGCAGTTTGGGATTCTTGGAAGGATGACACATCCTTCAGTGACCTATTCATATCAATCGATGGACATGATATGAAGAAGAGACTGGTAGGTCTAGGACCTAATCCGGTCCGAGCAGCTCCATTGCAATACGGAGGTTCCCCTGCTCAGGTATATGAAACTTCCCAATTAGCCCCTGTCAACCTACAGGAGGCTGATCAGGAAGACGAATATGTCTCTGATGAAAATGGAGAATATATTGGGTCAGTCCAGGTTGCTGGAAAGTATTACCGACAAAAGCGGTATAGGAAAGTACATCCGAAAGGAAGGGGAGGGGCCGTGGCTAGTCAAACAGCTTCCGGACGTATTAAATCTGGTAGTGCGACCACTACGGTCACTCCTACCGTAGCAGCCGCTGCTACTCCGACTAATATGATGGAGACATTAATAGCTGGATTAACAGAGGCTCTGAAAAGACCTAGAGTTGATAACTCTCAAAGGAGATGCTTCAGATGCCAGAAATTAGGACATTATGCTCCTGAATGTATGGCTGAGAAACCTGTCCCTCGTAGACAGGAAGGTGTCTCTGGAATAAGTACAGAGGAAAACTGAGGAGGGGTCCCCCAATGGGCAAAGAAGGGGATCCCAGTGACAAATCTTGCCATGATATCACCATCCGTGACGAAAGTTTGCATGTAGTAACAAACTCGCCTAACACCGAGGTGGTTGTAGACACCCGGAAGGTTAGGGAAGCTGATATAACAGGTGCCCAGGGAGCACAGGGGAAACCCGATATCAGTAACGAGGTAGGCGGCTACGCGTTAGCCAGGGTTGGTAGTGCCCACCTACCCCCGGGTCATCCTTGTCTGGAATACCTGAAAGGATGTGGATCGACTCCAGGTGTGAACAATGACGTTCCGATCGTCACGGACACGCCCTCTGTTCTAAACGGAAGGCGGTGGTATGTTTGCCTCACTGTTAACGGAAGATCTGCCGAATTTCTTATGGATATGGGTGCTAGCCACTCCTGTATCTCCAAGAGGTTCTATGATCTTATCCCGAATGAACACGATACTCTCAAATCGGGAGGAAGTGCTCAAACGGCCGATGGCAGTACCTTGCAAATGTATGGGAGAACTTGTGTGAAGCTGCAATTGGATGGAATACATGACTATGTCATGAGCGCCACCGTTGCGGATATAGCAGATGAGGGGATACTCGGGTTGGATTTCGCATCCCTGTATGGGGTGGTGTTGGAGCCCCAATCAGGAGAGTTGAGTGTGAAATACCCATATCCTGTAAAGGTTAGGTGTGTACTGAGACAAGTGAGCAGTATGGCTAGTGTAGCACAAACTGTGCGGATCCCTCCGGGTGTAGCCTGTGATGTGCTTGTAAGAAGTGATCCTGCAATGCGTAATAAGCCTGCAGTGATAGAACCGGATGTAGCTACTCTGTCAAGTATTGGATTAACATCTGTAGACACTATAGTAGCAAATGCATCCTGGTCAGTAGTACCTGTCTCCAATACTGGAAACACTACTATCTACCTAAAAAAGGGACAAGTTTTTGGTAATGTGACCCTTTCGGAAACTGTAACGGATAGTAAGTTAAACTTACAGAAGGTAACAGGAGATGATGAAATTTTGGATGACTTACTCAAGTTGTATGCCTTTGCCAAACCTGGTGAAAAACTAGGTACGACAAATAAGGTAGTCCACAAAATAGATACTGGAGATGCGGAACCCTTTAAAATACCATATAGGCAGTTACCTTTAGCGAAGAAGAGAGTAGCTTAAGAGGAAATAAACAAGATGTTGGAACAGGACGTAATAGTCCCATCCAATAGTCCATGGAGTAGTCCTGTGTGTATGGTAACAAAAAAAGACGGTACTATCCGCTTTTGCATAGACTACAGGAAGTTGAATGGAATAACGAAAAAGAATTTGTATCCATTACCGAGAATAGACGAAACCATTGACTCCTTAGGAGGAAACAGTTGGTTTTGTACCTTAGACTTGCAATCAGGATATTGGCAAGTGGGAATGAATCCATCAGATATGGAAAAGAGTCATATTGGATTATTCCAATATAACGTAATGCCGTTTGGTTTGTGCAATGCACCAGCAACATTTGAAGCAATGATGGAAACTATCCTAAGTGATTTATTGTGGAAAAGATGTCTTGTATACCTTGACGATGTTATAGTCTTCGGAAAAACATTCGAAGAATGTTCTAACAATCTCAAATTGGTATTAGAATGTATTATTTCTAATGGTCTCAAATTGAAACCCAAGAAATGCCACATGTTTAGAAAGTCCATAAATTATTTGGGCAGCATCATTAGTGATGAAGGAATAAAAGCTGATCCCGATAAAATCGAATCAGTTACGAATTGGAATAGACCTGAAACACCCAAAGAAGTGAGGTCCTTTTTAGGATTCTGTTCCTATTATAGGGAATTTATTCCGAATTATTCTAGAGTCAGTTACCCATTACAAGCAATACCTAACTGGACTCCAGGAAGTACCAAGGAAAAATTTCCTTGGACGCATGAACAGGAATCTGCTTTTCAAAAGCTAAAAGACCTGTTCACGAGTACTCCCGTTTTGCAATATCCGAATGAAACGGATCATTTCATACTGGATACTGATGCTAGTAATGATAGCATTGGTGCAGCTCTCTCGCAAGTCCAAAATGGGAGAGAGGTACCCATTGCCTTTGCCAGCAACACACTGAGTAAAACTCAGCGCAATTACTGCACAACCAAAAGAGAGTTGTTAGCAGTAGTCGTATATACCAAGAAGCTCAAACATTTTTTATGGGGAACGAACTTTACTTTACGTACGGATCACTCCTCTTTAAGATAGCTAATGAACTTCCGAGATGCTGAAGGAATGTTAGGTCGATGGCTAGCCCATTTATCCGAGTATGGGCTTGAACATCACCAGATTCAGCATAGACCCGGAGTTAAGCATTTAAATGCTGATGCTTTGTCTCGAATACCAGTTCGGAAATGTGATAATCCGGATGGTACTGATTGTGGAGCTCATAGAGCAGTGCTAGCAGGGATTCGAAGACCATTCGAACCCCTAGTTGCCAGTATACTGGATTGGTCTATGGATCACATACGACGTTTCCAGGAAACTGACTCGATAACTGCACAGCTACTGCAATTAGTACCAAAGGGTATACGTCCAGTTAGACCTGAGGTCTCTCTGGAAAACCGAGAAATGAGAAGGTTTCTTGCTCAATGGAGAGAGCTTGAAGTCCGGAAGGGCGTGTTATACCGTTGGAAGCCATGTAATAATGGTGAGAAAATCATGCAAGTGATAATACCACATGCCATGAGACATGACATTATGTACTTCTGTCATGGACATCGGACCAGTGGTCATTTCGGAAGGAAACACTCATTAGCACGACTTTCCAAGAAATACTATTGGCCTGGCATGACACGGGACTTGCAAAGATGGGTAACCACCTGTCCGGACTGTTGTAAAAACAAACCCGGACCCAGGATGGGCAAGCTTCCACTATCCCAAGAACTTTTCGGAGTTAGATTCGCAAGAATCGGGGTGGATATCATTAGTGGACTGAATACAACCGCTAATGATAATACCTGTATGATGGTAGTGTGTGATTATTATACGAAATACACCAAAGTATTTCCACTACCGGATCACAAATCAGTCACTTGTGCCTAAGCCTTTGTAAAAGGTTGGGTACTGACTTTTGGTGTACCATTAATGCTACACAGTGACCAAGGCAGGGAATTTGAATCAAATCTCTGGCAAGGTATGTGCGAATACTTAGCTATCTGCAAGACTAGAACCAACCCGTATAGGCCACAAAGTGACGGATTGGTAGAAAGGTTCAATAGAACCCTTATTCAGGTCCTAAAGTCACTCGTTAATGAACATTGAATTGATTTAGAGAAAAGTGCCAAATGGCAGAAGGTTGGATATGATACCGATCTAAAACATCGGAAATTCCAATCTGGAGACAGAGTTCTGAGACTACATGAACCACTTAGACACATAAAATTAGCGTCTAATTGGGATGGTCCTTTTACTGTAACACAAGTTATTAGTGATTGTACCGTAATTATCAAATCAGACCTTGGTCGACTCTATAAGTCAAATGTAGCTAGACTAAGGAAATGGTCTGGGAGGGAGACCTCCACAGAAATGTATGGTGAAGGTTCCGGAGAGATCCTGAACCAGAATCGTATAATAGACCAGGTGAAGAACACTACAGTGAAGCGAGGCCGAGGTAGGCCTAAGAAGTGTTCCGAATCAGTGCCACCCACGCCAACACTGATTAAGCGTGGGGGAGTTAAAAAAGTCTTGGCAGGTGAAGACAAAAAGAAGAGGAAAGGTGTTTCGAAGGCCAAGAAACACCTAGAAAAGGCTCTTCAGACTGTCAGGTCCAATAAAGAACTATCCAAGAAGGGGATATATGTTCGCCGCAGCCCTAGAATTGCCCAGAGGACTGCAGTGACCTAACCTGTATACACAACGAGTGTAATGTTTACATTTAGAGGAACGGATGACAACTGACCCGAAAGGCTTATTTGTCGCCGCCGTACAATGTACCAATGGGTAGTGGACGGATAATCCGGTGGATTTGCTTAAGCTTTCCATAATCTCCACTTAAATCCCCAGACGAGTCGTCGGCGTGAGCGATAATTACCTAAAAACAATCAGTTTGTTGATGTTCCGCTTGTAGCATGTGCGTTTCCACATGACGTCACCGCGTCCAGTCTCGGCTGACCTCTCGTGACCCCGCGTATCCTGCGGGGAAATGACGTCACGAAAGTTGGCTTGTCGCCATATTGTTTTTCGGTGAAGTTCAAGGCGGACGCGTGTGCTCCCTCCTTGGATTTTTACCGTCTAGCAAACCCTTGGTGTGCCCTCAGAGTCTGTCTCTTAGTAGGCAGGCTCCGTCAGTGTCGGCCCCGGCGCCGTAAAGGCCGGAAAACAGGAGTATTTAACTCCCGGATAGATTCCCCAGTCATGGCTGAGGAATCCGTTGCAGCAGCCAAGCTATCCGGCGACCCGGATAAGCTGACTCCGTCCGCAGAACCTTTTCCGGAAGCTTTGTCACCTGTAACACAGGCGGAGAGCGAGCTGATGGAAGTGGAGGAACCCACGGATCGCTCGTTTGAGGAGAAGTTGGCTTCATTCTCGCTGAATGAGCCCGAGAAGATGTTGTCACCACTTCCGACCAAGGGATCTGGAGACGCTGCGAATCCTGAAGCAGCAGCAACTGGGTCCGAGACTGCACAAGTCGACGGCCCGAAGGATCAGTGGAAGCCACCAGTGGCTGACCCGTTTCCAGCAGAGTACGACGGTCGGTACCTGTACGTTCATCCGGAGCTACAGGCACAGGTAACCTACGCGGACGGTACACCTGTTACGTTGGACCCGAAAGTGAGAATGGCTATCGAGGGCGTCATGGCTCCCGAACAGCTGGACAGGACACCACCTGAATGGCTCCGAGACTGGCCGTGGTTCCAACGAGGACTCATGGTGGACACTGCCTTTCACCAAGTAGTGTACGAGGCAAACAGAGCCTTCCTGCTCGGAGCGTATCCGAAGCCAGACAGGTCTCTGTGGAATGTCAAACAGACCAACATTGATTGGTTAGGCTGCGTCTCGGAACCCGAGGGGCAAACTTACCCACGTCCTTGTGCCACCCGGCCTCAGTACCGGACCATGAAGGAGTACCGTGAAGCCGCTGCCAACTATGAACAGTGGGACGACGGTTATAACGTAACCGAAGCAGAGTTGGTCGACGTACAAAACAAGTCGCTAACGGGTATGGAAAGGAGTGCAGCCCTTCGGACGATCCTCGTCCGTCGTATGACTGCGGAGCAGGAAGCCCTGGAAGAGGCTAAGAGGGAAGCGGATGTACCCGCACCTCCTATCCCCGACCTGAAACTTGCCACCAGAAGCACAGCCGGTTCTGCAACAGCCACCGGCAGTACTACCGATCCAAGTCCGGTAGAAGCCTCGACCTCCAGCGCGTCCGGAACCAAGGACCCGGATGAAGACTGGAAGGTCAGTAAGAACAGGAGGTCCGCTGCTCGGAAGCTCAAGAATCTTCCCGATTCTGTTAGAGCCGACCCACAAGCCAGCACCTCATCCACTGGTAGTACTGCCATGGAGTTTGTTTCCTCGGACGAGGAATCAGTGCACGAGTCCTCGGTGGAGTATGATGAGAAGGCCACCCCATCAACTCAAACCGAGGCAGAACGTTTGGCTAACGCCAAATCCGGATTTAAAACCCGGATCCCGACGTGCTTCTCCGACTGTGCTTACGGAGTAAAGAAGGAAGGCTCTACCCTGTACGCCTGCCCAGACTCTGTAAACAAGAACAACGAGTCGGATGATGAGGATTGGATGCGTCTCTCGGACGAAGACCCCAATCCGAGCAAAGCCTATCGGAAGATGTGGCTTATGCTAAACCACACCGAAGGGTATTACACTTATACCCAGAGGCGCAAGCTGCGTTGGGCACTTGAGAAGTGGTACGGTGACGATCAAAAGTCCTGTCCCTTCTCCATCTGCCAGGATGCCAGCGATGTCTCGGTCCGGACCTGGAGCACTTCAGCCCGGTTCCAGAGGCATCTTGTAGAGGCCCACTTCCACCATCACCCAGTTTACATTTGTGATCCGAGTTATGGTAAGAAGGGGAAGAAATGCACTACGAAGGTTCAGTATAACCGACGTAGCGATCTGGCCAGACACCAGAAAAAGTGCCACGCGGAAGGATTAGATGGAGCTCGTAAACACATCATGGAGCTTCATCAGGAACTCATGACGGAGTTCGATAGCTTGAGCGAAGATGCTTGGTCGAAGATCCGACCAGGGGACCAAGTCCTCTGCGAAGTTCCAAAGACCAAGGATTCGAAACTCCGCACCAAGATTGTCCTGACTCCCGGCAAAGGAAAACTGGACATGCACGAGTCCCTCTGACAGAAGTGCGAGGAATCCGGAAAGGAGGGAAAGAGAGCTCGTGAGAGGAGCAGAAGGGACCAGAACCGTGGTGGTAACGGCAATGGTCAGACCACCACAGCTACTAAAGCCAGGGTAGAAGATCGCTCCAGGTCTCCCTTGGCACGTCACCCACACGAGCAGGTTCAGGGTACTCCTGTCTTTAAGAGACCCGAACCTGCAGGATACGCAGGTGCTGTATCGAAGCTGGGGAAAGTTAACACCCGTAACTTTCCGTCCATGACCCAGGGACCTGGACCTGAGAGCCAGACCCTGGTCATTGGAAAAAGAGGTCGACTTGTCCCCAAGAAGACTTCAGCACCTGCTGCCGCCAGATCCGCAGCTGCTGCAGCCGCTCTACCAGCCAACTTTACCCCAGAGCAGGTACAACTGTACATGCAGATGGGGCTGAAGCAGAACCCAGTACCTCCCGCCTACTGTCTACCAACAGCAGGAGTATCCGGAAGCCCTACATCCGGAAGTGGCCCTCAGGCAGTGTCGACTCCCCCCAAGGTTGTCGCACCACCTGAGAAACCAAAGGATGCAATTACCATTAAAACCGGTAACGCAGAAATTTGGTTTGAGAAGTCTCGCCAGGGGGAAGCAGATGTCCAGAAGGCCATCTACACCCACTGGGAGAAATGTGTCCGCGACAGAGCGACTAACTTCCATCAGGGTCTCCGTAACGATACCCTGTTGTGTATGAAGGAGGTGGCGGATGCCGAAAGACAGCGCCTCGAGACCGTCATCCGGGACGATGTCAAGGCCCGGGAGGATGAAGCCTCAGCTGCCAAAGAACAGGCAGCTATGGACGTACACGTCCTGGAGAAACGTGTTAAGGAGGAGATTACCCGGAATACCAACTTAAACACTAAGTTTATGAGGGTATTCGGAGTCGATATCGACGAGTGGGACGGCACTCCCGAATCAGCTCTAGATCTTCTTAGGAAGAAGCATGCTAAGAAGTCCACCTAAGCATGCTACGGGTTATTCTGTTATATTCCTTCCTTTTCCAATAATAACCAGATTTAGTCTTTGCGGAACACTACACATCTGCGAATGTCTTCTATTAGAATATGAACACCTGTACTCTATGTGTCCCGGGTTCCTTTTATAACCAGCTAATTATATGATTCAGGACATATAACTCTTCTATTATATCCTGAATAGTCTATTCGGATGAGGAACTACACTTATAAAAAATCCGGTAGTAGACTTGCTGCTGTCATACGTATCCGGATGCTGGTTCCTGACTCCTGCTGTTACCTGTTGCTGACCACAATATAAGGATGGACTATACGATTCTATACTACCTCTACTTCCGAATGGATTACGTTTCTACCGGACTATTATTCTACTATTATTCTACACCATTCGGATATACCTATGAACAATAGCACTTCTAGAGGATTGTGGGTAGCTGCCCCAAATTCATCTACCGTGTCTACATTTATTACCCTGGATTACAAAAAGACTTTAGCACGTCCATCCCGTGGTTAGCTGACCACCCTACCTACCTTCTGGCATCCGGCAGACTGCGGCGCAAGACTCCAGCAACATTCATTATTTTGTCATGTATATAATATCATATAACTATTTTTCATATATTATTTGTACATGTATAGTCACACTGTGATGATAAATTACTGTATATTTTGATACGGGTATATATATATTAATATGGATCTCTGGTTACTGTTCATACTATTTAATAAGATCCGGTAAACTTCACCAGATTATTCAGATTATTGTCCTGCGAGGCATATTCTTGTATAAATATATTCATCTGGTGCTATAATGGTTATTTGGTACATGGTGGTATTACATATAGTGTCATATACATTATTCCACTGTAATTTTTTCTTTTCAAGTGTATAATTCATAACGGTTCTATTCCCAAAACTCACGAAACCTTTAACCGATTCATTGGTCATATCATATAAAATGTCATTAGATAGTATAGTTACTTTAAAAGTCTTTCTCAAGACTAGATAATCATTTGTGATATTAATAATTACAAACCCATTAGGATGTTATTATGTGATTTATTCAACATTAACAGTTCCGTTACATACAACTGATATTATCACACATATGCGAATTATGATACTTATCCTAATACTTATACCGTAAACATAGATTGTTATTATATGGTATAAAATATTAATTAACAGTTCCGTTACACATAACTGTTATTCATTCAACATATTCGCATTGTATTACAACATCCGGTTTGTTATTTTGTAAATATATATACACTATCAAATATATGAAATTGACATTCGAATCATACTATACATGATGTTAACGTTATAACTATGGTTGTACCTCTATTATTAGGGTTTAGACATATAGTAATGTTATCCCTATAATAATACAATAGCTATAACTCCTTCCTAAATGTCTGGGGGAGTGGTGTAGAGGTACGTGTTGTATATAACCATAGTGTTGGGTACCGTCTGACGTGGTGGGTGAGTCGAGTCGTCAGACGTTCCTCAGGTTCCGGATAGGTGGCAGCACCGATCCGGGTCTGTGGGGACATCTGACGACGAACAACTGGGTTCTTATATAAAGCCCAGGGCTCAGCCACTACGTCAGAGGCCCTTCTGGCCTCCAATCATGTAGGACCATCTCTTAATATCTGTTAGCTGCCCTGTTACCAACTATCGGGTAGCCGTGAGTGTGTATTCTAATAAAGACTATCCGTTGGCATACACTTGAATCACCGTCTTACTCTTTCTTTCCCGAATAGTAAGACCCGAACCCCCAGGTCCGTAAGACCAAAACCATTACAATTGTAATATGTAATATGTTTGTAAATATGTTTAATATGTTGGTATATTTTAGTACATGAATGGAGGCCTTGTTTCACGTTAATTAGTTATTTAGTCAGTGGCCTACACCCATCTTTCTCTTTTAATTTGCAGTTCTGCGTTGCCTTAAGGTACTTCTCCACTGGGGCAACATATCAGACAATAGGGGACTGCCATGGCATAAGCAAAAGCGTGGTGGGATGCTCAGTCAAGGACGTGGCTGAGTACTTCCGGACTCACATCAGTGAATACTTGGTCTGGCCAGACAGCTTCGACGACAAGAATGCCAAGGCCACTGTTTTCTATAAGAAGACGAAGAAGCCACGTTGCTTTGGTATGGTAGACGGGACCCATATCCCTATTTTGTGTCCGAAAGGTGTGGTGAATGACGAAAACCAGTTCTATTGCTACAAAGGCTATTACAGTATTAATGCTATGGTGAGGATCATTTCAAGTCTTGTTCAGCATTGTTCTGAGTTGTTTTCCACTTCCTTTTCCTCAGAGGAACTTATCCGTAGATACTGTTAAAAACTCTGAAAGACGTGATTAAAACTTTCAGCTAAAGTGATTGAACTATGATTAATTGAACTTAAAAAAGCAAGACAAAGGAATTTTTCTGTCCTTCACCATGGTTAAAATATATTTGCAGATCATCGCAGACTATGATGGGTTCATCTTCCATGTTAATGCAGCAAACCCTGGAAGTTGTAACGATATCTATGTCATGAACAGCTCTCAGGTCAAGTACCTCGGGGAGAGAGGAGACTTCAGGGGATATTACCTCCTAGGAGACTCTGGGTAAGTTTTCTGCTTACCAAACTCTTTCAGTCACCTTTTTTGTAAACAAGTCTTTCATCTGTTGTCCATATGTACCTATTTTTTATATCCTATTGAAACCAATGTGAGCCTTGACTTAACAGAGAAAAAAATTATTTTATTGTTATTTTTCAGCTATGTTCTGACTGATTATGTCTTGACTCCCATTAAGTATGAGAAGACTCAATCCGACATCAATTACAACAAATGGCACCGGAAGACAAGGTCTTCTGTGGAGAGGACAATAGGGATATTAAAGCAGAGGTGGTGGTGAGTCCTTAGAGCTCAGATTATTATATTTCTTTGGTTTATAACACCATATATAATTATAAAGAAAGAAAATATACTAAATAAAGTACATTACATGATTTTATTATTAGACTTGAAACAATTGTCAAGGAATCTTGACTGACATTCTTTTCGGTTCTTGCAGGTGTCTCGACAGCAGTGGGGGTTACCTCTACCATGACCCTCCTACAGCAGGAGCCATTATAGAGACTTGTGTGGCTCTGCATAATTGTGCTAAAGCGGCTAAGGTCCATCTTCTGCCCGATTACCTCGCGAGGGACAGCTTCCGCAGGATCAGAAACCCTGTTCCCCAACCTGAACAGAGGAGACCAACAGAGCGTGTGGCCTTCCACAATCTGCGGTCTACCTTCATCAACAAGTACTTCGTCCAAGAAGATATAGACAGACGCGGAAGAGGGTCAACCCACTCCCCAGGATGAAGATTTTCCACAGAAGGGACTACAGTTTCCTGACCACAGAGACCCACAAGTGGCACCTCAGGTAGCTCTTTTGTTGGACCAGATGAACGCACTGATAGAGGAATACTATGACGCTAACTATCTGCATTGAAAGTTTAAATGGACCTAGGCAGCTTTTTTGTATATAAATGTATATATTTTTTTTCGATCTCTAATTTATTGTGTAAATAAAGGACTATACTGCAAATGCAGTATTAAAAAATGACGTTTATTTCTAAGAGTGAACAGCATGCATATCAAAATGAACTTCCCCTTTGTAGAACAACACATATGGCAATGGGTGAATAATAATCTTGTTCACACCTAACATTACCTTTACATTGTGTAGCCGTATGTCAGGAAACCTTATGACTAAATGTATCTTAACACATCTTTCCATTTCTTTTTTCATTCAAATGAACATACAGTATCCAGATTCTAACATAAAGAGTGTCATTTTTTCAGTTGTATGTATACAATTAAAAATTGATACTGTTATCCTGAATAATGCAACAATACCTCTTTCGAACAATATGTATGGCTATGGGTGAATAATAATCTTGTTCACACCTTACATTATCTTTTCCTTGTGTATTCCTATGTCAGGAAACTTTATGACTAAATGTATCTCAAAACATCTTTTCTGTTCTTTTTTTAATGAAATCAACATGTACTCCCGTGATTCTAAAATATGCAGTATCATGTTTGCAGTTTTAAGTTGAAAGTTTAAAAATGACACTGATATCCTTAACAATGCAACATTAAAAAGTGTACGATGAACTTTACCTAACTTTTAAGACAAGAACAACATGACTAGTCTCTGTTTGTCGTAACATTGACATGAGAGTACTGAGGTATAATAAAACTCGAGATAACAGCCTGTCTTTTATGTCCATTAAAATCTTAATTACCTATTCTAACTGTTAGTCTGTTAACAATTCTTGACAACATAACATTAGTCATTATATTTTTTGGTAGCCTTCCTGCTTCTTGAGGATCTTTTCACAGGTACACCTCTCTTTTTGTTTTGCCCTTCATCCTTCTCAGAAGCTTCTGTGTCTGCCTCTGAAGCTGCCTCTGAAGCTGCCTCTGAAGCTGCCTCTGAAGCTGCCTCTGAAGCTGCCTCTGAAGCTGCTTCCTTCTGGTGATGGCCTTCCTTCACGATAACCTCAGGGTTTTCCACTTCTCCTTCTACTTCCTCAAGGCCATCTTTAGTCACGATGACAAACTCGTCCTTGTGCAGCACTGAAAAATGGGGGAGGCTGTTGTCTTCAGGATCTATGTAGTTAATAGCTGAAAACAAAATTACCATACAATTTCTCACATAAGCCGGACCTCTTACCAGTATCCAAATCAAAACAGGCTTCTAAAATAAACCAAAAGAAGGCTAGCGGCTGACAGCAGGGTATACTTTACAGGAAAAGAGGACAATTACTACAATTTTCCAGCAAGTGAATAAATTTATCCCTTTCAGATTTAACACTTAAGTTTGGCTTACTTTCTGATACATGTTTCATTTTAAATTTAAGATTTTATCTCTCCCTTTCTTTTATGAAAAATGAAATAATGCTTACCTTCGCCGGGAACAGCTAATTTTCTTTGGCCCTCTTCGAGGTCAAAAAGTAACCCGGGGCTTCCCTCGTCCCGTGTCTGATAAGGAGGGGTTGTTCCAACTGTAAGAAGATCCAAAATAATAAAGTAAATACTTATAAAAAAAATTATTTCATTTCTACATAATGATATACCGTAAAATTTAAGGCTGTAAGACTATATTAAAAAAAAAGGTAAAAATGAGCAAATTATTTTATATGAAAACCCATACAGATATTTCCTTTCATTGAAACTCTTCTCGACTTACCAGGAGGAGGGTTCGGATGAGTAAGGAAGGCAGATATAACGAAAGTATCTACTTCTGAGGTAGGGTTCTCATTTTCTACTGTCTCCAGGGCTTTGTGACAATAAAAGGGAGAGACTAGTGTTACAAACCAAGTTTCTTTTTAGGTTATTTCTCTTCGCCCTGATCTCATATCTCCATATAATTTACTTTGATTTCAAATAAAGTGAAGGGTTAGTTATGTCACACACACATGCTGTACATGCTGGAAAAGGTTATCATGAAAGCAATTGTCCACATGCTGCCCCGTACATGCTTCTCTGTTGGTAGTGATAGGATATTATTACATTGTAAAGCACAAAGAAACAAAGTAGAAAGTATTTATACCTTTGTCTAAAGCTTTGTCCGGGCAAGCATCCTTCGTACCAGGAGACAATACAATACATTCTGGAACTGGAGATCCTGGAACCACTTCTGCATCTTCACGGGGCTCCTCCTGTTCCTCCTGTGCCAGAGGTTTAACCAAAGGACGTCCCACTGTTGAACAGAAAGACAAACAGTTTCATTTATTTGTCTAAAATGAAGAAAAGATAAAAAAAATTGTTATAATTAACACACATACGGACCCCCCTATCTTGTCTTAAACTGTATATTTATGAGCTGCATTCTTTTGCATTGTCATAACATGTCCACCTCCACTTTTATGAGAAAAACGTTTTTAAATAACTATTACATGCTCCCTATTCATTTAGCTTTTCATAAGGAAATAAGATGAATGATTTCAGACACTTGACATTTTAGTTGACTCACTTTCAATAAGAGTTCTGGCCACGGATTCCTTGTTCAGCTTCTCCTGTATATCTGCCAGTTTCTCCAGGTTAGCTACTATTCTATCAAGAGCTCGCTCTGTGTTGTCTACTAGTTTCAAGGAGGAGTTGTTGCACAGGTTTAAAGCCCTCTGGTTGGAGGCCAGCTGGTTCATGTTCTCACTCAGTCTAGCCATACTGTCTGCCACGGACAATACCCCCACACTTATTTTTCCCTGAGCTTCTTCCACTGACTTACAATGCTTGTCTAAAGCATCCGTCATATTATTGACAGACTGTGCAATTTTTGTTTGTCTTTTCACCAGACTTTCAATAACTTTGTCTTGAACTAATTCTAATCCTTCCATAGTTTCCTTTTGTGTCTGTAGGAAGGAAGCAGACAGCTCTCGTACAGTGCCAGTCGATCTGCTCGCAGCCTCATCCAACTTATCTAACACCAACTTGGTGTTTGAATGTATGGCAGTCGCTGATTCTGCCACATGCTTGCAGAAGTTGTCATATGACGATGTCATTTTCTTATTGGATAAAACCAAATCTTGAGTGGAATATCGCATATCTTCTGATATCTTAACGGCCGATTCCGCCAGTGCTTCATGAGTCCTCTTCAGTTCCTCTGTCACACGGTGTGAACTTTCATAGGACGTCTTAATAGAACTGCCCTTACCTGTGTCTATTCCTGCACTTGATGTCACATCTTCTATTTTAGACTGAGCTGGTGAAGAGGGCATTTTCAATTCGGATATGTTTTCCTCATCATGTTTTTTTTTGGATCCTGAATCAAACAGTTTTTTTTTCTAGAAGACACATTCGAAGTAGAAGCTATTTCATCTAAGACTTCCATAGTCTTCATGGCCTGCAGCCGGGGGGATGTACGACGTTTAGCTGAAGAGTTAGGTTTATCTTTTTTTTCCCTCCACAAGTCTTATCAGCAGGAGTTTTTTTTATTTCTCGCGATTTATTAGTCAATGGGGTACTAGTCTTGATGTCCGAATCTTTCTTTGATGCAGCTATAAGTTCCTCGACTTCTTCTTGGGTGTACAGCTTGGCCTTCTTTGCTGGATTTTCTAGTTTTGTTAGACCAGGCCTTTCGTTGTATTCATTCTCTAGTTCTTTATCCAGGTCATCATCGTCATGCTCGAGAACAGGTGGGGTGGCATTTAATATACCAGAAAAGGAATCTGCCCTCCTCCGCCTCCTCCCCTGAAAAACAGGAGAAGGTTCTTCCTCTCCATCGTCTTCTTCTTCTCCTTGGGTGTCTTTTAAAGGTGGGTCAGGTAAGAGGTGAGAGGCACAGGGTTGAGAAGAATGAGCTGAAGAGGACTTTGAAGGCCGAGCGGATGAAGAAGGCTTGGAAGCCCCTACTGATGAAAATGCCTTGGAAGAGCCTGCTGATTTAGACGGCTTAGATGTAGAACAAGAGGGCTTTGAAAAAGAGCTTGAAGTTGACGTCTCAGGACGTTGACCAGAGGCGGAGGTCTTCTTCCCCTGATTGTTTTTGTTAGCATTCTTTTTCTTTATGTCCTCTAATCTTTTCTGAAGCTCCTCTCTTTCTTTCTCTCTTGACTGATCAGCTGTAACTAGGGTGGACACTTGGACTCCAGTTGAGCCCTTCTTCTCCTTCTCTAAAGACAGTTTTTTGTTGAAGGAATTACATATTTTTAACATATACCCAGTCGATACCCTTGGTTGAAGAATAGAAGACTGGCCAGTCGCAGACGGGCGAGAGACAGGGTCTCTTTTGTTACGCTGAGTCAAGTTGTTGGAAGACTCGCCTTCTTCTTGATCGTCTACCTCGCTCTCGGTTTCTCCTCCATGAGTGCTCACAGCCTCCTCTGTCCCTGCATTAGAAGTAGTATCTGGCTCCCCGTCCTCCAGGATAGGAACTGAAAATGAAAAAAAGAAAAGAAAAAAAAATGAAGGGCATCAAGGAAATATGATTTCAATCGACAGAAAAACCTTTATTCTCCATATAACAGACATGTCAGTTCAACATCTGAAGATTATTTTGGGGGACTCATAAATGGGGTTTATACCCTATGTATCTCAACAAAACACCTAAATATGGACACCTTGGGATAGGGCACATGTTTAACAATAAAGAAAACTATGAAATAATCATCTGAAATTCTTTATACATTTTCTTCTATACTAAAATATCAACCTCAAACATATGAAATGTTGCAGGCATCTGAAACTCTGACATGTCTGATATAAATTCATATGAAGATGAGAAATGAGGTATTTGAAAGCAGTTATTTTAAAAGCTGCTTCATCCATATGGTACCCACCTCCGTCGATGCTGTCCAGCATTTGACCCATCAAAGCAGCGGAGAGTGAATCTGAAGGCATCTTCATCTTCTCATAATCGACACGAGAAGGCCGGTGAGGGTCATAACAAGACCACTGGATGTCTCTCTCAGAAGGGTCCCCCCCTTTCAGATCGGGTGGCTGCATGCCTTTTATCCCTGACAGAAAAAAAAGAGAAAATGACACCAAACAAAATAATTCATGACCATATTATAATAATAGTATATGTGGGAAACGCATAAACTTTACTTGACAATTCCTT
Source organism: Acholoe squamosa (assembly GCA_949317995.1). Classification (NCBI taxonomy): domain Eukaryota; kingdom Metazoa; phylum Annelida; class Polychaeta; order Phyllodocida; family Polynoidae; genus Acholoe; species Acholoe squamosa. Next base: position 45,469,293 of record OX439048.1, read on the forward strand.
AAGTCTGCTCACTGTCTTTCCTTATGTTAGTATGTATTAAAATCATACAGAATAATATGGATGAAGATTTTCATCAGAGAGGTGAGACTCACCAAGAATAACCTCTGTCCCACAGTAGTCACAAGCAGCTTGTTCCAGGTCTGTGAGGTAATCAGAATCGTCCTTTTGGCCGTTCCCTGTTTTGTACCGCGCATCTATGTCCTGACGCTGAAAAAAGAAAGGAGGAAAAACTATATTCAAAGAAAAATAACAATAAATTCGATAGAAATAAAAAATAAAAAAGGAATTTTTTCAAGTCATTAAATTTAATTAATATACTTAAAAACAAACACAGAAGACAAAAAGTGTAAGGAAATGAGGATTTCAAACGTACCTTCCGCTTGGCATCTTGGGAATAATAGGTTAATTTGCTTTTGCACCCCTCGCCGTCCCTTTTTTGTCCCCCGTTAGCAGTAACGTAAAAGCTACTTATATGCGCGCATATAAGTGGTGATAAATGGGCAGTAGCAGTTCCCAATGTATTACCAGATGTCACCACTTCCATTCAGCTGTTATGTAACAGGTTCCTTCACTGGTGGCCTTGTAGTCGGCCATATTGCCTAGCCCCAGGAAGGACCACCGGTCTCACATTGGAGATTTTTTTTCTCAAATTCCCAGTCATCATGACTAAATGCGTGGCCTGTGATACTTCCTACCATGGTAACGCGGCCAAGTGCCCGAATTGTGGGGTGACCAATCCGGGGAAACGTTATTCTCCGGAGGATTCGGAAGAATTACCTGGTTCCGCGGATTCAGCCAAGCGTGATGAGCAGGAGGCCACGGAGGCCAGGCAGAGCGACCGGCCGCCCCAGGGGAAGGACGGTCAACATGGTGAGCTTAGCAACCTTGGGGAGGATTCTACACAAAATGATTTATTGCATCAGATTGAACTTGAAAGGGCCAGGAAATCAAAAATTGTTGAAATGTGTAAACGCAAAGAGTTGGAACTAGAGTTGGCCGGCCTAAGGGCTGAAAATAACAGATCTCTTCACCAATTGAACGAAGGCGTACGTGCCTGGCGAGGTGCCATGGGTGCGTTCGAGGCCCAAACTTCTTCTCTTACTGCTAGCGCTACATGTTGGAATCCTTCAGAGTTGGATGCGGTAAGGAACGAAAGTGGTGGCTCGAACGCCATGGGTACGTTCGAGGCCCAAACTTCTTCTCTTACTGCTAGTGCTACGTGTTGGAATCCTTCAGAGTTGGATACGGTAAGGAACAAAAGTGTTGGCTCGAACACACCAGGCTTCCAAACTGGCCAATCACAAGCCAGCTCTAACCTTAACTGCGGAGTCCAAAATGGCCGCCCTGTACTTCCGGAAAGCCGGTTTTCGGCCGCAAACAATGTTTTAGGGCCTAATTCTAGGGTTATTGGACCCTCCGCAGGCCAATCCGGCCTTGAAACCACCTCAGGTATGTTTGATTTACCCAACTTGTGTAAAAAATTGCCTCCAGTAGAGGGGAATACCCAAGTAAACAAGTCGCTCACCCACGATAACAAGCCACCTTCCCGGTACAATCACCCGGTCCCCAGAGACAATCAACCTGACTATCCAGTGGGTCAAAGACATTCCCATGGTGAATTAGACAATGATTATCAGGAATTCCTACTGTAGAAACAATGGAGAAGTGGTGGTGTAGCTCCTAAAAACAATGCTTCAGGCATTTCTGGTGGTATTGACAGTTCTGGTAGTCCTAATGCTACTCAGGGTTTGTTTCCATCCCAACCTTCCATGGGAAACACTGTTCCTCAGCTGTTCTACAGAGATGGCACACCTTATTCCCCACCTGTCACAGCTGTTAGTCAGACTGTCAGTTGGCCTGGTGTGGGTCAATTTAGGGCACCAGATGGCAGGCTAAAGTTCCCACCTACACCTATGGTATATGGTAACCCGACTACTTCTCATATGTATGGGATTCCAGTCCCAACATCCCATCAGCAGCAGGCTTCATATCAGTTTGGCGTTATTCCTTACCCACAACAACAGTACCAGGCTGCAGGAATTCTACCTAATCAACAAACCCTGTTCCAGGCTCCTGGTGTTCAGTCTGTGCAACCTCAAATTCTACATAACCCAACAGCATGGTATCCTAACCAACAACTACAACATCAGGCTCAAGGCGCCCCAATGGTGATATTTTCACCAAACAATGCCAGTGGCAGTAAGTTTGTGACCTATGACATTGAACAGCACATGCCGCATGATAAAGTAAAAAAACCCGCCTTGAATGATGTTATTTCTGCTAGCATAGGTCTCTTGAATAGCATGTTGGCTAGAAACTTCCCATGTAAAAACTATGGAAAACATGTTAAATTCCTAACTGACAAGAGAAAGCATTCTACAATGAGGATGCTCTCATTCAGTATGATCTTGCGATGCGTGAAAGGGGAGAATCGTTTGGTGAACACACATTCTGCTATTTCGATCACGACATCTTCTCAAACAGTGTTGGTCTTGAGAATCTTAGTGCCGAGCACTTATGTAATGTTCTTGGTATCCAGCCTCCATCATCTCAAAGTGGTGCTGGTACTGTTGCGGGATCGAGTAGTAAGAAGAAAAAGAACAAAAAGAAAAAGTCAGATGAAATTCACTGTTGCTATGCATTTAACGGTGATAATGGTTGTAACGCCAAAGATTGCCCTCACCCACATGTATGTCGCTCTTGTTGGGGTAATCACACAAAACTAAAGTGCACTGTGAAAAAATCAAATGATTGATATCAGGCCTTAGTGGATTCTGATTCAGGGGTCAGTGACTCCGAGGAGTCTGGCATAGATTGTGGAATTATAAAATCTTCCGATTCTGACAATACCAGTGAACTTGAATATAGTTTATTATGGGATGTCAACAAATTCGTAATTCCTTGTGGTTCAAATCATGTCACTTCTTCAGATTCATTACCAAAGACGGAAGACATTATATTAACTCCTACTATCTACACTTCCAGAATTGTCGATGGTGTTGAATGGTTTAGACCTTGTCCTTTGGATTGTGATTCCGTTCATGTCTTAGATGGCATGTGCCTCCAACTCAACCCACACGCCTTCTTTGATGAATGCATGGGGTTTGAGGAAGTTGATGGTAACTATGCTTATATCCTAGATGGTGTTCGTAACGGATTCAAAATCGTTGATGTGGATTATAATGGTTCTTATTTTCAAAAAAATTACCATTCCATAATCAAAGAAGGTGTAAAATGCCAAATGGACGATCTGGTAAGGAAGGAGTTAATTGATGGTAAAGTCAAAAGGGTTCTTAGTAGACCCCAGTGTGTACATTCACTGGGGGCTATTTTAAAACCAGACGGCAGCTTAAGACCCATAACAGATTGCAGCCGTGGTGATCCCGATGATAATCTTAAAAGTATCAATGACTTTATGTACACAACTTGCCAACCGTTTCATTATACTCAAGTAGATAGTGTTACTGATGTCATACATGAGGGCTCGTTTTTATGTGTATTGGACATCCAATCTGCTTATCGCAGTGTGGCTGTTCATCCGGACGATCGTTCCAAGCAAGGTTTTGTGTGGAGTCTGGACGGTGCACCAGAACATTTTGAAGATCAAGCCTTATCGTTTGGTCTTAGATGTGCACCATTTGTCTTTACTTAACTAACCGAGTTTGTCATCCGGTGTATGAATCGTAGAGGTATTTTCAATGTTTTCGGTTACCTGGATGACTTTGTCATTGTGGCTGACAGCTACGAGGAGTGTGCGAGGCGTCAGGCGATATTGGTAGATCTGCTCCGACGTCTCGGTTTCCATATTGCATGGAAAAAATTCTTAACCCCTGCTACCAAAGTCCAGTATTTGGGTCTGGTAATTGACACAGTGAAAATGGAAATCAGTTTACCCCCACAAAAGTTAGACAACTTATTGGTACTGATCGACAAGTTCTTGGGTAAAACTGTTGCTACCAAAAAAGAATTACAAGAACTGTGTGGTCATTTGGCACACGCTAGTAGAGTTATTGGGGGAGGCAGAACATTTTCACGTAGAGTCATTAACCTACTCAAATACATGGCCGACAGTGTCACGGTGGTCAAACTGCCTGATTGGTTTATGGATGACATCCGCTGGTGGAAAAGGTTCAGTTATGTATTCAATGGTTCTGCCAAAATCCTACGTACCTTTGATTATCATCCTATCGTAGACACTGACTCATCACTAACTAGTTTTGGCTCATGTTATAATGGTGATTGGTTAGTAGGTGCATGGAAATTACCTGCCTACAATCAGTTGTATAATCGCTTTCCATTACATCATACTGTTGAACCCCCTTGTGAATATGATGAGACAGCTGACATTAACCTACTGGAAGTCTGGCCAGTGGTTGCCGCAGCGCAACGTTGGGGAAATGATTGGTCGGATACAAAAGTTGTAGTCAGAACCGACAATACCCAAGTCCAACGCATGATAAATACTGGCAGATCGCGGAGTGTTCGCTGTATGTGGTGGATAAGAGAATTATTTTGGTTATCAGTTGTACATAATTTTCATATTGTTGCTACTCGCGTTAAATCTAAAGACAATATTGTTCCTGACTTTTTGTCGCGCTGTACGGATAAAAGGTGTGCAAAAGGATTGCCTTCATTTCTGATAAATGACTTCTGCTGCAGGGGATGTCTTGACTCACAAACTACGGAACTACCAGTCACAGTGGATGGCTGGAGCCACGGAGCGTACTAGGAAGAGCCAATGGAACTCTTATTTGGAATTTTGCATATTATATGGTGTGCTTGTTCCATTCCCCGCTAGTATAGAAGTTGTGTTGTTATATGTTACACACTTGGCTGAGAGACTGCGCTATAGCTCTATTAAACAGTACCTAGGAGGACTTTGGGTGTTGCACAAGGTCCTAGGTTATTCACATGTTAACCCTAATACATTTGAACTCTACATCACTATGAGAGGTATTCGAAGGACCCTAGGTGATCATGTGGACCAGGCGCGACCAGCGTCAGTGCAGGACTTAAAGCGTATTTATAAACTATTGGATATGTCATGTTCTGAAGATGTGGCATTTTGGATCACTGTTATCATGTGCTTCAGGGGCTTGTTACGTAAGTCCAATGTGGTTGAACAAGGACTGGCAGTCTGCTTGTCAGATTTGACCTGGGAAGTCTGGGGGGTCTCCGTCAGACTTCGCCATACAAAGACTATTTCATTTAAGGAGCGGGTCTTGTTCATACCCTTCAGATTCATCAATGACTCTATCTTCTGCCTTCATTATTACCTGACCTTGCTGTTATCTATGGTGAACTACCCATCCAGTGACTCACAAGTAGTGTCGTACATGAAAAATGGCCAATGGTGTCGTGGCAGTTACTCATGGTACTTAGGCAAATTGCACAAGTTGTGTGCCAAGTCAGGCATCGATAAGTTGTCTTCACACTCGTTACGAAGAGGAGGTGCAGCGGCCTTGGCAGATGCAGGTTTCAGTCTATTGGACATCAAAAACATTGGTCATTGGAAATCATTGAGTGTGTTGCATTATTTGACAAAATCAAAACAAGCTCGTATCGATCTTGATCGGCGTATGGTTAGCGCCTTATTCGTGTAAAATCTGGTTATGTATGTTTTTTTTTTGTTTTTTTTTTTCTCCATTCTGTTTGGCGTGTTGGCCTGGTTATGTATGTTTATTGGCCAGGTCCAATAAAATATTCGCCCAAACTAGATTGGAGTTGTCATACGTCTATTTATAAGCTACTTATATGCGCGCATATAAGTGGTGATAAATGGGCAGTAGCAGTTTCCAATGTATTACCAGATGTCACCACTTCCATTCAGCTGTTATGTAACAGGTTCCTTCACTGGTGGCCTTGTAGTCGGCCATATTGCCTAGCCCCAGGAAGGACCACCGGTCTCACATTGGAGATTTTTTTCTTTCTTCTTGTGTTACTTAGGCCTGGTTATGTATGTTTATTGGCCAGGTCCAATAAAATATTCGCCCAAACTAGATTGGAGTTGTCGTACGTCTATTTATTCTGAAAAGAAAGCAGACATAAACTGTCACAGATTATGAAAATTCAATAAAAAAAAACTATCTGAAAGTAAGATGTGGGATAAAAATACATAAGGAACAGGAACAACAAAGAAATAATATTTGATTTCATATATGGTATTTCGAGCTAAAAAGATAAGGCTTAATGATTATATAAAAAAAAGATAACAAAATAAATTGTACGTTTCAACTTACCAGCGAGTTCTTCCCATGCAAGCTTTTTTAGCGTGACTCCATCAGCATACGACTTAAATTTTCCTTTGAGAACAGGTTTTAGGTGGTTAGCGCCATGGACTAATGCACGAGTTTCATCAGGTTGCCAGTGGAGTGATTTTTTCCTAGGTGACTTGGACTTCCCTTTGCTTTTAGGTTGGGAGGTTGAGGATTCCTCGGATAAGCACTTATCGACTTCTTCTTCCTCTGAGGGGCGAGACTGTGAAGATATGTTCCCTGAGGAGGGAAACTGACCTGTTCCCCCTTGAGAAATAGCCCTCAGTAAAGAGGTTGCTATTGCATCAAAGTCAGTTTTGGTTCCTGCTCCCCCCCCCACGTCCCCTCCCTCTGGCCCTGCCCCTACTCCTGCCACGGGTGGCTCCCCTGCTGCCTCTACCAGAAGAGGCAGGGAAATAAGTGGGATCCTTGTCTGAGTCTTTATCCTGGGAACGAGATAACCGAGGAGCAGGAGCAACAAAGTCGCCATGGGACGGGTGTTCTGAGCTGGGGGCCTTCCCCTTTTGCCTCTTGGCCGAAATGTCTTTTTTGTTCTGATTCATAGCTCTACAAAGGAGGGAAGTCATGTACGATATGGCCTGTTGGCCTCCATCCCCTTCGAACATCTCGGGGGAGAGGAAATCCCCATCTTCCTCTTCTCCCTGAAAAAAAGAGAAAGAATAAACTGTGAGTGATTGTGAAAGAACAGTAACACAGAAATTCCTAAGTTATTTAAATTCCCCTAAGAAGACTGCTTTTTAATTAAATATACGACCTTGGAGACGAGATAACATATGATGTCCAACAAGAACATGAAGACTGACATGCCTGCTGGAAAACTCGCGTGGAATATGAAAAAAATAAAAGCCTTTCCCTCTACTTCAGAACCGGTACAAAAAAAACAAAACAGACAGGAGTAGTTAGCACAGGCTTTAAAGTAAGAAAGAAACAGATGTGAATGCCCAGGACGAAAAAGAGTTAAGCTCTCCTTCTTCTGTTAGACATAGCTTGACTTAAAACCCCTGTTTTGAATTAAAATCATCGATTAACTTACCTCGAAAGAAGACATCGTGCTTGGGTAAGGTTTTTTTGCAAATGGCGACCAAAAGGGATTTTCCACATGTACATGACGTCAGACCACATGACATACGGGAACCCCGAGGATACCCATGGGGTTTCCCCGTTATTTAAGGTATGTGAGACAACATACGGACACATATATTAAGATACGGAGGGAACATACGGACGTCCGTATGTGTACCCCCGTATGTGTCCGTATGTTAGGAAATAAAGCTGAAAATATATGGACGGGTGCCGGAACACTTTTTTGTCATGTATTTATTTATTGTCCGCCATAAATCCCTATTTAAGAGTCTGTATATAACTATATTTTTAAACATAAGGTAAGACAGGCCCCAGGATAGGTTTCCTATTAGAGATAAGGCAGCAGGTGGTCTTATGTTATATGTGAGGGACTTCTACATTGCTTGCCCGGATCTGAATTCATCCTATATTACTGATAAATATGAAATCCTGTGTGTGGATGTTGAAATCAATGTCACTAAATATAAAATTTTTGTTTGCTATAGACCACCAGATTGTAATGATCTTAGTGCAATATATACTAAACTAGGGGAATTAAGGGTTAAGGTGACAAGAAATAAAAAACTGACTTCAATGTAAACTTGTTTAACAAAAAAGATGTAAATGACTCATGCGTGGATGATTTCTGTACTGATAATAATGTTTTCCAACTAATAACTAGGTCCAGGTCAGGTACCTTACTTGATCATATATGTGAGCCAGCAAGCAGAAAGGACAGTTACTGTGGGATTTAGTACCAGATTTAGCCACCAGGGGACACCACTATGGACTAGAATATGAAAAATATGACTAAACCTGTAATAGGCTACTTTTTTATGGAGAATTCAATAGTTTTTGATAAAATGTTCTATTTTGGGTGGGAAGGTTCTAAATTTGGCATGTAAAAAGAATGTTTTTGGGCCAAAATAAGCCTTTTTGTTGATGTCTGTTGCCATGGAAACAGGATTTTCATTTTAAATAGGAAAATCAATGATCCCATTTGAGGGAACATCCCACAAAGTTTACTATGGTGAAAACAGAATTAAAATACCATTTCTAGATCAAAAGTTATGGGCAAAAGAAAAAGAATTATGCTGATTTAGCTAATTAGCATAAATTATGCTAATTAGGTATATATCTCATGACCAATTTGACATAGAGCTTATTGACATTCTTGAAATGGTCACACCTACCCATATCTAGCAAGCCATTTCTCCAAAACTAACAGGAGTATCTTCTCATGCTATGTATCACTGTACAGCTATTGATTTGAATTTTAAAGTTGACTTTTAGCATGGAGCACCCTTTCTCCTTGCCTCTACACATATATACCAATATACACAATCCTTCAAGGCATTTGACTTTGGATTTTTATATCTCTTACCACAGTCCTATTTATCTTGTAATAAAAAGCGAACGACACAAAATAAAAAAGAAAAGGGTAAAGGCTAGATCATATAGAAATTATGACTTTTTGACACTTAAGAATACTCTGGTTAATTACAATTGGGAAAATATATTGTTACAAGTGAACCCGAACGATATATGGAGAAGTATTTTTAGAGTGATAAATGATACATTAGATATTATGTGTCCCGTTAAAACAATTGTGATTCCTGAACATACACCGCCATGGTTGACTGAAGATATACTGGATTTGATGAAAGTAAGAGTACTCCAATAGTTGATACCGGTCTACTCTTTGAACTGTCCTACATAGACTTCATTAAATTAGTAAAAACAATAAACATTAAGAAACCATCAGCTATTAAACATTGTAAATCTTTTGTGATAAAAAATGCCTTGTTCGCTATCCCAGATGTTTTTAGATCATTATACAATAAGTGTTTGACATCTGCGATTTTCCCTGATGACTGGAAATTAGCTACTGTTATTCCTTTACCTAAGAAAGCTAACTCTATGAATGTGGGAGACCTTAGACCCATATGCTTATTACCCATTACTGGAAAACTTCTAGAGAAAATTGTATGTAAAAGATTGCAGCTATACATGGAAAGACATGGTCTTTTGTGTCCAACTTAGCATGGCTATAGAAGGGGGAACGTGACCCAGACTGCTATTACTGAACATCTTAAGACAATAATTGATAACTTCATTATTGATAAACCAACATATTGTTTATATATTGACTTCAAAAAAGCTTTTGATACGGTTTCACATTTAAAATTATTGAAATAATTAGATGCCCTTGGTCTGAACACAAAAACATGTGACTTTTTCAAAAATTATTTATCTAATAGATATCAGTGCACTTTAACCAATGATATCATTTCTTCATTGAAACCCATTACATATGGGGTTCCTCAGGGTTCTGTTTTGGGTCAAGTGCTCTTTTCTCTTTATATAAATACACACCTAAAGCAGTAAACTGTGATATCACTTTATATGCTGATGATGCAGTTGCATCTGTTGATTCACCTCATGCTATGAACCAAGTTATTGGATAAATCACATCTTGGTGCCTAAATAATACCCTCACTACTAATGAACAGAAAACTAAATGGATGGCTTTTAACATTAATCTTGATGATCAAACACAGTTCTCTATGAATAATACGATTCTGGAAAATGTTAATAGTTTCTCATACTTAGGCTTAATGATGGATACTGAGCTTAAATTTGTGGGACATAGAGCAAACACAATGAGAGCAGTTAGGCATAAGATTTTTCAAATGGGATGAGTGAGAAATTTGTTAGATGAACATGCTGCTCTGACTGTATTTAAATCTATGATACTGCCAACCTTGGACTACTGTGATTATATATGGGATAGGGACTACAGAGGGGAAAATAGGGAATTACAGATGTTGCAAAATAGAGCATTAAGAATTAATTAAATGGTATATAAAGTTAAACTAGAGGAACATCCTATTATGACCAGCAAACAAATACAAGAACGGGGCAATTGCTCAGATCTTTGTGTGAGGAGAGATTTACATCTATTATCCTATGGCTTTATGTTAGCCCAAAATGTTCACTTGGTTGACAGAAGGAATATTGCTACTCGTTTTCATCAAGGTGTAGAGGTACGTATTGTATAACCATAGTGTTGGGTACCGTCTGACGTGGCGGGTGAGTCGAGTCGTCAATCGTTCCTCAGGTTCTGGATAGGTGGCAGCACCGATCCGGGTCTGTGGGGACATCTGACGACGAACACCTGGGTCCTTATATAAAGCCCAGGGCTTGGCCGCTACGTCAGAGGCCCTTCTGGCCTCCAAGTATGTAAGACCATCCTTAGCATTTGTTAGCTGCCCTATTAATAACTACCGGGTAGCCGTGAGTGTGTATTTTAATAAAGACTATCCGTTGGCATACACTTGAAACACTGTCTTACTCTTTCTTTCCCGAATCGTAAGACTCGAACCCCCTAGGTCCGTAAGACCATGAACCATTACATTGGTGCCGTGACCAGTTAGTTCTGGTGTATAGCCCGGACGTTATAACGTCCGAACGGCTAGTACATAGGTTAGATAGCCTCGCGGAAGCTAACCCAGCAGGGCAACTAGCTGCCCAGGAGAATGGCAATGGATCATTAATGATCCAAACCCATTCGAACTCCTGAGATGCGGAATCTGCATCTTGGAGAGATCCCGAACCTCACTATAATGACAGTGAGGAAAATCTACCAGACTCTGTACGACGTGAACAGTCCATACAGAGGCAGAGTAATTTGATAGGTCAACAATCACTTGTTGACGAATTGAGTAATTCGATGTTCGAAGTTGGTGGTAGTACTAACCCAGAACATCCGGCACCGATGCCAAAAAGGGTAACATTTGGAGAACTACCTTACAGATTACCCAGACCTGGGCTACCAATATTAGATTAAAGCACTATAGACGGCGACTTAACCTATGCGGTTCCGGAAGGTGAGTAATTTAAACGACCGGATGTCCTGTTGTTAAATGAAACCTATGTAACTTTGAACGAGAATCTAAACACCTTGGTCAGAGCTAAAGATGAAGTATTCAATGAAAAACTTCAGTTGGAAGATGACTTGATTGGCATGCGAAACAAATTCGAAGCTAGGAAGAGTGAATACATGAAGGAAATAGAAAGTGAAAAAATAAAACTTCAAGAGATGAGAAAGTCATTCAATAAAGAATATGACAATAGACACATTCGTATCCAGAATTACATAGATACGAACGATCAACTAAGTCTTGATAAGGCAAACTACGAATCCGAAATATGCCATTATCAAAGCGAATTAGCGAAATTGAAACTTCAGTGCAGTAAACAAACCATCCGGGTAGGTATTATAGCTTACAATAAACAACTGGAGGAAGATAGACAGAAACTCACGAATGAGCTTCAGGAATTGCAGACTACTGCAATAACCCTAGACAAATATGTAGAAGCCGCACAATTGACTATAGGAACTATAGATCCTACTGTGGTCTCTACAATGTTGACGAAATCATCCCAGGATGCAACTCCAATCAGATATAACCCATACGTCGTCGATGGGGCGGATAAAAATGTAACATCCGGAATCTATAAGAAACCGGATAATACCGCAGCCAGCGGAATGAGTGTCCAAAATAGTAATTGCCCACAGGGAACTACTAATAAAGGATCAACAAATAATGTACCTACACCCTCAGCCCCCATGCTTGATACCGTAGGTCCGGCACCCCCTATACCAGATTTGAGTCATAAAATTAGAGTGACTCATGTTAACGCAACTAGTGTATGTAATAACACACCAGTAGCACAACCGAAAGCACCGGGACCACCGAGACATATGTTAACACCCCCTTCATATTTCTCTCAACCTGGTCATAGTACGCCAGCAGGCCCAAGATTGCTGAACCCACCTTCAGGTCAAATCAATGATCCTAATGGTGGACGTTTTCCCAGACCGATTCCACCACAACCTAATGTTACCGGTGGTACGTACCAACCAAGAACAACTTCCTATGGATGTAATTACCAAAATGGTAATAACTACAATCAGGGATGGAATCAAAATAATTCCTATCCCAGGTATACATCTTCCGGAACATCTGGAAATGTAAATTATGGAGGTGGATACCCTGGCGGTGCTTCTGGGAACTACCCTAGTGGTGGTCCCCCTGGAGGTAATCCCCCGGGTGGCCCTGGTGGATCCGGATCCGGAGGATCAGGATCGGGAGGAGATGGCAGGAAGCCAAATAGGAGAACTTCCATGCCTGCAGGGATGCAAACCATCTTTGATAGAAGCCAATGTATCCAAAATCTTGGCATTGACTGCTACCGGAAGGGAGCAGACAGCATGGAAGTCATGAACTGGAGCATGCGAGAAGCAGATAGACTACGCGGATGTAATAATCCGGCACGTAGACAAGCACGGATACCCCCTCCATATGTTTCTAATGATCCTTGGAAGGATAGGTATCAAGCTTTTGTCGATGAAGTCAACTGTAGTGGTTGGACAAAAGAAGAAGCTCTACCTTATTTGATCTGTTGGTTGAATAAAGGTGGAAAAGTAGCCCTCAACCAATGGAGAGCAGCATATGGAATATACGGCACCTATGATCAACTGGTCGAATGTGTCGCGTACCTATTCGGTTCGATCGTTAGGGAGGATCCATGGGTAAGCTTTAAGAAGAGAACTCAGAAACCTAAAGAATCTCATAAGGTCTTTGGTTTGGAGCTACAGGACTTGCTATCGAAAGCACGTCCAAATTGGGCTCATGACGACGACTGCTATCTACAGGAATTGTTTACACAATTCTACAATGGATTGCGGGATCCGGATCACAAACAGGTAGTTTGGGATTCTTGGAAGGATGACACATCCTTCAGTGACCTATTCATGTCCATTGATGGACATGATATGAAAAAGAGATTGGTGGGTCTCGGACCTAACCCGGTACGAGCAGCTCCATTGCAATACGGAGGTTCACCTGCTCAGGTATATGAAACTTCCCAATTAGCCCCGGTTGACTTACAGGACGCTGATCAGGAAGACGAATATGTCTCCGATGAAAATGGAGAATATATTGGATCAGTCCAGGTCGCTGGAAAGTATTACCGACAGAAGCGGTATAGGAAGGTACATTCGAAAGGAAGGGGAGGGGCCGTTGCTAGTAAAATAGCTTCCGGACCAACCCAATCTGGTAATGTAACCTCTACGGCCAAGCCAACTGTGTCAGCCGCTGTTGCTCCGACTAATATGATGGAAACATTAATAGCCGGATTAACAGAAGCTCTGAAAAGACCGAGAGTTGATAAATCTCAAAGGAGATGCTTCAGATGCCAGAAGTTAGGACATTATGCTCCTGAATGTATGGCCGAGAAACCTGTCCCTCGTAGACAGGAGGGTGTCTCTGGAATAAGTACAGAGGAAAACTGAGGAGGGGTCCCCCGATGGGCAAAGAAGGGGATCCCAGTGACAAATCTTGCCATAATATCACCATCTGTGATGATAGTTCGCATGTAGTAGCAAACTCGCCTAACACCGAGGTGGTTGTAGACACCCGGAAGGTTAGGGAAGCTGATATAACAGGTGCCCATGGAGCACAGGGGAAACCCGATATCAGTAACGAGGTAGGCGGCTATGAATTAGCCGGGTCATCCTTGTCTGGAATATCTGAAAGGATGTGGATCGACTCCTGGTGTGAACAATGATGTTCCGATCATAACGGACACGCCCTCTGTTCTGAACGGAAGGCGGTGGTATGTTTGCCTCACTGTTAACGGGAGATCTGCCGAATTTCTTATGGATACGGGTGCTAGCCACTCCTGTATCTCCAAGAAGTTCTATGATCTTATACCGGATGAACACGATACTCTCAAATCAGGAGGAAGTGCTCAAACGGCCGATGGCAGTACCTTGCAAACGTATGGGAGAACTTGTGTGAAGCTGCAATTGGATGGAATACATGACTATGTCATGAGCGCCACCGTTGTGGATATAGCAGATAAGGGGATACTCGGGTTGGATTTCGCATCCCTGTATGGAGTGGTGTTAGAGCCCCAATCAGGAGTGTTGAGTGTGAAATACCCATATCCTGTAAAGGTTAGGTGTGTACTGAGACAAGTGAGCAGTATGGCTAGTGTAGCACACACTGTGCGGATCCCTCCAGGGGTAGCCTGTGATGTGCTTGTAAGAAGTGATCCTGCAATGCGCAATAAGCTTGCAGTGATAGAACCGGATGTAGCTACTCTGTCAAGCATCGGATTAATATCTGTAGACACTATAGTAGCAAATGCATCCTGGTCGGTAGTACCTGTCTCCAACACTGGAAACACTACTATCTACCTAAAGGGACAAGTTTTTGGTAACGTGACCCTTTCGGAAACTGTAACGGATAGTAAGTTAAACTTACAGAAGGTAACAGGAAATGATGAAATTTCAGATGACTTACTCAAGTTGTATGAAGAAACTTCATTAGAAGATCCGGAACAACGGAAAGAATTTTATGATATGCTCTGTCAGTATAAGACTGCCTTTGCCAAACCTGGTGAAAAACTAGGTACGACAAATAAGGTAGTACACAAAATAGATACTGGAGATGCGGAACCCTTTAAGATACCGTATAGACGGTTACCTTTAGCGAAAAAGAGAGTAGCTGAAGAAGAAATAAATAAGATGATGGAACAGGATGTAATAGTCCCTTCCAATAGTCCATGGAGTAGTCCTGTGCGTATGGTAACAAAGAAAGACGGTACTATCCGTTTTTGCATAGACTACAGGAAGTTAAATGGAGTAACGAAAAAGAATTCGTACCCATTACCGAGAATAGATGAAACCATTGACTCCTTAGGAGGTAACAGTTGGTTTTGTACCCTAGACTTGCAATCAGGATATTGGCAAGTGGGAATGAATCCATCAGATATGGAAAAGACTGCATTTTCGAGTCATATTGGACTATTCCAATATAACGTAATGCCGTTCGGTTTGTGCAATGCACCAGCAACATTTGAAGCAATGATGGAAACAATTCTAAGTGACTTATTGTGGAAAAGATGTCTTGTATACCTTGACGATGTTATAGTCTTCGGAAAAACATTCGAAGAGTGTTCTAATAACCTTAAAATGGTATTAAAACGCATTATTTCCAATGGTCTCAAATTGAAACCTAAGAAATGTCACATGTTCAGAAAGTCCATAAATTATTTGGGCAGCATCATTAGTGATGAAGGAATAAAAGCTGATCCAGATAAAATCGAATCAGTTACAAATTGGAATAGACCTAAAACACCCAAAGAAGTGAGGTCCTTTTTAGGTTTCTGTTCCTATTATAGGGAATTTATTCCGAATTATTCTAGAGTCAGTTACCCATTACAAGTAATAGCTAACTGGACTCCAGGAAGTACCAAGGAAAAATTTCCTTGGACCCATGAACAGGAATCTGCTTTTCAAAAGCTAAAAGACCTGTTCACGAGTACTCCCGTATTACAATATCCGAATGAAACGGATCATTTCATACTGGATACTGATGCTAGTAATGATAGCATTGGTGCAGCTCTCTCGCAAGTCAAAAATGGGAGGGAGGTACCCATTGCCTTTGCCAGCAATACACTGAGTAAAACTCAGCGCAATTACTGCACAACCAAAAGAGAGTTGTTAGCAGTAGTCGTATATACCAAGAAGTTCAAACATTTTTTATGGAAAACGAACTTTACTTTACGTACGGATCACTCCTCTTTAAGATGGCTACTGAACTTCCGAGATGCTGAAGGGATGTTAGGCCGATGGCTAGCCCATTTATCCGAGTATGGGCTTGAACATCACCAAATTCAGCATAGACCCGGAGTTAAGCATTTAAATGCTGATGCTTTATCTCGAATACCAATTCGGAAATGTGATAATCCGGATTGTACTGATTGTGGAGCTCATAAGGCAGTGTTAGCAGGGATTCGAAGACCATTCGAACCCCTAGTTGCCAGTATACTGGATTGGTCTATGGATCACATACGACGTTTCCAGGAAGCTGACTCGATAACTGCACAGCTACTGCAATTGGTACCGAAGGGTATACGTCCAGTTAGACCACAAGTCTCTCTGGAAAATCGAGAAATGAGAAGGTTTCTTGCTCAATGGACCGAGCTTGAAGTCCAGGAAGGCGTGTTGTACCGTTGGAAGCCATGTAATAATGGTGAGAAAATCATGCAAGTGGTGATACCACATGCAATGAGACATGACATTATGTATTTCTGTCATGGGCATCGGACCAGTGGTCATTTCGGAAGGAAGCACTCCTTAGCACGACTTTCCAAGAAATACTATTGGCCTGGCATGTCAAGAGACTTGCAAAGATGGGTAACCACTTGTCCGGATTGTTGTAAGAACAAACCCGGACCCGGGATGGGCAAGCTCCCACTATCCCAAGAACTTTTCGGAGTTAGATTCGCAAGAATCGGGGTGGACATCATTAGTGGATTGAATACAACCGCTAATGATAATACCTGTATGATGGTAGTGTGTGATTATTATACGAAATATACTAAAGTATTTCCACTACCGGACCACAAAGCAGTTACTTGTGCCGAAGCCTTTGTAAAAGGTTGGGTACTAAGTTTCGGTGTACCATTAATGTTACACAGTGACCAAGGCAGAGAATTCGAATCAAATCTCTGGCAAGGCATGTGTGAATACTTAGCTATCTGCAAGACTAGAACCAATCCGTATAGGCCACAAAGCGACGGATTGGTAGAAAGGTTCAATAGAACCCTTATTCAGGTCCTGAAGTCACTTGTTGATGAACACATGGAAGATTGGGACAAGCAAAGTCATTTTGTGACACATGCTTATAACAGCACGGTACATTCAAGTACTAACTGTACTCCGAATCTACTAGTTTTCGGAGAGGACCTAATAATGCCTGCAGACTTAGTATTTGGAGTCGTAGGAATGGACCCGGAACAACCTTGTCATGTAGTTTTCGTCGAATGCTTAAGAGACAGGTTCAGAAAAGCATATGAGTCTGTCCGAATTGATTTGGAGAAAAGTGCCAAATGGCAGAAGGTTGGATATGATACTGATCTAAAACATCGGAAATTCCAATCCGGAGACAGAGTTCTGAGACTACATGAACCACTTAGACACATAAAATTAGCGTCTAACTGGGACGGTCCTTTTACTGTAACACAAGTTATTAGTGATTGTACCGTAATTATCAAATCAGACCTTGGTCGACTCTATAAGTCAAATGTGGCTAGACTAAGGAAGTGGTGTGGGAGGGAGACCTCCACAGAAATGTATGGTGAAGGATTAGAAAAGATCCGGAACCAGAATCATATAATAGACCAGGTAAAGAACACTACAGTGAAGCGAGGCCGAGGTAGGCCTAAGAAGTGTTCCGAATCAGTACCACCCACGCCAACACCGATTAAGCGTGGGGGAGTTAAAAAAGTCTCGGCAGGTGAAGACAAAAAGAAGAGGAAAGGTGTTTCAAAGGCCAAGAAACACCCAGAAAAGGCTCTTCAGACTGTCAGGTCCGATAAGGAACTATCCAAGAAGGGGATATACATTCGCCGCAGCCCTCGAATTGCCCAGAGGACTGCAGTGACCTAACCTGTATACACAACGAGTGTAATGTTTACATTTAGAGGAACGGATGACAACTGACCTGAAAGGCTTATTTGTCGCCGCCGTATGATGTACCAATGGGTAGTGGACGGATAATCCGGTGGATTTGCTTAAGCTTTCCATAATCTCCGCTTAAATCCCCAGACGAGTCATCGGCGTGAGCGATAATTACCTAAAAACAATCAGTTTGTTGATGTTGCGCTTGTAGCACGTGCATTTCTGCATGACGTCACCGCGTCCAGTCTCGACTGACCTCTCGTGACCCCGCGGACTCGCGGGGAAATGATGTCACGAAAGCTGGCCTGTCGCCATATTATTTTTCGGTAGCGTTTGGGTAAGTTGGGTCACCCCTCTCACCTTAAATTCTACCGTCTAGCAACCCTTTTGTGCGCCCTCAGAGTCTGTCTCTCAGCAGGCAGACTCCGTTTGTGTCGGCCCCGGCGCCGTAAAAGCCGGAAAAAGGAGTATTTTGACTCCTGTGTTGATTCCCCAGTCATGGCTGAGGAATCCGTAGCTGCAGCCAAGCTATCCGGTGACCCGGATAAGCTGACTCCGTCCGCAGAAGCTTTTCCGGAAGCTTGGTCACCTGTAACACAGGAAGAGAGCGAGATGATGGAAGTGGAGGAACCCACGGATCGGTCATTCGAGGAGAAGTTGGCCTCATTCTCACTGAATGAGCCCGAAAAGCTGTTGTCACCACTTCCACCCGAGGGATCTGGAGACGCTGCGAACCCTGAACCCGCAGCAACTGGGTCTGACACTACACAAGTCGACAGCCCGAAGGATCAGTGGAAGCCAGCAGTGGCTGACCCGTTCCCTGCAGAGTACGACGGTCGGTACCTGTACGTCCATCCGGAGCTACAGGAACAGGTGACCTACGCGGACGGTACACCGGTTAGGCTGGACCCGAAGGTTAGAATAGCTATCGAGGGCGTCACGGCTCCCGAACAGCTGGACAGGATGCCACCCGAATGGCTCCGAGACTGGCCGTGGTTCCAACGGGGACTCATGGTGGATGCTGCTTTTCGCCAAGTAGTGTATGAGGCAAACAGACCCTTCCTGCTCGGAGCGTATCCAAAGCCGGACAGGTCTCTGTGGAATGTCAAGCAGACCAACATTGATTGGGTAGGCTGCGTCTCGGAACCCGAGGGGCAAACCTACCCACGTCCTTGTGCCACCCGGCCCCAGTGTCGGACCATGAAGGAGTACCGTGAAGCCGCTAGCAACTTCGAGCAGTGGGACGATGGTTATTACGTAACCGAAGCAGAGTTAGTCGACGTGCAAAACAAGTCGCTAACGGGTATGGACAGGAGTGCAGCCCTTCGGACGATTCTTGTCCGTCGTATGACTGCAGAGCAGGAGGCCCTGGAAAAGGCTAAGAGGGAAGCGGAAGTACCCGCCCCTCCTATCCCCGACCTGAAGCTTGCCACCAGAAGCACAGCCGGTTCTGTAACAGCCACCGGCAGTACTACCGAACCAACCACGGTAGGAGCATCAACCTCCAGTGAGTCCGGAACCAAGGACCCGGAAGACTGGAAGGTAAGCAAGAACAGGAGGTCTGCTGCTCGGAAGCTTAAGAATCTTTCGGATTCTGTTAAAGCCGACCCGCAAGCTAGCACCTCAGCCACTGGTAGTACTGCCATGGAGGTTGTTTCCTCGGACGAGGAATCAGTGCATGAGTCCTCGGTAGAGTATGATGAGAAGGCCACTCCATCAACTCATACCGAGGCAGAACGCTGGGCCAACGCCAAATCCGGATTTAAAACCCGGATCCCGACGTGCTTCTCCGACTGTGCTTACGGAGTAAAGAAGGACGGCTCTACCCTGTACACCTGCCCGGACTCTGTTAATAAGAACAACGAGTCGGATGACGAAGATTGGATGCGTCTCTCGGACGAGGACCCCAATCCGAGCAAAGCATATCGAAAGATGTGGCTTATACTCAATCATACCGAAGGGTATTATACTTATACCCAGAGGCGCAAGTTGAGATGGGCACTTGAGAAGTGGTACGGTGACGACCAAAAGTCCTGCCCCTTCTCCATCTGCCAGGATGCGAGTGATGTTTCGGTCCGGACCTGGAGTACTCCAGCCCGGTTCCAGAGGCATCTAGTAGAAGCCCATTTTCACCATCACCCGGTTTACATTTGTGATCCGAGTTATGGTAAGAAGGGCAAGAAATGCACTACGAAGGTTCAATATAACCGACGTAGCAATCTGGCTAGACACCAGAAGAAGTGCCACGCAGAGGGATTAGATGGAGCTCGTAAACGTATTATGGAGCTCCATCAGGAACTCATGAAGGAGTTCGATAGCTTGAGCGAAGATGCTTGGTCGAAGATCCGACCAGGGGACCAAGTCCTCTGCGAAGTTCCGAAGACCAAGGATTCGAAACTCCGCGCCAAGATCGTCCTGACTCCCGGAAAAGGAAAACTGGACATGCACGAGTCCCTCTGGCAGAAATGCGAGGAATCCGGAAAGGAGGGAAAGAGAGCTCGTGAGAGGAGCAGAAGAGACCAGAACCGTGGTGGTAACGGTAATGGTCAGACCACCACAGCTGCTAAATCCAGGGTAGATGATCGCTCCAGGTCTCCCTTGGCACGCCACCCACATGAGCAGGTTCAGGGCACTCCTGTCTTTAAGAGGCCCGAATCTGCAGAATACGCAGGTGCTGTATCTAAGCTGGGGAAAGTTAACACCCGTAACTTGCCGTCCATGAACCAGGGACCTGGACCTGAGAGCCAGACCTTCGTCGTTGGAAAGGGTGGTCGACTTGTCCCCAAGAAGACCTCAGCACCTGCTGCCGCCGGATCCGCATCTGCTGCAGCCGCTCTACCAGTCAACTTCACCCCAGAGCAGATACAACTGTATATGCAGATGGGGTTGAAGCAGAACTAGCCTCCCACCTACTGTGTACCAACAGCAGGAGTATCCGGAAGCCCCAAATCCGGAAGTGGTCCTCAGGCAGTCTCGACTCCCCCCAAGGTTGTCGCAACACCTGAGAAACCAAAGGATGCAATTACCATTAAAGCCGGTAATGCAGAAATTTGGTTCGAGAAGTCTCGCCAGGGGGAAGCGGATGTCCAGAAGGCCATCTACACCCACTGGGAGAAATGTGTCCGCGAGAAAGCGACTGAGTTCCATCAGGGTCTCCTTAACGTTACCCTGTTATGTATGAAGGAGGTAGCAGATGCCGAAAAACAGCGCCTCGAGACTCTCATTCAGGACGATGTAAAGGCCCAGGAGAATGAAGCCTTAGCTGCCAAAGAACAGGCAGCTATGGACGTACACGTTCTGGAGAAGCGTGTTAAGGAGGAGATTACCCGGAATACCAACTTAAACACTAAGTTTATGAGGGTATTAGGAGTCGATATCGACGAGTGGGACGGCACTCCCGAATCGGCTCTAGATCTTCTTAGGAAGAAGCATGCTAAGAAGTCCACCTAAGCATGCTACGGGTTATTTCTCTATATACATTATTTTTCTTCTAATAACCAGATTTAGTCTTTGCGGAACTACACTTCTGCGAATGTCTTCCTGATTCCTGCTGTTACCTGTTGCTGACCACTATATAAGGATGGACTATACGATTTTGTGCTACCTCTACTCCCGAATGGATTAAACTACATACTACTACTTCCGGACCAACCTACTTTGGACTCATACTTATGTCAACTATACTTAAATGGATTACGTTTCTACTGTTGACAAAACCGGACTATTATTCTACTATTATTCTACACCATTCGGATATACCTATGAACAATAGCACTTCTAGAGGATTGTGGGTAGCTGCCCCAAACTCATCTACCGTGTTCACATTTACTAACCTGGATCATAAAAAAAGACTTTAGCACGTCCATCCCGTGGTTAGCTGACCACCATACCTACCTTCTAGCATCCGACAGACTGCAGCACGAGACTCCAGCAGCATTTATCATTTATTATGTATATAATGTCATATAACTACTTTTCTAATATCAATTTGTATGTGTATAGTCACACTGTGGTGATAGATTATTGTATATTTCTATACGAGTATATGCATATCTATAAATACGGATATCTGATTAATGTTCATGCTATTTGATAAGATCCGATAAACCTCACCAGATTATCCATATTATTGTCCTGCGAGGCATATTGCATTATAAATATATTCATCTGGTGCTATAATGGTTATTTGGTACATGGTGGTATAACATATATTGTCATATACATTACTCCACCATAATCTTTTTCTTTTTCAAGTGTATAAATCTTAACGGTTCTATACCTAATAACTCACGAAATCCTTAACGGATTCATTTGGTCATAACATATAAAATGTCATTAGATAGTGTGGTTACTTTAAAAGTCTTTCTCAAGACTATATAATCATTCATGATATTATTAATTACAAACACATATGGATGTTATCATACGATTAATTCGATATTGACAGTTCAGTTACATATAACTGTTATTATCATATATATACGAATTATGGTACTTATCCTAATACTTATACCGTAGACATAAAATGTTACTATATGGTATAAAAGGTTAATTAACAGTTCCGCTACACATAACTGTTATTCATTCAACTAATTCGTATTATATTACAACATCCGGTTTGTTATTCTGTAACTACATACACTATCAAATATGTAAAACTGACATTCGAATCATACTTGACATGGTGTTAACGTTATATCTATGGTTGTACCTCTATTATTAAGGGTTTAGACATATAGTAATATTATCCCTATAATAATTGTATATAACTATAACTCCTTCCTAAATGTCTGGGGGAGTGGTGTAGAGGTACGTATTGTATAACCATAGTGTTGGGTACCGTCTGACGTGGCGGGTGAGTCGAGTCGTCGGACGTTCCTCAGGTTCCGGATAGGTGGCAGCACCGATCCGGGTCTGTGGGGACATCTGACGACGAACACCTGGGTCCTTATATAAAGCCCAGGGCTCGGCCGCTACGTCAGAGGCCCTTCTGGCCTCCAAGTATGTAAGACCATCCTTAGCATTTGTTAGCTGCCTTATTAATAACTACTGGGTAGCCGTGAGTGTGTATTTTAATAAAGACTATCCGTTGGCATACACTTGAAACACTGTCTTACTCTTTCTTTCCCGAATCGTAAGACTCGAACCCCCTAGGTCCGTAAGACCATGAACCATTACAAAGGTAAAAGACTGACTGTACCACACAGCTTAAAACCAATTGTCTTAAGAAGTGCCTTCTACAGGGCCATAGCAGGATGGAATCAACTTAAACCAGAATATACTGTACTTAATGATATTTATAAATTTAAAAATAGTGTAAGGAAGGTTTACCCAAACTGCTTTATGTAATAAGTACATGTATCAGACCTGTGATGTCGTTCAACTTTCATCCCATATCATTATCATCATACTTATAAGCATATTATAGATATAAAATTATGTTACTTAGGGTACTCTAAAATTGTTACAACCCTTTTATGCTATATAGAGGAAACTATGTTATGTGACTGCTACTGTTATAACAAAAAATGCAATGTATTTAAACGAGGTATATTGTGGGTCCTAGCGTAAGCACTACAAAGCGTAGGTGCTAGGTTAAACATCTTACATTTTATTATGTACTTGCCCAATAAACGACTTAAAAAAATTGACCTTTATATGAGAGTTACTTGGCCTGACAATATCAACATCTGACTCCACTAAGGCTTAGAGCTATGGTATAATCACTAGAAATTGGACCCGAGAGAGACCCTAGACCCGAGAGAAACCCTTGACCCGAAAGAGCCCATAGAGTCTGCCACCAGTGTATATAACTATGATATCTTATATGACATTGGGCCTTTATATGAGATAACTTGGCCTGTTAATATAAAGATCTTAGGGAGTGGTCATTATTTATCAACAGGGGTGGGTTTGAGGGGGGGGCTTAAAATTTTCAGACCCCTCCCGAGGGGGGGGCTAAAAAAGTTTTGACCCCTCTTGAGGGGGGGGCTAAAAAAAATTCACCCTCTTTTTAGCAAAAAAGCCCGCGCGCTACTATAGATCAAAGAGGGGCGCGAAAACTCTCCGCGCCTCCGGCGCAGGGGGGGGGGGCGCAAAAAATTTTGACTGCCGTCGAGGGGAGGGGGCGTAAAAAATTTCCGCACGTCCGCGCGAAAACCCACCACCCCCCCCCCTGTTGATAAATAATGACCACTCCCTTACTCCATTAAGGCTTTACAGGGTAGGGTCTCTCTCGGGTCTAGTGCATAACTAGGGGGGTCCAGAACTTTTTTTAGACCCCCCTGGCAGCCTAAATAACGATGATTAATGATTATTGGTCGTATATCGGTGCCATCTTGTTATATTCCATAGAACATTAACGTCGTGGAGTTATTCCCTATATTGGAAGCAGTGAAAAGATGGGGCCCTGTGTGGCGTGACCACAAAGTTGAATGATTCAGGTACGCTGTGAGCAGTTGGGCTGTTTTGCAGTTGGCTGGACTTTAATTTTTTCTATGTTTCTTTATTAATAAATAGGCTGCGTCTTAGGACAGCGTGCCCAAGTCCATATACTCGTCTGTTCACACTTTGTCCCTCCTCGAACCAATATGACACTTCATGTGCACATGTATTCATTGACTTTGGGGGTGCCATAGTTTCGTATTTAGTGAATCCTCAGCCACATAACAGTTTTAAACATTGGAATTTTGAGTGGGCCCAAAACGAATTTTGAGCAATGTCTGGCAAGAAAGTTGTTCAACTGCTTGCTTGGGCAGAACTAAAAATACCATGTGCAATGTCCTTCAAAGCCAACCAATTCTTCATCAAGGGGCTAGAAGGGCATAAGAACCCCCTCCCCTTAGTGCACCAGATTATGTTTCAATACCTAGGTGGAATTTTTGGGGGGGTAGATTTTTGCCAACCTGACTAAGACTCAATAATTCTGCTGATTCTGAATTTCCATGTCACCAATCTTTCCCAGACTGTGCAAGAATCCCAGATGGTGGTCAAAATATTGACTCCCATTGTCATGGATTTTGACCCTAACAAGGTTTTAATGTTCCCTACCCCGTCTCCTAGATTGGGTACAAGGAATCAAGTGGAGGCAGAGGTTTGTTACTAGGCCATGTGGTTGCCTAGCAACAGGACTTCTGCATAGCAAAAGACTGGTTACCTTGCCAGGAATTGTATATACACTTGACTAGTAATCAGATTTTTTGGCCAAAGCAGTGAATTCCAATAGTATCTAACCCACAAGACAGAAACAAGGAATCCATCAGTGTCTTTGGTTCCTTCATATAGCCAGTGGTTGCCTAGAAACTGCATTTCTGCATAGAAACAGGTTGGTTAACTTTCCCGGAATGGCATGTATGTGACCAGCCTTAAGATACCAGCATTGAATTCAAATTATATAAATAACCTCCCTTTCAAGAGTAGGTAGGTAAGGTAGGTAAGTAGTTGTTTTACGCCATTTCGACAGCTAGGGTCATATCCATGGCGGTGCCCTTTCAAGAGAAAACAAGGACTCCAACCGTTGGAGTCCTTGTTTTTTTTTGTTGTTTTTTTTCCCTTTCAAGAGAAAACAAGGACTCCAACGGCGCCATTTTCTTTTGATAGAGCTTGTGGTTGCCTAGCACAGATGGGTGACCTTCCCTGTTATGTTGGGTATGGGGCATTTTCCATAGCAACAAACTGGACACTTTTCAAAATAGTTGTATAGCAACAATTTGGAGGCTTGCCCATGAAACGGCATTTATCTAGCCATCTGAAAAACAAATCGAGGAATCATTTCTAATGCACCTAATCACCTTCAGACATGATATTATGTATACATTGAATAGATTCAGTGCTAGGGTATAAAATTGTGTTAAAACAGACAGGACCTTTGCATACTAATAGACAGGTCCGTGAGGAAAGGAATGCAGCTATTTATCAGAATATCCAATGAGAATAGTGGTGATAATATCATTGCCATGTTGCCCAGACCAAGAAAATGGTTTCCAGCAACTGTTCTTTTTCTTAGCAACAAACTAGGGATTTTGCTGATGAGCATA
The DNA here is from genome assembly GCA_949317995.1 of Acholoe squamosa. Taxonomy (NCBI): domain Eukaryota; kingdom Metazoa; phylum Annelida; class Polychaeta; order Phyllodocida; family Polynoidae; genus Acholoe; species Acholoe squamosa. The sequence continues at coordinate 45,495,206 of OX439048.1, forward strand.
GTATCAACCTATCTTTAAGCATATAAAAATAAACGAAGTTCTAATGGCACTTCTTTAAAGAGAACCTCTGTTTTTCTTTATACCAATAGGGGTAGTACAATGTAGTTGATCATAGTGGTGTAGTATATTGCTAGCTATAGAATCTTTGGATCAGAACTTTGGAAGTACTGTAAATCTTGTGTATAGAAAAGCAGCACCCCAGATCCTTGGACCCGGGACTTGAAAAGTGCTTTGGCAGTAGTGTTTTAAAGAGTCAAAACCCTTCCTATAAGTCACACCCCTTGTTTAGGCTAAGTTCTTATAATAAGCCTAGTCTCTGAAATGGTCTATAAGCTGCAGCTTGTATGCAGAGTTTTCCAAAAATAATGATTTGTAGATGCCTCAAATTGAGGGCTTGAAATAGGGACTGCTATCTTCCTAATCTATCTAGCAAATCTGATATCATTTATAAACTTTTGTTTTAAGCAGGACTAATGACAAATATTCAATTCCTCGTTTTCAGGTTAATTGGTTCATGTATGATTTAAATTGACTCCTCTAGAAGTCATGCCACATACCCTGCTTTTCAAGGGCACCAGTCAGTTGCTATGCAAATGTTCTGTTACTAGGCAATTGATTCAAGGAATCTGATGGCTGGTCACATACATGCCTTTCAATGTGAGGTTACCAGTCTGTTGTTGTGCAGAATTGCTGTTGCTAGGCAACCACCAGCTTAAGCAACAAACCAATTACACCTTTGGATTCCTTGTTTCTGTTTAGTGAATGATAAGAACAAGGTGCCGTGCTACATTTTGTATAGTGCATGGTAATGTGTCTGGAATCCAAAAAACAACGAGTCAAGTTGAGGGTCCCGGGCCTATATGTACATGTATGAAACATTGAATGTGTGTTTTCGACCCATAGAAATCCCCATAGGAGTGATTAATAGATGTTTAACGACATTTCGACAGCCAAGGTCATATTCATGACGAGAACGACATTACACAATATCACAGAGGAATGTGTCACTACTCGTGCATATGTGCACCACACACATCCTGAGGGGATAGGAAAGATGAGAAGTAGACCTTTTTAAGTGGGCTAGGGAAGCCCCGTAGAAGTCCCCATAGTCCCATTCATCCATCCGAAAAACTGACCAATCACAGCCGAGCACAGAGTAGGGTTGATAAGACCCACTTGGGTCTGTTTGACACTATCAGCACCAAAGGAGGTGCCACCTTGTGGGTATTGAGTGATCTAACCTACCAATATGGCAATAGCAGCTCCACAGAGGTTTTTTCATGCCTCATTTTTTACGAATTCTTTTATATACCTTACCCTTTTGCCAAGGAAACCTAAAGAAAGGCCTTTGTTGTACTTTATCCAGAGAAGCTATTTTGACCCTTGGTGACATTGTCCCCTTCTCCTTGGGCCTGTTGCAAATTTTTTTTTAACCTCACACAAAGCTATGGATCTGGACAATTGGGCCAAAGTGAAAAAAAAATCACAGCACCCCCCCCCCCCCCATGAAAAAAGAAATTTGAAAACAGTGACAAAAAATCTATGGTCATACTTCCCCACAAAAAAATTTTCATGGACATAGACTGGGAATTAACCAAGATATGATTATCTTTTTCTTGTTTCAGGCCCCCTCTAAGAAAAGATTCAAGTAGACAAGGTGCCATGCTATATTTTGTATAGTGCGTGGTAATGTGTCTGGAATCAAAAAAACAACGAGTCAAGTTGAGGCTCCGGGCCCATATGTGAGTGAGTGAGATGTTTAACGCCATTTCGATAGCTAAGGTCATATTCATGGCGAGAACTATATTACACAATTTCACAGAGGAATGTGTTGGTGCCCGCGCATATGTGCACCACACATCCGAGGGGATAGGAAAGAGGAGATATAGACCCTTTTAAGTGGGCTAGGGAAGCCCGCGGGCCCATATGTACATGTATGAAACATTTAATGTGTGTTTTCAAACCATAGAAGTCCCTATAGAATTCCCCATAGGAGTGAGTGAGTAATAGATGTTTAACACCATTTCAACAGCTAAGGTCATATTCCTGGTGAGAACGACATTACACAATATCACAGAGGAATGTGTCAGTGCCTGCACATATATGTGCACCACACACATCCTGATGGGATAGGAAAGATGAGAAGTATACCCTTTTAAGTGGGCTAGGGAAGCCCCTTAGAAGTCCCCATAGTCCCATCCATCCATCCGAAAAACTGACCAATCACAGCCGAGCACAGAGTAGGGTTGATAAGACCCACTTGGGTCTGTTTGACACTATCAGCACCAAAGGAGGTGCCACCTTGTGGGTATTGAGTGATCTAACCTACCAATATGGCAATAGCAGCTCCACAGAAGTTTTTTCATGCCACATTGTTTTACGATTTTTTTTTATGTACCTTACCTTTTTCCAAGGAAACCAAACGAAAAGCATTTGTTGTACTTTATCCAGAGAAGCTATTTTGACCCTTGGTGACATTGTCCCCTTCTGCTGGGGCCTGTTGCAATTTTTTGTTAACCTCACACAAAGCCATGGATCTGGACAATTGGGCCAAAGTGAGAAAAAGAAATCACAGCACCCCTCCAATGAAAAAGAAATTTCAAAACAGTGACAAAAATCTAACTATGGTCATACTTCCCCCCCAAAAAAATTTCATGGACATAGATTCAGAATTAACCGAGATACAATTTTTTTTTGTTTCAGGCCCCCTCTAAAAGCCCCCTTTAAGAAGAAACAATTCAAGTAGATGATGGAGATATGGAGATCATGGAAACATGGGAAATTGGACTACTTGACTCATTAATAAGTGCTGTTGCTAGGCAGCTGCTTGTCCTAGAATCAAACCAATGACACCAAACGATTCCTAGTACTCAATCTACAGGGGTGAGGGAGGGAGGAAATATTTTGGTGGCCATCTTAGATTTTAACCCCTTGTGCATGCTTGGAATATTGGTAACATTACATTGAAATAAGTTCAGTCAGCAGAAATTTTGGCTGTATAGCTGGGGATCCAGCCAGCTCAAATATCAATATTTCAAAATCTGCTGGTATTGAGAGCAGCACAAGTTATAAGACATGCATCTGGGTAATTTGAGGGTGCTGATTACGAATCTGAGGTGTGTATCTTCATATCTAGGTCGGAACAAGGTCAAATATAATGTCAAAGGTCACAATCTGGTTTTTGATATAGAACAGAGAGAGGGCTTTGTTCCACTCATTAACACTAGATGTCCTTAGTGTACAGTGCATTTCCCCGGAAGATCTGGCGGTCGGACAGGGTGTAAGTTTTATAGCCAAATATGCAAATGAGGAGGTAGCTGGGAGTGGGCAACACAGGTAATAAACTGACACAAGCGCAAATAGCGTGTCCGACACCTATCCACTTGCGGATTTCCCATTTATTATGTATCCTAAGTTGATTAGAACCCATTGCCAATCCATTGTGACCTTTTGACCTTATATTTGACCTTGTTCCGACATAGATATGAAGATACGCACCTCAGATTCGTAATCAGCACTATCAAATTACCCAGATCCAGCACGGATACCTTGTGCTGCTCTCAGCACCAGCACTTTGGTAGATCCAGGAGCTGGCTCCGGAACTAGTAAGTCAGCCATGTTGTCAAGGATCTACCAAAAAGACTTCCACCTACATAACCCTGTACACTTCCCCCACCGATATGACAGCAACATAAAAAATTTTGAGGGGGAGTAAAAAATTGCCCTACTGCTAGGGCGCTTTATGTTGACATTCCGCCTCAGGCATCCAGAGACTGGATCATATACCTTTTCGCTCAGCAGGAACTCCTTGCAGTACATGCTTTGTGGCCATTTTTACTACTTTTCGGCATTGCTTATATAAATAATGAATGCAGGTCTTGAACAGGGACCTATACTATGGCTGAATGGCCTGACACAGCTCAAATCGACCCCACTAAAGTTTAAAAAGGCATTTTCAATTATATTCTTTGGTCCACCCCATCTGGGCATGTCAACTCCAGCCATCTTTGATTTCAATATGGGACCCGGATGTACTCTACAGACATGCTTTTTGGATTCATGCATTATTTCAAAAAGGCTCTTGATCCCAAATTTTTCATTTCAAGCTGCCTATACACATATATGCACAACTTATGTCAGTTGGTGATTGGGCACTCCTAGTCTGTGCGATATTGAAAATTCAGAAATGCAGTTGGAATCAGCACAGGACACTGCTGATTAATATGTGTTAAATCATATAGATTTCTCGAAAAAAAAGTTTGGCACAGCAATGAGATTGGCTGCACTTTTTTCATCTGAGAGAGGCATTAAAAATTGGATTCTACACCAAACAGTTGAGATATTCTGTAAAATATACAGTACATTTTTCACCCATGTTTTTAAACTTTTTCTTATAAAATAATAGAGGAAGCAGGCGGTGTCCACAAAGCTGAAAATCAATAATCGTATGCAGCCTAATACACCAATGGTAATTAAGGACGCTGCTTCTATTTGAAGTAGTTTTAATCATTTCTCTTGCACCAACACACACATGAAGTGATAATATTAATAATGGTGAATTCTCTTAGAAATGTAAGTTCAAAATGTTGGATTTATAGTTACACATGCAGTATATATGACGGTAGGGGCGAACATCAGTATTGTATCACATGTATTATGCGGAGTAGGATTAAGCTGTTTGCTTCTTCCAATATGTATAGTAAATATTCGACTTTGGTCTAACAACAGATAACGTTTGCATCAACATTTAGAATGGACGGATATTTACTTTACTAATACATCAAGTAACAGTCATTGTGTTCAAACTACAAACCCTTGTGCTAAGAAACATTCTAACTTTAGAATGGTATAGATGTCAAAAATAACAAAGGCAGCTGAAGTTCTGAGAGTCAATGGAATGTATATATCACTATAACACTTGGTCCTCCACATATATCTCTATAACTATCCATTCTTATCATTAAATAACTGTGGCTGAATTGTGAATAAATCATTTAGTATATAGCACATACATAGATAGAACTAAACGACCGTGGTGTACGAGGTGGCCGATCCACCACGAGGGAGTTGTCTCCCCCGAGGGCGTTAGCCCGAGGGGGAGACAACTCCCAAGGGGTGGATCGGCCACCGAGGACACCAGGGGAGTTTAGTTCTATATTTATTTTATGTTTTTAGATGTTTTAATAAGGAAAAATTATCAAAATCCGGTACCGTAGTTCCCCGTAAAAGCGCCGATCCGCCATTTTGAATGTTTACATGCACCCAGAAGGAGGCTGCAGTGGTGGATCGGCCGCTGTGGTGGATCGGCACACGTTACGCCACTGGGGGTGTGCGGATCGGCTCCCTAATGCTATCTCTATGGGGAGAAGTTATTCACATAAAATAAAGTGTATATGTACAATCTCTGGTACAAAAGTCACATGTCTCATAAGTAAGAATCTTCCTCTTCCAAATCTAAAACATATAACACAACCAATGCCATCAGAAACCAGAGACAACTCTAACAACATAGTGAGTGGCAGATTACCATGTGCACTGCAACTTGTGCTCGCCCCTCTGCAGCCCGACACTGTACGGGCTGGCTTCAGACCTTAACCTTGCAGATGCCGCACTACTGTGTACTGGTATCAATAGCCGCTGGCCAAGGAAGGGAGCAATGCAGTATACAAAAGCTTGACATTACCAGTAATTCATACAGTTAAAGAGCAGATTACAAATAATTAATGTACTCAATAGCATACATCCAACGTAGCAGGAATCCATGCTGCATGTATGCATTCAGACAAATATGGCTTTGTGTCAAGATAAGGCTGTGTCATTTTGTTACAATGTTGGCCGGATACATACATTGATAAATTAGAGTTTTAGCTATGGTCAAGTGTTCACGTGGTAAACAATAAGGCCAATATCTAAGGGAGTGATCATTTTTTAACAACGGGGGGGGGGGGGGGCTGGTGGGTTTGAGGGGGGGTCAGAATTTTTTCGACCCCTTGACCGGGGGGGGGGGGCGGGTCAGAATTTTCTCAACCCGTCTGAAGGGGGGGGGGGCTCACAATAATTTCATGTGTTTTCAGTGGAAACCCCTGCGCGTTACTATAGGTTAAAAGGGCACTTTCACGCGCGATTTTCGGCCCTTATGTGGGGGGTTGAAAAATTTTTACCCCCCTCGAGAGGGGGGGGTCGAAATTTTTTTCGCACATCCGCGCGCAAACCCACCAGCCCCCCCTTGTTAAAAAATGATCACTCCCTAAGTACATAAAAATGTAAAAAAAATCTTTTTTCTGGACGGCAACTTTGACAAACCAATTATCATAATAATTTCTGACGGAATAAAGTGAGAAAATATCATCCCATTAGCATTGTATTGAACAGTCTCCACTTCTCTTTAATTGCTACTATACCTTGTTACACTTTAAATATACAACCTAACTTCACTAAACTTATAGCTTAAATTTCCCTTTTCACTGAGGCCTAAAGAAAGTGTTGTGTTAAGGTATCACTACCTATCCTATTTTTTTTTTGGTCCTACCCTAACTTTTGTATGGGCATTTTTTTTTTTTTTTTTTTTTTGGGGGGGGGGGGGAATCAGAATTTTTTGGCCCTTATTTGGAAAAACAGTTCTTAGAATCCCATGCATCAAATTTTCCAGCATCAACAGGTACGGAAATGTTCAGTTGGCCTTAAAGGAAGTAGACACGATCTACTCAAATGGCATCTGGTGGCAAAACATGAAACTTCCAAATTTGACAATATCTGCTCATATTCCTTTCTTATATGATGTAGCCCATCTTTATCAACACTCTGGGTGTGACACTTAAGCATTTTACCCATTCTTATCACTGGATTTCATATTCCCCATACTCATAGACTATATATACTAAAGCAATTAGTAATATTTTTAGTTTATTCAGAAAATTTTCATTTTGCCTGTGACCCCTCACTTTTTGGTTCCAAAATGTTTCTAATGACCTTAGGTATGTATACATGAGGTTTGGTTGAGAAATTGTTAGGAGAATTTTCTCTATGGAATTAAATGTAGGAAAACACAAATTCTCATAGGCGGCCATAGTTAAGACTACCAAACTTCAATGCCCTCCAGTGGAAAAATGGACACCGTGATCTATTGTTTTTATTATCTTTATCTGTTACCTTAGCAACAAACTAACATCCCTGAAAGTTACAAAGAGAAATCATTGGTCAATTTTGAACCAGCTGGATTGTATCTACTACCTTTAAAAGAATTCTTCAACAACAACAAATTCCTTACTACCTGCCCTAGTTTGTTCCGACCCCGTTACCTGAATACAACATATATATTTTTTTCTTAGGCCCTAGTTTCCTCTTCTCACTAATCTTTTGAACTGAGTGAGTGAGTAACTGAAGTACATCTATTTAAGATACACTGTTGTTCTTACATTTCAAAATATGGGGTAATCATACATTAATATGGGTAAGGAGGTAAGTAGAAACCCCGCTGGCTGCCTAAGAGAGGGAACCGTGACTTGGGGAGTTGTCATCTCATGCACAAAGGTAGATTCAATCATTATATGCGGAGATTCACAAAGGCAAGTTTTTAGTTTATCTCGTAACAAAGAAGGCATGTCGTGTCGCTAAGTGACATGTCTACCAGAAAGCCTAACATCAGTGGTATCATATTTGGTACTAGGGTACTGCCCTCTCTTTTCCTGTAAATGCCACACGTTAAACCATAGTTTACATTGTCTGTTTATTGTATAGCACTAACCGCCTTACTACGCCTCCATGTGTGTTAACGTGTAAGGCTTGTCGCTATGGTCATCTACACAGTTGGCCTGCTTCCGTTGTCTGTAGTTCTTCTTGTTCTATACCTTACTGAATGGCGTCGTTTTTGGCTTTAGTCATCATCGTCTTCATATCTGTACAAAAATTGCAGTTATTACTTTAGGATCTTGTATTCTCTTATATCGGCCGACACAAGTTACATAGTTTCTTACTTATAAAGTCTCGATTTTGTATTTGTGTAACTCCACACTTAATACATTGAAAATACTATGTTTTAAAACAAGGAAATTCCAGATATATGTATGACTACACTTCTCTTTGCTACATTTTTCTTTGTAGCAGTGTCAGTAATGGTGCTGGAATTTTGATTTGAAACTTACTTGGCGAGTCGTTTCCTCAAGTCTTTCAGCTGTTCATTCTTTTTTGCCAACATCGATTTTAAATTTTTGAATGGCGCTGTCATAGAAACCTTCTTTTCTAGTTCCTGTGAATAAGAATAAACGAGTGCTGAAGCGATTGCTATCACTGGTAACTCAGAAAGGAGCCTTTTTGTATGAATCTGAATTAAATTTCACACACTGCAATTTTTTGGGATCAAAGGTATATATGCTTATTTCCTTAGACAGGGGAGTCCCATGTCCATTGTTGATTCTAAGAAATACTTCTTGCATTTTGTCCCTCAACCCCATTTCCCTTTAACTACACGAGTGTTAATATGCCTGTTCATGAAAAACACTTCAGTGTCCCCTGCTAAATAATGATCTACAGTAGGTGACAGGATGTTGGTGACATCTGCACTGTTCTATAGAGGTGGTGCCTCCTGGTGAGTTATGAGTGAAATAGGCAGTTGTAGCTGGCTCATATTTTAGCAGGGGGGATACAGGATGCACTTAACATAGGTGGACCAAGTATCAGAAAATCTGTCCGCTTTCAATATATCTAATCTATTAATATATTCATTTCATATTGAGTGTCAGAATAATGCTATTATACAGAGTTATAAACTGCTACTTTCAAATTGGAATCAACCAAGAAGAAAATACTTTGGTATGTCATATTCATCTCCCATTGCCCCTTAGCTGGAAACAGCTCAGTCCCCCCTACTAAATAATCAGCAATGAGAACACCATCATACTGAAAAGGGCGGGAAAACCTGTCACCCAAAATGTCACCCTCATAGAAATACATTGAGTGCACTAGGTGTCTAAGTTGAACTTTTAGATGACCTACTTTTTTCAAACCTGAATATCACAAAGATAAGGACCATATTACAGGTAACAATTACACCTCTATGATCTTAAATATGTACACTATTTTATGATATGTTTCTTTATCTCTCACATTTGAGGATTTTGATGTTATTTGGGGATGAACTCAACAGTCCCATCTCTGAAACATGGATTTTGTGACCTTAAAATTCTAGGCCCCCCTACCTGTCTCTTAAAACTCGGCTTTCCGAGTTAATCATTACTAACTGCAGTGAGTAGTGAGTGAGTGAGTAATAGATGTTTAACGCCATTTCGACAGCTAAGGTCATATTCATGGCGAGAAAAAAACATTACGCAATTTCACAGGAATGTGTCAGTGCCCACGCATATGTGCACCACACACATCCGAGTGGATAGGAAAGAGGAGATATAGACCCTTTTCAGTGGGCTAGGGAAGCCCGACGGGGGAATGTGTCAGTGTCCGCACATATGTGCACCACACACATCCAAAGCGGATAGGAAAGAGGAGATATAGACCCTTTTAAGTGGGCTAGGGAAGCCCGCAGTGAGTAGAAGCATGGGGAGAGTTAGCTGAGACCATCAGCTGAAGAGGATCTGATACAATCTATCTTGGTGCAATAACCAGAGCTGTATAATACTATAATGGCTATCGTATGAGGTGCATCACCATGAAATAAGGCGCACCTTGGGCTAAATTTTCAGACGTTTAGTACTAGTAGTTTCTTTTCTATACCAAGAAAAATGGGGGGGGGGGGGTTCAAAACACCTCCCCCAGAACTGGTTTAGTGCATGTATGTGAAATGTACCTTCTCTGCCATCTCCAGCATCTCCCTGATCTTCAGCAGTTCATGTTTTGTGTCAGTCAAATCACCCGACAGCTGCGCTGAATGCTTCTGACTCTCTTCAGCATTCTGTAAAGTAAGGTTTCAGAAAACAGATTAAATCATATTCACTTCAAATACAATGTATATGCCATCTTGAAATTCTTTTAGTGTCATGTCTTTTTCAGATATATAATTTACCCCATTCTGTTTCTTGCAGCTCTTGGCCAGTGTTGACACACAAGAAGTAGCATGTACACGTTTTCTCACCTTACCCATGGAAGCCTTGAGGCCTTCCATCTGCCGCTGGAGTTCCTCCACCTCACGGGGGTCATAGCCCGACTTCCTATTCTGTGCACGCTGCAGCTCCTCCCGGGTGCGTTCCAGGTCAGAACGCATCATGGTCTTGTCTTTGGATGCACTCAATGCCTACATATAATGCATCATTATAAATACAGCACTATAGTCTTCAGTTATTTAAAATGTAGCCTCAGCTGGAGAATCTGTCTTTTCTAATAACTTTGAATCAAGTTTTCAGTACTACTCCGGAGAATAGTGTAGAAAATTATTTGATTTCCTTACATTTAGCAGTAATGCTGTTACAGTAATTTATGTGAACTCTGATTGTTTGGATAAAGTAACCAACATCTGCATTTAGCATTTAAATTATTGTTATATATTCATTTCCATACTTCCATAATCTACATACCGATGACTCAACAGACTTCAAACGGTCTGTCAGTTTTTCATTTTCATCTTGGAGCCGTTGGATTTCCTAAAAGTAATGCAAGAATTACAGACATCATTAAAGTGGCAGACATCAAGAATGGTATGTTTGATAAATCATAAGAATAAAATAGATCACTGTTGAGCAGGGGTGATTATCCCTCAATATGTGATAGTTCATAATGATGTAATTTTTCATTCACTTAGTGAGTCAGTATGAGTACCAAAATTACAAACACTGTTATTACATATACCATCATTAGGACTGTTGCTGGTACTGACCATGTTGAGGAGCGCACTTCCCCCACTCTCATTCAGCGGCTGTAAGCGACTCACTGGCTTGTCATGCTTTGCTCCTGAAAACTCCTGGTCCTCAAAATCCTTGATTTGTTCCAGTAATTCCCTGTAAGAATATCATAAAGCATTGGTCTTTGTTTATATCTAAGTCGATCTCAATAATCCGTTCTGCTATGAGAATTGGGGGCCGCCTTACCTGCACCCTAGTTCTGAGCTAACACCTTAGCAATTCTTTAGTTCTGTGGGGTTAATTTGTGTACACCTGAAATATGGATTTACCTGTTCTCTAGTTCTGAGATGTCAGCCTGCAGTTTGAGATGCCACTTCTCTGCTTGCTGGAACACCTGGCGCAGCAGCAGCACATTGGTGTGAGACGTGTGGATGAGCTCCGACTCCACCTCACCGCGCACCACACTCAGCAACCCGTCCAACATCTCTGTCACCTCATCCAGTGTGAACGTGTCCTCATTCAACCTGCACAGTAAGAACTCAAACCACTGGACCAAGTATCTATATATACGTTTATACCATTGTAATAGGAGCTAAGCCTGAGATATCGACCTTCTCTGTATCAGACTTTTGTAGACAGACAGGCAGTTAATGTTAATTCTTTACCTTAGATGCATATTAATAAGCTCAACGAGACGTAGAAAAATTCCAACATTCCCCTTTTAGGCCATCGTAGTAGATTGGGATAGGGCGTTGGAGGTAGCAATTAAGGAATACAAAAGTGATTGGGTCTATAAATTGATAAAGTCCCAAAATCTAAAACGAGCAACTGATCTAGTCCCACATTCTAGATGTAACCAGCGCCTACGGCGCTGTAATAATGGACAAAAAGTGTACTAACATTAGGGGAAAATGAGATAACTGAAAGGAAATTTGGTCATAAAAGATTACTGTGACTTATGTACGAAACTGTGTACAGAACCAACGAGATGGAACCAACACGGTAGAATGGTAGGGCTACGAGATTACTTTCTGTAGAATGTGTTGTTGAATAATATTCAATTTCAAAAAACCATAGCTGAATAACCATATATATAGAAATAAGATATAAAACTTAACCCTCGCAGACATAGGATAAGAAGAAATAAAGAAAGAATGTTGATTTACTGCAAATAATTTTAAGCTAACGGCAATTACGCAACTCTACTACTTCCGTTTTGACAGTTCCGGTGGCCCGCAGTCGAGAGCCAAGGTATTTTATATATGGTAGTTTAATCAAAACAGAAAGTCAGGCTTACCAATTACGGGGACGTTATCACATTAATCCAGACAATCATTATTGATATTGTGTCTTCTACTCAATATACATACAATTTGCTGACATTTCTGTACTGCTTCGTCTAATTCACTTAACTCAATTATGTTACGAGTTGGCAGAATGAAAGAGATCTATAATGATTTTGGTCCTCAGTAGTTGCCATTGTGTATATTAGCAATACATTATTAACGAGCATTGCGGCACTGAGCCAATCCACTACACATTGAAGTGAATCACTCAATGTCTCTATGTGTGTATGGGGGCGGTGTTATATGGCATCGGCTTTCATTTTCTATTTCATCGTATTATCTTGCATATAAGCATTGAGGCTAGAGGAACGGAGATAAAAAAAAATTGGGGCAACTTTGGGGAAACCTGGGACCAGCTTATTTTCGATTAGATATGGTTAGTAAAGTCCCCAGCAGGTGGTCAGTGTCTCCTCCCTGTCACTGAGCTGCTCATACCTCCTGCTGTGAGGGCTGAGGCTGTGTACAGAACGGGATGTAAATGACATTTAAATGAGGGTTTGAGTCTATTTACAAAGGCACACAGACAGACACTGAAATAGGTTTTGGGAAACTTGTCTAGTGACTTATGTCACATTCATATTTTTATTAGGACAATTTATTAGAATATGATCCTCAAAACCTGCCTTTGTCAATGAAAGTATATGTTAATTGGAACATAACACACTTAAATATGCATTCCCCAATAGGCAGCATAGAAATTTATGTTGATAATAGGGATTTAGTCAATGAGAAATGATTCCTCAAAATATACATACTAGATTTAACTAAAGTGCAAACAGAAAACTATGAACTATTTTCACAGCTTTAGAAAGCCTTATTTCTTTACTTTTTGTAGAGATGCTTGCATTATGTACCAACTTAATATATTTGTATACTTTGTGGTATTAAAAACTTGTCTCATTGTTTTCAGGGCCATGGGGTCTGAAAGGGGTTCCCAAAATGTACACTTTATATATGGGATTTCTGGTGGTAACATGGTCTTCAAAGGCTTTCTGACTCAATGGGGGATAGATCTATAAAACTGGCTATGTTGGTGCATATCCCTGAGATGTTGGAGTCATGAAGGCCCTGGGAAACTCTCAGTAGTGCCGACGGATTCTAGTTAGTTCTCTGGTCTTTTGCACTCTATGATATAAGGCATGGCTAATAAATCGCCGAATTAAAATGCATGTGCAGCTCCTGAAACAGATTCTCAGCGTTTCTAACTGTAGAAGTCTGTGTTGAAGTTATGTACCAACCTGGAGTCCTTGAGGTCCTCGAAGCACAGGTCTACAGCCCTGAGACGCTGACCCCGCTGGTAGCGTGCAAACCGCATGTAGTTTACAACAGTCGCCTGGTGGTGCTCGTTCAGACCCAGTGCCGACTGTAAAGAAAACCAGCATTCTAGTCACAGAGAAAGTATAAATCTAACATTATATGGGTATCCTGTGCAATTAAGAAAGAACATGTCAGCTTAAACCCAGTATAGTTTTGATTTTGAGATCAGCCTGTTAAAATGTTTAAGGTTAGGGCTATTTCACAGCCCTAAGATGTTATTGGTTTCTATGTTCAAAGGGCTAGACTCTATATGAAATTACATGTACATGCAAAAGTGGTATGCTACATGCAAATATAATACAACACTTCACATCCTGCATCATAGCTACAGTTATACATGTAGGTGGCCCTAAAGGGGTTAATGGTCACAGGTAAACAGTACAACCCACTCAACCCCTTGTGCAGCAAGCTGGAACCTCTTCTTCTTCCAATAAGCCAATGACATAATTACTACCTAATTAAGAGGATTATATCTGGTCCATCCAGATGTGTGAGCATGTACATGGCTATTTCTCTTAAGGCTAAACTCACCTTGAGACAATCTGTGCATTTTACTTTTTCATCCCAATACATGTATAACTTCCATCTAACAAAGGAGTTTTGTCATTATAATGACTAATGACTTTACCACATCCTGATATTCTAAAATCCTCTTGTAACATGACAAATACCTCTTTCAGATTTGAAATATTAAACTGGGTTTTGTCCTTAAAACTTTTAACGAAGCTACCTCAACCCCTAGATCCAGGTACCTTAGACTTGTCCAAGCTACTTGTCTCAGTCTAATCCTATGTGAACACTAAGGACTTTTATGTGGGCAAGTCTACCCATTTGGCCACATTCCATTGCATCGACTCCCCTTACGTGACTATGTTATTGGCTAGCCAATAACATAAAAATATGATGATGATCATGGATTAAAGATGAGTAACACAGAGTAGCTCTAGATTGACTCAGCCATGTGTATTGAGATCGTTGTTACCGGAAGTAAGAAAACAAGATGGCCGCCGCGCATGCGCGCTTACACATAAACACACAACATCCTCCCTTTTGACAGAAACGAGAATGACATATATCTTTAGATCATAAAGGTAACTTATTAAAAGTTCATCTCGAGTCTTTGGAATAGTTTATGTATGTTTATGTATAGCTCATAAAGTTTGTCTTTGGATCATCAGTTAACTCACGTAACTGTTCTAACTATGCGTAGTGTTTATGTGATATAAGTTTTAAATGATATGCTCAGTGGGTCATTATAGTAATTCATAATTGTCTGTTTCACGTTCTTGAAATGGTCAATGCTCTGAAATGAAAGAGTAGGGTCAGGTAGACTGCCTGACGCCTCTGCGTGAATGACAGGGATTATTCTGCCCTATGCGTCAGACACGTATGCTTTACTGGAAGCTTAGTGGCACTTTAACTGCTCGGCCAGACCTAGTGGTCTTGACTGGTGGTGCAGGCATCTCTGCCGGCTCGGCTATTTGGTTAGCCGGTTTGGCTACTAGATTACCCCGATGTTTCTTATCCGGAGTGGTAGCCTTCTTAGGTCGTTCTTTAGCAGGTGAGCGTGGTGTGACTGTTGGAGGTGCTGCACTGGCTTCGTTATCAGTGATTGGTGGGATCTCTGCCCGTGTGTTGGGTTCCTTTGTTTTCTTCAGGTGTTTGGCGATTTCTTTGAAGTATGCCAGTGGGTGTTTCGATGGTGTATGACCTTTCATCCAGTCTTTCGATGAATGTTCCTTTGGTCCAGGCCTTGTTACCCAGTTTGAAAGGTTCGAGTCGCACAGTGTCTCCTTCCTCCAGAGGGGACAGAGTGGCAGATTTTCTGTTGGCATAATCAGACTGCAGCGCCTGGCCTCGTTTGAGGTCGCATTTGGTGTCTAACATCTACCACTTCAGGCTTCAAAAGTGCAGGGGCTGTCTGGAGCATCGTTTTGGTGCGGCGACTCATCAAACGTTGCGCGGGGCTAGATAGCATGCCCTGTGTTGGTGTGTTCCGATGATCTAATATGGCAAGATAGGGATCAGTCCCTGCCTCTCGGCACTTGCGCATAATCTTTTTCGCCGTCTTCACGGCTGATTCAGCCTTACCATTAGCCTTGCTGTTATAAGGGCTGCTGGTCATCTGCTCGATGTCCCACTCGTTGCAGAAATCCCGGAATTGTTCGGACACATATTGGGGTCCGTTATCAGACACTAACGTGTCAGGAATACCATATCGGGCGAAATGGGCTTTGAGTTTTGCAATGATGGTGGAAGAGTCAATCTCTGGTAGCATGTCGACTTCCCAGAAGTTACTCAGGTAGTCTACCGTGATGAGGTAGTTCCGTCTGTGTAGTGTGAATATGTTGGTACCTACTTTTGCCCAGGGTCTGTCTGGTACATCATGGCTCATAAGAGGTTCCTTTGGGTTTGCTGTTTCATATGTCCTACATATGTGACACTTAGAGATGAAATCTCTTATTTCCTGTGTCATATTGGGCCAGAATATGCTCTCTTTTGCACGTCGCAGGCACCCATCTATTCCGAGGTGGGATGAGTGGATCTTTACCTTCAGGGTTGCTCGCTCGCTCATAGGGATTACTACGCGCTCACCGCGGAAGACGAGGCCCTCATGTACCGCCAGCTCATCGCGGAATGCGAAGTATGGATGTAGCATAGGCGGCACATGAACCTTCTCATTTGGCCATCCTTTGAGAATAGCATCTTTGAGGGTCGTCATCGTCATGTCGACTTCAGTGGCGCGGCGAATGCTCTCTATTTGGGAGTTGGACATGGCCACATATTTGGTCGCGTTGACGCTCTCGAAGTCTTTATGATGACCGTCGGTCCTCTGTCTGTCAGCACGAGACAAAGTGTCAGCGAGGTGCATCTGTTTACCTGGTGTGTATGTGACATCAACGTCATACTGTTGTAGGCGCATTAGCATGCCTTGTAGACACTTTGGGGCTCTTGCTAGCGGTTTGTTCATGATGTTCTGCAGAGGCTTGTGGTCAGACATCACGCTGACCTGTCTTCCAAACGTATATTGATGGAATTTCTCAGCACTCCACACAATAGCAATCATTTCTTTTTCTATCTGTGCGTAGCGCACTTCGGTGTCGGTCAGGGCGCGGCTGGCAGAAGCTATAGGTTGGCCTTCTTGTAGAAGCGCTGCCCCAAGTCCTGTCTTGCTGGTGTCGCACTGAATGGTGAGTTCCTTGCTCGGGTCATAATACCTGAGGACGGGTGCCTCACTCACAAGTTTCTTCACATGCTGTAGTGCTCTGTCTTGGGCACACGACCAGTTCCATGGCAAATCCTTCCGTGTTAGTTGGCGGATTGGTTCCATCACGTCTGATAGTCGAGGTAGGAATTGTGCTAGGTAATTTATAAACCCGTTGAGTCGCTGAACTCCTTCCACATCTGTCGGTTTCTGCATCTCGATCACCGCGTCCACCTTTTCTGGGTCAGGCTTCAGGCCTTCATGGGTGATGAGATGTCCGAGGAACGATACCGATTTTTGTTGTAGTTCCATCTTAGCGGAGTTAAGTCTGATGCCCTTCTCTTGACATCGTGGAAGTAGGTGCTCTAACTTCTTGTTATGGTCCTGTAAGGCTTCGTTGTCTGTCTCACCCTTGCCATATACCATGAGATCGTCTGTGATGCAGATAACCCCATTCAGGTCATGGATGCACTCATGGAGCTTTCGGGCGAATATCTCTGCCAAGACACTTGTACCGAATGGCGGTCTCAGCCATCGGTAACGGCCATACGGGCTTGCAAAAGTAGTTAACACTGACGACTCTTCGTCTAGTTTGACTTGCCAGTAGCCGGACTTCAGGTCCATCGTCGATACTATCTTAGCTTGGGATAGCTCTGGCAGTACGTCATCTAGTGTGCACAATGGGAAGTGCTCCCGCTTCAGCGCTTTATTCAGAGGTCTGGGGTCGATGCAGATCCTCAGATCGCCAGTCTTCTTGGTCGCTGTTACCATGGCGTTCACCTAGTCAGTCGGTTCGCTAACAGGCACTATTACACCCTGCTCGACTAGCTGGTCGAGCTTCTTTTTGATCCTGGTTTTTAGGGAGATCAGGACCTTTCTCGAGGGTTGTATAGTAGGCGTGACGGTTGGGTCGACATGAAGTGTCGCTGTGCCTGGCATGCAGCCGACATCTTCTCCGAAAACTTCTTGGTATTTGGCTATGATTGGGCACTGGTGAGCGTCTTCCTTCTTCTTTATGCTGGCTACTCGGTGGAAATTGTCCTCCAGGACAGAGATGAGACCCATTTGCTGGCTTGCCGATACTCCCAGGATCGGCATCAGTTGACTGTCCTCTACTACCACGAAGCTCATGTTGTAGCCTTTTCCATTTGCCGGATTCTTTATTCTGACTTGGCATTCTCCGAGTGGGTGCTTCAGGCTCTTGTCCCACATCTCGAGAGTGTTTCTTGGTGGGCTCAGCTTGGTACGGTCGATATATTTCACCGGTATGAGGTTGACGGATGCACCGCAGTCTACTTGGAACTTGATCGGTGTGCCCTTTATTGTCATGTTGGCGTATTTTAGCTTGTCGCCGCGTTGATTAACTGCGCTGATCTCCTTCACTCCGTTGATCAACTCGTACTGGCTCTCCTCGCTATTGGACTGCTCTTGCACAGCTTGTACCTTCCTTGTTTTCTTCTTCTGGGGTTTCTTAGTTGTAGTCGGTGTCTTTTTGCATACGGCGTCAGAGTAGTTTCTGCCACCACATGTGGAACACTTCTTCCCCCAGGCAGGGCAGTGCTTTCTTCCGAATATGTGAGTGCCAGCACAGAATTTGCATTCTTGCGGTTGATCTTTAGACTTGGTCCAGTCTCTCCGCTTGGTGTGAACTGCGTTGACCTCTTCTGTACCGCCGCTTGCGTTAACGTGCTTGAGGCGCAAACCTGTCGCTTCGTCGGTGCGGCATATGTCAATACATTTTTCGAGGGTCAATTTTCGGCGGTTTAGTAGCAGCTTCCGAGTCTCTTCGGACCGGATGCCCATCACAATTCGGTCACGTAGCAAAGTGTCTCTGAGGCATTCGCAGTGGTTGCAGCTTTTGGTTAGATGACGGAGTGCTGTCAGATACTCATCAAAACTCTCTTTTGGTTCTTGGTCCCTACAATTAAATTTATACCTTTCCATTGTCTTGTTCAGTTCCCCGATAATGTACGCATCAAATTTATCAATAATGTCTTTGACTGTTCTATCGGCCCCTTTGAATACGAAGCCGTTATAGATCTTCAGGGCATCTCTCCCTATGGAGTTGAGAAACATGGAGGTTTGGTAGACCGCATCTGTTGTGTCCAGGTGGGAGATCACAGTGTAGTGTTGGTACTAATTTAAATTGTAGTAGGGTTGGGTGACTAGCAGGTCACAATTCAGAATAGTGTGTTTAGACTAGCAGGCCTAAACTTGTCACTTAATAAATTCCTATACACTTTCAGGGCATAGAGCTTGTATATAACTTGAGTCAATGAGTCTCTTCAACCAGTTACTGTGGGTGTCAGGGAGGGCAGGCAATATGGCTTCCTTCAGGAAAGCATGTGGGATTGCCTGTGCTTGGCTTCAGGCCAAAATACACCTTTTTCACACTTGCAGGGTGAATAATTTAGTAGTGTTTCTACTTACAGTTCTTTGGTACCCTTCCCTATCCCTTTACCAGCTGCCTACCATGTTAAAATATGATGATGATGATCATGGATTAAAGATGAGTAACACAGAGTAGCTCTAGATTGACTCAGCCATGTGTATTGAGATCGTTGTTACCGGAAGTAAGAAAACAAGATGGCCACCGCGCATGCGCGCATACACGTAAACACACAACACAGCCACTCGACCCCAACTAACAAGCTGCTGGTACATGTACATGTATTGGTATACACACAATTTAAGGCCATTCATTTTGTTTTTCACACAGAAAGCAATCAACATTCCATATATTGCTTCACAAAACAATGAATATCCTATTCTAGTCCTACCCTAATCTCCCACGTACAAAACATGTCCACCTAACTCATGAGAGAACATAAGGGGGGTCAGGGGGTCCTAGCTACAACAGGTTTTTAAATTTCAAAAATTCATTTAGTAGAACAAAAGTTATGAATTTTTTTTTCTCAAACTCTAGGTGCGTCTTATACGTGGGGTACGCCTCATACAAGGTATCCCCTACATGGTATAAAGTGACTGTGTACCAGGGCAGGATAAGGCCTAGCAAAATAAAAGAATTGGTCAATATAAGGCTTAAAAGGATGTTCTCTTACGAGCCACACCTCCAACCTTTGATAAATTGTATAAGCTACACATGCAAGAGATCTGAATATTGCTCATATAGGCCGGAGCTGATAGGGGCCACCATGCACCCCCACCCCCACATCCCAACGCAACGGGTATTTTTTCGATCCTTAGGGTCCCCTGAACAAGATTCAAGATGTTAACATTGATTAACTTGGGATGCACTACTGGTTTTTGCTCATTATCCATGTGCGGGGTCAGACCACTTTTGGATTCACTTTTGGTACCATGTTATTCAAGGGGTATACTGAATCCCTCAGCTCTAATACTAGCCTGCCTTTTCTGGATACTGAAGCTGTTGGGCTTGTTGGAAAGAGGACATAATAAGCTTTTCATTAAGCCCTAATATCTGTTTTTAAGTTCAGATTTGAGTGTACCAGACAATCGGGAAGACGGAAGATTGAAATCACAAAGTTGCTTTTTTAACGGAAAATTTTAATTGCACTCCAGATACATACCCTTATCCTCCATTTAACCACAATATCTAATATGGTTTCTGTAGGCCAAACCTTTTTGAGTAATATGAGACATTTTGCAGCATTCCTTGATGATTATGACCCATGTTATTGCCTTGGATGCGAAGACACTGCCTTGAGCCAATATGAAGCTGTTCAATTTCAATATACTCCCTCTATATGTAAATGGATGTTTTCCATGCCAAATCTTATCAATTGGCCTGATTCTTATGTTGAAAAGGGTGCTGATTAAGAATAGGGATGTTTCTACTTCATGGCGAGGCTGTATATATATATATAGCCGAAATTTAAAATGGCCGACAATATATTCAAATGTCACTTTGCATTACATAAATGTGCAGTCTAGAAAGTATCTGGTGAGTCCTACCCCATGAATCAGGTCCAGGGGTAGATATTAACTTTTTCGGTCATGGGCCACCCAGGCCCACAGCCTGAGAAATCTATGGGCCAACTCTTAAATCTGTGGGCCCAGAAAATATATTTCACTTTTTAAGAGAAAATGATTGCTCTCCTTACTTAATTCATACTAAACTGTCGATTTCCTGGTGATTTTCTCTTTCTAATGGTATATAACATGGCCATATTGGCATGGGAAATTCTTCCTTAAATTTTCCTAACTAACTCTTATGGGGGGCCACCCGGGCTGACAGGAGGGTATTTATGATGAAAATCGCGGGCCCGGACTCAAAATTACGGGCCATTGGCCCCCGGGCCAGCGTTAGTGTCTACCCCTGAGTTCCATAAAATACAGTAATGGTTTGTTGCTAGGTGGTGGGGTTGCCTAGCAACAACAGTTTTGCATAGCAACTAAACCTGAAAATATGCCCGGATGTGCATATCTGTATGGTTTCCTTTCAGCAACATATTCCCCTGATGTAAACTTGCATATAACTCTTCTGTGACTTCCATCATAGACTAGGAATAAAGGTGATAAAAGGTTGCTAGGTTGTGTGGTGGCCTACCAATAGCAGAGTGGCGTTCGGTTATTACCTTTGACCACCGTCGATAGTTATAGTATGGTTATCTAAAGATATATCAAGATATCATTAGACATGCGCCGAGGCGCCTGGTTGTAAGACTAGTTCTAAGTTATTTCTGTAATGTCACGTGGATCCCTCCACTCTACTTTAAAAGGGGAGTCTGGTCATCTCCCTGGGTTCAGTCCCGGACTGGCCACGCTAGTGTCCAGTTCTACTGATCCAGTGTTATAGCTTACTTCTCTCCCTATCGGCGCTTTTGACTAGGGGAGAGTGATGTAACTATTCTTTAAGGTTAGTATCGACTACAGTCGATACTACACATGTTCTAACTAGACAAAGCTTGCTCTTGAGTATTATTGATCGTTGATAACCGAGGCTACTCTTGCACTATTAATCGCCTGACGTCGAGACTTGTTTATTGGTGTATACAAGAGACGAAAAATGTCACAGGTGAAGGACTCAGTCCTAAGAAAGAGGCTTCAATGTCAAATGTCAACTGTCAATTGACAGGTGGTCAGTGATAGTATGGAGCTACTAATATATTTTGACTATTTACTAACAAATAGTGACTAAGTATTGATATATTTTAGCTAATTGCTGACAAATAGTGACTAAGTACTGACATGTTTTGACCAAGTGCTGACAAATAGTGACTAATAACTGACATATTATGACTAATTGCTGACAAAGAGTGAGTAATTATTGACATATATTGACTAATTGCTGACAAAGTGAGTAATTACTGACATATATTGACTACTTGCTGTTATATAATGACTAAGTATTAACATATATTGACTAATTGCTGACAAATAGTGAAAACATTTATTCATTAAAATGCAAGTAAATACTGACATATATTGGCTAATTGCTGATGAATTCTGAGTAAATACTGACATGTATTGACTAATTGCTGATATATAGTGAGTAATTACTGACATATATGGACTAACTGCTGACAAATAGTGAGTAATATATTTCAACTAATTTGTCAGTGATTAGTCAAAATATATCAATATATGTTAGTACTTAGTCACTATATAACAGCAATTGGTCAATATATGTCAGTAATTACTCACTTTATCAGCAATTAGTCAATATATGTCAGTAATTACTCACTATTTATCAGAAATTAGTCAATATATGTCAATAATTACTCACTCTTTGTCAGTTATTAGTCAATATATATATTTGTCGGTCCACCCTAGAAAATGTGTCATTTGACATGAAATTGAGGCCTGTTCTTTAGGACTGAGTCCTTCACCTGTGACACTTTTTTTTCAAAATATATCACTGTGTGTGGACTATTTGTCAGCAATTAGTCAATACATGTTAGTAATTACTCATTATTTGTCAGCAATTAGTCAATATATGTTAGTAATTACTCATTATTTGTCAGCAATTAGCAATTAGTGAATGGCGAGTAATTACTGACATATATTGACTAATATCTGACAAATTGTGAGTAATTACTGACATATATGGACTAAGTGTTGTTATATATAATGACTAAGTACTGGCATATATTGACTGATTGCTGACAAATAGTGAGTAAATACTGACATATATTGACTAATTGCTGACAAATAGTGAGTAATTACTGATATAAATTATATTTAATAATAGCTGACAAATAGTGAGTAATTACTGACATATATTGACGAATTGCTAACAAATAGTGAACAATTACTAACATAGTGACTAAATGCTGATATAATGTAAGTAATTTCTACCATGGTTTGACTAATTTCTGACAAAAAGTGAATAATTACTAACATATATTAACTAATTGCTGACAAATAGTCCATAGATACTGACATATTTTGACAAATACCAGTCAAGGCAGAATGCACAATTGAATCAATGGCTATTTCTTTGTTATATACTGTAAACATAGATATTTTCGCATGTATAAATTTTCACGAATTTGCAAAAAAACGCATTTTCGCGTGTATTTAAATTCACGAATTTTCTATTTTGATATGAAACCCCCCTCCACTCTTACCCCTGCCTTCCCCTAAATACCACAATACCATGCATGTGTATAGCTAGGTTTTGGACTAACGCCACACTCTGACACCCTCCGTATGTCATGGTAACAGCAAGACTCAGTTACCCAATCATTTGGTTTTACCCTTAACCTAAAAGATTCAATTGATATTTCTCTTAACCCCACATAAAGTGCAACCTGACTTTGGAACAATCCCATAAGGGGGATTACGGTACCCTACCCCCAGTCACCCACACTTCACATAACCAGACAACCTGCTGGGGATAAATATTCACGATGTACTTAAATTTTGAGAAAATATGTACAGCGCGAAAATATCTATGTTTACAGTATTGACTATTTGCTGACAGATTGTGAGTAAATACTGACATGTATTGATAATTGCTGATATAGAGTGACTAAGTACTGACGTATATTGACTAATTGCTGACAAATTGTGAGTAAATATTGACATATTTTGACTAATTGCTAACAAATAGTGAGTAATTACTAACATATATTAATTAACTGCTGACAAATAGTGAGTAATTACTATCATACCATAGCACTAACACTAACCTGTTATAGTCACAGAATGACGTCAACGTTTTCAATCAAACACCAGAGAATAGAGAAATGTAAAGACATTCAGTGCAAACAGGGCATTTGCCCTGGGTGGCTGCAGGTATTGATGTGTAAAGCTTAGCAACAGTGATAATGCACTGGTAACTAGCATTTGGATCTAAAAGGTTTGAGCATGTGATCAAGCAATGGCTGCCTCCATTGAACAACTTGTTTGATGTTATACAAAGGTAAGGGAGGGGTCTTTCTTTTCTATTGTTCAGATTCCACTAGTCACTAGGTGCAGTCAGTATTTTATACTTGCAAGCATATGTATTCTATAAGGGACCAATGGAACATATCTATATTATATTGAACAGTACCAAGATACTGCATAATTATGCTAATTATGCAAATAATATGTGCGGATATCTGTTTTAAGTGTCACCGGCGAAAAAGGGCAGGTTTGAGGAAAGAATGGATCAAAATAAAGGGTTTTTTGGGACGCGGAGACAGACGCCAGTCCAGGCACTGGCAGCGAGGTCCAAGAACTGGCAGTTTTACAAAAAAAAAATCACATCTCCCTTAATAATAGGAGTTTCCCATAGTGTGACCTATAGATTAAGGGTAGCTCGAGCTGGTGAACGTCATGGCGGTCTTTGTTTTCAGATCTGCACAGTGGGAACAAAGTTATCAATAATTTAATCTATTGTTGAATGGACAGTGTACAGGCTATTATCACGTAGCTCTAGGCGAGTTTTGAGAGGGGAGGGCGGGTTGAATTGGTGCATGTTGAATGGACAGTGTACAGGCTATTATTACGTAGCTCTAGGCGTGTTCTGAGTGGTGAGGGTGGGTTGAATTGGTGCATGTTAACTGGACAGTGTACAGGCTATTATCACATAGCTCTACGCGAGTTTTGAGAGGGGAGGGCGGGTTGAATTGGTGCATGTTGAATGGACAGTGTACAGGCTATAATTATGTAGCTCTAGGCGTGTTCTGAGTGGTGAGAGCGGGTTGAATTGGTGCATGTTGAATGGACAGTGTACAGGCTATTATCACGTAGCTCTATGCAAGTTTTGAGAGGGGAGGGCGGGTTGAATTGATGCATGTTAACTGGACAGTGTACAGGCTATTATCACGTAGCTCTAGGCGAGTTTTGAGAGGGGTTTAATTGGTGCATGCGGACTGGACTGTGTAAAGGCTATAATTACTAACTATAGGCGAGGTTTGATTGGGGAGGGTGGGTTGAATTGGTGCATGCCTGGGCGAAGGGTAGTATCACCCTGTTACGAACCAACAAAATATGACAAAATAGTAAAACAAAGCTTTGTATACACTTTTATAATTAAAATGAATAATGTGTCCATATAAGCATTATAAAACAGTTGTAATTTGGCTAAATTTCTATACAGAAATTTTCAAATAAGGTAATTTACAATTGTACAGGTCAACTCAAGGGTTATTGGACTGTCCGATTTGGTGTGCAATCGATCTCCCATGTGAATGCAATGTAGGAGGCTAGAGCCTCTTCCAATAAAGAACTAGCTGGAACCTGAGTAGTGTGTCATTGTCCTTCTTTGTAAGAATACAATCGACCTGGGTTTGGAAAACACTATAGCATAGCAACAAAGCCTAGATTCATACCTGTAGGTATATACTTAATTCTGCATAGTCTCCCTTCAAGGACATATTTCACTGACTTCAAATTGCATATAGAATGGTAAAGGTGAACGATGAGCAGTTTGAGCTGACCGTTTCTTCACGAGGGTGACCTGCCCGTTCCGCACGAGGCCGTTAGGCCCAGATGCGGAGCGGGCAGGTCACCCTCGTGAAGAAACAGAAAGCTCAAACTGATCAGATTTCATCTTTACATTTATGTCAAGGTGTTTGAGTGACTAATTAATCGATATTTGATCAATAAGATTGAAATTAAACCCTTATTTACCCGTCTTCATCGCGAAATCCTGACCGCTGCCATTTTGAATGTTTACATTTCAAAAATGCTGCGCATGCGCGATAGACCTATGACATCGTGCGGATTTGGCGCTGGTTTATTTAATACAGGGGTGCAATACGGGGGTTTAGTGCATTGTCAATGGAGCATCGATATTCACCTTGACATAATTGTGCATATCACACAGTATGAGTATAGGTAGTAAAATTGATGGCATGTGGTTGCCTAGCAACTGCAGCTTTTCCCTAGAACCCCATGTCCAAATCTATGCAGATAGTCACAGATAAGTGTATATGTCTTGCAACATACAGTTCATAGTAGTAGTACAAGTATAAGCCTTGATGGTTAAGAGCGTAGGCATGAGTATGCTAGAGCATTGTTTAAAAGGAATAAAGTTCTGGACAGGAACTAGAGGCTATGGATTGTAGAGAAGGCTTTTATCCTTACTTGGAAGTGCTAAGATCATTGAACAGACTTCAAATGACAGATAATGTTTGAAAGGAATAACCTACTGTATTAGGATTCTAAATTGATCAGTGAGAGTATGGCTGGGGATCAATCCTAGAAAATCAGTCTAGTTGTGTGAAATCTTTGGCCACAATAAAAACAGAACAATGTAGTAAAGGTGTGCTTGGATGATGTAAGGGTTGTAATTCATTTTTTTATCCCATGCATTCATACTCTGAAGATGGAATGTCTTGCTTGATGACAGCTTAAGTTAGAGAACAGTCTTGAAAGAACATGATCTTGTCAAGATTTGCTGGTATCCTGCATGTATTAAGGACATATACCCACAGGCCATGTCTGATACCATTTTTCCCCAGATCCTATTTCACTTGAACTCCACTAGTAGATGAGAGTTTGAGATCTCCAATCACAGTTTGTATTCCAAACATCTGTATAGGAGTGAGTGAGTAATAGATGTTTAACGCCATTTCGACAGCTAAGGTCATATTCATGGCGAGAACCTCATTACACAATTTCACAGAGGAATGTGTCAGTGCCCGCGCATATGTGCACCACACACATCCTGAGGGGATAGGAAAGAGGAGAAGTAGACCCTTTTAAGTGGGCTAGGGAGGCCCACCATCTGTATAGGAGAGACAGGTAAAGCATTGGGGTGATAGGGTGCCCCTTATGAGGGTGAAAACAGGGGATGATTGACTGGTCACTTCTTGTCTCCAATATACAGGCTGGTCACCAGCCAGTTGTCTAGGATGGCAAGCTTGATCTTAATAGCTACTTGTCACTTTGTGCCTATCTGTCAGATGTCATTGATAGTGGTCACACATCCAATAAAGCCCCCATTTAGTTTTATGTCCATTTGCAATTATGTATCCATCACAGTCATTCAATATACTTTTCTTTCCCACATTAAACCTTCTTGCAAAATGACCTACAGAGTTACTGGTCTGTGATTGCTGTTGAAAAGATGCATTAGATGACTTGGCACTTGTCAAAGGCAGGAAGATGATCTACAGTCATATGATCCATAGATAGGGGGACTGCAGATATAGTTAAGGCGACAGAAGTACAACAGTAGCTTCAGGTGCTTTCTAAATATGATAGGAGCAATTTGTACAATATGGATGACACTTCCCTCTTTTACAAGTTAGACCAATCTAGCACCCTATCCACTGTGAGTGATGTGGAATGGTAGAAGATACTCCAAGTCAGGGGCAACTAGTAATTTACTACACCATATATGTTGGGGATAATCAACTACATCAGATCAACGTGCCTTGTTAGAAGTGTCCAATTGTACAATTGTATTCTAAGCCTTCATTTTCTGAATATGTAAATGAAACCAGCACTGCCTGAGGTCAAGACATATTCCACCTTACACTTACCTTTAGACTAAGGCTTTGGGGATAATCAATTAGATATGCAGTACCTTATGAGACTGAGTGCCAATCTTCTGTATTCTAAATGAGTGTTATCAGTACCAGCAATGGTAAACTTTGATAATATGACAATGGTTACAGGAATTTGGCTGTCAGGAATTACAATCTTCTGTAATCATGGATGATCTAAGATACATATGCATGGATATGTATATACGAGGATGCTAGGGGTTGAGAGGGTGCAGCAAAGATGCAAGACCACTTTCATGAGGGGTTTAGGAGTTTAGATGGCCGTTTAGATAACACTGACCCTTTTGGTTTGGCAAAAGAGTCATGTGTGGTAGGCTTTGAGTAGGACGGTGGGTTATATAGGCTATAAATAATAAAGTGTGATGAAGGGAGGATGTGCATGTTAACTAACAAATTTGGCATAACTACTGACATATTTTGACTAATTGCTGACAAATAGCGACAAAGTACTGACATTCATTGACTTATTGCTGACAAAATACTGACATATTGACTAATATCTGACAAATTGTGAGTGAGTGAGTAATAGATGTTTAACGCCATTTAGACAGCTGAGGTCATATTCATGGCGAGAACTACATTACACAATTTCAGAGGAATGTGTCAGTGCCCGTGCATATATGTGCACCACACATCCTGAGGGGATAGGAAAGAGTGAGTAATAGACCCTTTTAAGTGGGCTAGGGAGGCCCGACAAATTGTGAGTAATTACTGACATAAATGGACTGATGGTTGTTATATAATGACTAAGTACTGGCATATACATGTATTGACTGATTGCTGACAAATAGTGAGTAAATATTGATATATATTGACTAATTTCTGACAAATTATGAGCAATTACTGACATATCGAGAGTGAGTGAGTGAGTAATAGATGTTGCAGTCAGTAGTTTATACTTGCAAGCATATGAATTCTATAAGGGACCAATGGAACATATCTATGTTATATTGAAGAGTACCAAGATACTGCATAATTATGCTAATTATGCAAATAATATGTGCGGATATGGAATGTTCAGTATCAATCTGGGGTGTTTCGTCCCCCTAAAGAACATGCCCCCCTAGTTTCAGAAAAGAATAAGCGAAATAATTTTTTTAACTAGCGGCCTTTTCAGCCTGAGCCGGTCCACCTGCGCCCTACCTCCGACCAAAACCTATCTGTTTTAAGTGTCACCGGTGAAAAAGGGCAGGTTTGAGGAAGGAATGGATCTAAATATAGGCTTTTTTGGGACGCGGGGGTAGATGCCAGTCCAGGTACTGGCGGATAGGTCAAAGAACTGGCAGTTTTACAAAATAAATCGTATCTCCCTTAATAATAGGAGTTTCCCATAGTGTGACCTATAGATAAAGGGTAGCTCGAGCTGGCAAATGTCATGGCGGTCTTTATTTTCAGATCTGCACAATGGGAACAAAGTTATCGATGTTTTAAAGCTATGACATCACAAAAATGGCCATAACTTTCCACCAAATCGTCGTAGGAAAAAAATTCAAACAGCTATGGACTCCTCAGGAAAATCGTTTTTCTCTCGGAACCCTATTATCGCCCAACGATGTCTCTCTGGCTTCAGGCTATTTTGGCCTTTCCCCAGCATTTTTGTCCTCTACAGCGATGTTTTGAGGGTATTCATGAAAGAATGATACAGACATGTTCTCGGACCACCAATCTCGGACCACCAACGGGGCCGCACAGCACGTGGTGTCATGCTTTGTTCAAATCTAACAATTTCCTGCAATTTCTCGGCACCATGCGGCAAACAAGGACGAGTTGTGACAATAATTCGTATGTACTGCGACAATAAAGCAAGATTTCTTTCAAATAACAACACATTTGGGCTAAAAACACCAACACATCGTCACATTGTAAACAAACAACACTTTCGCTGGTGCTGCAGCAGTACCAGCGAACACGTGGCTTCTGGCGCGAATAAACTGGGTCAGGCCACTAGACTGCTGCGCCGACCCCCGTGGGTCGGCGCAGCGGAAGGACGGAACACAAGTCTACGGAGCCCTGGAGGGGACATCCGTAGCTCTACAATTTTTTGTTTTTGGAATTCCACATTTTTGTTTTTCCACCCACTTTTTTTTTGTCAACATAACCCCAGTTTTTGCTACATAAACCCAGTTTTTGTACTGAAACCCCTCCTTTGTAGACATAAACTGGGTTTATGTCAAATAAACCCAGTTTACGTGCAAAAACCATTCTTTGTGAACAAAGAATAGGTTTCTGAGGAAAGGGCGGGTTTCTTGCACATAAACCCAGTTTATGTAAGCAAAGTGTTGGTTTCTGAGCAAAGGATGGGTTTCTTGCACATAAACCCAGTTTTTGTTAGCAAAGTATGGGTTTCTGAGCTGACTGAGCAAAGTATGGGTTTCTTGCACATAAACCCAGTTTATGTAAGAAAAGTATGGGGTTGGCCTAATAACTTGGATTACAGGATTTTTGTTCTGAGACTTTGGCCGGCCAAAGGCAAAAAAAAAGTCACCAACTTAGGGAATGATCGTTTTTTAACAATACGGGGGCTGATGGGTTCGGGCATGGACTCATGAAAAAACTTCTGCCCCCCCATCAATGGGTCATTTTTTTTTGTACCCCTCCGAAGGGCCGAAAATTGCGTGTGAATGTGCCATTTTAACCTATAATAACGCATAGGCTCTTTCTCTGAAAACAGGTGAACTTATTTTAAACCCCCCTGGTCAAGGGGTCGAAAAGGAGGGGTTTCTCGCACATAAACTGGGTTTATGTGCGCAAAGGAGGGGTTTCTCATACATAATCTGGGTTTATGTGAGCAAAGGAGGGGTTTCTCGTACATAAACTGGGTTTATGTGAGCAAAGGAGGGGTTTCTGGAGCAAAAACTGGGTTTATGTGAGCAAAGGAGGGGATTCTCGCATATAAACTGGGTTTATGTGAGCAAAGGACGGGTTTCTGGAGCAAAAACTGGGTTTTTGCTAGCAAAGGAGGGGTTTTGAATATAAACTCAGTTTATGTGACATAAACCCACTTTATGTTAGGAAACCCCTCCTTTGGCCTGAAAAGATGGGATTCCCTTAGATATGCAGTTTTCCTCACATAAACTGGGTTTATTTTACAAAAACTAGATTTATGTAGCAAAAACTGGGTTTATGTTGACAAAAACTGAGTTTATGTAACAAAAACTGGGTTTATGTCCAGTTTACCCAAATGGCTTGTCATAGGTGTAAGTAGTACGAAAACGAAAATATTGAAAATATGGAATTCCAAAAACAAAAGAATGGGTGGAAAAACGAAAATGTGGAATTCCAAAAACAAAAAAAGGTAGAGCTACGGATGTCCCCTCCAGGACTCCGTAGACTTGTGTTCCGTCCTTCCGCTGCGCCGACCCACAGTGTACGCCGACCGTGTGCCGATGACAGCTTGAACTCAAAAGTGGGGAATCCACTGCCGCGAGTAGCATTGCGAATGTAATCGTGCGTGTACACATCCGAGAGCAGTCGCAAGAATCAAAACATCTTGATTTCTGCGAATGTTGTCGCATGCCGCTCAGACGTTGCATGAACTCTGTTGCAGCAGCATATCCACTCCTGGAACGTTTTCTGTGAGAACACACGCACGACAACATTCGTAGTGCTACTCATGGCAGTGGATCCCTGGCTATAGAGGTGGGTTGGGGGGGGGCGACCCACTTGGGGGGGGAGGGGGTGAGGGGAGGGGGCTATAGACCAGTTGAGGTATGGAACCGGGGTGCGATTCGTACATTGATTTACAGTGGAGGGTAGAGCTCTAGGCAAAGTCTATGGGCCAATGCAGTTGTAATATGACCACTTCCGCTGAAGCAGCGGAAAGTGGTCAATTCACATCTTGAATCTTGTTCAGGGTATCCTAAGGATCGAAAAAATACCTGTCTCGTTGGGATGTGGGTGGGGGTGCATGGTGGGCCCTATCAGCCCCCGGCCTAATATAGTATACTAGTCTACTTTAACATAGATAAAAAAAACTGATTTAACCCACATAAAACATGTTTGGTTTTAAATTGAAGCTGGAGTTGAGACCTGAATAAGATACATGCACTACTATGGTATGTCCATATATCACTTTAGATGTAGGAGGATATTTCAGTATTCTCCGTTCTTCTGGTTGTTAGAATAGAAGCATTTTTTTTATCACATTTAAACTTTATTAGCCTAATATTTCAAAATGTTTCCATATAGCAAATACAATATGAATCATATTCCATTTCATTGCTCAATTAATCATGTAAATTGCGGCTAAGAAGTTAATGGAGACTACCAGTCAGATAACCTTTGTACGGTAGTTCCATATAAAGGTTCAAAATCATACCATCATAAAAACATACCATGATAATAAATCATATTAAATTTTATAAGGAACAGGCGACAGATGTTTTATTTTACGTCTTTTATTTGTATAATAAAAGTTACCCCTCAATACCCATGTAGCAGGGTAGGTTTGTCTGGTAAAACAGGTGGAGCCACTGTACTGACTCTCTCCTACCCTGCCATGATTCACACGTATACCTCACCTTGGATGAATCACCATCCCGATAGCTCACCGGTTAGAGCATTCGCTTGGTACCCGAAGGACCCAGGTTTGAAGTTACACTGGTATCCTAACCGTACGTTCCTGTTGGAACTCAGTTAAAGTGTGTGGATCAGTTTGGGAACGCTTCAAACCTAGTGCCGGGGGCCTTGGAAACAGGGGTTGCCCTCAGAGGATCCTGGGAACAGGATGCCAATAACTCTGGGTGTGACTCAGTACTAGAGAGTATGGTTGAAGCTGGTAGGGAGGAGTGTAGCAGGGTAGGTTTGTCTGGTAAAAGAGGTGGAGCCACTGTACTCTGACTCTCTCCTACCCTGCCATGATCCACACATATACCTCACCTTGGATGAAGCACCATCCCGATAGCTCACCGGTTAGAGCATTCGCTTGGTACCCGTTGGGATTGGACTTTTTCAATGGTGACGGTTATACCCATATACAAACTCAATTTTTGTTCACCTCTATTTGTACCAGTACACCTCAACATCACTCGCATATGAGCATATATGATCATACAATACCCTTCTCATCAGGTATATTCCTTACTTTAGATGATAGGCTATGCCAAGCCTGCACACAGATCACCTCAGGGCAATTCTCATAAGATCTACACTTGAATATACCGTAATCTCTCGCGTAGAAGGCGCAGCCCGCGTAGAAGGCGCACCCCCAACTCAGGGAAGGCTGGTTCACGTAGAAGGCGCACCTATCTCCCCTGAATTGGTATTATGAAAAAACCCGCGTATAAGGCGCACCCCCAACTCAAGGAGGTCTGGTCCGCGTACAAGGCGCACCTTGTTCACGGACCACATACAAGGGGCTCCTTGTAGTTGGGGAGAGCCTTAAATAGGTTTCAAGTTTTGTTGTCTATGATGCTGATCATATGATATTTTTAATGCCACCAATGAGGTGTGACCAGAAGTAGATCTTAACTCTAAACATTGTATCATCAGTTTTTTTTTTTTGTTTCTTTTCTTTATTTATGCATTCCATCAATGTTAAGGCATGTTAGGGAATGAATTTAAATCATCACATTATCTAAACATGGTTTGAACATCTGTTCTTGAGTCAAATACATAGCAAGTATATAGGAATGGGATAGTGGCTTCACCTGGTGGCAATTCTGGGAATCAT
Organism: Acholoe squamosa; assembly: GCA_949317995.1. Lineage (NCBI taxonomy): Eukaryota > Metazoa > Annelida > Polychaeta > Phyllodocida > Polynoidae > Acholoe > Acholoe squamosa. Next base: position 45,528,460 of record OX439048.1, read on the forward strand.
CCATGCCTATACACTTGCTATATATGATAAAGTGATGATTTAAATCATTCCCTAACATGCCTTAACATTGATGGAATGATTCCTAGAATTGCCACCAGGTGAAGCCACTATCCCATCCCTATACACTTGCTATATATTTGACTCAAGAACAGATGTTCAAAACTATGTTTAGATAATGGGATGATTTAAATTCATTCCCTAACATGCCTTAACATTGATGGAATGCACAAATAAAGAAAAGAACCAAAATAAAAACTGATGATACAATGTTAGAGTTAAGATCTACTTCCGGTCACACCTCATTTGTGGCATTAAAAAAAATTATATGGTCAGTTTCATAACCATTTGAATAGTCGGGAGGCGTGGCGCAGTCGGTAGCGCGTCCGCTCACAGGCCGTAAGGTCGTGGGTTCGGTTCCCGGCCCGGCCGGGGCATAGTGGTGGTTCCAAACATCGCCGTAAGGTGTCGTTTGAGTTCCTCCCTGCTCTGGCTAGGCTGTGCTGGAAAGTCTCTCGGCGGTCATGGCAGACAAATGACTTGAAACAGGCCTGTCCATCTCTCACTATGCCTATGTAGTGACGGATGTTAAAGAACCATTGCCTCGGTAAATGTGTAGGGGCGTGATTTCTACCTTAGCTCCCTCTAGTGTACGGGTCCGGGTTTCACGCCACGGGACCTCTCACCCTCGACGTGTCCTTGAGGCACATAGGTGAGGTTTAAATTCAAAGCAAGCATTTGAATAATGAAGAAACCCCGCGTATAAGGCGCACCCCCAACTCAAGGCAACCAGTCTCCCACGTATAAGACCCACCCACGATCTGATTCGCGTATAAGACGCGCCTTATACGCGGGAGATTACGGTATCATATTTTAAGATTGGTGCAACATTCAACCGCCTTTCCCTAGCTTTTTCTTTACAAAATTCAGGGTCTAATGACCTCTTATGTGCATGTATTTTAATATGACATACCCTCCTATCCTCAAGTTTAGGGGCCTTGGTTAAGGTATGTATGTAATCTTTAGGTGTCAATATGTCTAGGTCCATACAGGATTTCAGGCACTTATTTTGCAAACACTGCAATTCTTGTAGATTGTCACCATTAGCTCTATGGTATAATATATCACAATAATCTATGACTGGTAATACATGAGATTTATACATTTGAAGCCTCACTCTCGTCGACATACATTTCCTAAGCTTGTACAATAGTAATGCTTAAATCGACATTTTTTATGACAGCACGAGAATACATATTGAAATTCAATACTTGGTCTAGTAAAACTCCTAAATATTTATAGGACAACACATTCATAATCGTCTTGTCATTGACCACAATTTTTGGTTTCTGAATTTTCTTTAGTTTTTTAGACTAAGCAAAAGTCATTATTTTAGTTTTTGATTCATTCATAGTAAGCTTATTTGAAGAGGCCCAATGAAAAAAATCTTGTAAAGCTGTTTGGAGCTGGTTAGCTAGGACATTAATATCACTATCTGATACATAAAGTACAGAATCGTCAGCATACAGTATAGTGTTATGAACATAAAAATCATTAATACAGTCATTAATATATAAAGATTTAACGCGTGCAATTATGCACGACTGGCCCAGGTCACCCACTACCTACCCTAGGGGACTGTCAATATAGTGACAGTGTGTCGAAGACTCAATGCTTAAGGCTATGGAGGATGCACCCATTATCGCTCGCATGTTTCATTGGTGAATAACTCCTCTCCTGGCGAGTTAAGCATTGCACAATACCAGCAGGTCTTGAATAAGGATCCATATTAACCATACAAACACATGAAACAATGTAATTCTCCTCCATTTTGTTATAAACCAGCAGTTTTGATGGCACCGTGAGTCCATCGTCTCGCTGTCCGCCCTTTTTTTTTATGTACTGTGCGCATGCGCGACCTGCTCCTTGCCGGAAGTCGGATTTTCGACAGAGAAATGATAGATTCTATCGATTTAACTTGAAATTAATGGCTTTTTGAATATAATCCATACATCTTTGGCAATATATATCGAATTTAATCAAATATATCCCCTCAATTTACTGTTAAAAAAATAAAATCTGACGACCGGTTACTCTGCGCGCATGCGTCAAGTCTCCAGACCGGAAGGGAGGCGGTGTACATAACAAAAAATGGTGGTCCGATTTACACACTCATATATCAACGGTCTTAACCCGTCCTGGCCCGGAAATTCCACCTTACCTACTGAAAAAAAGCGTCTTAATTGCCCTATTCCCATAGGAGTCAATGTGTTATTTTGACCCCGTCGACCGCAAAAATGGACCGCACAATGTAATCCTATTGAGCCTCGTTTTCGTGAGAAAGTTTTTCCTTCAGCTTTTTTTCATAGGTAAAAAAATTTTTTCCAGGAATTGTTACCATCTACAGAAAGACAAAGATCTAAAGAAAATTTATCAACTTTCCATTAATTTATAGACCCCTTCTTTGTATAAGAAATTCCCACTTAAAGTCGGCCATTTTGATCGACCAAAAATGTTGAAAACCCGCCTCCAATGACCCTGCAGGAACTGGGCCAATAAAAAGAACAGCATATATAAAGGGGCATATGGACTGCACTTATTCCAACCTGTACACATTTTTCTATCACTCATTGAAAGATCATTTATTTTGCAAGGCTAACCAGTGTGTGTAGGGGATAGAGGTTGAGGAGGGGGTGGTGGGGGGACAGGTGTACAAGCTCCCATCATACAGATCAATCAGTCAGGAAACCGTGACCAGCCGGGTCGTATTGATTATCATATCACCTTTATAAAGCAGGCAGAGAAATGTAAAATTCAGCAGATCTGTAAAACTCTGTGTATAAGCCGCACCTTAAAGGCTATTTCAGAGGCTCACTGCTTAAAAGGTCTTCCTTAATCAGGGTGCAGCTTATAGACAGGGTATTAACACTATACAGTAGTATCCTGGTTGAGGCTGAGATGCGTCTTACAGGTAGTTTCGCCAACACATGGGGATGCAGCTTAAACATCGGGTTTTATGTACGTATAATTCATCTGGCCACCGTGAATTTAACTTTTTTTAGTGAGATGCTATTTAATCTATCAAAACCAAATTCTACAAGGCATGACTCAAGTGGAGAGAGAACACACTATACTACTGGAATGGTGACAAGCGTAAGTGGTGCTATTCATAGCAGATTAGCATATCACAAAGTACTAGTGCTGTCTACAGCGAATATTTTTTTTAATAGCAAAAAGCCATGCTTCATGAGGTAAACATGAAGAAAAGAAATCTACACTACCCGATACTACATATACAAAGTGGAATCTTGAATTCAGCGTATATTTTTATACCAGTGGCACGTACTACATACAGATGAGCAAACAACTTGTAAACATCTACCCAACTAAAACTACAGCTTTTTTTTGTGCTTTTTTCTTCCATGTTCCTTATCTACCCCTTAGATGTGTTCCATATCAGATATCCCCAATGCTTATAATATAATGTCCTTAGATGTTTTTGTATTGATTCAAAATGGATATTCCTTTGTACACTAAATGAAGATGTAGACCTTTCACTTCTATTACAAAGGAATTATGGTGAAAAGAGTTTGAAGTTAGTCACTACAAAGGAATGAGGGAATGCGAGTACTGCTAAAGTAGAGGAAATGTTAAGATAATTATGTTCTCAAGCCAGCACCGTGATACCATAAGGAGTTACCTCATCGGCCTCAACTGAAGAAGATCCATGTGATCTGTGACTCTGTATAGAGGGTGTAAAATGGTGTGAAAAATGAACATCTGTACAACAACAAAAGTCAAAATACCTGATGGTGTGCAGTAGATGTGAATTAATGCATTCAATCCCTGGTTCAATCCATGGTGATGTCACTTGCAATATTTTTTGACCAGATCGGAAAGAACGTTGAATGGAAATACCTATAGTATAGGAATTACAGCAAGAAATTCGGAATTCCAGAAAAGTGGCATCTCTGAAGTTAATGGTATAATAACACCTATCATAACAGGCACGGGACTCTCTGGAACCACTACAGATGTGGGATGTGTATTGAACAATACACAATCCACCACTGGGTATACAGAAAAAAAAAAACTTTTTTCTACCTCAAAAGGGAGATTAGCATGAGGTTGGGAATTAGGCGCTTAGGGAGTAATAATTTTTTAACAACAGGGGGGGGGGGGGGCTGGTGGGTTTGCGCACGGAAGCGCGAAAAAAATTCCGACCCCCCTCTTGATGGGGTAAAATTTTTTTGACCCCCATAAGGGCCGAAAATCACATGCGAATGTGCCCTTTTACCCTATTATAGAAATGCGCATGGTTTTTCACTGAAAACAGGTGAAATTAATTTGACCCCCCCATCAGAGGGGTTGAAAAAATTCTGACCCCCACCTCTCAAACCCACCAGCCCCCCCCCCTGTTGTTAAAAAATGATCACTTCCTTATTTAGCAAATGCTGTTCACAGTACCCTATTCCAAACATACAGGGCTTCAATGAGGGAAAACACTCTAAATCACTGGCTTATTCTAGTACCTTGCATACGCCAGTTTACACTTGAATCCAGTGTTGTCAAATACTATTTCTCAGTGCAGGCCAATGTGGATTAGTGGATCGCATCTTTGCATCTTACACTAGCCATGTTCTTTAGGGAGTGGTCATTATTTATCAACAGGGGGGGTGGTGGGTTTGAGGGGGGCGTAAAATTTTCAGACCCCTCCCGAGAGGGGGGGCTAAAAAGATTTTGACCCCTCTTGAGGGGGGGGCTAAAATTTCACCCTCTTTTTAGCAAAAAAGCCCACACGCTACTATAGATCAAAGAGGGGCGCGAAAACTCTCTGCGCCTCCGGTGCGGGGAGGGGGGCGCAAAAAACTTTGACTGCCGTCGAGGGGGGGTGTAAAAAATTTCCGCGCGTCAATGCGAAAAACCACCACCTCCCCTGTTGATAAATAATGACCACTCCCTTAGGCCAAATGATAACTGACATTTTAAGGTACTGATACAAACTTTATCAAAAAAGATTTTATCCATAAAGAATGTGGAAAAAATGTCATTGTAAGAAAATACAAAAAGTGGCCCTAAGCACCTAGCTTTGCTTCTATTAGACCACTTTGAATAATTTAACGTGTGATATATATCACATATGGCCCAGGGTCTACTACCCCCCCCCCCCCAATATAAAAATTGGGCGTTGTGCATTGAAGCACAGAAGGCTCAGGGTAGGTACCATAAAACCCTCTATCAACCCTGTAGGGTCACAGGAATCAGCACTTGCGAAATATTGACTAATTACTTACAAATAGAGACTACCGTAATCTCCCGCGTATAAGACGCGTCCTCTACGCCAAACAAATGCCTGGTGCGTCTTATAGGATTTTTTCAAGTTGGGGGTGCGTCTTATACGCGGGGTTTTCCAACATCTCATTTGGGAAAATGCGCCGATGACAGCTTGAACTCATAGAGCCTGCACCGCGGCAGACCGGGAGGTGTAGATTTGCTCGGCGGGTTTGACGCCGACCATGTGCCGATGACAGCATAGACTCAACAGGTTGACACTATAGACAAAGCGGCATGGCTTGCCAGGGTGTAGGGAACATGTGGGCCGATGACAGCATCGACTCATAGCGCTAGCGCCGCGGCAGACCGGTCGCTGTAGATTTGCTCGGCGGGTTTGACGCCGACCGTGTGCCGATGACAGCTTGAACTCATAGCGCCAGCACCGCGGCAGACCGGGAGGTGTCGACGGGCGCTCGGCGGGTTTGACGCCGACCGTGTGCCGGTGACAGCTTGAACTCATATAGCCAGCAGCGCGGCAGCGGTGTACAGGGCCGATGACAGCATAGACTCATAGCGCTAGCGCCGCGGCAGACCGGTCGGTGTAGATTTGCTCGGCGGGGATGGGGGGTGGGGGGGGGGGGTCTTATACGCGAACCCCCCCCCTCTTAGTCGGGGGGGCGTCTTGTACGGGGTTTTTTTTTACAGATCGATTCAGAGGGGTTGGATGCGTCTTCTACGCGAACCAGCATACCCTGAGTTTGGGGAGCGTCTTCTACGCGCACCGCGTCTTCTACGCGGGAGATTACAGTATTATCTAAACATGTACTGACACCAGTCTGGCATAATCTTCTCTTACTAAACCCCTTGGACTGCTGGCCCCCTGGTGTGCTGGCTCCCCGGACGCCTGGCCCCCGAACACTTGGCCCCCTGGACACTTGGCCCCCGGACACCATGCCCCCTGGAGACCTAGCCCCTGGACACCTGGCCCCCTGGACACCTAGCCCCCTCGCTCCCAAATCCCTCCCTCATAAATCTATTCACTTGAGCAAGTCAAATGTCACTTCACCGGGAGTTAGGCGTTGTACAGAAAACTTTATCCTTGGCATGCTTAGTTTATCACTCAGTCCCCAATGTGTTATGTGTAACTGTATAGCTTGGACACTGTAAACATTGCCTGCTGAAAAAAAGTGTCTCACTTGGTGATTACCCATAGGACTCCATGTGCTAATTTCATCGCCAAAATCTATCTGACCCATAGACCCAATGGTTAAAGGACTTGTAGTCAGTACAGCTCCCAAAAACATGACATAAGTACAGCAGCTTTTTTCGTAGAGAGAGACATCACTCACCATAAAGGACAAAATGTTGTCTGATAGATGAGATTTGAAACTTTCCCTTGGCTTTTGAAAAATGTGTAAACTAACAGTATATCACTGAATGATTACACCCTAAAGTTAGTGATTACAATTTTGTGGATTTGGCTGAAAACCCGGCTCCAATAGCCCAGGGGATACCCTGGGCCAAAAGTTTTTTTGCAATACAGGTGTAGGGGCGGTAATTCCCCGTGCTCGGTAGACCAACCCCCTGGGGCGGGTCACCGGGTAATCACTTCCCCCTAATGTGTTACCATACCCATCCAGGTGTGGTTGGTCGGTTGAAGATGGTAGGCGAGGGCTTCTATCTCAGTAGTAGAGAATCTGCCTCGAGTTTAGAGGGTCCCAGAAAGTTTAAACACCATTTTTGCCGTCCACCACGACATAATAAATACTAGAAAGTCAGCCTTTTGCTCATTTCTTTTCCAAAATTGTGATTAGAAAATAATGCATTATATCTAATAAATTTTTATATGTAATATGAATTTTAAAAATCTTTCAGATGTTGTAATGTGAGCTTTAGATCTATTCGGGGCCTAAGGCTAATATTACAGAGGTTAAGATAACGACATGTACGGCAACGTGTACGCCTAGAATGATAGGAATTGGTAGGCTACACATTGCCGTACACGTTACAAGTAGACAAATCTTAACCTCTCTATTAGTAATTTCGTCTGTACGAAATTTCGTACAGACGAAAACCAAACTAAAGTATGGAATAGTTGGGTGCACCTCGTTGCAACTGGTAGCACCTCCATTTAATGTAGGTGAATCCTCGCACAGGGCTCCAATGGCATAGGCGAGCTGCAAGCCTGGCACTAACCAGTGTCTTAAATTGTTATTTTCGATACTTTCCCTAGTCAGAATGCTTTCAAACTTCACGAACAATTATCACTAGCTGAAAGTTTAGTGACGGTAGAATGAGTGCAACTGTAATGTTTTTTTTTTTAGGAAAGTTATGGTTTGTGTTGTGCGGGATTGGCAGGTGAAAACTACTGTGGAGTAATTATTTCAAAATTCATTTTATCAAAACCTATTGAGGGAAATTACTTCAAATTCACACAATATCTTCACTTAAATATTTACGTGACTCGCCAGAAGTAATGTGAAGTAGTTTAATAGAAAAATGATGCGCCACATAGAGTGCCAATGGCGAGCAGTGGGTTGTTATTCACCTCCAAAGTATGGCTGCCCAGGGTTACGTCTTTTGGGGAGAAGCGCTAACGTGGCGCCATTTTCGCTTGTAAAATATGAGCAGTAGACTTTCGCATTCTCACCGGAACCACTGACACACTTCCGATCATACCGTTTCTCCCCGAAAGGGTTCACGGCTGCCCAGAGTGTGAGGTGGCGACCCCTGTAAACAAATTACTGATTTTCGTCCAGTCTCCAGACCAATTCTCGGGAGCAGAACCCTGGTTGCTAGGGACCAGGCAAAGGGTCAAATTATATAGGGAATGTACTAGAAAAAGTAGCCTTTTTGCTGTTCTCTTTTCAAATATTGGGATTAGAAAATAGTGCTTCAAGTATATGATGCAAATTTTGAATATCTTTCTGATTTTGGAATGCATTTTGCTGTACAATGCCTGGATCTTTTCTGATAAGGATTTTAATACCTTTTCCTAGTACATTTCCTATTTAATGTAACCCTTTATGAGGATCCTTATCAGTAGGAAGATAAGCCTGATAAGGGCCGTGGTTGTTGCTATGACGTCACTGCTGCTCCCTAGAATAGCTTTCCTAGCAGGCATATAAATTTTCCGATCAAATCTTCTGCAGTTACGGGGGGACTCTTTTTGAATTACAATCTTTGCCTAGTCTTTGGACAAATAACATCAGGCTTATTTCCCAAACTAGTAATAGGTTGGGGCAATAAGCCTTATACATAGTATTAATAGCAGCAGTGACCTCACACAGACCAGTCGGGGGGGGGGGTTAATAATATGTGACAGACTGTGTGGGGTCACTGCTGCTACCGAGAATCGGTACAGACCCCGGGGAGGGGGGGGGGGCCCCTCATGAATTTATGGATACCATGTGCGTACACAAACTAGCGGGAAAGGGGGTACTTTTTTGATCCGTTAGGGAGTGGTCATTATTTATCAATCAGGGGGCGGGTGGTGGGTTTCGTTGCGGATGCCTGAAAAATTTTTACGCCCCCCCCCTCAACGACAGTCAAAATTTTTTGCGCCCCCCAAACCGGGGGCACGGAGAATTTTCGCGCCCCTCCGAGCTTTTTTTTTTATCAAAAGAGAGTAATTTTTTTTACCCCCCTCGGGATGGGTCTGAAATTTTTACGCCCCCCCCCTCAAATCCACCATCCCCCCTGTTGATAAATAAGGATCACTCCCTTATTAGGGGCTGTTTGGGGCTTATTTTGGATACGAGTGTTCAAGCGACAGATATCGCTGGTAACTTGATAAGACTCGCCATTTTGACACTATAGTGGCAGCAAGGTACATACCAATGAATATAGAGCTGTAGTAGTTGTTAACATGAAGAAATATCCCAAACAAAGAAGAAACGTAGTCCATACGTATTGACCGCTGTCCTCGCGCCCGCCATTTTGTTTTCTTTGCCGTCAATCGGCCAGCTATGTCGTCCTAATGCGGCAAGTGTTCTCAAATAATTTCAAATCATATTTATTATACCTGTTTTTGCATGGATCCATCTTCTTCTCCCTACACTCTAATATATTATCAAATTTAGTTCAATAACCGCCATGTTTGTATCGAAGTGAGACGCAATCACAGGGCCCGACAAATCAGTTTGGAGACTGTCTGCCCACTGGGCACAAGGACAAAAAAAAAGTTGTGCCCAGTAGGCAAGGTCGGTGCCCAACACCTTTGCTTTTGTAATGGTTCGAATAATTAACTCGTATGGTTTGAAGTAAAACCAGACAAGGTATCTTGGGTTAGTGCAACAGGCATGTATTTATTTCTGTGAAGATTTTCATCCACCTCGAGGTTAGGCGCTTAGTAAAAGAACTAGCTCAGAGAGAAGTGGTCCGACTCTGAACGTGGACAGAGCCAGACTAACGCCTTCCCCGGCCCCAGGTAGGAGCTGGAGTGAGAGGAACAGTGCTGCCACCACCCAGCAACGACCAGGGGTCGTAAGGACCTCTAGTGACTACCGGTGATGGGCGCACCGCTCGAACCACCCTCTCGAGGAAGACGCTCACACTATATCACGATATACGAGCCCCTACACTACCCCCACCAGAATAAGGAAGGGGGTGTACAGAAAAGATATATATATAGTAGAACAACTTCATTATTCTACAAATAGGGCTCGAAGTAATATACAAGAGTTCGAAGTAGAACGTGATATGTTATTTGTGTGACGTCTTAATAATATGAGTCAGCCACATAAATTTTAAGGTGAATTAATAATATGACAACACAGTTTGAATATGACTAAGAAAAGGATCGAAACAAGTTCAAAAGAACAAGTTCAAATCCGTATATAGAATTAAAGTATTAATATGTATGATTAACAACATACCGAATTGGTATTTGTTTATAATATTATATGTTTGTGCATAACCCAAAAAGGAAAATTTTTACAGTTCACGTATGAACCCTATATAATAGTTTTTTTTACACAGTTTACAGTAGCCGTGGGTTTTTATATTTATATCTACCACTATTAACTCTTACTACTTAACAAGGGGTCAATGGTTAGGAGATTATGTTAAGGATTCAATTGAAAATTTAGGATCTAAGATCTATGATCAAGAGGCCCGTGTTAAGGATGCAATTGAGAGGATTCAATTTAGGATCTGTCATCTATGATCAAGAAATTAGGATTTCATATTTAAATTTGACGATCAATTCTGAGTTTAATATCAATTCTAAAAGCAGTTAAATTGCAGTGCGTTTCCCGGATAAGAAATTCATCCCATATTTTCGGCAAAGTAAACACAGCAAAGCTGTAATGCCGTGCATATTCATATCATGTTCTAAGAAGTATAGAATTGATTTACAACATTTTTAATATGATCTTAGATCAAAATTTTCAGAACAATTATTATTTTAATACGGAATCTAAAACCCTTTCATATGTTGTGTGTTTTGCAATTTATTAATCTATAACATACTTTCAGGAAAGTAAACACAGCAATGCTGTAATGCCATGCATATTCCTATTATGATCCAAGGAAAAAAGATCATTATATATGAACTCTATGGCCTTTGGAATGGACCTATACTTAAATATATGCTCTGATTGTGGTGCTTCCTCGCTCTCCATGTAAAATCCTGTCCCATTGCTATAGTATGGAGTAAACCTATGCCTGGATTAAAATATGCAAATAAGGAATGTGTGTGAGGGTTGGGAGTAGTGTGGTGGTGGTATTGGTGGTGGTGGTGTCACAATGGTCACTAACATCCATCTGATAACTTTTGAAGATCAAAATTTACCATATATGGCCTGGATCCCTGTGATTCCTGAAACCAAGATGGCCGACACACAAGGAAAACAATAGAATTAGGTAGTTGAACTGTCCCAATGGTCACTAACATCCATCTGATATCTTTTGAAGATCAAAATTGACCACATATGACCTGGATCCCTGTGTTTCCTAAAACCAAGATGGCCGACACACATGGAAAACAATAAAATTGGGTAGTTGGGGTGTCCAAATGGTCACTAACATCCATCTGATATCTTTTGAAGATCAAAATTGACCATATATGACCTGGATCCCTGTGTTTCCGAAAACCAAGATGGACGACACATATGGAAAACAATAGAATTAGGTAGTTGAGGTATCCCAATGACTACTAACATCCACCTCATAACTTTGAAAGATCAAAATTGACCATATATGAGCTGGATCCCTGTGTTTTCTAAAACCAAGATGGCCGACACATATGAAAAACAATAGAATTAGGTAGTTGAGGTCTTTCAATGGTCACCTACATCCATCTGATAACATTTGAAGATCAAAATTGACCACATATGACCTGGATCCCTGTGTTTCCTAAAACCAAGATGGCCGACACACATGAAAAACAATAAAATTGGGTAGTTGAGGTCTCCCAATGGTCACTAACATCCATCTGATAATTTTTGAAGATCAAAGTTGACCAAATATGGCCTGGATCCCTGTGTTTTCTAAAACAAAGATGGCCGACACATATTGAAAAAAATAGAATTAGGTAGTTGAGGTCTTTCAATGGTCATTACATCCATCTGATAACATTTGAAGATCAAAATTGACCACATATGACCTGGATCCCTGTGTTTCCTAAAACCAAGATGGCCGACACACATGAAAAACAATAAAATTGGGTAGTTGAGGTCTCCCAATGGTCACTAACATCCATCTGATAATTTTTGAAGATCAAAGTTGACCAAATATGGCCTGGATCCCTGTGTTTCCTAAAACCAAGATGGCCGACACACATGGAAAACAATAAAATTGGGTAGTTGAGATGTCCCAATGGTCACTAACATCCATCTATAACTTTTTATTCAGATCAAAATTGACCATATATGACCTGGATCCCTGTGTTTCCTAAAACAAAGATGGCCGACACACATGGAAAACAACAAAATTGGGTAGTTGAGGTCTCCCAATGGTCACTAACATCCATCTGATAACTTTTGAAGATCAAAGTTGACCACATATGACCTGGATCCCTGTGTTTCCGAAAACCAAGATGGCCGACACACATGGAAAACAATAAAATTAGGTACTTGAGGTGTCCCAATGGTCAGTAACATCCATCTGATAACTTTTGAAGATCGAAGTTGACAATATATGAGCTGGATCCCTGTGTTTCCTAAAACAAAGATGGCCGACACACATGGAAAACAATAAAAAAGGCTAGTTGAGGTCTCCCAATAGTCACTAACACCCATCTGATAATTTTTGAAGATCAAAATTGACCATGTATGGCCTGGATCCCTAGGCTGTGTATCCTAAAACAAAGATGGCCGACACATATGGAAAACAATAGAATTAGGTAGTTGAGGTCTTTCAATGGTCACTTATATCCATCTGATTACATTTGAAGATCAAAATTGACCACAAATGACCTGGATCCCTGTGTTTCCTAAAACCAAGATGGCCAACACACATGGCAAACAATAAAATTGGGTAGTTGAGGTGTCTAAATGGTCACTAACATCCATCTGATAACTTTTTAAGATCAAAATTGACCATATATGGCCTGGATCCCTGTGTTTCTGAAAACCAAGATGGCCGACACACATGGAAAATGGTCCTAAGACTCCAAATAATCCAATGCCACGCCACTTAAACCTCCTAAAAAAGTGCATCATACTTATGTGTACATGTATACATAAATATACATGTAGGTGGCCTTTAGTGGGTTAATAGTCAGTGGTGGTGAGAAATGCCCCACCAGCAGAAGAGAACCACATGGTGCTGGGGGAGGTGGTGCCAGGCAGGTATGGGGCCACCCCAGGAGCACAGCCACCACCACCATTCAGAGGTGGGGGGGGGGGGCTAGATATACTATATACCATGGCTCTGCCTGAGGTGTCCAGGGCTACCACCACTCTGTCCCCAGGCTCTACAATAACAGGTCCACCAACACCACCACTGCCACCACTTCTATGCTTGACTGATTTGCAGATTTTAATCCAGGTATAGGCATACTCAATACTGTACCTATGAGACAGGATTATACATGGAGAGCGAGGAAGCACCACTATGAGAGCTTGTATTTAAGAATGGGTCCCCTCCTATAGCCGTTCATTCCTAAGAATGAACGGCAATAAACACATATGGTTTATACCTGAGTGCTAAGTACTATGGAGTGTACTTAGAAAAATATACTTCGAATTACAGATCTAGTAGGTTTATAACACCAATTAACATTTTTATAGTAATAAATATTTTATGAGATCGAACTTAGTAGAGTATTAGGTTCGATATGTATATAAAGTGACTTTTATACATAGGTACGTAATAGCAGTGTAGTGGGTCTGCTGTACAATATGAATAAACTTCGAGGTGTCTTCAGGGTTAGCTGCTTGTCTGCAGATCCATTCGGCGATTGTTGGACTTTGCGGTGGCAAGTCGCGTCACTGTGTGCCCTGAAGAAGATGGGAAGATGTAGGTTCGTCCATTGGGTTTCCTGGGTCTGCATCCGTCTGGGGTCCTTCAGTTAGGCACAGTTCGGGTCTACATAAAGCAATATGTTCATTGGTTCCCTAGAAAAATTGGGTCACCTCCTATAAATCAATATATCATACATTATAGATCAGTCTCCATTACCGTTTCGCCAGTAGTGGCTTCCGGTTCAGAGTCTAGACAAATCAGGTTGGGAGCCACAGGGGCTGAATCAGGGGTAGCAGCCGCAGGGACTGTTTCGGGATTGGGATTCGAGGCGCCAGCTGAGCTGTCCGTAGCAGTAGTCGGGCAGCAACAGCTGCTTCAATATCCCTTCGAGATTCTACTGGTTCTCCAGGCTCGGTGGTAGAGTGCTTCGGGGTGGACACACTCATAAAACCAAAAGATTTTATGTCCTCCTCTAGCTGTCTGGCTTCCTGAAATTTGGCCTGGAGCTTCTCAAATGCACTTTCAGGAGTGCCGTCCCAATCCTTCATGAAACAGCCGAATGCTGCCATGAATCGAACGTCCTGGTGGTCATATTGCCTCCTCAGCTCTTGAAGTTCAGTTTCATACTTCAGTTTCATGGCTCTCGCCTTGTTTTCACATTAGAGGGAAGCTCGAAGCTGATCTCTGGCTTGCCCTTGCATGTCCTGAGATATTCAGGCTATTTCCCATCTCTGGATCTTATGTAGGCACTCGAAGACACCTTCAGTCACACCACGAAGGTATCCAGTTGCCTGGCTGATGTGTTGATCCTGCCATACTTTAAAGACATCAGCCTAGATTTTACAGGATTCCTGCGTTCGTTGCCTGATATAATCATCGGGGTCCTCCAGTTCGAGGTTGGACTTCACCAAGTGCAGTACATTGGTGGTCCTCATATTTCTGGCTGGAGGTGTTGTCTGAGAAATCAGGTTAGAATCGGAACCGCTCTCATAAGCAGAACTCGAGGTGGCAGTAGCATTCAGTGATGGGCTCTCAGTGTCGGTTCGTCGAGACGATCCTACCACTGCCCCTCTCTCGTCTATGGTAATGCCATGCCTCCTGCCAGTCTCGGGTAACGGCTGGCTGGGGTCTTTCATCACCAGTTCTCTGCCTGCTTTCTTCGGGTCCCCCGGTCGAGTCCGCCCTGATATCGCGGAGTGGTATCCACATCGCCTCTCATCCAATCGGAATGAGACAATGTGGTCCGCCCATCGAACCAAGTCTGAATGTTGCCAGTCAGTGGTCGTCCAGGAGGTCGGTAGGCGCTCGAGTCTAGAGGGGAGACTTGCTCCATGCTAGTCAGATCTTGAGCTGATGTTCCCAAGATTTTACTTGGGTCGGGGGATTTCCGTTTGGTCAGGTGTAGGGGCTGGTGATTGAGACTCAGACCTCTGTCGTTTAGCATCCCGAGATCGAGGGTCATTACCAGGATGGGACATGGTTTTCCATTACGGTCGAGGGCATCAGGGTCTTTTCTCTGGACTTTAACATGCCAGTGCATTTCTGCGGACATGTCGAATCGATGCGACCGTACATTTTTGAGGAAGTAGGTGTCCTGCTTCCCCTCGATGGCAGAAGTGGTCGGTCCTCAGAGTGATCTTGTGCCTCTCCTCAGTGCTCATCTCCTCCCATTTGGTCATGAGGTGCTCGTGAAGTTTTAGAGCTTTCAATCTGGCGTCACTGGCCTTGAGACCATGGACTTGAGCCAAATGCTTGGCCATACGACCTCATATCATGGTTTTCAGGCCCTATCACTTCTGATTTTGATTTTTCTCGTTGGTGCACCTATACACGGGGGCATGGTGCATGTGGTACTCCACAAGGTGTCGGAAGAAGGAGTCTTTCCTAGGCCACTCTTGAACGGACATGTAGGGTAAGAAGCCCAGTTCGAAGCAGCATACTGCAGCTTCGTACGGTGCTCGAAGCCATAGTAAGACTTGGGTGTCTTAGCCATGTCACTTAAGGATGCGATCCACATGCGATAGAACTTCGCCGGGCCAGCATCCTTCCTCTTCATCCACTCTTCGTCGTCACTCTTGCAATCGCGATTTGTGGAGGGAGGAATCGAGTAACTGTCAGTATTGCTGACAGTCCATGAAATATTTTGGGGTGTAGTCAGGAAAGCCAGTCCGAGCATTAACCCATTTGTTCAGACTGGACTCATCAGGAGCATCCTTCAGGGGTTCCTCCAAAGAGTCAATGTTCTCCAGCAGCTGCCGGCTCATTTCCACCAATTGCTGGTCTCGGTCTCCATTGCCGTCTTTGGTTTCTTCCTGAAGCTCCTCCTCCTCGGCTGCTGTACTGCTGACAGGCTCGGGAGGGAGGGGAGTGCTCTTGCGAGTGGTCTTGGATCAGGTAGATCGAACCGGAGATGGGGAATCGTCTCTTTTGGTGGTTTTGCCACCTCGGGGTCGGCTCCGAGAGCTTCAAGACAAAGTCGAGGCTACGGAGTCGTCGCTGTCTTCTGCCTTCTACTCAACCACCTTCTGTTTCCGGCGGCTCGTCTTTACCTTAGTCTCGGGCTTATCTTTCGATTCTTTGACAGGCTTTTCGACCTCTCTCCGAATCTTGGTTTTCCGCTTCATGAGCTCTTTCCTTTCCTTGTTGATTTCCTCTAGTCGAGCATTCAACTCTTCAAGGCTCATCTCTTTTGAAGCATGCGCGGTGGTTACTTTGGTGGAGTAGCAAGCTCCACCTTCGATGCTCGAGGCAGCGTCGGGGACCTTGCTGGCAGCGTCCCCATCACGAGCTGTCTCGTTTCTCATTCGTTGCTCCTCCTTTTCGAGCTTGGGGTCTGCCAGTAGAGCATCTTCTTCATATCTCACTGGCGAGTTCTTTTGTGAGTCAGACATGAACGCGTAAGTTCGTTCTTTTATCGGTCCTTGGGGTAGTAGGACTTTGGGTGAGTGGACGCTTGGCAAGCGTTCCTCGAACCCTACTAGGCCATACAGAATCGGGTAAACGGTCTGTGACCTAATTCGGTCATATTCGCAGATGGCGTCAACGACGGCGACTAGGCCATCACTGATGCACATTGCCTCAGCCAGTCCGAAATAGTTCTTGAACCAGATGTCGGCAACGTCAAAGACTCCTAGGTCGGTGTACCCTCGACAAATTCTTGTCTGCAGGTCATAGGGGATCAGTCCAGGTGGCTCACCCTTGAGCCCTAGATACTGCGGTGGACAGTATCTATTTTTACCTGTGGCCGTCCGGATAAATCCTTTGGTCACATTCACGTATCCGACGGCTGGAGGTCGGTCAGGCAGTCACCAGGACTTTGGTGATGACCCAAGGCGTAGTTCCCTCGGGCGTTTTCGATCTGGGGGTCGCCGGGGCGATAAGCTCTGCACCCTCAGGGATGCTCAGGGTATTTGAAGTCGCCTCGGGAAGAGACGGCTCCATTTCGGTGGTGTCCATCAGGTCTACAGCAGGACTTTGAGGTGCTTCATCTTGAGCTCGGAGTGGGGTCGGGTGCCCCTCAGGATTGGCCGTTATGGTCACCACCACCTCCGACTGAGCCATATTTTGGGCTCAGACGGCTCAGGGCTTGCCCTCCCTTGTATGAAGACTAAGGAGCTGCAAGATGTTCACGGATATCTGGATTTCTTGACTCTTAAAGCAAGGAGAAACAGCGGCATGTCTTACCATTGTACGACGGTTTGTGTGCTGTGAGCGATATTGGAGTCACAACAAATGAAGTGGGAGCAATACACATGCGCGACTGCACTGCGCCACTCCGGGTCCCTGGTTCACTAGCGCCCCCTTTCCCGCTCACCGCAGGCGTCCGCACTACCCTGGATAACCGAGGTTCGAGGTTTTGTTTTCTCCATAGGCTGTTGGTGGGACTACCTCCTTCTCTGTTCATTTCGATGGGAGTTTGACAGAAAAACATGTAGCATCAAGCATACATGCCAAAGCTAGCTGTCTGCCACCCACAGGAACCATAAACATATTTCGAATCGTACACGAGGTATCTCAACCTCCAAACACATAACAAGATATGTAAACAGGACTCTACACTCCTTGTGATTTTGAAACATTAAGTAACGGCAGTCCGCCCAGCAATTCTGGGACTGCGCCTCACCTCTCTACCTTGGTTTTTCAACTGAGTATCACGAGAAGGTTTAGTGGAAGTTTATTAGTTAGTTAGTGTTTAACGGCACGTCAGCTACTGGTGATGGCTACGTCTTCCCCCTACCTCGGAATCTCCGTTCTGCTGAGACTTTTTTATCACGATTAGATTTTAAATTTGTGTCAAGTGTCGACCTTCTTAGGTCGTCCCCTCTTAGGCTTCACGTCACCAATCTTTTTACAGGGTCGACACCTCTTACGTTTCGGGGCGTTCTCTTTCAATTTCCTTGCCAATTCATTAGTTTTGACTAGGATCTCGTCTTTCTCTTCATTCAGTCTTTTCGAGATTTCTTCACATTCGATGTTAGCGGCATTGCGCCCTCTCCATTTCCTTAGTCTGCATACATTGGACTTATTCATTCGACCCGTTGCCAAACTCATCAGCATTACAGTACTTTCAGATATAATCCGAGTGACCACATGTGGGCCATCCCAGCTTGAAATTAGTTTCTTACAACTTAAAGGTTCATGTATCCTGAATACTAGATCGCCAACACTGAATTGGCGCATTTTCAGGTTAGTATCATATCCAACTTTTTGCCATTTTGCATTCTTTAGTAGCTCATTTCGAACTATCTCATATGCTGTCTTAAACTGATCTCTAAGAGATTCCACAAACATCACTGTACATGGGGCTTCAGGGCTTACCCCTATAACTCCATATACTAGATCCGCGGGCATTATGATATCCTCCCCAAATACTAACAAGTTTGGAGAGCAGTTCGTTGCAGAATGTACAGTGCTATTGTAAGCATGTACCACGAAATCACATTGTTCGTCCCAATCATCCTGGCAAGAGTTTACCAAGGGTTTTAGGACTTGTATCAATGTTCTATTAAATCTCTCTACCTGTCCATTAGATTGGGGTCTGTATGGATTAGTTCGAGTTTTACAGATGGCTAAATAGTGGCACATTTCTTGCCACAAGTTAAGACTCGAATTCTCTCCCTTGATCACTGTGCATGATTAATGGAGCCCCTAAGTGTAGGGTATTTTTCCCATTCCAGGACCAGGTTTATTCTTTCCGCATTCAGGGCAAGTCATCACCCATCTCGTGATGTCACTGTGCATGCCCGGCCAGTAATACCTACTTGCAAGGCGTTCCAATGTTCTCTTCTTCCTGAAGTGTCCACTGGTTTTATGTCCACGACAATAGAACATAATATCTCGTCTTAGTGACATAGGTATAACTATCTGTAGAACCTTTTCCTTAGTAGGACAGGTTTTCCATCGACAGAGTAACCCGTCACGAACTTCTAGCTCGGTCCATTGAGCCAAGAACTTACAAGTTTCTCTGTCTTAGAGAGACAATGCAGGCCGCTCAGGCTTAGCATTTATGGTCAGGAATAAAATCACTCTTTTGATTGCAGGATCAGTTTGTTGAAACTGTTGGATGGTCTCTATTGGCCATTCAACAACATTTTCCATAAAGGCATACGATAGGGGTTCGAACTGCCTATTTCGAACTATTTCAATCTTTTGGCACTTTCTGATAGGCCTTCGGGATAGGGCGTCCGCTTTAACATGCTTCGAACCCGCTCGATGTTGGATCTGGCTATGTGGATATGGATCTGGATATGAATTTTTTTTGTGCCCAGTGAATTTTTTTGAGTCACGGGCATTGGGCACAGGGATTTGTCGAGCCCTGCAATCAGAATGTTGTAAAAGTTGAGCCGCTCTGACGATTTTTGGCAAAAACATGCCGAGACGAACGCGAATCATTTTGGTGTAATTTTCCACTGCTAAAAACGTTTAAAAGGGTATGAAGTCAGGGGCCATGCACACACATGGTTACTATTGAACATATAGGGAGTGCCCCCCCCCCAGGGTAGAGACCCGGCTACAGTACAGACAAAAGGACGTGATACGGCCACAGGCAAGTGACACTGCCACTCGTGACAATTAGAGTTTTTTCATGTGACGTCAGTTTGCAGTATATAATAGTAGTGGAGATCTGCAACTGGCTGCCCTACTCACGCTGCCATAGAGAATGCACTGTGGCAATATACTACCCGGGCCAGTATATAATTTTGATTTTCTCCAAATCCTGTAGCTTGATCCAAAAATCCTTTTCACCAAGAATAGTAGAGATATAGGGGAGTATGTAAAACTCAATATTATGAGTGTCCGATTTATTCAAATGTTGAAAATTTTATGTGAAAGTGGAAGAATGTGCCATATGGGGGAGACAGGTGTACTTGTGGCTTGCCTCACTCAAGGTTCTCTGGTAATCTACTACCCTGTATAAATTCTTGATTTTCTCCCAATCCTATGGCTTGATCAAAAAAATACTTTTCATCAGTAATAGTAGATCTTTTGGAATGATCCTTTCTCGAAATACACTTCGTTCCATTTTTCGACAGTGATCCTACCAGGGCCATGTTTCAAACAGCGGATCAGGTGTGGCAGGGCCTCCTCGGGGGTCCATGCATTACATCGCATGTCATCCGTGAAGTTCGAGAACCATTCTTTCCAGGTTTTCACACCTTCATAGATCTTTGGGACAATAGCCTGTCGTCTGGCCGCGTTGTTAGTGCGTACCAATTTTTTGACATTGGTTGACACTCCATTCCCTAATGGTCTCTTCACTGTGCGTCGTGTTCGAAGTATTAGCCGATCGGTTCAGCATATCTTCTAACACGCTGCTTCGGGATCTGCGTCTCGAGGTTCCCCCTGTGGCACCACTGGCTCCTTGTGGGGGAGGTGTTGACCCTCCGGTGGCACCGGTTGCGCCACCCCCAGTAGCCCCCTGATTTTCCGTGCCTAAAGGTTCGGATTCATTCACTGAATCGTCATCGTATCATAATTCGAAGTGTCTCTCGTCCCCGTTTTGGGTACGATCGTGTTCTGTATTGATGTCATCATCTCCATCCAGCATTACTCCAGCCACGCTGAATCTTATTTGGCGTTTTTCCGATTCACCCCGACTAGATTTATGCATGGGGTTGTAAACACCGTCGTTCCAAACATGTGCCTCTGCGTTGTCATTTACGAAAGGATCATATCAGTCTGGCTTCCTCAAAGCTTCAGCTGGTGTTGAAGTTACTATAGGTGCTGTACCCTTTATAAAGGTCACGTCCGAAGGTATCACTCTATCCAATATTTCTTGTTGGTTTTTCAAGTCCAGTTGTGTTACTGATGCACTTGTGTCGGTTTCGAATGATCTGTTTTGTTCATTCCTATTTTCATCATCAAGACATGTTCTCTCAGTTGCTCTCTATTCCAGACACGTATGTGTCTAGAGCATTATTCCTTTTTGTCAGGTTAGCAATCTCGAGACATAGCTCTTGCTGCTTCAGGAATAAATCTTGGTTACTATCTTTCATTGAATTCATTATATCCTCATTTTTCAGGATACATTGATCTCGAAGTTCTAATAGCTTATCTGCTTCATATTTGTATTGCTCCATTTCGGCCTTTACTTGATCTGCCTCCTTTCTCAATTCGATGTTTCGAATTGTGGAGGTGGCTTCCTGTCCTGGCTTCTAGGTCAACTTCTTGTTTGAGTTTCTCATTCTCCCACTCTGATCTAGCGAGTCTGAGTTTCTTCTGAATCACATATATTTGTTGTTCGAGGTCTCGATTTTAATCTCTGTTTTTCTCCTGATTTCTCTTCTAATTCCTCAATTTTGTTCATCAGTTGTTGCTGCTCGGTTTCGTATTGATCACACTGCTTTTCTTTCAGAGTCTTCGACTCGTGATAGTCCCTGATGTAGTCAAACTTTATTCATTGCATCGTCTCTCAGCCTAGCTTGATCGTGCAAGTATTTGGCTGCCGATTCTTTAACATTTCTCGAGCCTCCTATGTTGAATACCGAAACGTTAAAGGCATCCAAGGATCGTCTAGTATCAGGAGTGTGAGTTTCTGCTGTGGCCGAAGCTTTTCATTGGGCATCAACAGTCATCATAGTTATCGGTGTCAACTGTTCTGTGGAGTCTGTGCTTTTTCTGTATGTAGAATTCGTAGCTGCGGCAAGCATTTCTCGTGTTAGAGGCTTACGAATCACTTGCTTCACTTTTGGTCCACTTAATGAGGTGTACCCCTTCATCCAGTTTTGGTTTCCACCATCAATATTATCGTATTCAGTGGGTGTGGATCCCGAGGCAATCAAAGTTCTTTCTCGGGATCCATTATGTTCATGTTCGGCCTCCAGGGCCGCGCACTAAACACCAAGAATTGGTCACAGCACCAGTGTAATGGTTCGAATAAGTAACTCGTATGGTTCGAAGTAAAACCAGACAAGGTATCTCGGGTTAGTGCAACAGGCATGTATCTATTTCTGTGAAGGTTTACATCCACCTCGAGGTAAGGCACTTAGTAAAAGAACTAGCTCAGAGAGAGATGAAGAGGTCTATACTCAAAATTACATATTTAGATAAATGTAACACATAGTTTTAAGATGGCTTTAGTAGCTTTTGGACAGCTGTGCCCATTGGACACAACTTGAATTTTCTTTTGTGCCCAGTGAAGTCAGGGGCCATGCACACACATGGTTACTATAGAACATATAGGGAGTGCCCCCCCCCCCCAGGGTAGAGACCCGGCTACAGTACAGACAAAAGGACGTGATACGGCCACAGGCAAGTGACACTGCCACTCGTGACAATTAGAGTTTTTTCATGTGACGTCAGTTTGCAGTATATAATAGTAGTGGAGATCTGCAACTGGCTGCCCTACTCACGCTGCCATAGAGAATGCACTGTGGCAATATACTACCCAGGCCAGTATATAATTTTGATTTTCTCCAAATCCTGTAGTTGATCCAAAAATCCTTTTCACCAAGAATAGTAGAGATATAGGGGAGTATGTAAAACTCAATATTATGAGTGTCCGATTTATTCAAATGTTGAAAATTTTATGTGAAAGTGGAAGAATGTGCCATACGGGGGAGACAGGTGTACTTGTGGCTTGCCTCACTCAAGGTTCTCTGGTAATCTACTACCCTGTATAAATTCTTGATTTTCTCCCAATCCTATGGCTTGATCAAAAAAATACTTTTCATAAGTAATAGTAGATCTTTTGGGGAGTATACAGGACTAAGAATTATGAATGTCCGATTTATATAAATGTTGAATATTGTATGTGGAACTGGGAGGATGGTCTGCACACGATGTGACAGTGTGTACCTTGCTTCACTGTGCCAGTCTGTGGCAATCTACTATCCAATTTTCTCCCAATACTTTTGCCTCATCAAAAAATCCTTTTCACTATAGTAATAGTAGGGATTTAGGGGAATATGCAAAACAATGAATTATTAAGGTCTGATTTATATAAATGTTTAAAATCTAATGTAGAAGTGTAAGTTTGTCTCCTTCCCCCTAGAGTGCGTGAGCTGCCTCTTGTTTACACTAGAGATCTCCACCAGGGCCGCCAAGGGGGTGAATACACATTCAGGGTTCTCCACAGGATGAAAAAGCATACAGGTAACTTTCGAACACAAGTGCTGTGTGGATCAGAGTGGCAGAACATTGGGCATGTCTCATGGGAGAATTTTGAAAAATTATATTATAAATGGACAAAAGATTGGATTCTGTTGGAATTTTTAGATAAAATTTAACTTTTTCAGGCCTAACTTCTGTTCTAATTGGCCGATTTGCAAAATTCAAAAAAGTATAGA
This sequence comes from Acholoe squamosa, assembly GCA_949317995.1. Lineage (NCBI taxonomy): Eukaryota > Metazoa > Annelida > Polychaeta > Phyllodocida > Polynoidae > Acholoe > Acholoe squamosa. The sequence goes on from OX439048.1 coordinate 45,551,928, forward strand.
AAGCTTATAGTCTCCTGAAAAGCACACAGGCGGTGCTTTTCAGCTAAAGCACACGGGCGGCACTGAAAAGCACACGGGAACCCCGCCCGTGTACTCCCTATGTGTGGAGAACCCTGACATTCACTGAAAAAGCTCTATAGTCTTTATTTTATGTGAATAACTTCTTCCCGTAGAGATAGCATTGCGGAGCCGATTGCCACACCCCTAGTGGCGTAACGTGTCTCGATCCACCACAGCGGCTGATCCACTACTGCAGCCTCGTTCTGGGTGCATGTAAACATTCAAAATGGCGGACCGCCGCTCGTACGGGGCACTACGGTAACAAATTTTGTTAATTTTCAGTTAATTAAAGACTCTAAAAACATAAAATAAATATAGAACTAAACTCCCCTGGTGTCCTCGGTGGCCGCTCCACCCCTCGGGGGGTGTCTCCCCCGAGGGCTAACGCCCTCGGGGGAGACCCCCCCTTGTGGTGGATCGGCCACCTTGTACACCACAGTCGTTTAGTTCTATCTATATAATATACTAGCCTCAGTATAGGGAGGTTTAGCACCCACTGCGTGGGCAATATAACGCAGACGTACAGAATACCTACAACATTGCTACGTCTGCGTAAAATCAGCTCCGCATGACTTACGTCATGTTTGCTAAAGGCGACCGCAGACGGGCCAGACTCGATCGGTATCTAAGGAGTGTGGTCCCGATCCGATTGGGAGTGTCAAACATGTTTGATATTGTCAGACTCGATCGGACGCCCACGCAGACGCTCCCGATCGTCAGGATCGGCCGACCCAGTTGGGCCCGTCTGCGGTCAGCTTAAACCTCCCTAATCAAGGATGTCACTCACTGGTCAATGAAAATTCGGAAATCCTCCTAATTTTCGGAACTCCCAGTATGAAATGCCTACAGGAAATGAATTCCAAAATTCGGAATTCCTAAAAAGTTAGGAAAAGTGGCATCTCTGGCCTAATGAACGGGGGCTAGCCAGGGACTAAACCTGAGGTAGTGGGTTTAGGTGATTTTTCTAAATACATCAGGGCCTTTGGAAACCTACTGGAGCCAGTAGAGCTCAGTTGTAGGAGTCCAATGCACTTGGAATCAAGTCTCTACTCCCATTATTCACTGAGATATTGACGTTTGAAGGTCTGAAATTTGGGTCCATTTGGAGACAAGCTCCCAATGCATAAGGGAGCCCAACCATGGCACACAGGTTGATTCTGGGTAATGTACAAGCAAAGGAACCATTTAGAATTGTAAAATATACCCCTCTAATCTAACATATATTTCAAGATCCGTTCAAGGGATTTACTTGAAATTTTCGGAGGGTACCTGCCTATAGGTCTGCTACCTGTCCGCCAGGTGACAATGACCTTGACCTTATGTCAAGGTCAAAAGGTCACGATTATAATTTTCTAGGTCAAATGACAAATCCTATGTATTAAGGGTTACAGATCTCATCATTAACTTATTATGAAGAGCATTATGCATACAAACTTGACAGTGATCATATTTGACCTTGAAAGCATGTCAAGGTCACGATATTATCTTGTGTGAGGTCAAGGTTGCAACCCTAAACTTAAAGAAAATCCTAAACCTCGAACATCAGTGTCTGCATGTCAATCAAGAAAATAGTAATATACACAATTAGTGTTCTAATTCAAAATGACCCAGGCCAAGGTCAAGGTCACAGTCAAGGTCACTATGTTTGTAATATTGCCACACCCTAGATCTTTGATCATCAATATCTCAGCGAATAATAGGGCTAGAGACATGATTCCAAGTGCGTTTGAACCGTTACAGCAAGTTCTTCATTGCCAAATAGACACCTTTATGTTTTCAGGGGTGCGAAATCCTAAAATCCATTTCCTCTGAAGCTACTTCGCAATGATTTCCAGTTAACATTTTAACATTATATAAAGGTAATTTAAATAGTCAATTGGACACATGCTATCTTCTCTTGTACAGAGAGGCTAAGAACTACCACTGGGATACTCAAATTTCTGGTTTTGGATGAAAACAGATCATAACATTGGAAAAAATTCAAAGGCCCCCCCCCCATATAAGTGGTAATTCATTTTCTCAGTGGATTTGCACAGATCTCAGGAATGATGCCTGTGAGCATCAAAACCGCGGAATTCCGCGTTTCCGCGGAACTTTCACACCCCTGGTTTTCTGCATATACATTTTTTCTCTGGTAGCTTGAACTGCATGAAATCCCTTAGTTTAAGATTTGCATGGTATTGTAATCTTAGCAACCAGAGCATTAAAAGTTTGAATGGACTTGAATATGAAATACATGAACTAAAGAAGTGATTATGAAGTTAAAGGATCATTCAGTTGGAAAGAGTTTTTATGTAGATATAAGCCCATTTCACAGTTTGCATATACAATGCAATAGATGTTTACTCTATAAGTGTTCACAGTTATTGTTTCGTCTGGAAATAGGAAGTTGAACTCATCATACAGTTGATTTTCGCAGCCTTTACAACGTTGAATTTGGTAAGTGCCAATTAATGAGCAAATAACATAAGAAATGAGTTTAAGAATAGATTTAAGAGAATGATTTGGCTTTACAGCTTTCTACCTGTCACTAACACTGTTACACAAAACAAGCATAAGCAAAATTATCTCTGTGATCCAGTTTCAAGGTTCATTTTGCTCCTTCTTCATCATGATATATATAGTACAGTATTGCTGGCAAAGTCATGTATAATGACACCCAATGAGTATGATGAATCATGTGACCCTTAAAGAAAAACACTACCATATTTTCATGATAGTGTATTTTAATGGCCTTTAGTTAAAAAAAAAAAAAGATTTTGGCATGGTTATTAGAATATGTATTAATATAGAGCAGAGAAGCAAGTGCATCTGATGCATTCATGATGTTACAATTGCCAAAATGCGTCACAGTTGTGCATGCAGTGCACTGTAACTGTAAGGGTGCAACCAGATGTTGTTCGAAGCAAATCCTCTGAGTCTTTGCTATCTCCCTGGAGAAATATCAGTAAATGCACTCCTTGGACCCAAAGTTTCCCTGTGCATTTGGCAGGTATCACATCCACCTTCCTTTGAGTTAATCCAAATATGCTCTCATGAAAATAGGGTAGTATTTTCTTAAAAGTATTGTTGTAACAGGCTACATTAACAGATCTTATTTTCTTTTCAGGTGCCTATCATGGAAGAGCTGGGCTGAAGGGAGAAGATCCAGATTCATTGAATAAATAAAAAAAACAGAAAAATTGACTTGACTTTCTTTCTTGTTATATACTTTTTGATTTTTAAGGACCTTCATGTACATGTAATAAATAAGCTAGTGCAATCATCACTGGAAATCCTTACACTGTCACAGTAAAAATAAGAAGGGAAGTCTAAAATGGTTAAACCTGTGCCACAGGCACAAGTAAGATTGACTTCATATACTATTGCCAAAACTCACCAGGGCTGCATTCATGCATCTTGGTAACACATGGGCATGATGTATTAATGCACTAGCAGCCCTTAACCCTTTAAGGGCCGCTGATGCATCAATGCATCATGCCCTTTGGTCGTCGTGATGAGTTTGCTCACCAGCACTTTATTGGAGCATCATGACGACCCTATGGGATCGATACATAAACTCCCGAAGGGTCCGTATGATGCACCAATGAAGTACTAGCGAGCAGTCTCGCCAGCACTTCATTGGTGCATCATGACCTTTGGACATAATACACTCCTGCACCAGCGCCCTTCAAACGGTTAAAGGATCAACAGGTGATATCATTAGTACTAGAAGCTGTAGATATGTCTAGTGAGGGGATGGCAGTCAGTGTGTGCATGTTAGGCACTGCTGGAGTCATTATACATGATATTACTAGTATCATAAATTCTCTCATATAAGTCGTGGTTAGTACCAGAACTCAAATAAAAATTAGGCTCATAGAATTTGGCCAAGGTTAGGGTGTGGCTTATACAAGAGTATATAACACTATAGAATAGGACTAAAATACCAATTTCCAAGCCTTGGATGTGGCTTATAGTTTTTCCTGAATTTGGGGGTGCAGTTTATAGGGTTGACCCGGGATACATTATCCACCAATGAGAAAACTTCAATTCACAGCAGAATTTTTTTGGTACATTATGCACCACCAGGTACCCATCATATGGGCTGTTATCAGTGCTCATCTCGCCAGGTCCCAGATCAATCAATGGCGGACACACTGGACCTCAATATTGAGCCTTATACAAGGGTGTGGCTTATACAGGAGAATTTACAGTACTATAGAATGTAGGCACGTCAGGTGAGGAGAGAGCAGTTTGTCCATGTTAGGCATTACTGAAGTCATTAGGCGAAAAAAAAAAAGGTTGAGTTTCAGGTAACATGCTGAAAAAAAAAAGTAGGTAGGGAAGGCCGAATATTTTTTTCTTGTAATTTTTTTTAACGGTTCACTATCACCAACCCAAATGACAGGAAGGATGACTCAGTACCAGGCTCTGTGACAAGAAGTAAGAAATATACCACAGCATTTTGCAATGCAAGTAACTCGAAAGGGCACTTAATCTCTTCTTTTAGGCCCCTTCTGATACTAACCTCATGTTTTCTTCGAGCGTTATCAGTGTCAATGGTTAAGCCTATGGCAGAGATGTCAGTTCGATATTTGGCAAAACTCTGAAAATTATTTTGGGGCACTTCAAAAGGGGGGTTATACCCTAATCAGAGTGACAAATACCTATAAATATAATCACTTAGGGTTGGGTGTATCTTTAAGAAATCAGAATTATAAAATATTCATTTAAAAAAAAAAAATCTTATTATTTCTGTAGTAAAATATCACCTTTGAACCTCTGAAATCAGAGAAAATCTGAAACTCTGACATCTCTGCTATGGAGAATGCATCCATTATTGATCGTATGTTTCATTGGCGAATAACTCCTCTCTTGGCGAGTTAAGCATTGATTGATTGATTTGTGTTTTACAGCACTTTAGCGGCACTAAGTGGCTATCCCGTGCTTCACAGGTTGATAATTTAACAGAGGAATGTGTCAGTGTCCGCGCATATGTGCACCACACAGAGTTAAGCATTGCACAATACCAGCAGGTCTTGAATAAGGATACATATTAACCATAAAAAGGCATGAGACTGTAATTCTACTCCATTTTGTTATAATCCAGCAGTTTGCATGGCACCGTGAGTTGATCGTGTCGTTGTCCGCCATTTTGGATTTTGATGTTCTGTGCGCATGCGAGACCCCTCCTTGCCGGAAGTAGCATTTTCGAACGAAAAATTATATATTCTATCGATTTAACTTGAAATTAATGGCTTTTTGAATATAATCCATGCATCTTTGGCAATATCAATTGAATTGAATCGAATATACCCTATCTATTTACTGTTATAGCCCCACAAGTCGATCGTCTCGCTGTCCTCCATGTTGGATTTTGGTTCTATTTGCGCATGCCTGACCCAATTTCCATGGTTATTTGGGTCAATTTGCACGACCACGGCTTTGTGATGCGAATTAACGACAGGGCGAACACATAGTTATTGAAGTAGTTATTTTATCTTTTTAATGATACATATCAATTCAAATCATATCCTTTGTCCATTCTTTATCATATTTCTATATTATAACAGTGAATAATTGAAAAAAAAAATTAAAAATGACCATTTTTACGACAATAGAGATGGGCGGACGGATCGAATTATGGCAAATTCATCAACATTCATCAATTATTCGCACCACTCCGGACCAAAAAGGCAGGAATATTTGTTTTTTTGCACCACCTATGGGATTTAACATAGGGCTAAAAGCATCTTATTTTTTTCTCTGTGTTAGTCTACTGTTAGGAGGCACTGAATTAGGGTCCATTTTTACCCGACTCTTATAACTCGTTTTTCGAGTTAATAATTGACAAAAGCATAATGTGCAATAAAATCAAAAGATTGGGGGTCTCAAAATGTTCATACATATGTGGTAGGAGTGTCATTTACATGCAATTTATTTCGATGATGATTATCACTTTTATTGTGTTGATATTTCAAATATATTGATATTCAGAAAAGTATGAAAATATAGGAAAAACTGAAAGGGCTATCAGAGGGGTAAACCCTCTGCTATTCATTATTTATCATTTATCAATGGGGAGGGGGGGGGGTGGTTGTTTTTGAAGGGGCATTTAAAATTTAACAAAAAAGCCTGCGCTCTACAATAGATCAAAGAGGGGTATATAATTTTGTGCTCCTTCGGTATTGAAGGTGGTTGGGGGTGCAAACAATTTTGACTACTGATGAGGGGTCAGAAATGTTGTTTTTTTTGCATGTCTGCAGGAAAACCCGAATAAATAATGACCCATTGGGTTGGGGGAAATTTGCATGAAATGTATGAACGTGCTTGTTTAACCAATAGTAACAGGCGGGGATTTCCACTAAAAACAGGTGAAATTACTTTGAACCCCCCTGATCAAGGGTGAAAAAAATCTGCCCCCCCTGTCAAGGGGGAGACAAAATTCTGCCCCCCCTTAAATCCACCAGCCCCCCTCTTGTTAAAAAATGATCACCACTCCCTTATGTAAAAAAAATAACTGTTACTATACGGCACATGGCTATTGTATTATTGACCAATGGGAGGCATCCCTGGCATTTACTGCGGAGACGGGGGCTGAAGGTGTTAGTCATAGTGCAGTCGGGGTCTAATGGCGGCCTCCATAGCCTAATGTGCTAATGCCCTATAGGTTAAAAGACTGCAGTGTTCACATACATTTTTCGGCCTTTTAGTGAAAGGGGGGGGGGGCTAAAATTTTGGACCCTCAAGGGGGGGGGGCAAAATTCTTTCTTCCATATAACCATGAAAATCCATCACCCCTCATCCATTGTTAGAATAGATCTATGATCACTTTTTTAGACACCAATAAGGCCTTTTATCTATTCCCACCCTATAACCATTTTTAGGTGCGGTACCACTTTTGTGAGCCATTTGGGCGGTTTAAAAATTTTCCAAATTTTTTCCATTTTCCCACCATTGGGAAGGTAAACACTTATATTTGTCAAGTATCATAGTTAATTGAGTGGAAATTATGCTTTAACTATGTTAAAAGATGATTTACATCAGCAGTGCTGCACTGCCACTACGTCCGGCACACGGCTAAACAGTGTTTACCTGTGTGCCCGTGGGGTTTTCGACCCCCCCCCTTGACAACAGTCAAAATTTTTTGTGCCCCCGCTGCGCCAGAGGCGCGGGGAATTTTTCCGGCCCCTCTTTGTCTTATAGTAGCGCGCTGGCTTTTTTGCTAAAAAAAGGGTAAATTTTTTTAAGCCCCCCTCAAGAGGGGTCCAAATTTTTCAGCCCCCACCTCGGGAGGGGTCTGAATTTTTTACGCCCCCCCTCAAATCAAATCCCCCTGTTGATAAATAATGACCACTGAGTGTAAAAAGCTGAAAAATCCTTTTCAAATCCACTTGCCTTGAATAAAAAAGCCCAGATTTTGAGCGCGTACCATTTTTCAAAGCCCAACGGGCCCTTGAAAAAAATACATTACCTTTTTGAATTTGGAACCAATGAAAAGTACAATACTTCATATTTATCAGAATCAGATACACTTGAGTGGGAATTGAAAATAAATGCTGAAAAATGATGATTTTCATCAGCCCAGCTGCAGTGTAAACGGACCATTTTTCACATCTGGAGCATTCCCATAGGGATAGCATTGGAAGTGTGAGTCACAAAAACTACCAGTCCTCTCGACTTCAGCACCAAATGGGCAGTACTAAAAATTGGAGTACAGAAACCATTCAAATATCGGGTGAAAGAGCATGACATGAATAATCTACATTTCAAAACACTTCAATGGACTATAATTCTCCACTTAACAGTGTCAAGTTGTTTAAAAAGTTTACTCCAAATTACTATGGTGAACTTCAACACACCATAGAAACTGAACCGGTAACCACACCGCACCAGTTTGACAAGCAGAAAGTAATTGATGCCATGTCTGAACTAATTTCACTGTAACCAAGTACTAAGCATTGTTACCAACATCACTGTAACTAAGGCAACATGTGTTGTAACTGGTTCCTGGCAGTGCCCTGCAGTTCCCTGCAGCCCCATGTGTGTGCCATTTTCACTGGTTTGGAAAAGCACCAAAAATGGACCACTACCCTCACCTTTCCAAGGTTCTCTACACTTAAATACTGGTCACAGAAACTTCTAACCAGGATGAAATGAAAGGTATGGATGTAAGGATGAAGGCTGGTATGTTTATATTTTGATTTGACCATGTCTTCAGGTCGGAATTCACGATTTCCCGCGGGCAAAAGTTACGCGAAAATCGGCGGCCCCGATGTCGCCTGCCGTACGCTGTCGATCTAAACGCCCTACCTGAGGGAGGTGCGGCGCGAGTTGACACCCGTCTTTGCTTGCCGTATCCAATGAAGCTTTCCACAGAAAACTGTCTGCTTCGGTATGCCAACTTTGGGGTTCTCCTCGTGCATCTATGACTAGTCTTTACTTGGGACCATGACTAGCCAATAGTAAAACTATAAATGCACGTATTACACACTATTCTATAGCCTAACACAGGTGTATAAGTAAAAACCTTACCATCTTGAAGTTGATTTATAGCGTCAATCCGCAGAAAACACAGGATTTACAGAAACCGGAAGTACTATTCCACTGCACTATGGGAGAATATTAAAAATTTTGGATAGTTCTTCCAAAATAAGTATCGGATGTATTTTCAATGTTTCTTGAAATTATAGGGGCTTGAATTGTCATTTTGATTCCATGGTGAAAAATAAGATTTTGACAAGCATCCGGGTATTCAAGCCATCAAGAAATCAAGATGGCGTCAGGTAGGCCACACTCGTGTACACTAGTTTTCTGGAATATTGGGTGCGATTGGTGTTGATTTGCCACAAAACCATACTAATGTGGTAGAATAATCATATAAGCATACTTTTAACACTGAAATGCTGACTTCTTGTTTGATCACAATCTGTAAACGGTGTGTCAATGCGAATCATGTGGTGTGTTGGTCTACCGCCAGTGTCACGCTGAGCTGTGTGTGTGTGTGGGCGAACGTCAAAATTCACAACGTGGGTGGCTGTCCCTGCGTCCACGCGTGGCTCCCCAACTTCTTTCCCATATTTTGTGGCAATAAGCATGTAGCCGTATGACACCAGGAAAAGAAGTATGTTCGATCCACTTCATATTGTGTATCTGACAAGTGCCGAGCTAGAATTTAGAAGATTTAATTCATTCAGTATCAGCAATTAATGTGTTTTTAATTTCCTTATTCAGAGTCAGAGACAGAGATAGGCACTTACCTAATATTTCAAGACTTTATCCCATTGAACCTATCTAATGATCAATGGATGGATCTTGAGAAAAGAAGTGGATTTGCTTTTTAAATGAAGTCTCTATGTCAATTTTAAGTGGAATTACGACCTGTCAAAGGTACCAAATCAGACCCAGAATTCTGCCATAGTTAAGAGTTTAATTTGGATCTAATTTTGTGATCAAGCAAGATGAATCCAAGGTATACTAGATCACTAAAATGATTATTTTGGGCAATTTTCTTTTCAGATAAGCAAGATATACCCTTAAGAATGTAAATAATGATATATTTTATCATAATCAAACAATGTAAAAGCAAATTTTTGATGTCATCTTTTCCCTTGAACTGTGCGCTCTGACAGAACCACGGCAGAATATCGTCTTTGACTCAGGACGTTTGAATGATCATAACTTCCATTTAAATTGACATAATAACTTCATCTAAAAAGCAAAACTACTTATTTTTATCATAGCTATCAATTTCCCACCATATAAAATACATACAATAAGGTCTTAATTGATAGGTAAGTGCCCAACGTTGGGGAGGATGGGATAAGTGTCCAGAGATAATCTCGCCCAAAAAGTTTGCAGGGTCTGTCAAACATACTGCAGCCCCTTAGAAAAAGAAAATGAAAACATTTTCTAGATCATTTTTAACCATAGAACAGGTGGGAACCATTTATTTTTAGGTGCTCAATGATCTTCTCATAATAAAATGGTTCTAAACTTTTAGTTGAACTTTGATGGGGTCAAAGGCAATATTCCCTGCATTCAACCATGTACAAAAAATAATCATTTTAAAGGTCTAGCCAAGCCTGTTAAAATGAGCCCTTGTTTGTAAAGATCCTCCAGTAAATAGCTTCAGAATAAGCTTGCAAAGAAAGGAGAGTTTAACACTACCCAGTTTCAGCTTTATCACAGTTTCACACCTCTCCTGCAGCAGACTCACACAGTGGAGGTATTTCAGTGCCTAACAGAGATGCCACTTTTCCTGTTTTAGCAGGAATTCCTTGTTTTGATTCTAGGATTTCTTTATCAAAGCATGTTTGATTCCTGCGAAAATGTGTCTAAAGTCCAATTGGCAATTTTCCTGGTTTTTGACGGCCAGTGAGTGGCATCTCTGCTTGTTCCAAGTTCAGCAAGGCAAAGCCACTGGCACTGCAAGTGCAAAGGAAATGACAAGAGAGTTAACCAGTTGTCACCACCGAGGTCATTGCCTCTCCCTCTTTCAAGTTTGCACGTGCTTTGCTCTGTATGCGTGGGGGCGTGGTTTCCCCACGCATTGACTCAGGCTGAGGTTGGGTCCAACTCCAATACACAATCCGTATCATATAGCCTCAGGATACACAAAACCAACTGGGAAAACAATAACGAAATCACAGCATTGCATTTTCTCACATTTCTAAGGAATATTGGGCACTTCAGAAGCAAGGACAGGTCGGAAACAAGACAGCTCAGAAATAAGTCCAAGGAGACATCTCAGACTGTCAGTCTGAATCTAAGACTCAGATGCAAAACTGCCAAAAGGAACCATGATTATATCATTCTCTTCCTATACTATAGAACAAGGGGAAAACAACAACCCTAATGATACTGTCCCTATCATAGATTCATACGCTGTTGACCAATACATTTGAAAAGTTTGGGTTTCAAAATCCGAGATGTCTGCTTCCGGGATGACTGGCTTCCGAGATGTCTGCTTCTGACCTGTCCATGCTTCCGATGTGTCCAGTTACCTTTTAAAATAAGCATCTTGACCTAGTGATTTTCAGTACACTTCATCTTGAGATGCTGGTATCAAGATCAGACCTGTGCATACTGGGTACCGGTACACTTCCATATTCCTTAGCTCTAACTTATATACAGGGGTGTGAAATTTCCGCGGAAACGCGGAAATCCGCGTTTTTGGTGCACAGAAAGACCATTTTTGAGATCTATGCAAATCCACTGAGAAAAGAAATTACCATTTGTAGGGGGGGGGGGGTCTGACTTGGAATGTCTGCCAATGCCAATTCCAAACATCCCTGTACAACAGAGTGTGGTTATATTTTGCCCAAATAACATTAAAATCACTTTAATTAAGCTTTATCCTACATAAAGGCATTAACTAGCAAGCCGTATATTACACTTCAGAGGAAATGGGTTTCGGGATTTCACACCCCTGTTATATAGTTTGGCAGTATACCAGATGTGCGCGTCTTGTCCTATGGACTTATTGTACAGCAACTCAGCTTGAAATATGTTTTGCATTGAATTGGGGGAAAAAAGAATTCTTTCACTGAGACTGACTCGTTTCTAGTCACTCATGGTCATGCGCCGATGCGGTCAAACTTTCAATTATACATTTCATTGTTAGTGTCTGGGCCTATAAACTCTTTCATGATCTACTAAAGGCAGTTTATCCTGCTACCGCACCCTCACATAAACTGTACCCCCAACTTTGGGAAAGGCTATAGGCCATATTCCAGCCTTGAAAATTGGCAGTTTAGTACTGTTTTATAGTGTAAAATACACTCATAGAAGCCATACCCTGACTTTGGATAATTCTTATAAGCCTATTTTTTATTAACGTGGCGCAGCGGTGTTTCTGGTATCGCCCAAAAAGCCATGACATTGTATAGGGAGGGTTGATGTATTGATTTTACAATCTGCCTTAAAAGTAAGAAATTTCAGCCATCCCCTATTCTAATTATGTGGAATCTAAGGGGAACATATTGGCACACATTTTAAACCTTATATTTTGTTGCAAAACAGTGTATTATTATACAAATAAAGGTGAAGAAGTTAAAAATTTTCCCAGCAAAGACGCTTGGAATAAGATCGGTTGAAGTATCGCAATATCTTGTGCATATTGTGAGAAATGTTGAGAGTTGATGCAAGCTGGCCCTAAAGACCCATACTGTAGATCTATGGTTTAGAGATTGATACTGTAAATAGAACTGCTGACAAAGAGGTGGAGACAGTAGGAAAATGGCGGATGGCTAGGGAGAGAGGAGTACATGTGTAGCACCGAAATGGCTTAATAACAGGTTAGGCCACACCAAATAAAAAAAATTGGTCTATGGATTTTCATTTTGAGAATATGGTGCGGGAGGGCGAAATTTTAATTTTTATTTTCTAGGAATTAATTATTGTCTATGGATTCTGAACATCATAAATATGGAGAGGGCGATTTTTTATTTTTTTCTTTTTTGCCATTGCATATTTATGCTAGGCCGATATACCTGCTTGCTCCCTCAGAGTGTCTACGGAGTAATTTATGCCTATCCAATGAGGGGTCTGCCATTCCTGTACCTTTATTATTAATCATATATTTATTGCTTGATCAAAAAAAAAAAAAATGAAAATCCCTGCAAATGAGGCGGGCGGGATCCATAGACATGTTATTTTTCAAATAAAAATAAAATTTTAATTTCTGAAAAACAGGGGCGGGAAATCCATAGACCAATCTTTTAATTTGGTGTGGCCTTAGTAAAAGCGATTTGAGCTGTCCCAGTCGATACAGTGATAGTATAGGCACCTCTTCAAGGCCTAAAGTTTAGATATCATTTTCGCCAGCCATGGCGAGAAAATACCAAAATGGGGAGTGTACCAGGAGACAATCGCTGCCCGGGGAGAAAGCCGGGGATGGCGACAAAAGGTCTCAGGGATGAAAGTCTTCAGGGAATTCCCTGATTTCAGGGATTTTAGAGTTCCAGGGCCCTATACATTCATATAGAAACCCAGGTTTTTGGGGCGAATATTGGTCCATTTCAGGGATTTTCGTGCTCTGTGACTTTCATCCCTGAGGTCTACAGGTCAGGACATATGAGGGGAGGACCCCACCCAGCAGTCCGCTGCTCATGGTCTCTTTTGCGCCACGTTTGTTGAACGTAGTTCAGAATCCTATATTTTGGTTTCTGGTTTGTAGCCACAGCTTTAAGAGAGAATTTAAGGTACCGTAATCTCCCGCCTATAAGAAGCGTCTTCTATGCCAAACAAAAGCCAAAAGGGCCATTTAGACATTGCCAAAAGAGGGGGTGCGTCTTATAGGAGGGGTAAAATTACATTAGATTAGTACAAAACTGGTCCAAATCCTGCCCCAGGTGCGTCTTATAGCTCTCCTTTCAACTCAGGGTGCGTCTTATACGAGGGAGATTACGGTACTTCAAACACTAGATATCAGTGCTGTTTTCAATACAAGTTAGCTGATGGGAAAGGTCAGCACACTAAGTATGTACTTGGACGCTGGCAGCTTGTCACCCCATTGTTAACTATGGATTGATCATATAAGCACGCCACCAGTATGACCTTTGTGTATGATATTGGGTGTACATCTATTTACTGCAAGCTGACTATGGAGAGAAATATGTTAATGTGCCACGTGAGAATATCAGTAAGCTTATGTGTGGTGTGTAACGTTAATATAGGGGAAAATACTTGTCTTTTACACTCTCAGAGAACAGTTTTGAATTAATATTTTGGCCAAAAGTAATACTAACTTAAGAAATAGATCAAGAAGCTTATACCCCTCTGATAATGAGGCATATCAATATACCGTAATCTCCTGCGTATAAGGCGCGTCTTATAGGCCAAACAAAATGCTGCTGGGTCTTATAAATGTGAGGAGGCAAGTTAAAAGGACAGTCTGAGGGGGATTAGTACCAATTCTGGCCACCAGGGGGACACCACTATGGCCTAAAAGGGGGAAAATATACCAAAAATAGTTATATACTACTTTTTTATGTAGATTACAATCGTCCTAAAGGGAAATTCCCATTTTTAAGGAAAACCTTCCAAATTTGGAATGTAAATAGAATGTTTTTGGGCATTTGAGGGCAGAAATCAGTGTTTTTGTTGATATTGGTTGCCATGGAAACATTATTTTTACTCAAAATTGAGGAATCAAAAAAGCCTATTGGTAGCCACACCCACAAGGATCGGTGTGTTGAAAAGATGGTAAAAATCTGATAATCAGATCAAATTTTATGAGAAAAAGAATGTGAAGAATATGACAATTTCCCTAATTTGCAGAATTATGCCTAATTATACATATCATCTGATATATGTCATGAAATATACAAGGTAGACCTTATTTGGGATTTGAATAGGTCGGTAACCATCTAAGTTAATAGAACCGTAACTCTGAAACTAGCAGATATATTTTCTCATGTAATATACCATTGGAAAGTTCATGGCCTGAATTTAAAAATTGACTTTTTCCCTGGGGGACCCTTTTTGCTTGGCTATACACATATGTGGGAGGTAAATTGCCTTGAGTTTGGGGTGCGCCTTATAGGGGGGGTATTTTTACTATAGAACAGTACTAAACTGACAAAAATCTGCCCTCAGGGGGGTGCCTTCTCTGAGTTGGGGGGCGCCTTATACATGAGTTGCCCTTATACGAGGGAGATTATGGTAACACCCTTTTCTTTTCAACGACTCATTACATTTTTCTTGTACTCTACTCACACATTCAGACATTCTCCTTGAAACCACTCGTTGTAATCATTTGAAGTCGTTCACACATGTATTTCCAGAAATTACTTTGATTATATTAGTTGGCTATTCTAACATATTACCAATGCCATATTTAGAACACAGACTGTTGCTCTTAATAATTGGATTCATTATTCACTCATTTTCGTTTGTCATTCTCAAAATATTGTAAGAGACATTTCATCATGCTCTATATTTTCGATGTTAACAGGCAACAAAAATGGGGGAGTGGCCCCAGCTGCCAAAGGTGGGATGTTCTTTCATTTATCACGCCTAGCCTTAAGGAATATTTTTCTACCTTCACTGCTATAGAAATAGAAATCTGCGTACATACCTGGAAATTCTCCACGTCTATCGTATTTCATGAATATTTACTAACAGTCACAGGATTCACATACATGTAGTTGTGATGGGCAGTTGGGTTGAAAAGACGAATTATAATACAGTCATTAAGAATCTTGTTTTAACGGAGAGTTTGCAGGTATGTAATAGGGTCTAACACAGTCTTGGTTTCAATAACATAATTACTATAACACAACATGTATTATTAATTACAGTAAAATTCATTTACAACGTACTACTTGGGACAAGCAAAAAAAATTGTTGTAAACGAAATTCGTAGTATCCAAACATACCATTTCAGAGGGGAGCAAGTGGGCAGGGAAGAAGCTTCAACACCTACACTTACTTCCCTTTGATATTACTGACCTCTAAGGACACTAAGGTGGGCAAGGAAAATGCCCTGATACCTATAACTTTTTTCTGATGTCAACCAACACTAAGAAAAAAAGGTTTATGTCAAAATTACTTTGTTATTCAGAGGCAGAGGAAGCAAATTTTGATGGATCTGATTTTAGCCTCAGGCTTCAATTTCACCTTATTGATCAAATTTATAAGGGGGAAACTTTTGGATGATTGGGGATCTTGTTATGATGTCTTGGGAAAATTGTGGAGGGGGCCCAGACATATTCAAGATGTCCTTACACAAGACCCTCCCCCCCCCATACCCCCTGCATGTTATGACCGCACACAGGCACAGGTAGACGGGAGAGATGTCCATACACAAGCCCCTCACACCCTATCATCAAGAAGCCCTATCACAACCCCAACACCTCTCAGATTTCCTGTACCCCCACCCACACGTTTAGAACATGAAGGTAATCGGGAGTAGAAGCCCTATCACACCCCCTAACACCTCTCATATCTGCCGTACCCCCACCCCCCCCCCCCACAGGTTTAGAGCATGAAAGTAGTCGGGAGTAGAGGCCTTGTCACACCCCCTAATACCTCTCAGATCTTCCTACTCTCACTCACACTCAGGGTGAGAGGGAGGAAACGGCCTAACAAAGGGCCTAGCTTCCTTTGAAGTCATTGTAATGCCAGGTTCTCATTTATAAACTACACAAAATTCGTTGTAAACGATTTCAGGCCATGTGAACTTCGTTGTAAGGGGATTCATTTACTATAGAGTAATTTGGGACAAGATGATTTGCTTGTTATAACCGAAAATTCGTTGTAACAGGATTCGTTGTGGCAGAATATTACTGTACATAATGCACTACATGTACTGATAATAGGTTTTACACCAGCTGTGTTTTCTCAGGAATCTGGGACGAAACAATCAGTTGTATTTCATCATGTATTCACATTAATTTCAGATGGTCAATTAGGCACTAGATTTTCATAGATAAAATACATTAATGTACGTACGATAACCAAAGCCTAATGACACAATAGATGAATAATTTAGCTTTAGGAAATATACCTAAAATGACACTTAAATCATAAGAAGGTACTACATGTATGTATTATATAATAGATTAATAGCGAGCTGCCATTCCTTTATATTAAGATAATCACTAGCAATCCTTCATTAAGATTAATTGTGAGTAGTAAACATTGCACTTAACCGTCTCATCATACATAAATGGATGTTTCATATCCCAGGCCAAAAGTCAGAGTGTGTCCTGAGATAATAGTCTCTCAAACAGAAAGACAGTATTATATAAAGGGATGGTGGCAAGATATCTTCCTCAAGGACCCGTTCACATTGTGTCTGAAATGGCCAGTACCTTTAATATGCAGTATTACCTTGTTTGAAGTAAGAACGTTTCCTCTAACCGTTTACTGACCTACACTGTAACCTCATATTCTAGGTCCTACCAAGAAGGAGAAGAAGAACAAGAAGGGAACTACCCTTAAGCTGAATGAGTTCTTGGCCGGCACGCCAATTGCGCGCACCGTCCAAGTTTCCAGCAGTTCATGGGCGGATGAAGTTGATGAAGAGCTAAGTGAGTCTTACCTTTTCGTAGTCCAACCCATATTTTGTAATAAAGTGTTGTTCTATGAGTCACAGTTTTTATTCCATGAGTGAAATGGACTTACCGTAATCTCCCACGTATAAGACGCAGAGCATGTATAAGATGCACCCCTAACTTGCCAATGGCTGTTCCGCGTATACCGAGGTAGCGTACTGTCCAATGGGCGCCGCCATTGTTGGAGCTGATTAACAGCTGTTAAAACTGATAACAGTTAACAGATGGGTACCATCTGCCCCCCAAGAGGACCGCAGTGAAGACTTGGTGTCATTTCATTGGCTGATAATTAAACCAGCTAAGTCGGTATAAGACGCACCTCTTAAGGCTGGATTTTGTAAGATTATTACATTTCGGAGGACGAGTGTGGGACCCGTCTACACCTCAACACTACCTTGCTTCTTCTGGCATGGTTGCCATGCTCGCCTCACCTCATCAGCTTCCGTTGATAAGGGGGTCTCCAGGGTGATCGTTGTTGCCAATAAACAATGATGCATCATCACCTAGGATACATAGATTTGTTGTGTATCCCCAGGGTCCTGGAGAAGTGTACACTCTCCAGGCCCTAGGCAGGAACTCCAAACATTTGTTTTGGAGAATATTAAATTATTATTCAATATGGGTGGTAGTCACAAGGTTTCGATCCCATTGGATCTCATCAGGTGTTCAGTGAGGTTTTGAAGGCATATGACTTTGTCACAGTTTCACCATAATTAATGCATTAAATAATTTTGTGTGGTTTTTTGGTAGATTTTATGAGAAAAAATACCAAAATGGTGTGTGGAGACATTTCACTAATTCAGGGATTATAAATTTTTATAAAGAGAATTAGTCTCTTGGAATGAGATGTCAAATGAGATTGTGGGGCCAGAGTGTTTAGACTGATGGATTTATCAAATGTAAATTTTCTCTGAATAGCCCCTATTGGCACTGTGTGTCAACAAAGAAACTTATTACCCGGTAAAAAAAAAAAAAAAAAAAGATTATTACATTTCTATAATAAAAAAAAAACCTTGCATATAAGATGCACCCCCAACTTAAGAAATTCCTATAAGACTCACCAGGCATTTGTTTGGCGTAGAAGACGTGTCTTATACGCGAGAGATTACCGTAGTACATGTGTATTGATTTTAAACAACTACCATCATATTTTTACAGCAATGGCTCCACAAGTCCAAAACTTTGAGCTGCCCACAGCACCAAGAGCGGCACGTGGGGCAGACATTGACATGGAGCGCGTTCCAACCAGACCCCCATTTACGGCCTATGTCGGCAACTTGCCATTTGATGTTGAGGACAGTGAGATTGAGAACTTCTTCCATGGACTAGATGTAAGAAACTGACTGTAGAAGCAGTGTAGCTATTGCCATTCATACCGTGTGTATTTTATGCTTTGACTTTGTGCACAGGTAAAAAAATGTTGATTTTATGATACATCTGATTCAAGTAACATGTGTTGAAGTAGAATCATGGTAACCCAATATCTCTTATATTTGTAGGTTGTAGGTATCCGGATTCCTGATGGTCGAGTGAAGAAGTTTGGTTATGTAGAGTTTGCAGACCAACGGAACCTACTTGAGGCCCTAGCCTTAGATGACGAGGTACGTTTCTGTTAGTAAATAGAGAGAAACTAACAGACATTTGATTTGTTCAGAAAGTTGGATGTTTAGGTGGTGAATAGGTCATTCTTGCGATTTGCATAAATCTGTTTAGAAAATATATTTAACATTGAGGGGGAGGGGGTCAATGTATCGGCCCCTATACCATAAGATTCACTTCAGATGCCGATTACCACCAAGGAAAGGGATTGGATATTTCTTCAAATCCTAGTCCCATGCCTGAACTTATTTGTTAGTGCAGTGTAGTGCAGATTAAGTAACAGCTGAGTTTGTTAAAGCTTTCAAAATGTCTCGAGGGCATGCCAGTTCAAGTCATTTGAAAAGCCTCTATGCAAAAAAAAAAAAAAAAATGTCAAGGGTTCTCTACTGATTGTAATCTCTTTGCTAAAGGTTTGATTTCTTTCATATATTTTGCAGAAAATGAGAAATAACCAAATCCGTGTAGACCTAGCAGAAGGTCAACAAAGTAAGTACATGTATCCAGAAAAGGGATGTTTGTTCACATTTAGTTTTTTTTTTTTCTGTTGTAACATCTATTTACCCTAATCTACCTACTATGAAAGTACTGAAACATTTGTGCCTACAAGCTTAAATGCAATAGTGTTGTATGAACTTTTTTGTGCTCGTAATTGGAACACTTCTTTTGACCCTCTTTCAAAACTTTGAAAATGCAGTTACTATCTCAGTGCACTGAGGCGACAATATTTGCCCAGAGTGTAAAGCTCAGACTCATGTATGTGCCTAGGCTTATATGTAAGGTTTTATGGTAATGTAATGAACTAAGACGGTACCTACACTACCCCCTTTGCTGTCTTTAGCTAACACTCTACTGTTTACCCCCAGATGACCGTGATAATCGGCGAGGTGGTTATGGTGACAGAGACCGTGGTGAGCGTGAGATAGATGACAGCCGGACAGAGGGAGACTGGAGAAGGAAGGACCCAAGTGGTATGTCTTCTTACGCTATACTTCCCACACTCAGTGGCCTGACATTTGTTACAGTGTACTATTTTATGGTCCTGCACAAATATCTGCCAGTATACGCTGGTATTCTCAGCACCTGTAGACCATTTCGTTTACTCTGTGGAGAAATGGTTGTGACTAATACCAAAGAGTATAGTAGTGTAGGGGCACTGTTTTAGGATGGTTTCGGTACAAGTTGGTCAGTTCCCGAGCGGGGCGGACACTCAGGTCTAAGGTCGGCTATGCCGGGCGAGTGGTGGCAGCACTGCTCCCCGGACTTCTTGGCCTGGACTCGAGAGGTCGCCACCCAACCCCTGTTGCCTTGTATATAAGGCCGGGTCGGTGACTGGCGAGAGGAGTAGAAGGAGCGTTTCCCCTCCTCTGGCTCCGAGAACTTACATAGGTAGCTCATTGTCTGAATACTCTGATACGGATACCTTTGATACGGGTACCTTTGCATTCGGAAACCTTTAGTCTGATTGTACGTAGGATCCTGAATAAAACTTGTTGCCTCTTCTGTACCGGAGATTGTCGTTTGGTAGTCCTTTCCGGATTAGACACGCGAACACGAACTCGGAATACGTGACCATTACACTTGTGCCGTGACCAGGATCAGTTAAGTAAGAGACTACAGTGCGCAGCCATGGCTGAACAAGTTGATTTGGGTATTAAGAATGAGTCAGTTCCAATAACACCATGTGTTGGGGGAACTGCATATATGGACTATAGGGAACCGATTCGGAATGTTGGGGATTCGGGAAGTACGGATTCGGAAGCCAGTGGGGACACCTCTATGGGCTTTGAGGGGACTGTAGCGGTTAATCAGATCCGAACAATAACCCCATTCCGAAGCCTAAGGTGAGCTCTGATCAGAATAATCCAAATCCGGGAACCCATCCCGATCCGGGATCTCAACCTAATTCGGGAACTGGGTCTGACTCGGAATCCAATAAGAATATGTACGGTGATGGGACTTGGGGTAACCCGAATCATTCGAATCCAGGATACTTTGGAACTACAGGATCTGGTGGGGGTGGTAGGAAGAGTAAGGAACAGCAGATGTTAGACTGGAGCTTGGAACTGTGTACGAGGTTGCGAAGTAGGGAGATTTTTGCCAAGAAAAGCCAAATCGAGACCAAGCCCTTTGATGGATCCGAACCTTGGAGGGATTGGTTTTCTGATTTTACGGTCAATAGGGAGGTTGATGGATATTCTGAAGAAGTTATTCTTTGCCTATCCTAATACGATGTCTTAAGAAAGGACCCGGGAGAATAGCAGTAGATCAGTGGAGATCCCAGTTCCGGGGGAAGGGAACTTTCGCTCAGTTCGTAGAATTGGGTAGTTGGTATTTAGGAAGTATTGTCTCTGAGGATCCTATGACTTAGTATAAGAAAAGGATTCAGAAGCCAGGAGAATCGGTCAGAATACATGGGTTAGAACTTCAAATCTTGTTACGAAGAGCTAGACCCAATATGGTCTTGGATGATGATTACACAGGTAGTGAAATGATCTCTCACTTTATTAAAGGACTGAGAGAGAAAGACCATCAGGATTGTGCATATAGAGCCTGGAAACGTGGGGCCAATATAAAAACTCTATTCGATGCGATTGATGACCTGACGTTAAAAAAGATATTCCTTACAGGATTCGTACCTCAGGAAAGCAATAGCTCGGTAAAGCCTACTCTGAAACCAGCAGAGAAGGTTGTTGCAGCTCCAGTGTCTGAAGCTGGATGTGAATTTGAGATTGTGCAATTTGAGGAAGAAGATGGTAGTATTTCTGCTATCTGATTCCCCAAGGGAACTGATAAGAAATTTATCCCCCGACGTAGTTTTACTACTCAGCCCCAGAAGGGGGGGTAATGAAAATACTGGGGAGAAACCCTCTGAAGTTAAGACGGCACTTCCGAAGAAAGAAAACCGGGACTCCCCACTAGATATGAAAAGTGTGATGGAGAATATGATGAAGTCTTTTAGGGAAGAGATTGAGTGCCATCGGTGGAATAGGCCCCGGTTTGATAAATCTAGGGTCAGATGCTATAGATGTCAGAAGATGGGACATATTGCGTATGATTGTCGGGCTCCTAAACCAGTAGCTCGGAATGTATCTGGTGTTGAGGAGGTAGACGAGAATTCGGAAAATTAGAGAGGGTTGGGATTATGGCGAAAGACTCACCCCGTAGAATTAATGTAAGCCACAGTACTGTCCTCAGTAAATCGTCTGAAGAATCCGAGATGAGTACGTCTGGCAGAGTAGGTAGGGAGGCTGATCACCCCCCTCTTCTCGGGGCCAAAGACCCTAGTGAATCAGTTGATCAAGATATTGAGAACGTACCAGTTACCACTAGGGAAGAGGAAGGGCCGTGGGTTCAAGAACTCGCACGTGCATGTGTGGTACACCTTCCCCCGGATCACCCCTGTTTGAAGCACATACGACAAAGAGGGTTGGATCTCGGCGTTTCAGAAGATTTTGATTGGTTTACTGGGAACTCCTCCCCACTCGAAATTCGGAGATGGTATGTACCTGTTACGCTTCAGGGTAGGACTGGGGAATTCTTGGTAGATACAGAGGCTAGCCACTTGTTAATCTCCAAGTGATTGCTCAGCCACTTGCCGGCCAAGACTGAGAACCTCATAACGGGGGTAAGGGCTTGTACGGCTGATGGGTCAGATATGCAGGTGGTTGGTAAGACATTTATTAAGGCGGAGATCGGGCAGAGAGAATTTGTCCTATGTCAGATAATAGCTGAGGTGAAGGATGATGGCATACTCGGATTGGACTTCGCGAGTCTTTTTGAAGCGGAGTTGAACCCGAGTCAGGGCATTTTGAGTATTAAGGAACCGTATGATATCCAAGTTGTATGTTTGCTCCATCAGATCAGTTCAGTAGCCAGCGTAGTGGACACAGTTAAGATCCCTCCGGGTGTTGCCTGTGATGTGCTATGTACTACTGACAATCCATTTTGGAATGTGCTCCCAGTCATGAATCGGGGATGGACACCATCTATCTCAAGAAAGGTTCGGAAATTAGGGGAATGACACTGGTAAATATGGTTGCCCAGTCGGCTAACAAACCGGAAAAGGAAGTGGTCCTACCGGGAAAGGTGAAACTGAATGAGCAATTTGATACGATGATTGAGGAATCTTCTTTGGAAAATAGCTACCCGTAGATGGAAGCGCGGAATCTGTTACGGAGGTACGAGGAGGCATTCGGTGCCAGGATATCAACTCACCAGAAATTCATTGCTCTGTCAGACTCCAAGTCATGCCTTCAAGCAATGAACCAATATGAACCAAACAATCCTTTGATACAAGATATCAGGGACAAAACCAACAACCTTGAGAAAGCAAAAAAAGATGTGGTTTTCTGCTGGCTGCCGAGCCATATTGGCATAGACGGAAACGAGGCAGCAGATGAAGCGGCAAAGTCAGCACTGAAACTGACACCTCGAAAAGTGCCAATCCCACACACGGACCTGACATCAACCATCAAGAAATATGTGAAACTGAAATGGCAAGCTGACTGGAAGAAGCAGCATGAGAACAAGCTACACTCCATTCAGCCTCAACTGAAAGGAAAGGGTGAAAAAAGAAAACTATCCAGATCAGACGAAGTGAAACTAACACGTCTACGAATTGGCCACACAAGGCTTACACACGGTCACCATCTGAAACGTGAAGCCCAACCAATGTGCCAAGAATGCAAGACTGAACTCACAGTTAAGCATATCTTGCTCCACTGTCGAAGGACTGCAAGCAACAGAAGAAAATATCTTAAAAATGCAACAACACTGAAAGCTGTCTTCAACACAATAGAAACAAAAGAACTCCTGAACTTCCTCAAAGAATCAAACTTATATAAGTACATATAGATCATACAAACATATAATTTAAAAAAAAAAAAAAAAAAAAATCGAAAAATGGCTGGTCCGTCAGTGTCAGGATAATGTGACCGACCGGGTGATGTGTCTACAGTTTGCGACATGTTACCTGCGTGAGGCAGCACGATAAAGAGGGGCCTTGAGCCACGAGTGGTATTTCACCGCTACGAGCCGTGTCCCACTGCTACAAGCAGACTCATAAATATATGCACGCGCGCACACACACCCACCCACTCACATGCGCAAACCCGAGGTAGGCCCTCAGCCTACCATTACTATTGAATAGTTTAAAATTCTTGAATGTCTGAGTTCCTCGATGGCCCCCGGACGTAAAACTAAACAAACAAACAAACTCAGGTGGGCCCCTAGGTCGGAATGATAAGGCGTTACACCATATCAATACCGGAGATGCCGAACCTTTCAAGATTCCGTACAGACTGGGTCAACAAAACCTTGGATGCGTTAGGAGGGAACAACTGGTTCTGTACCCTGGACCTACAATCCGGGTACTGGCAGATTGGGATGAACCCTGGTGACATAGAGAAAACAGTGTTTTCCAGTCATCTGGGATTGTTTGAATACAAGGTTATGCCATTTGGGCTGTGCAATGCGCCAGCCACCTTTGAGGCCATGATGGAAGCTCTGTTGAGTGATCTGTTATGGAGGAAATGTTTGGTATACCTGGATGATGTAATTGTTTTTGGTAAAACATTCCGTCAGTGTCTGAACAATTTGGAAGAGGTTATGAAAAGGCTGATGTCCAATGGACTGCGTCTGAAAGCTAAGAAGTGTGAGTTGTTTAGGAATTCCATCACGTACTTGGGAAGAATAATATCTCCGGAAGGGATTAAGGCTGATCCTGAAAAGGTGGAGAGTGTGCGGAACTTGGAAAGACCAGTGACTGCTAAGCAGGTGAGGTCATTCTTAGGCTTTTTTAGCTATAATAGGGATCTTATTCCGGGTTACTCGAGAGTGAGCTTTTCCCCTACAAAGCATTGCACACTGGACACACGGAAGGTCAAAGGAACCTTTCCCGTTGGGGGATGAACAGGAGAAAGCATTCGTTAAGTTGAAAGATTTATTTACGGATACTCCGGTATTAAAGTACCCCACGGCAGCGGGGCACTTTATTTTGGATACAGATGCTAGCAACGACAGCATTGGAGCCGCACTGTCTCAGGTCCAGGATGGTGTTGAGGTTCTAATTGCGTTTGCCAGCAACACTCTGAATAAGGCTCAGAAGAATACTGTACCACTAAGACGGAACTCTTGGCGGTGGTAGTGTACACTAAGAAATTTAGACATTTCTTGTGGGGGTCGGATTTTACGTTGCGGACTGATCATTCATCACTCCGGTGGCTACTTAACTTTAAGGATGCCGAAGGGATGATGGGAAGATGGTTGGCCCACCTTTCGGAATTCGGATTGGAGAACAGTCAGATTCAACATAGGTCAGGGAATAAGCATACGAATATTGATGCCTTGAGTAGAAGGCCCATTAAGAAGTGTAACCGGGAGGATTGCGACGACTGTGGGAAGCATAACATGGTCATTGCGGACATAAGAACACCATATAGGGATCATCCGGAAATACTGATTGAGTGGTCACCCGAGACTATTCGTCAGTTTCAGAATAAAGACTCTACCACTAAGAAGCTCCTGGAAACTGTTCCATATGGGATAAAACCTATAAGGCCTGCTATTAGTATGGAGAATAGGGAGATGAGGAGATTTTTAGCTCAATGGGCCGAGTTGGAAGTCTGGGATGGAATTCTATGTAGATGGAAGATAAGTCCGATTAATAAGGTGCTTCAGATTGTCATCCCGAATGCTATGCGGCGGGATGTTATGTATTATTGTCATGGCCACATTACAAGTGGCCATTTTGGGAAGAATAAATCTCTGGAAAGACTTTGCCGGAGATACTATTGGCCAGGGATGAGTGGAGATTTGCTTAGGTGGATTGCCACTTATCCTGATTGCTGTAAGAATAAGCCTGGAGAAAGGTTAGGTAAGAATCCCTTGGTTCAGGAACTGTTCGGAGTACATTTTGCCAGGATTGCAATTGACATCATAAGTGGGTTTACTAGAACCCCTAGGGATAACACTTGCATGATGGTGGTGTGCGATTATTATACGAAATTTACGAAGGTGTTCCCTCTGAAGGATCATAAAACTGTCACTTGTGCGGAAGCATTTGTAAGAGGCTGGGTGTTGCAGTTCGGGGTTCCCCTGATGCTTCACAGTGATCAAGGAAGGGAGTTTGAGTCGGAATTGTTTCAGGAAATGTGTAATTACTTGGCTATCTGTAAGACGCATACAAACCCGTATCATCCCCAGTCGGATGGCCTGGTAGAAAGGTTCAATAGAACCTTACTGCAAGTCCTGAAACCATTAGTAAATAAGTATCAGGATGATTGGGATGTTCAATGCGATTTCATAGTTCATGCATATAACAGTACGGTGCATGCTTCTACTAAAATGTTGGTTTATGGTGAAGACATCATAATGCCAGCGGACCTGGTGTTTGGTGTGATCGGAATTAGTCCCGAAACTCCCTGTAGCATAATGTTTGTGGAAGCTCTAAGGGACAATTTTAAGAAGGCTTATGAACTCGTTAGGAACCAATTGGAAAAATCAGCAAATTGGCAGAAGTTAGGGTACGATACTGGATTAAACCCTAGATTCTTCAGGGTAGGTGATAGGGTCCTTAGGTTCTATAAACCTCTTGATAGATTAAAGGTGGTATCTAGTTGGGACGGTCCACATATAATCACACAGATTATTTCGGAAACCACCTGTTTTATAAAAGATCTGAATAGCAATATGACAAGATGTCATGTGGAAGTGTTACGACCCTATAGGGGTAGAAAACTAGCAGAGGAAATGTACGGAGTGTCCGGATGTTAGAGAGTTACCTGAGTTTGTGGATCTACCCGAGTTGGGACATTTGACCGATATGAAGGATGTGGATGAAGGTAAGGAAACCGTTCCGGATGAAATTGTGGATTCTGAAAAGAAGAAGAAGCCGAGGAAAATGCCTATGCTAGGTACGCGGAAAAGAAGACGTAGGAAGAAGAATGTGACCGAGGTTAATGAGAAAGAGTGAGTGAGTGAGTAATAGATGTTTAACGCCATTTCGACAGCTAAGGTCATATTCATGGCGAGAACTACATTACACAATTTCACAGAGGAATGTGTCAGTGCCCACGCATATGTGCACCACACACATCCTGAGGGGATAGGAAAGAGGAGAAATAGACCCTTTTAAGTGGGCTAGGGAAGCCCGTAATGAGAAAGATAGAGGAAATATTAAGAATAAGAAAGTCTCAGCAGGATTTGGAAAGACTAAGCAAAGACCTTTGACCGCGCAATTAGGGTTCTCGCGAGAAGATCCGCCATCTTGTCAAATCAAGCGTGGTGACCGGCAGTGTCAACGCGCCTGAGGCGATTTGGGAAGCGTCTTTTCGCGGAATAAGACAGTGTAGAAGTAAGAATCTCTGAACATTCGTTAGGATAACCATTTAGGCTGCAAACTGTCGTGCCTGTGGGTACTTTTGTTTCTGTTGTGCGTTGTAATGGCGCAAAGTATGTTGTCCAAGGAGGTTAAGATGGAGGTTGGAGAGGGCCGGGTCAGTCCGGTCAATTCAGAAGACGAAAGATTGTTGGAAGAAGCAGTTGAGACGATTGTAGGAATCAGTAGTCAGAACACCAGTACGGACTCTGAAAGAATTGAGATGAATATTACCTCACATGTCGACGATGGAAGTACGAACCCCACTATTCGGGAAGATGAAACGGCTAGGAAAGATACACTCGGAAAGGAAAAAGGCACGGAGGCTAGGGAAACCGCCGCCGCCATCTTGGATCCTGAGAGCGAACAGGGATATCTGAATTTCGAGACCGGAGTTATCCGGTGGCCTAATGGTGATACCATTCTGATCGATAGGAATAAGATTTGGGATGAGAAATTAAGTAAGCCACATAAGATAAATAAGAAATGGAGTCGGCTGATCAGGGACATGATTCCTGCGGGTTTAACGATCCCGAGTCTCTGGTATACGAATTATATGGACATGGCTACGGGGATGGCGAAATGCTCCATATTCTATCAGATCTGTGAATCCGTTAAGAAGAGCTGGGATAGTACCCATCCGGATAGGGAGGCCTCTGATACCCTATTCTACCTCGGTGGACCGGGCAGTACTTGTACGAAGAAGTTGGATGACTTGATACCGGAAGCAACTCCTGTAGGTCGGATGAGTACGAGGTCTTCTACCATACCTTTTGATCCATCTTTTTCCCAGTTAGAGGAAAACGGATTAAGAATGAGTCAATTCGGGATAAGGTACTTAAAAAGTAAGATTGAGGAGCAGGATGAGGTTCTTCTGAAACAAAAGAGTGAATTGGAAGCAATCAGAATGGACGAGGAAAATAAGTCAGACATGGCAAGGCTAAGGCTGGCACAGAATCTAACTACCCATGGGGCCGCTAAGAAACTGTCGGATGAAGAATTTAAGGTGACTGTTACCAAAAGAGCTAGGAATCTGTTAAAGAAGAGGATGAAGGAGGATAAGAAAAAGCTTGAGAAAGAGAAATTTGAGAAGGAAAAGACTGAGGGGATAAGCCCGGAAATCAGAGCAAGGACACAGTGTCCGACTCTAAATCGGAAGCTTCAGAAGGAGATCTGGAAGGAGAGACGGATGAGAAGATGGATACGGGATCGAATCCGGATTGGGATTGGACCGTCAATATCCAGCATCCGGAGCAGTACGATAATGATCCGAATCTGACCATAGATGAGAAGAGAATCCAGGCCTATGTTAAGTCAGGATTCAGAGATTTTGTTCCGAAAAGTCTGCTTGAATGTAAGAGAAACAAGAAGTATTTCGGGTGCCCTCCTCTGATAAATGCAAATGGTGAAGACGATTTGGAAGAATGGATGAAGATGACTAGGAAAGATAAGAATACCTATATGTTCTACGTCAGTTGGGTTGAACAAACTCTGGATAATCGGAATGATAAGTACTATGACTTCGACGCCAACAGTAAATAAGATGTCGGATGAGTCATTTAAGATTCAGGAATATGTTGTTCGCAATTGGCAGCAACAACATGAAGAGAGGTCAGTCGCGTATCTGAACGACGTAGTGTCTTCGGTAGTACAACTGACCCAACACGTTCAGAGTCTGGAGCTGTCCCAGTTGGACAAGGAAAAGGCTGAGAAACATGAGGTTAAGATGAAGGAGTTAGCAAGTAGGGAAAACAAAATAAATAAGAGCAACGATTATCGGAAATCAGAAGTTGCGAAGGCGAGGTCGGAAACCGATGTTAAGTATGCGATTTATGGAGGCATTCGGAATACTCATGGCCGCTTAGGACGGGACCCATAGGCACGCCAAGGAATTGTTGGATGAACAGATTTCAGATTATGGTCTGGAGCCTGAAAAGGACGTGGAGGTTAAGGATAAAGAGGATACGGAGATGGAAGGTCAAGTTAATACGATATCGTTATGAATAAAGTGGTCCTGCCAGTTATGATGTGGGTACCTACCTGGAATGATGGGACGTGCAGCCGAGCCGTGCTATTATCAGGAACCGGCAATCCTGGACGAAAGACGTCCGGACTTTGGATCTGTGGTAGCTGTTGGGAATGCTGTATTATTCAACCCTGATTTACGCTGTATCAGTTCTTCTGTACACACGTTTTAGGACTATAGGACCGCACAGGATACGGGTGCATCCTATGGATGGTGGTTACATGTACATTCGAATATTCCACATCGGTTTGCAACCAACTCAAATCTCCATGAACATTACAACTACAACTTCTGATTACATACTATTACAGGACTGTACAAGTCAGAGCTGGGGGCACTGAAACGGCCTACAAACTATAGACCTCAAGTTCAGGACCCGATGGATCAGGACGACATTGAAATCAGAGACTTTCATAGTACATTCCCTATTGTCATCGTATCATCTACATTTACGAATTTTACCTACCATTCTGAAACCACTTGTAAGGTATTCTACTACTCTGGTAGTTTACCATTTAAGATAATCAGGAATCTGGTAATTGTTAAGATCAGATTGGTGTATTTAATTCAAAATGTGTTCATGACCATTTTTCAGTTTATTCCATATTATAAGACCCTACAGGTGTTCACGTAAAAGAATATATTATATGCACAATTATTTTTGTATAAAAAAAAAAGGGTCTAGAGGTAGCTATTATAATCAGGATTTCTAAATACAGCTATTCAGAGTAATTTATACCTACCCATTGCATATTTTCTGATGCTATATTTGATTATAATGTTCTAAGTTTGGGTACAATAGTACAATATCATTTGAGTTATTAGATTCTATAGTCAAGCTATGTGTGAGTTCGGTAAAAATCTATTTTATACCTGACTTGGTGTGACACTTACAGTATATTGTTACTATATTACTCGGTACACACTTCATAGAATGTTTTGTCAGGTGTTGAGCCAGACAACTCATATGCTAAACCATATGCCCTATATTGTACATTTGTATTAATACTATAACTTAAGTTACTACCCTAATTGTGTAGCACCTTGTCATAGTCTTGGTGGGGGTAGTGTAGGGGTACTGTTTTAGGATGGTTTCGGTACGAGTTGGTCAGTTCCCGAGCGGGGCGGACACTCGGGTCTAAGGTCGGCTATGCCGGGCGAGTGGTGGCAGCACTGCTCCCCGGACTTCTTGGCCTGGACTCGAGAGGTCGCCACCCAACCCCTGTTGCCTTGTATATAAGGCTAGGTTGGCGACTGGCGAGAGGAGGAACCCTCTCGGGTTCCATATGTAGAAGGAGTGTTTCCCCTGCTCTGGCTCCAAGAACTTACATAGGTAGCTCATTGTCTGATTGTCTGAATACTCTGATAAGGATACCTTTGATACGGGTACCTTTGCATTCGGAAACCTTTAGTCTGATTGTACGTAGGATCCTGAATAAAACTTGTTGCCTCTTCTGTACCGGAGATTGTCGCGTGTCTAGTCCTTTCCGGATTAGACACGCGAACACGAACTCGGAATACGTGACCATTACAGTAGTTAATGATACTGTTGGTTGTGTATCATCTCCGTGTAACTGATCAAACAGGAAATCTGATGAATGAATAGTTGTGCAGAAAAGATGCTCACCTCCTGGAGCTAGGAGCTTTTATATCAATGAATTATTTAAGAAATTGGTGTAAATGTATATTCAGTGTCTGCAGTTCACCTATAGCATGATTTCACATATCTTCCAGATGGGCCAAGAGGAGGCGGTGGCTTTGGGGACAGAGACCGCGGCGGATTTGGAGATAGAGATAGGGGAGGATTTGGAGACAGGGATAGAGACAGGGGGGGATTTGGAGACAGGGACAGAGATAGGGGAGGCTTTGGTGGAGACAGAGATAGAGGGTATGGTGGAAACCGGGATAGAGGCTTTGGGGGAGACCGGGATAGAGGCTTTGACAGGGATAGAGGATATGACAGGGACAGGGGATATGGTGGGGACAGAGACAGGGGTTACGGAGGGGACAGGGACAGGGGTTATGGAGGGGACAGAGACAGGGGATTTGGAGGAGACAGAGACCGAGGCTATGGTGGAGACAGAGAACGCAGTCGAGGCTTCAGCGATTGGGACAGAGATAGGGGCGGCGACAGAGATGGAGGTAGGTTGGAAGTTTCCGTCTGGTTGTTTTGCCAACAAAGTAATCATAACATATTATCCCATAATGCATCAGTCCAGCATGCGATCCCACAACATCAACACGCTCATCTCACGTCAGTGTTTCGAGATGTCTTACAGCAGATTTACAAGATTACAAACTTTTTAAGACGCTAACAGACTTAATATAAGCTGTTTCTAAGTCCAAAACAGCGGGCTCATCTGAGCTGGTTAGGCTGCTGCTGCCGTATCAACTAGGTCAACACATGCTATGACTAGCACAATGGTGGACCAGGGATCTACCTCTACTTACCAGGGCGAAGGCTCTGCCACAACCCAGGTCTCTCCCCACCCCCCCTCCAAAAGAGAACAACAGTCCCGCCTGGTTTGACTGAGTACTTTTACCCTGTCTGTTGTTCTAAGGGATTTCTGGTGACCAGCGAGTGGCATCTCTGCTCAATAGTAGTTGCCATCAGCTTTGCTTCATCAAATATAATTGGCCCAGGGTATCTTATCCCCTGGGCTATTGGAGCCGGGTTTTCAGCCAGATCCACAAAATTGTAATCACCAACTTTATGGTGTAATCATTCAGTGATATACTGTTAGTTTACACAGTTTTCAAAAGCCAAAGGAAAGTTTCAAATCTCATCTATCAGACAACATTATGTCCTTTATGGTGAGTGATGTCTTTCTCTACGAAAAAAGCTGCTGTACTTACGTCATGTTTTTGGGAGCTATACTGACTACAAGTCCTTTAACCATTGGGTCTATGGGTCAGATAGATTTTGGCGATGAAATTAGCACATGGAGTCCTCTGGGTAATCACCAAGTGAGACACTTTTTTTTCAGCAGGCAATGTTTACAGTGTCCAAGCTATACACATAACACATTGGGGACTGAGCGATAAACTAAGCATGCTAAGGATAAAGTTTTCTGTACAACTCCCGGTGAATTGACATTTGACTTGCTCAAGTGAATAGATTTATGAGGGAGGGATTTGGGAGCGAGGGGGCTAGGTGTCCAGGGGGGCCAGGTTTCCAGGGGGCCAGGTGTCCGGGGGGCCAGGTGTCCGGGGGGGGGGGGCCAGCACACCAGGGGGCCAGCGGTCCAAGGGGTTTAGTAAGAGAAGATTATGCCAGACTGGTGTCAGTACATGTATAGGTAATAGTCTCTATTTGTAAGTAATTAGTCAATATTTTGCAAGTGCTGATTCCTGTGACCCTACAGGGTTGATAGAGGGTTTTATGATACCTACCCTGAGCCTTCTGTGCTTCAATGCACAACGCCCTATTTTTATATTGGGGGGGGGGGTAGTAGACCCTGGGCCATATGTGATATATATCACACGTTAAATTTTTGGTTTTCTACTATCGACCATTATATTGGCCTCACAAGAAAATTTTCATTCTTTTTTTTATGGTTTGCAGGTCGCCGCTCGTTTGGCAGTGGGTACAGCAGGGATGGAGACCGTGGCGGAGATTCACGGTATGGCGATAGGTATGGTGGTGGTCGTGACGACAGATATGGCAATAGGGATAGGTATGACAGGTATGTGTCTCCACGACAACCTGTGTGACCAGACACCCTTAGACAGCAACATACACCAGTGGCACTCGCTCAAACACAAACCTAGCGGCTTCTTCCAGATCTTTTCTTTTTTTTTCCCTTCCAGTTACTGATGGAAACTTTATATAAGGTCCTTATTTTCCACCTAAAGACATTGTGATAACATACCAAAAGCCTGCTTTGGTTGACCTTGTTGAGTTAGTGTGTATTTAGCTGAATTCTGAGCCATCTGACAAGCGATAAGTTCACTATGATTTCTGTCATGGTATTTAATAAGACCCAAGTTGAAGGTGTGCCTTATAACCGAGGTTAAAACAAAAATATCATTTGGGAAAACCTTAGAAAAGTACCGTACCTACATTTGTCTGATGGAGACGACCCCTCCCTCCTTGCTGTTTATGCACTGAGGCTAGCCAAAAAGGTGTGACAACCTGTGTGACCAGACACATATCACATGCAGGGATGAAAGTCTTCAGGGAATTCCCTGATTTCAGGGATTTTGAAGTTTCAGGGCCCTATACATTCATATAGAAACCCAGGTTTTTGAGGCAAATATTGGACCATTTCAGGGATTTTCATGCTCTGTGACTTTCATCCCTGCACATGTATATATAATAATGCCCTTAGGCAAGCCGAGTGGATTCTAGGCCTCCTGCACGTTATAGAAACTGCCTGGGTTAGGGCTGAGCCTCATACGGGAGCTGCACCTCATATGTGGGAGATTACGGTACTCGTGTACTTATGATACCAAAGGCTGAATGCGGTTAAATCAGTAAATGAATAAATGTGTATAAGAAGTAGAAATTAGTTTCAAAGTGTTCGATAAGTTGTTTGTAGAAACCTAGAGGGTCAATGTTCTGGAGATGATCTTGATGTAGTGTGGTAATTTTTTACAGGATGGACAGGCGAGAAGACGACCGTGGTCCGAGTAAGAAGTATTTATGTACTGTAATAACCTAATTTAGTTTACATTAGGGCCGAGTGAGAAGTATTTATGTACTGTAATAACCTAATTTAGTTTACATTAGGGCCAGGAGGGTGGGCAGGTGGAGCAGCTGAAAAATAACTGAAGATGGGCTGAGTAAATTCTACTTATTTCAATATAAACCTGAGTGTGAGGGACGCATTCCCCCCCCCCCCTCCACACCTCCCACTGTGGATGGCTCGATTCCTTTGTACAATGATCTATTATACCATGATGAAGAGATTTGACCGTATACAAGCAGTATAACCTGAGTGAAATGTCAGGTGCGTTAAAGTAGCATGCCCCCCCCCCATATGTAATGCAAAGAAAAAGAAAAACCTTTAAACACATCAATTTTAGCAGAAAGTCATCATTGTTGATATCAAACGTCATTTTTTACTAGGCCGAGAACCAGCTGGGGAGCGCCCAAGATTAAAGCTGGCCCCACGTACAAAGCCAGTGGAGCAGGCGGCCCCTGCCCCTGCTCAGACCTCCAGTTCTATCTTTGGGGGTGCTAAGCCAGTAGACACAGCCGCCCGTGAACGGGAAATTGAGGACCGACTGAACCGGCAACGAGACTTGGAGACGGAGAAATTGGAGCATGAGAAGGAGACTCGTGAGAATAGGTACAGGTATGGTGGGACGCATCCTATACTTTTGAGTACTGGCATGCTGACGCACCGCTCCCTACCCCTTACCCATGTTATACACACTGCGCAGGGCTGTATGCCAAGCTCCTTTGGTTCTGAGTTCACAAATTCGTTCATCCTTGTAACACAAATCTCATTTCTCATAATTATTACTGTTATTGTGTGCCCTTGGTGCTTCCATCCTCATTTTTAGATTCTCCCATGTTTAATTTTATCCTTTTTGCTTTGCGCTAGATATAATGTTGGTGCATTCGTAACAGCATATTCCATTTTATATTTTCAATACACTGCTATATATTAAGCAGTCTTTGATAGCCTCGTCTAGAATTTTAGGAGGGATGTATGCTTCTAAGCGCTAGAATACATCACTTCAGTATTTGGTCCCTCCCTGATTTGCTTATATATGCCATGCGTTTTCTGCGCTTCATTTGTTAAGTGAATTTTGTGTTATCTTAAAGATTTCTTGAATATTAGACCAGCCAGGTGCACCCAATGATAGTTTTATTCCTACATACTGCATTTTCACTTTCTACTACAATATTAAAATTCGTCTGTACTGTGAGTTTATTTCTAGGTTTTTATATTGTTTTCAAACCGCTTTGGCATAGAAGTGTAATTGTGGTACTTGGACAGTCCAACGATGACATTATCCATTTCCTGTTTTGGCATAACTGAAAATGACTACATGTAGTGTGTTTAATATGTCATCCTTCAAAGATCAGCAGATACGTTAACACCACACCCTTTATATGTATCACTGGTACTGACAAAAGAAGTAACAAATATTCAGCAGACAATATATGCTGGTTAAGTCGATTAACTGGTATCCCAAAGAGCTTTGCATCTATAACTGCTATATGGCACTGATTGCTTTAAGTTTCTTTATATTTAAGATAGGGCAAAAAAAAGGGGGAGGGGAAGCATGGCAAAGTATATGTATAAGTCAGTCGACTATGACTAAAGATGGAGCTGGTGTCCATTTAGATAACACTGTATGTAGTGCTTATCAATGGCTGCTTTTTTCCTTAAAAAAAAACATAATGATCGTTCTGTTTAGCATGTTCTATGCCCACACTTTTTAAATGGCATTAAAGTTCTGCCCTTTTTTATTACAGGTTAAGTAGTTCAACTAGTGAGCGGGGACGACACAGTAGCCAAGGCGACGACTCGGCACCACGTAGAGAGCGTAAGTCCAGCTCGAGTTCAGGCAAAGGGATCCGAACAGGTACATGACTTCATGTGACCTTTAACCATATGGATTGTCCTTGACCTGCACGCCCCTCACCTTGAGTCATAATCCCATTTTGTAATAGTTGGTAATGGTTTGCGTGTGATGTAAGTCGCTTTGATTTATTGCTAGAGAACCTCACTCTCCTCTTTTGTTCTTGCTGAGGCTTTCACTTGTTAATCGCTATTCCTGGCATCTCTTCTTTATCTGTAGACTGGTCAGCCATTAGTAGGTGTTTTTATCAGATAGTCATCCCGGGATGTTTATTCAGTCTGAATACCTCCACCATTTTGTCCAAAATAGTTATAGTCGTAGCAAACAACATGATTTCACACAGATATACCATATTCACTCTTACAATGCAATATGTTTTATTTTTTATGTAGTTCTGTTAATATTCCATTACATATGTAACAAATACTTGTGTTTGACCCTTTTTGGCAGGAATGTCTCCCAAACATGAAATTTCTGCAGTGTGGTGATCGCAAACTAAAGAAGTTTGTGAATCCATGGGCAAAGAATACCTGATAAACAAAGCTTGCTTCCAGCTCTTAGCAAGTCCATGTTGACAGGTTCACACGTAACCATAGGGACACCAGAGCACTCAGCATTCCTTTTTGTGCTTACTAGAGAAGACTATTTACTTTTTATTTCAATTCATTTAATTATCCAGTGTATAGATTGTATAGTTTTCTGCTTTTTGATCAGTTATTAACTAAATGATTGATTAATTAAATGTTAAGTGCCCTACTATCAAATTTGTGCAATTTCTTGTTATCTGAATGTGACAATTTGTATGACGTTTTGAAGCAGTCAGTATTCCTGATGATTTCATAAAGAAGCTGATATTAGCTAATGTTGTGTGAGGTAGTTGTGCCTGTTCCTATTGTTACTGAGTGTTCACCTGATAGCAGCGTGTGTTACTTAAGGCCTGGTGACCCTCTTGTTACAGTGGCGCCACCCCCTGGTGTAGGGTCGGCGCGGATAAGACGGGATAGTACACTTTCAGAACCCGAAGATGTCTTTGATGATGAGAAGCCAGTTAGTAAAACCTCCCCCAAAAAGGATGAAGTGACCCCTGCACCACCACCCAAGGAGAATGCATGGGCCAAGCGCCTGGAAGCCAAGACACCGCCAGAGTCAAAGGATGCGCCAACAAACTCTGCAGCTGTAAGAGACAACAAGGATGACAGCCATAAAGATGCCAAGTCACCCAAGGACGTCCCGCCCAAGAACGTACAGGTAAGGCAACGCTGTCACTGGTCAGGTGGGCTCTCTTACCCCACATGAAAGGGTCTATTTCTCCTCTTTCATATCCCTACAGTGTGTGTGGTGCACATATGCACGGGCATCAACACATTCACCTGCGAATCTAGTAGTTATATAGTAGTACTGTTCTACAGTTTAACATCCACATGTGCCCTAAACGTTGGCTGATTCTATAAGCCTAAGGCTACTTAAAATCGATTATCAGCTTTGCAGACACTGCCCGCACCCTTTAAAAAGGGCCGCATGAAGCCTTTTTTTCTTTATCTTTGAAAATAATGAAAGAAATTCCCACGTCCTTTGGAATTTTGGTGAAAAAAAAATGTTAGATTTCCACCCCTAACATAATAAGCCATTCAGAAGGTTCTACTTGGTGGATTTTCATAATTTTTACACTTTTAGATTCCCCAGTAATTCCTTTTCCCATATCTGAAATCAATAGTTGTTGCTACCATTGATTGGAAACTTTTAAAATCATTTAGTATGAGTGAAAAATTTTGCTTTTCACCAGGATTTTACTTGAGACCTATGTAACTCTGTAAAGAAGCTTAAAAAAATAGCGCCTCCCTCATCTCTAAAATTGTTAAGAAAAATAAAAATTAACCTCCCTCGTCACTGAGAAAATTTAAGAAAAATAAAAAGAAAAGCCTCCCTCCCTCCCTCATCCCTTTTTTTCTAAAAGTGTCCGCAAAGCTGATAATCAATTTTAAGCGGCCTAAATAAAAAGGTGCACTAGGGGTCCATTATCAAAGAAGTTGCGTATTAGGGTACTCTACATTACAAAGCATGAGGATATCACGAGTATTTCTTGTCAAACTGAACAAATATTTTCTTCACAAGCCTCTGCATTTCTTCCTTAACATTTCATGAAAAAAAATTACCTGTTTCCACTTGCAGGCCGCTCTTCCACCCAAGGAGAATGCTTGGTCTAAAGGGAAACCAGAAATCATCCCAGCAGACATACCTAAGGAGAACGCATGGGCCAAGCGCTCCTCACAATCGTCCACTGAAGGTGACAAGAATAACAAAGACAGTAGGAATAATGGTGGTAGGTAGACCCAGGAGGTTCTCCATATAGGGATGGGGTGGCTGTCTCTAGGTTTACCACTGGCTTATACTTGAATATTGTACCAAATCTGGCACAATATGACAAAAGCTCCTTAGTACAAATAGTGATATAATACCTGTAGTGCTTAGGGGGGGGGACATAATTGTACACTGGTTTGATGTGTAAATTATCTGAAGTGACCTCTGTAAAAGAGCATAGAGAGTGACTCGCATACTTCTTTACAGTGGCGACTAAATATAGATGTATTGGGAAATATGCGATATTTTAGTGACGAGATGTGATTTTGAAGAGAATTAATCCTGTCAGTACTTGCTGCATGCTGAACGTGAATCGTACCTGTCTGTGTCATATCTCATGTCGTAGTTTGCTCTGTAGTTGGGCCCGAGACAAGCGAATGTCCACAGGGTACGAAGTACTGTACTATGCAGAGATGTCAGACCCTCAGAGGTTCATCTATTTCAGAGGATCAAAGGCCCCTAAAATTTAGACTTCCATCCAGTTTTATAGGTTAAGACATCCTTCCACTTGTGAAATGTTGATGAGCACTAAAATTTTCAGAGGTTGGACTACCACCCAACTGACATCTCTGACTATGAGAACGTAGACTGCACAAAGGACCAAAATTCAAGTACATGTAACATGAAATCATTAACTACCATGAGCCAAGACTGAACTTCCGTAGGGAAGCCCCCTATTGGATATTGAATCTAATCTGAAGTTCTCAGGTGTCAGGGAAAATATAAATAAAGAATACACATGGAACCCGTCTTTGCGGGCATTGACTTGAGTTGAAGTTAACCAGACAGAAATGATCCACAGTGATTTATAGTTCAGCATAAGTGGAGAAGGCTGATGT
Source organism: Acholoe squamosa (assembly GCA_949317995.1). NCBI lineage: Eukaryota > Metazoa > Annelida > Polychaeta > Phyllodocida > Polynoidae > Acholoe > Acholoe squamosa. The sequence goes on from OX439048.1 coordinate 45,590,772, forward strand.
AACTGTGATGGCTAGTTCTGTTCAGTAGATATCAGTGTTAGTAGAGTGTGGATTTCTTCTATGTCAGTTGACAAGAGGGGATGACACAATATTTCTGTTCTGTGTAGCTGGGGAGACAGGCTTTAGCGGCTCTCACTGGGGAGGCAACAAGCGGAGAGAGGCAGGTCCCGGTGGCCCTCCAGCTGGCCGAGATGATGGGGGGAAAGGCACTGGCCCTGGGGCCAAGCCCACGCGGTAAGTCCTCAGGAATTTCTCACCAACTCTGATAACACTCCAGCGTAGAGTTAAAGTGTGGATAGCAGCTGCCATTGCTATTATATTGAACGTGATATATCAAATAACATACGCATACACTTTTTGAGAGGAATCTGTAGATGCCAATTTTTTAACTACATTATACTTGCAAGTAATTAATCGTAGTTATGAATGTAGCTGTATGATTAATTAAACAAAATGTAAAGAGCATGCAAGTCATTAACTTTTGGTGAGCGCATGAGTGCTGTAAAAAAAGACATATGTAATATCCTTTCACAAGAAAAGTGCCGCGTACAATGATAGTTTCAGTTGTTCTGGACTATAAAAAGGAACCATCCTCGTTACACGTTTTCAGATGGTATCCCCAGAGCTTTAAATCATATTTAATGAGCTTTATGGCATTACTTTAGTACCGACAGTAGATGTCATTGTAAATGATAGATGAGCGGCTTGTAGATCAGAGACAGTGTAGAAAATGAAGCTGTATGCAGAGTGTTGCAGGAGTTGTGCATTTGTACTTTATTCTCCAGTTCTCTACCATATGTTTCATACTTCAATGTTCACGTTTGTAAGTTACATTTGGTTTGTGTCATGCGAACTGCTTAATTCCATGTATTGTATAGTACTTGCCACCTTTGCTTTTTTTATGCATTCGATGACGCACAAAAGACATGCTGATGTACTTAAACTAAGTGGAGGGAAATTGGCTTACCAAAAGTATATTAAGTTTATCAATTGGAAGATGAACTGACGCGATAACCACAGAGGATTTCACCCTCCATATGTTTTTTTTTTCTCCAGAGAAAAACGGGAGCGACCATTGCCAAAGTCCATAGATGAAATGCCACAGTATTCTGAAAAGTCTGACAAGGTATGTTTCCAGCTTTTGACCATTAATGGACGTTTACACTATTTCGTAAAAAAAAAATAAAATAAAAAAGGACAAGTCATACACTAGCGTAAAATACAGAATATAGATATAAACAAAGTTTCAACATCACCTTCAGGGTTCCCACTGGTCAATCAAAAGTCAGTTAAACCCATTTTTCTTTAAAGGTCAGTTAAGAAGATATTTTTGGGAAAAGTCAGTTAAAAATGGTATTTTGACTATTTTAAGGGGGTGATTGTCAAGATTTCACGCAAATTTGCAAAATTTCTTAAGCATCCTCACTTCAGAGCCAGTGAATTTTTTCGTGAACCCCATGAATTATCCAATATTTGGTCAGGTAAAAGCCGATAAATGTCAGGTAAAAGTCAGTTAAAACCATGACCCGTAAATGGTGGGAACCCTGAATTATTGCCCTAGGGTATACGAAGGTTCTATCAAGGATATACAGTAGATGGTGTTAGTGTTGACCAAGCCAAATTGCTCCTGCTACAGGGGCATGGTGAGTTCCTCTCTTACTCACTGCACAGTGTACCTCAAAATTTAAAATACTACAGAAGGTGTTTGGTTTGATTTTTCAATCCAATATTGATGGGATACCTAGATACACTCTTTCTCTCTGGATATCTCTGATTTCTAAGCTCTTAGAACCGTTTTTCAATTTCAAAACAGTTCAATTGTGGGAGGTGTTTCTGCCCCCTCAATAGGCCTATGGGGCCGCAGGGACTGGGTGGGTGAGTAGTCCCCGTAGCCTAGGGGTCGGTCGACTAGGATGCCATCTAGTGTATCAAACTGCAGAGATGTCAGACCTTGAGAGGTCTGTCTATTTTCAGATGTTCAAACTTTCCCAAAAGTCAGACATCTCAGAGGCTTCTTCCATCTTGTGATCATAATAATATAGATAGAGGGAATTACATTAATCATAGATACCCTTACAACATGCCCTTTTTACTTCGAGGGAGCATAAGGCTGAGCATAGTTAAAGCTTCAGCAGGGGAAATTAAGCATGACTTGTGCTGCCCTCTAGCCTTTTCTAGACAAACCACCCTTCAGAGATCACAGGATATCTGAAATCTCATTTCAGAGGACGAATCTAAGCTGGCTTCTGATGACCATCCAATCTAGAGATGGTTTTGAATGAGGGGAACAGGTTGAAATAAAGATGAGATAGGTGCTTTTAGTATGATAAATTGAGGGAAACAGGTGCTTTGCTAACACCCAAAAATTTCAGAGGTTGAGCCCATACCCAACTGACATCTCTGAAACTAATAAAACGATTGTATATAGTGTGAAGAAAGGATTCAATACGCTTTAAACTGCAGAAGTGGGAAAGTAGTTATGGTAGCCCTTCACGTACAGGTTAACCCAATGTGCGCCTTTAAAGAACGGTCTTAGACTCAGGGTGTGTCCTTTATGCAGAGTATTGGTTATATAGTCTATAATAGAACAGGGCAAATTATCTTTTGAGGGGGGGGGGAGCTCTTTGGTGTATTTTGGGAGGATGCAGACCAACATAAGCCATACCACAAAGTTTGCTGCCACCGCCCGTTATACATGTACATGCATGTTGATGTGTTTAACTGATTGTGATTCTGTTTCAGGACTGGAGTGCACCCAATAAATTCGCCACCTTGATGGCAGAAGACGTAGAGCAATGAGGACAGCCGATAGCATTTGGTAGAATTGGCTTTGACCAATAACGTATCGCCTTTTATCAGTACATCGGTCAGATCTGACCAATTAGAGACAGCCTTGTATAGTTGCAGTATAGGCTCCCTGAGTTATGGAGTCACCATTTTACCTTGAGCCCGCTGAGGTCAGATCATGTGACCAAGGTAAGGCCATGTGACTGTGGTTGGATCATGTGACAGTGTGAGAAGCTCCTGCCTGTACAGACTCTGTAAGGCGCCAGTCATCAACCCACTTCCACAACCTGGTGAGGGCGCCTCAAAACAGACACTAGCCTCCCACACTAAATGAAGGCCGATTGTAAAACAGGAAAATTAGTCACAAAGAGATTTGCTGTCATGTTATATACAGTGACACTATACCGTGATCTGCGTTTTATGCATATGTTGTATGTTTGTGTTGGAGGTGGGTGTTCATCGTCATTCAGCCATTGCGGGCAGCCCGCTCCTCATCACCATCACCCGTACTAGCTTCTGTCTTAGACATTATCTCAATAATCATGGAAAATGAACAGAATGATGGTCAATGTAAATTAAGTAATGCCTCTTTTGATATGTTTATACAATGTGTTAGTATGATTTCCTCAAAATAGAGGTTTTTGTCCATGGGTATGTGTGCCCTGTGGGCGGGTTATTAAATTGTTCAGATTAAATCGTCATTTTGCTAACGCCTTGAATGGTTGTATCCTGTATCATTATCCGCCTCATTTAGAGAGCACTGTTAATCTGTTAGTGTTCCTCCCTTTGTTTTCCTGGTTAATTGACATGACAACAGACATGTTTCAACGGTAGAGTTTTAGTGAATGTGAATGGAGACAAAAGCAGCCTGTATGTTATGGAGATTGGTTCATGTTTGACGCTGTGTTGTAACAGAAGAGTAGACTGGGGCTGTGACAGTTGGTGGCTGGACCGGGGATGTTGTTGTCCACTAGGTGGGCCTGCAGCTTGCATGTCCCTCATTGTGTATAGCGTAAGATATTTTATTTTTTGACTTCGGACATGCTGCCAATGTGTATAGTCAAGTTGTCAATATGTCAGGTTTGTTCTCTTCTTTTTACACACGTATATAAATGCTATCTGCTGGTGGGAATGTTTACCAAAACCATACTGACACCCTGTGGGTCCTAGTACATGCCGAGTGGCGACACACACTCAGTCATCGCCTAACTTATTACAAACCTCGCGCATGCTTTATTTAATTAAAATTGACTTGAACAGACCATATTCTCTTCCTTACTGATTCTTCACAACCAAGTGATAAAAACCGCCATATTCACCAACCTTATACGGCATATATAAACAATCAGGATTAAATTTACTGCTCACAGTATACTCGTAATTAGTCAGGGGAAAGCCATGCAATTGTGAATTGTTAATGACATTTTGGAATTATTGAAATAACATACCTGTCTTACTGTAATCTTTATTCTAAAAAAAGGATAGATCTAGTCAGCGTCAGTTTTATCAAAAGCCTAATAGCAGGGGTTCATGCAGCAGACCCACAAGTGTACAAAACACTTTTTGTATCGCAGTGATCTTTGTCAATCTCAAAAAATGGCCACTGTCAATAACCCAATATATCATTAAATACATTGAAAATCCATCCTAAAAAAAACCCTTTGTCATTGATTTATCTTTGGGTCTCAGATAAACTAATGGGAATGTCAGATGTGGCGGGATATAGGGTAGGTTAGGTTTACCTAAAGACGTCCACACACAGAGATGTCAGACCTTCAGAGGTCCATCTATTTTCAGATGTTCAAACTTTCCCTAAAATTCAGATATCTCATAGGCTTCTTCCAAATTATGGTTATAATTTGGATAGAGAGAATTCCATTAATGTTAGATACTCTTACAACATTTCCTTTCTACTTCTAGGGAGCATAAGACAGAGCATGGTTCAGACAAACCACCTTTCAGAGATCAAAGGATCTCTTAAGTCTCATTTCAGAGGACATGAATCTAAGCTGGCTGCTGATTGGCTGAAATTTTTATGCATTTTTTTTTCAGTGGTCTCTCTGTGACCAACCGTTCCAGAGATAGTTTTAATGGTTTTGAGTGAGGCGAACAGGTTGAAATGAAGGCAAGAAGTGTGCTTTTAGCATAATACATTGGGGGAATGGATGCTAACACCCAAACATTTTCAGAGGTTGAGGCTATACCCAACTGACATCTCTGCACACACCTTGAGTTTGCCACCTGTCACTACCCCCCCCCCCCCTCTTCCCTCGTATATTCTATTGACCTAATACCAGTACATAGAGTTCCACGAGTTTTACTCCAAACTGAGTGTTTCTTCAGCTTTGAGGCTATCAGTGAAGAAACAATTAGTTTTGTGTAATTCAAGTGGATCTCTGTATTTGTTTCATGTTTTGTAGGTAAAAGATCCCTTAAAAATACTTTCGGTGTAGGGTTTTGAGGCTATTTCAATGACGCAGGGATGTGATTTCTCCTCCAATTGAAGGTTTTCCTCCAATTGGGAGCTAAAAAGTTGACCCTCGTTGTTTTCCCAAATCCATTGAGAAAATATTTTACTGAGGGGGGGGGGGTGTTTGGTGCTAAACAACTGCACCATTTGGCCTCTCGATGTATAAAGATTTCTTGGGCTCCCGGGAGGACACCCCCCAGACCCCCATTATATGTACAGAGATCCTTTTCCAAGTCTATTTTGTGGCATTGAATACCCTATATTGGGCCTTAAAAAAATCTTCCTACATATGGGCGATTTGCAAATCACATCCCTGTGACGTCAGACTGGAGAATGGGGCCGTAGAGAATGGGATTCGGTTTCTTCACGCCCCTGTGAGGAATGGGTGTTCCCATACACATCTATAGTACCGGTAGGGCACGTTCCTAACATGAAATAATGTAAATTCCTCTGACCTTAGCTCACTCGCCATAAATTCCTGCATACAAGCCACGCTCTGAGTTGAGGAGGAAGCTATAAGCTGCAGCTAAGGGCTAAAAAAATGAAGCTTTAGTAATATTCTATAAGCCACATTCTGACTTAGGAACATAGTATAAGCCAAAGGAGGCCTCTGTTTCACGGATGAGCTGCTGCTTAAAAGTAGTTGCATCTTTAAACTAGAAGCTGCTAAGGGACCATAAAGGAGGGAGTTTCAATTTTGTTACCAGTAGTAAAGAGTGCGTCAATGGTCTCAAGGTGGTAGGGTGAGGCTATGATGATCTTGAGCTTAAGGGGAATCATAATGGATTTATAAGAAGTCAATTTAAATTAAAAAAATATGGTAAGTCTGAGACCATAGGAGAAGGCGAAACAAATTATGTTCAACACACCCCTTATACGCAGGGTTTTTAAGCTACCGTAAAACGCCGCTCATAAGCCGACCCGAGTCATAGGCCGGGGGTAGAGTTCAAGAAAAAATTATAAGCCGATTTTGGGTCAACTTAAACATGAAAAGCCATAAGTCATAAGCCGGGGGGTGAGTTAGGGGCCAAGCTTTTCCCAGTTTACTTATTTGTATATCTAGAAGTATACCATGAAAAATGGTTTAAGAAAAGAATAAGATTTTGAAAAACCCCAGTCATAAGCCGGGGGTAGACTTTGGGAGAAATTTAGAAGCCGATTTTGGTAAAAAAAAAAAAACTGGCTTATGACCAAGGTTTTACGGTATATGCTGCACTTTAAAAGTTGGCATATCCACTAAAGAGACAGTTTTTGAAAATTTGTGGAAACCTGTCTAAATACATTTGTAGTTTGTAAATGCCCGTCTTGCCCTATGCATATATTGTTCCAAACACTACTAGCCCATAGTGCCTCAATATGAAGTGTCTAATCACAACACAATACGCTTCACTAGATGGCCACGGGCTTCCCTAGCCCACTTAAAAGGGTCTATATCTCCTCTTTCCTATCCCCTCAGGATGTGTGTGGTGCACATATGCGCGGGCACTGACACATTCCTCTGTGAAATTGTGTAATGTAGTTCTCGCCATGAATATCACCTTAGCTGTCGAAATGTCGTTTAACATCTATTACTCACTCACTCACTAGATGGCCCTTGACATTCCGGTTACACTTGGATGTGCACCGCGCTATGACGTAACTATCGCAACGGCGCAGTGCTGCACCATTCCCGCGCTTCATAGTCTAGCATGCTGACCCTCGCTACATGGTGTTTAGGGAGTGGTCATTATTTATCAACGGGGGAGGGGGAGGGGTTGGGGGGTGTAAAAGATTATCCCTTTTGGCAGGCCTGGTTTATATGAAGAGTGGGTTGGGGGTAGTATTGACAGCCTCCAGCTCTGAGACGTTCCTTACACATGAACACCACCTAAAACGGGAAGCCCAACCAATATGCCAACAATGTAAGACTGAACTCACAGTTAAGGTGGCTGGCGGGGATTGCTAGTTCATCATTTGTACACCAGGGGTCTATGTGGTATATTGATTCTATGGAAAGACGAAATGTGCAAAATACAGGGAGGCTTGGCATGGATTTGAACCCAGGATCCCCTGTGAGTAAGGCAGAGACATTACACATGAGCCATGGGGACAGCTGTCTGTGACCATATAGAACAGACTGTATAACCTAGATGTCACTATTTTTTTTTTTTTGCAGATATTGCACTCGCCTCAACACAGAGGGCAGAATCACCTGTACTGCATCTGGCAGGACCTACACTAGTAAACACAATGTGAACTGCTGCAGTTCCAACTTGATTTACTGCCTACAATGTAGGAAATGTGGGATCCAATATGTTGGGCAGACCCAAAGTAGGCACTTACCTAATATTTCAAGACTTTATCCCATTAAACCTATCTAATGATCAATGGATGGATCTTGAGAAAAGAAGTGGATTTGCTTTTTAAATGAAGTCTCTATGTCAATTTTAAGTGGAATTACGACCGGTCAAAGGTACCAAATCAGACCCAGAATTCTGCCATAGTTAAGAGTTTAATTTTGATCTAATTTTGTGATCAAGCAAGATGAATCCAAGGTATACTAGATCACTAAAATGATTACCGTAATCTCCCGCGTATAAGACGCGTCCTCTAGGCCAAACAGTTGCATTGTGCGTCTTATAGGATTTCTTCGAGTTGGGGGTGCGTCTTATACGAGGGTAATTTTACTATAGAACAGTACTGGATTTACAAAATTGAGCCTTAAAATGTGCGTCTTATACGCGAAAATGCATTTGCTAAGTTTGGGGTGCGTCTTATACGCGCAGCGCATCTTCTACGCGGGAGATTACGGTATTTTGGGTAATTTTCTTTTCAGATATTAAAAGCAGGATATACCCTCAAGAATGTAAATAATGATACATTTTATCATAATCAAACAATGTAAAAGCAAATTTTTGATGTCATCTTTTCTTTGAACTGTGCGCTCTGACAGAACCACGGCAGAATATCATCTTTGACTCAGGATGTTTGAATGATCATAACTTCCATTCAAATTGACATAATAACTTCATTTAAAAAGCAAAACCACTTATTTTTATCATAGCTATCAATTTCCCACCATATAAAATACATACAATAAGGTCTTAATTGATAGGTAATTGCCGAACTTTGGGGAGGTTGGGATAAGTGTCCAGAGATAATCTCGCCCAAAAAGTTTGCAGGGTCTGTCAAACATACTGCAGCCCCTTAGAAAAAGAAAATGGTAACATTTTCTAGATCATTTTTAACCATAGAACAGGTGGGAACCATTTATTTTTAGGTGCTCAATGATCTTCTCATCATAACATGGTTCTAAACTTTTGGTTGAACTTTGATGGGGTCAAAGGCAAAATTCCCTGCATTCAACCTTGTACAAATAAATAATCATTTTAAAGGTCTAGCCAAGCCTGTTAAAATGAGCCCTTGTTTGTAAAGATCCTCCAGTAAATAGCTTCAGAATAAGCTTGCAAAGAAAGGAGAGTTTAACACCACCCAGTTTCAGCTTTATCACAGTTTCACACCTCTCCTGCAGCAGACTCACAGTGGAGGTATTTCAGTGCCTACCCAAAGTGAGATTAAAGAGAGGTTCAAAACTCACCTTGACAAAATCTCACATCCTGAACGTGATCAAAATGCCAATAGATCAGCAGGCCAATCAGGCTTCCACAGAGCTGACAGTGAAATTGGCAGCCACTTCAGGTCCAAAGGCCATAAAGGCATAGATGATGTGATCATCTATGTGGTTGACTTCATTTATGCACCCCCGCTGAGTGAAGCAGCTAAGCGCCTAAGAAACATCTCTGAATTCTATTGGATCCAGAGGTTGCATACAACAGCACCTTTAGGTTTAAATATAGGAGGCCCCAGTCTCAAATAATTTATTCCGAGGCTCACTTGTGGTGGAGACTACACACTAGTAACGTTAACAAAAATTAGCCCCACCGGCACGTTGTAGTCTCCACCACTCCTCTATGCTCAAACCTGGCAACTGGCCCAGGCTTGACACAGTGTCCTCCCATACAACTTGTATATAACTATCTTACCAGGATAAATATTTATGGATCCAGGTCACATGACCTGACTCCTCTTTTTGTGGGCTACCCTTTATAGCCCTTCAAAATATTGATGCACAGACACCTCTGGACACCCAAACCTACTTGGTCTGTCATTATCAATAAATCTCCCCAAATAAACACCGAGTAAGGGGTACCGCTGACAGTACTAGACAGTAGCTATACCTTGGCACTGTCTACACTGTCACAAGTGCAGCCTGATGAGTCCCTTTGGATGAAACCGCTCACTTTGTTAAAAATCTGATTTTAACAATCCCCTGTCTGGACCTACAACAACTTTGTTTAAGCTCCATGACAACACAGACACTCACCAAGCAACCACCACCTTGGTTACTGGTTGTTGTCACTGGTATCTATAGTTACTGACACTGTGATGTCATAGGGAACTTTTATCTTGAAAAGTTCATTCAAGCGGTAGCTGCCTTCACAATCAGGTCGGGAGTTAGATACATTCGTGATATTTTAGATGTCACTATTCTAACCATATCCTTACATTTATTTCAATCATCAAAACTATTAGAAATATGCCTGGGACCATATGTCAATATTGCATCTACTGCAAAGATATGCTTAATATCTTAGTGCTGAAGAAGTTCTAACAAAATTTAATTACTTTTGGATATGGATCCAAGGGTTTATGTGACAAATCACTATATGATCCTATATAGGGTTGAATCTTCTGTATCTCAAAAAAAAATGCATGGGACCCCCCCTATTATTTTTGCACATATAAAAAGTACAAATAATTTTTAGACTTTGGTCAGAATATGGCGAAGATCTAATTACTTTTACTCTATACCCGCCAGCCACCTTAAGCATATCTTGCTCAACTGTCGTAGGACTGCAAGCAGCAGAAGAAAATATTTTAGAAATGCAACAACACTGAAAGCTGTCTTCAACACAATAGAAACAAAAGAACTCCTGAACTTCCTCAAAGAATCAAACTTATATAAGTACATATAGATCATATATACGTATAATTTATAAAAGGAAAAAAAAATCGAAAAATGGCTGCTCCGTCGGTGTCAGGATAATGTGACCGACTGGGTGATGTGTCTACAGTTTGCAACATGTTACCTGTGTGAGGCAGCACGATAAAGAGGGGCCTAGAGCCACGAGTGGTATTTCACCGCTACGAGCCGTGTCCCACTGCTACAAGCAGACTCAAATATATGCATGCACGCACACACACCCATGTACTCATATGCGCAAACCCGAGGTAGGCCTGCAGCCTACCATTACTATTGAATAGTTTAAAATTTTTGAATGTCTGAGTTCCTCGATGGCCCCCGGATGTAAAACTAAACAAACAAACTCATGAAAGAAATTACGTGTATCAACAAAAATGTGTCCCGGGCACTAGTAATATTACGCATGAAAATAGATATTTGTTTTCATGAGCAAACATTAAACATATGGTATCCATAGTGCATGGGTACATGTATTTAGAAACCCCAAAGGCAAAGCTACTTTTTATACTTCTCCCCAACCTTCGTATCTCTATACTCTACTCCCGTTCCCCTCCCGTAGGTGAACGGCAGAACCATGGCACAGTAGCGGGCACAGTAGACTGAGTATCGTCTCCATGTGGGCATGTTCGGTAGACAGAGCTGCTTATAGTGGCTAGCTAACCTGCAGCCTCACTCTTACTAGGCCCATGCTTTCCGCTCGCTACATTCAGGCTGGGGCAAAAGGGTCACTTCTTGCAGATTTGACCTGGCCCTCTGTGGAGACGAATGTTGACGCCGCCGCGGGATATATGCCAGAACTCATCTGAATTTGAATTACATTCAGATGAGATCATCTGAAACTTATGGAAACTTAAATAGAAGAATATTATTCAGATGAGATCTCATCTGAAAAGTCAGATCTCATCTGAAAACAGTCAGAAGTGTGTGACAGCATGGTCCCACCACGTCCCTGAGGAACTGAGGCGGCGTGAATGTTTGTCTCCAGTGTGACGTCATTCTACTTCCGGCCAGGTCAAAATCCCAAGAAGTGACCCACATGCCTGACTGGGCCGAGGCCACCGCGGACTCTTCCTACGGGAGCGGTAGCGAGAGGCTGTCATCGTCTGGCCTAGCAGAGACTGGCTAACCTGCGTCAGTGTTATCCGGCCGCGAGGGGTGAGAAAGGGCGGGAAGACAGACGGTGATGCACATCCAGGGAAAAAGTGACATTCCTACTCACCAGAGTTCTACCTGTTGGCTAGTCTGACAAGCTTTAAGGAGTGCTTAGTACATCTTAAGAATTAGGATTGGCTATTCATCCACAGCACACAGGCTCCCTCTATAGGTTAACAGCTGGTTGTGGTGACACACTGATAGCAGCTGATAAGATGGGGACCAGCATGTCCCTAGAGGTTGGTGTTAACCAGGGACAAGGTACCCATCATACTATGTCTTATCAGTGGGTTTAACCTCAACCAGTGAAATTCAAAATGGTGGACCCACCAGGCGTCCATACTAAGGCCTATAGGAAATTAGACTCACCTGACTTATTACTAGGATAGGAATAAATACAAGGCAAATGGTTTCCTTGTTTTGGAGCAGAAATATTTCATATAATCACTAGATATTTTAGCACATCATTGGTTTAGAATGTTGTCTAAATGGTTATTGAAGAGAAACCACAAATTTCACACTCTGAAAGCAGCAGAGATGCCACTATTCCTAATAACTATAACTTTTTAGGAATTCCGAATTCTTTACTTCGATTCCTATAGGTATTTCCTATTGGAAATTGAGAAATTTGGGCAGATTTCCGAATTTTTGGTGATCAGAGAGTGGCATCCCTGAAGCAGACATGCTCAATAATAATCAATTGGCTCTGGTGCCAATTTCATGGTGATACGTATATGATTAAAATGAAGAAATCACTACAAGTTGACAAAGTACAAGACTTTATTCATAGCACATGTTCATAGTCTATTTCCACTCTGACAAAGCAGAGTACACAACACAGAAACAATGAGATTACCTCATCACTTATTGCACACACACACATGGCCCAAGCCATAAAACATAGACGCACCGTATTATACCTTGGTACCTTTATACGGTCACAACGCAAGTTGGACAGTTTTTGTTTAATCATAGGCCACCAACATTCAAGTCTTCAGTCGAATCACTGTTATGTACATATGATTGGTTTTCTTCTTGGGGCGATCCATAAATGACGTCACACTTTTATTACCCTCCCCCTTCGTCACATTTTACTATAGAAATGTATAGGAGCCATTGTCCCTCTCCTCAAGTCTTTCGACGTTATTTATGGATAGCCTCACAGGGATGTGATTTCTCTTAAAACTGTATAGGATAATTAGTATGAGGCTATCTTGTATACAAAGCACAACCGGATTTGAGCACAAACCTATAAGCGCAGTTGGGGTTAAATTTTGAAGCTCTACACAATGTATACCTCGCCTATTAAAACACAGCCTGAACATCACATAAAGTACACCTTGGTCGGTTTCATATATAAGCCTATTAAGTGAGATATTCAGTTGGTGGTCAGTCGGGAGTAGTTTTGAGAAGATCAGAGATAAGAGATAAGATAAGGGTCCAATTGAGGCCTTCTACTCCTGGTCCCTGGTTTACAAATCTCTCTGTTTTTCTTAAAGAGGTAATTTCTATTACTAAATAGGCTAATTTTTTTTCTATATTTCATCAAGTCATTTCCTGATTTGTTTTAGAATTTCTGTAAATTTTTCTTATGACTTATCAATGATTTTGTGACTTTGGGTAATAGAAAATGGGAGAGAATTTTCTCAGAGGTTTAGAGCCCCACTGCCTCTGCCCACATCACCCTCCCGGCTGGGGAGGTTTCAGATATGACTGACCTAGGCCTGTATTACCATAAATTAGGTGCACAAATTCAATCTCATGGTTTCCCATGGTCTATCGAGAAAATGTCACTGTACATGTAAACGATTTATAGTGTGAAGGGGGAACACATCTAGACTCCTTCTACCATTTGTAAGGAGAAATCACATACCTGCTTCGTGTAGAAGGGAGTTCTAGACCGTGCCACACTTAAAACTAACATGTACGTCTTTGCAGATGATAAACTAACTGTTGCCTACTGCTGGCTTTACCGTCCCACCACTAGGATGTAAAGTCACGTCTCTCATTCCATATATTGAACATTACATGTTACCCTCACCCCGCCCCCCCCCCCCACCTTACAATGCATAATGTGAAGTAAATGATACTTATGACATGATATGTTTACTTGAACATAATACACCAGTTTTGTAGACATTAACAAGCAGTTATATTGACAAAAGTAATGACAAAAATACTGACTTTTAACGTAATACCCATTGCTTGGTACAGTGTACGGAAACTAAATATGCATCATACTTTAAGCTGCTTTTCACATTTTTGTGTGGAAACTATTTTCAGATTCATTTATGCCTAGTGTAGTGACTTTTTTCCAGGGTGGAGTGATCAATTCAGTGTGAACGCTGACCTCGAAAAACATCCCATTATGAAAATTGATGCATCAACTAGGTGTTCATGTTTCAGGTTGTTCTAAATGTGGATGTGATATTTACAATTTGATCAATTATACCAATGTTATAAAGGTCTCAGTGGAGTAGGGTTTGACGATAACTTATTCAAAAGAACATCCTCAACCAATTGGAGATAATGTAATAGGTTACCAATGACTTGGAGGAAAATAAACTTTGATAACTTATCTCCAATCTATAATGCATTTTAGCATAAACACTGTCCACTTGTACATTACTGAAGCTGAAGGATAAAAGATTTAACTTGTGATATATATCATATATGGCCCAGGGTCTACTACCATAAAACCCTCTATCAACCCTGTAGGGTCACAGGAATCAGCATTTTCGAAATATTGACTAATTACTTACAAATAGAGACTATTATCTATACATGTACTGACACCAGTCTGGCATAATCTTCTCTTACTAAACCCCTTGGACCGCTGGCCCCCTGGTGTGCTGGCCCCCGGACACCTGGCCCCTGGACACCTAGCCCCTGGACACCTGGAAACCTGGCCCCCTGGACACCTAGCCCCCACAGAAAACTTTATCCTTAGCATGCTTAGTTTATTGCTCAGTCCCCAATGTGTTATGTGTATAGCTTGGACACTGTAAACATTGCCGGCTGAAGAAAAGTGTCTCACTTGGTGATTACCCATAGGACTCCATGTGCTAATTTCATCGCCAAAATCTATCTGACCCACAGACCCAATGGTTAAAGAACTTGTAGTCAGTATAGCTCCCAAAAACATGGCGTAAGTACAGCAGCTTTTTTCATAGAGAAAGACATCACTCACCATAAAGGACAAAATGTTGTCTGATAGATGAGATTTGAAACTTTCCTTTGGCTTTTGAAAAATGTGTAAACTAACAGTATATCACTGAATGATTACACCCTAAAGTTGGTGATTACAAATTTGTGGATCTGACTGAAAACCCGACTCCAATAGCCCAGGGGGATACCCTGGGCCAATTAAATACATCTGTTAAAGTGCATTTATAGCTGCAGGGAAATTTGGTTACTGCGACAGGTACAGGTCACTCAAAGGCACATACATGACGATACAAAGCCAGTAATCTAAAGATACTGCTACTAGTGGAAACTGAATGGGGACTAGTGAGATTAAAGTAATGTAGAAATAACACCATCCGTTAAGGTCCGCACGATTCCTCAACAGGTCCAGGTTAACTTTTAGCCATAAAAAAAACAACACAGTACATCATAGCGACCCGACTTCAGCCTCCCATGTACGGTCGATTCACATGAATACCTCAGGGTTCTTGCCCACGATGCTGCATTGGTGACAAATAGACAGAGTGCATTACTCTATGGCACCTAAAGAAGAGTTACTTTGTTTCTATAGAGATTTTTGTTTCTATAATGATTGCACAGATTGCAGTATAAACATTACACAGTTACAATGGCCGGATATATAATTTATGGGGAATACACACTTTCACTGGTGTTAAATAGGTCAATTGCACGCGGAAAATCTCATAATGATTTACCATTTATCATATATCTATCATCATAACGGAGCATTATAACGGTTAGAAATAAGCTGGAGATGACTCGCTGGGTGGCTACCAGTTAATTAGTCCCGTATTAATCACGGTCACCGTCTTGCAATAAAAATACCAATACTAGTACATGAATTTATCTCATCTAGACCTCTGATACTTTACAAGGATTATTTATATATACAAATGGTCAAGTATATCAATGTGGATTTGTTCACTTCTGGAAATTGAACCAATGATGTTAAAAAGCCATACAGCTCATGAGGATTTTACAGATATTTGCAAATACAATGGAGGCAAAACAACAGGTCCATTTAACAAGAAGCCGTTATGTGGTTGTTCTGTATTGGCACAGAAGGCACCAGCGCTTTATAACATCTTTATCATCGACCACTAACGATATACCAAACAACGCTACAGTATTGTACGCATTGAATCTGGACATGGACAGAATTTCCTCAATGGCACATTACCACATGATTATATATTGTGTGAATGAGGCGGTGGGAATCAGATCATGTGAATTTCAATTTGCTGAAACAAACTTAGCATACCAACATGATAGGTAATTCATAAAATGAATCTAATTTAAGAACTTTACTTGGGTGTATCACAGGCTGGAATGGAAGACATCTTTCTGTTCGCAACAAATCATTGACGTCATGTCTAACAAGCCCATGGCGTCTTATACATTGATGACGTCACGTCCAGGACAATTGACATCAATGTCGTCACTTCCTGTTAACTGACGTCAGTCAGCTGCTTCTGGCTTCCTGACGTGAAGGCAGTAATTCAACTTTTTAGATGTAAATCTATAAACAGAATTAGGACACACTGCTAAAATCAAATAGGGAGACGTACAAAGTAACTTTAGGTTAAGGAATTAAAATTCTGAGGGTTATTGTCTCCTATATTGGTTCTTAAATCAACCAACATTGACGTCAATTTATAGCCTCCATGGGACTTTTAAAAGCCTTTTTCAACTTTAATTTAGCCTGTGGTATTCACGTGAAAATGAGCTTTACTGTAAGACAAAAATACAAGACCACCAATAATTGTAGCAATTAAGAATTCTAGCTTTGAAAGCTATTTTATAGGCTCATGTTAAAAAAATCGCCAAAATTCACGAATTGAACAAACTTACCTTGGTAAAAGTGCAGTTCATATTATAAGTTTATGATGGTTAACAGGGCTGTTGAGAAGAACAACAGAGATACGTCACACGCCGGGTACCAGCAGTCTTTAAAGTAATGGCAACAGGTAAACCCTGCTATATGTGTATAGAACAACAGGGTGGGTGCTAGAACGCCGGGTGGGACCATTGTTCTTCTGCAGAGATGTCAGTTGGGTAAGGGCGCAACCTCTGAAATTTTTGGGTGCTATTTCCCTCAATTTATTATACTAAAGGCACCCATCTCATCTTCATTTCAACCTGTTTCCCTCATTCAAAACCTTTAAAACCATCTCCAGATTGGATGGTTATAGAAAAATAATTAAAAGACTGCATCAGAATTTCGGCCAATCAGAAGACAGCTTAGATTCACATCCTTTGAAATAAGATTTCAGATATCCTGTGATCTCTGAAGGGTGGTTTGTCTAGAAAAGGCTAGATGGCAGCACAAGGCAGGCTTAATTTCCCCTGCTGAAGCCTGAACTATGCTCAGCCTTATGCTCCCTAGAAGTAGAAGGGGCATGTTGTAAAGGTATCTATGATTAATGTAATTCCCTCTATCTATATTATGACCACAAGATGAAAGAAGCCTCTGAGATGTCTGACTTTTGGGAAAATTTGAACATCTGAAAATAGATGGACCTCTGAAGGTCTGACATCTCTGGTCTTCTCGACGGCCCTGTTAACCATCATAAACTTATAATATGAACTGCACTTTTACCAAAGTAAGTTTGTTCAATTTGTGAAGTTTATAGCTGGTTACTGGCCGTCGAGACACACCAGAGTTTTGAAAGCTTTGCCTGTTACCTATTGTGATGCAGATGACGCCATGGTCAGGGTTGAGTTGTGGAATGCACTTCCATGGTCCTGAAGTATTGGGCATTTGTAGAATCAAGCAAAGGTGGTGGCATTTGTCCCCCTTGCCTGCTTAAGTATGTACTCTGCTGGCAGGTCTTTGTGAGATGCCTTTGAGGTTGAAGCTGCTCTTGTGGAGTGTGCTTTGAAGACCCTTGAGCTGATGCCTGCTCTAGTTATTGTGTTCTTTAACCAATGTCCTATAGTATCAGTTATCACTGGAGTCTTTTTATCATCAGCACCACTGATGGAGAGCCATAACTGGTTGAGTGCTGTGTTTGTTCTCATGTGATCAGTTCTTGTTATGTATTCCTTGAGTGTCCTGTATGGACAAAGTCTCTTGTCTTGATACTTGTATACATAGAGCACATCCAGTGGTTGACCTTCTCTGGTGTGTTTCAGTTGTTTGTCTACTAATAGAACTACAGTGAAATCTCTTTAATCAGCTATGCCAAATTACTGAAAATTATTGGTCGGATCTGAGATTGGTGGATTAGTGAGTGGCAATTCAATTGAATTGTATAAGAATGGTCCTCTGGGTGAACCTAGTGGATCTGAGTGTGGCGGACTATTGGATGGCAAATTTAAGAGATCTCACTGTACTTCGTCAGATGACCAATTATCTTGTCTTCTCTAAATGCATGCAAAGTTTGTAGTCTGTGACCTGTGGATAAAGCTAGAAGCATGGCAGCCTTATAAGCTAGCTGTCTGTAGTCTAATTCTCTAAATTGATACCATGACTTCAGTAGTGCTAACACTATATCTATATCCCATACATGGGTGTATTTCCCCTTTGGGGGTCTCATAACTGAGATTCCTTTCAGGTGTCTGCAAATGTCAGGGTGTTGGCCGACAGAGATACCATCCATTTTGTCCACATAGCAAGATAGCGCCGATCTTGCTGTATTTATGGACGAGTATGATAGTCCACTTGGAAAAGTGTAGGTTTCCCTGTATGTACTTTGTTTTCCACACAGTATTTTGTCTATTTCTCTAGACAGACATCGTGTTGTTTCATGGTGCCAGATCTTCATGAGGCCATGTATATTTCCATGGAGGCCCGGGACAGGCCCTGTACCTTAAACTAGTTTGCTATATCCTCCATGCAACAAGGTTTAGGTACCACACTGCAACTGTTACTGGGTTGATGAGTCCTACTGTGGGGAGTCTCAGCTGTGCCTTGGAGCGTCTCTTCAGGAGGCCGTACCACGGTTGGGCTGTCCACTGTGGTGTTACTAGGGTGCTCTCTACCTTCTCCGCCATGGCTTTCTGTGCTACTCGCAGGTTTAGACTGAAAGGAGGAAAGGTATAATAGTTGTTAGTCCAGGGTATTGACATTCATCAATTGCTGATGCCACTGGATCAGGTAACCAGCTGTAATAGTTTGTTAATTTGTGAGCTAGTCTTAAAGCAAACAAGTCTACAGAGTGAATATCCCAGTGGTTTGTGATGTGCTCAAACACCTCATCTGGCAATCCCCATTTGGTATGCCCCACTGTTCTAGATTCCTCATCTGCCTCAGTGTTTTCTTTTCCTGGTGTGTGTGCACATATCACCCACATATTCCTGGTCTCATAGAAATCCCATATTTCTTTTGCTAGCTGGTCACAGGGTTTACTTTTGGGACCCCCTTTGTGGTTTGTGTAAGCCACCCGTGTGACGTTGTCTGACAAACACCTAATTGTGCAGTTTTGGTGCTTTTTAGCATAAGTTTACAACACTGCTTTGGTTTCTTTAATGTTTGTCTGGAGCTTTCTCTCCTCCAATGACCAAAGTCCCCTAGTCCTTCTACTGTCCTGTCCTGTTTGGCTTCCTCAGACAGTACCATATACCTCTCAAAGTTTCCTTTGTTGAGTTTCAACGCTTTGGTCTTATCTCCCTCTAGGCATCTATAATGAGCCTCATCATAGTCTATTCCTTTAGAATAGTCTACCATGAGGCCCACTAGGCTGGCTACTTCTCTGATTTTAATGAGTCTGAAGTCATTCAGTTCAGACAAATCCAAAATAAGCCTATGCTTCCCATTTGGTTTTGGCCTCAAGAAAACATTTGACACAAACTGTCCTTGCTCTGGTTCACACTTTTCAATTATGCTCTTATTGAGGTGTTCACTTACTACGTCTGTGAGGTTTCTAGCATTTTCTGTAGACATGACATACTCTCTGGGTATTGCCATTTGAGATGGTTTTTCACACAAGTCTACTTCTACTCCTTGAATAGAGTCTATTACAAAGAGGTCAGGTGTAATGTTTAACCAGTGTTTTACATGATATTGGGTACCCCCAGGTTGAAAAACACCGAAGTCTTTGCTTTGGGTAGTATTACTGCCAACTGATGAAAGCATAGGTTTTACTGTTTTACTGGTAGTGGGGGTTGCACTCACCTTATTTAGTGAGACCCCCTGTCCTAAAAATCCTTCTTAGATTTATTGTGGCTTTTAGAGGATGAGGAGTGCCAGTACTTCTTTCTCCTTGAAGTAAGAGGAGTTTTGAGGCCAGTGCTTGCCTTTGTTCTTGTTGTAACCTCCAGAGTGTTTGAAGAAGTTCCTTTCTGGCTTCTCCTGGGTGTAAGCTGGTTTCTTCAGGTTTTTGATCTGCTTCTCTTCCTTATCCAGCTTTTCCAGCGTGGCAGGCAGGTCATCCCCTCCCAGCCAATCAGGAGTGGCCAAGTTGTCGTCAGTGAGCAGGCTTGTCACCCTGCTACTTATCAGTGTTAGTTTGAGTGCCTCCCAGCACATGTAGGTAATGTCCGACAGGGCACAGATGAGCAGGATGTTAGCATCCATGAGATCACAAAAGGCCTTTGACATGAGTTAACTTTGTCTTTAACTGCCGGTTCTACCTTGGACTTGGCCCACTCCTTCATCTCGTAAATGAAAGTTGCCTGTTTGGCCAACGCCGTCATGGCTGCCGTCATTGTCTGCTGAGCCTCCATCAGCTTTTTATCCACCAGTTCCCCAGCTGTGGTGGTGACTTTGGCCAGGATAGTATTTAAAGCTGGGACCTTCAGCGTCAGGACATTCTTGGGCCTTGGGAAGGTGCCCCTTTTGTCCTTTATGACGCAGGTCTTAATGGGTGCACCCACTGCCCAGTGGAATACTCCAATGATGTTTTCTGGGAGCTCAGGACCAGTTCTATCCCCCGTCTGGAGCACATAATTCATGGCATCCATATAGGCTTCAGCCTCGTCTTCTGAGACCTCGCCTTCTGACTTGCTGTCATACTCATCATCGCCCCCCCCCTCATTTTTGTCATCTGCGATAGATATCGTATGAGGTGGTTGGAGTGGGGTCGCCATCTTGGGTCATTTAGGTGGCGGGCCATCGTCCTCCTTCTGGCGCTCAGCTGCTTTCTCAGCTTCCTTCTTTGCTGCTCTCTCATCAACCACCCTGTGGATAACCATGGCCAGACTGCCAATTTGCTTTTTACTAAGCCCTAGGTCATCTTCCTTCAGCCGATGTGGATGCCTTGGCCAGCGTGGGCTTGGTCACTCGCCGCCTGCTTGACCTAGTTTCTGACTGGTCAGTAGATGCTTTGGATGATGCCATCTTGGACTGTCCGAGTACTCAGCGAGCCGGTCAGTTACTCCAAGTGAGACAGTTTCTTCGTTTATACGTAAGACTGCTCAAATCTTACTCCTACAGGTTCTAGATCCTGAGTTTCAGAACTGTACACATTAGTGTGAAGGTGGATGAAGTTTGAAGAGTGTATTTCTGCAAAATCAATGGAGCGAAGTGACTGCTGCTGAAGCGAAGCGTACCGCCTGGACAACTGCTGGTACCCCGCATGTGACGTATCTCCGGTGTGTCTCGATGGCCAGTAACCAGCTATAAACTCCTTCATAGGTTTTAAGGTTGGTCGCTACTAAGTGAAAGTACATAGAATTTCTCCATTTTTGGTGTGTAAGTACCTTAAATCATGTAGAAACAATATATGAAAAGAAAAATGGGGGGTCCCATGCTACTTTTTAAAATATGGAATTTTGAAAAAAAGAAGTTTTCAATTTTTTTTTTCTCAGAAATGAGGAAAAAATTTGAAAAATTTCTCAATTTTTCTTCATATCAACCTTTTATCATAGAAACATGAAACCTCACATGTGGAAAGAACTTTTATGCAAGATATTTTGAAAAATATTCTTTTTGTCCTCTGGCATGGCATTCTGGGTAAAAGAGTAATGTCTTAGGAACGAGTGGCAATAATTTGGCATAATTTTATATAACATTTTTGCCTAAAAACAGTATTCAATGTACATAGAATTTTTCTAAACTTTCTCAGAAAATACCTTACATAAATACCTCTCATATGAAAATAATTTTGACATATGGTCCCATGCATATATCTTTAGGGTTTGGGACCATTGAAATGAAAAAAAAAAAGTATTCCAAAAATGAACAAAATCTCATATTTGGAGCATTGCATTATGGGAAAAATGGCAACAATTATACTATAAAATGGTTACTAGCTATACCTTTGGATATTCTGAACATCATAATCATTCCACAATTTTGTTTAGAACAGTTGACTGTTGTAGATATAAGCCATAGAAGAACGTTGAAAAAAATCTGAATTAAATCTAGATGCAAATGTGCACATATTTCATTATTGTCATAAAATGTTCAATTTTTATCAAAATGATTTGGAATTTTTTGTGACTATTAAGGAGTAGTGTAAGAATGTGTATACCAAAAAGCAGTGCAATTCTGACCACTATAACCTATATGCGCAGAGACCTGCGCAGTTGGTTTAGCAACCAACCTTAAGGTATTTCTACCATGGTATGTTACACCCCCCATCAAGATTACCGGGTAAATGAAGGGAATTACCTGATTGGTCTAATATCGATATCCTGTCTGACCCCTATATATATTATGTTGATGTTACCTGGAGGTGGAGTTGTCAAAGATGAGTGTGTAGAGGCCAGGTTTGACAGCGATCAGCTCGCCCTGTATGGCCTGTCTGTGTGAGTTACATGGACACAGCGGGATCAGCATCTCCGCAAGGTCATTAGAGGTCAATGCATCCCGTCTGAAGGTCACACTGAAGTGTATACCCTGTAAATCAGACCAAACAAATCAGTTATGTTAAACATGACTGTATTTGCAATGATCATTTATGTCATATCAGTACATGAAGGGTTGGACCAACAACACTGGCGTCCTCGGGAACCAAGGCTAAGCTTGTACCAGAAGAACAGTGCCGAAATGTCCTGGTATATCTAAAGACAAAATTTCGATAAAATATGCAAATACAGGCAATACAATGAGATTCACCTTGGGTTCTGTAGAAAAGTCCCAGCAGAGCACAATACCAGGAGCTTCAATGAATACAGGTACATGGTAGGCCTTGCCTGCGCGCACACAGAGTGCGGGGTCCTCCGGGACCTCCCCAGATGCTATCTGCTCCACGGTCAGCATGGGGGACGACAGCGTGCTGTAGAAACAGACGGGTTAAGTTACATACTCAGTACACTGGTAATTATATCCAGTCGACACTTTGCTGTAGAACCATGATACAGGTTAAATGGTTTATGTAACATACGCAATATCAAACGTCACAATCTTTGGGCAGCTCACATTCTGTCAGGTTTTGTCTTGCTGTGATCTTTGTTAAAAATTTACAAAAAATAAATTAATTTTTCATGTACCATTTTCTAAGCAATAAATCCAATGGACTACAAAAAAGATTCTGAAAAAAATCTCTCATTAGATCACATCAATCTTTCACATACATAATCTTTTTTAAGTACCGGTAATAAATCCAATGGACTACAGTCTACACCATTAATTCAAAAGCAAGGTCTGCAGACCAACGTTTTCTGGATACATGTGGCCTGACGGTCTTATTTCAAACAAATGATTAAGAAGATGATGTGAGTACACTGAATGATTTCCAGTAACTCATTAATTACATCAACTGAAAACCCACACCAAGACAGTTTGATGTTACATCAAGAGACGGGTGACTATGTGTAACTTACTGTGGGTCTGATTCAATCATCGACTCGTGCATGGACTGCACCACCTCCTCCTGTGTGATGACGTCATAGAACTCATCATCAGCGTCCGTGTCTGATTGGTGTGCACTGAAGCAGAACGACGCAGGGGTAAGAGTAACTAAGGGATCCTGAGGATTGCTGAAACCTGATTTTCATCTTCAACAAAACAAGTACCGGTAGTACACGGTACCGAAAATTATACACTGGGCCAATTAACTGGTAGCCCTATCCAAAATACCCTGTGTATAAGGTGCATACCCTGAGAATTGATTTTAATTTTTCTCCACATTTAGGTACCCTTCCCCTCAAATGTTGCTGCTTCTATAACGCCCATTAGCGTTCTATCCTCGCGTATAAGCTGCACCTTATAAGCTGGGTATTACGGTAGACATGATTGTGCTTGTAGGAATGCGTATTTTCTTCTTTACAATCGGGGGGTTTGGGATCTTTACTTACGGATCAATCTTACCGGTCAAAATTGTAACTACCAGGGGTAAGCATCTATCGTCATGATTGTTGTAGTTTAATTAGGAGAACAAATCAATGGCCATAACATATGATAGCGTATAAATAGAAGATAACCTGAACTAATGTACATTCTTAGTAAACAGTGATTAAGACCTATGATTTATTCCTTTGTATTGAACTCTAATAAACACACGCTCTAAGGGCTTAGATTGTAGTCGATAATTCAGGCTTAACAGTTCTGTTTTCGGGTTCCTTAATTTGAACCTGACTTATTGATGGATGGTATTTTATGTACTACTCGCTGTCCTCCAGCCTACCGTTTGAACCATGAACGCCACCTATATCAACAGAATTCAAGTGGTTTTAACAGGCTTTTGAGAGATAGACCTGTATTTCTGAAACATTCCAGTGAGGTTATCCGAATTCATGCATTTAGATTTGAATGCAACAATAGTTTGTTGCTTTATCTCGATATATTCTTGCATGGCGTATACTATACATGTCTCTGATTCTTGTCATAGTTGATTGGATTTTTACAAGATGTATCAAAATATTTATTTGATAAATTTTCACAAGGACAATATCATGCCTACCCTTTTTTCTCCTTACTGGTGTGCTGTGTTGGACTAGACGCTGCGTCAGCTTGGGGAGTTGTAGCCAATGAAGACTCCGACTCACGGTCTGTTGCTGTTAGTGCTGCGTCTACTGCAGGGGAGACACCTCATGTAGAAAAGAAGAGTGACAATCTGAGCTACAAATCAAGACAACTCTTTCCTGCCTATATTTGAAGTGCTGTTGATCTATGAAAAAAATATACCAGGTATAGAATCATGTAGAGTGGCCCAACATTTTCTTGACCAGTTTCTGACCTCTCATAAATAGGCATCAGAGTGCTTTCCCGAGTATAAGCTGCACCCCCAAGTCGGGGCGAAGCTAACAGTCGCACCTGAGGCTGAGGCCTGAAAATGTAAGCTTTAGTACTGTTCTTTAATGCCGAAACCCCACCTATAGCCATCAACATGCAAACATCCATTGTATAACATATATGGAGGCACCAGTAACCAGCACTGGTGCCATGGTGATAATATATTATTGATTATGACATCACTAATTACCCTGGAGACACTCCCTACCAACGGAAGTTGATGAGGGAGGGCGAGCATGGCAACCATGCCAGTAGCATCAAGGTAGTGTCAGGGTGAGGAAGTCCCGACAGTCGTCCTCCTGAGGTGTATAACATATATATATGTGTCAATTATTTACTCAAAGTGTACGTAACACATCGTTTTGGAAAGTGGGGCCATCAGTCCCAAAAGTAGGGCCCATCAGTCTCACTTTCTGGGGCCATCAGTCCGGTGCCAACGGTCCCTGGGGCCATGGGCCCCAGTACCAGCATCAACATAGTGTCGCGGTGAGGAGGAGGACTGGACAGCCATTATTCCAAGTGGTGATGGGTTTGTTAGAGAGACTGGTACAGCAACACAACCTACACATACTTAACTTACCTAATGTGGCAGGTCGGAGGGATGCAGACAGAGTAGACTGGGGAGACAGGAGAGGCTCCTGTGTGGTACCATCATCTGACTCCTCCTCTGGTAGGAAGCTGGATGGTGCCCGGTCGTCTTCTGTAATGTCACTCGGGTTGTCAGCCTGGTCGCTGGCTGGGTCTGTGTTGACTGGGTTGGGTGGTGCTTCCTCCTGGGCTGTAACATGGTCATCTACAGCTTCATCGCCCTCCGGCTGTGGCCCCATTTCTGCTATACTCCGTTCTGCCTCTGTCTTGTGGTACATACTGCAGTCATTGCAGATCCGCTCCTTTTTGCTGAAGGGCAGACCACAGAAATCTGATAATGAATTTTGAATCACAGAGTATTTTATGCTAAGTAGGTTTAACATACTGACATGTGGTTGACATTATCTTATTTTGTACAGTCAAGACTTGAACTTCAATAAGACCGTCACCTAACTTAGCGGCTATAGGTCCTTCTCAACTGATTTATTGTGCCAATTTAGCAATTAATAGGTAATTTTCCATCCGAAACAGAGGTGGCCGATATATCGAGACTTTACTCTACACACACACACATATATATATATATATATATATATATATATATATATATATATATATATATATATATATATTGTAGGGAATCGTATTTGCTATCCATCGAGGCCTGGATGTATTTGAGACTATTACTTTGTACTGTATTGTAGTAGGATAGGCGCTCTTCGGGAGCGTCTTCTATGTTACTCGTAAGAGGGCACCACAGGTGGTCTCGGGCGGTGTGACATAGGAGGCGGACCAGAGGGCGCTCAGTGCGGAACTACCGTAAACTCTCGCGTATAAGACGCGCTGCGCGTATAAGACGCACCCCAAACTCAGCACATGCATTTTCGCGTATAAGACGCACATTTTAAGGCTGAAATTTGTAAGATTAGTACATTTCTATAGTAAAATTACCCCTCGTATAAGACGCACCCCAAACTTGAAAAAATCCTATAAGACCCCCAGGCATTTGTTTGGCGTAGAGGACGCGTCTTATACGCGGGAGTTTACGGTAATGAACCATGACAAGAGGTATATATTCTGCCGTCCTCCTACGATCGGGGACTCGCAGAGCTACCGGGCTGGTAGACTGGTCTTGTCTCTAGAACGGCCTAACGAATGTTATAACGAGATCTTTACCTCCTTCGGGGTATAGACTATAGGCATAAGAAAGGTTGAAACGTGTTCGCAGTCTTCCTGCAACAAGTACAGTAATAAAGTGATTCTGAAACATACTCGAACCGACTAGTTATTGCTTCCATAATATAGCTGTCTCGATATTAAGGTGTATCTCGAAATAGCAATACCTACACTGGTGCCGTGACCAGGATTTGGTAGGTGTTAGGCTGGCAACCGGCCAGGATGTCGAGAACCGCTTAGAGGAATGGGAGGATGTGGGAGAGGCCCCAGGCTTTGCCACACCGACCCAATCGGTGGGATCAGGCAGTTTCGTCGGATCCGAAGACTTGGGAAGCGAGCATGTACTCTCGTCTGATGAGACATTGGAAGAGGACGAGTTCGTCCTGAAAGGAGTAAAGTTGGAAGAAGAAATTTATCCTCCTAGCTCTCGAGGCAGAGGCTTTTGTTTTTCAATACGCAGTCTCCCAAATGAAATGCTTTCTCAGCACCTATAGGTAGGACACGAGGGAGAGCTAGAGGTGGCGCTAGAAGCCCTACACCAGGGAGCACTCTAGATAATATAGACGAGTCTCTTCAACCCGGGAGGTTCGAAGAAAACAGCTCCAATGCCTGCGAAACGATCCGTAGCATTCGTGGATGAGGCCATTCAGGAGGCTGAAAAAGCTCGAAAAGAGTTAGAGGAATTACGAGCTGACATTGCAAAATGGAATGCTTGTATGGATGATATCAGTAAGAGATATGAAATGAAACAACAGGATTTGAATGCTACTACGCATCAGTTGAAGGTGATGAAAAATGAGGTGCAAACAAATCAATTGAAACTTGGCGAGACATATGATCAATTTCAAACGATTAATAGTAATCTGAACCAATTGATACAGGCTCGAGACCGTCAAGTTGAGGAGAATGAGGAGGTCCGTCGAGGTATAATGCGCGAAAATAAAGACCTCGAACAGCAGAAAGCAGATTCTGTAAGGGAATTAGCCGATCTCCAAACGAGAAAAAGCATGCTTGATGACTACATTAAGAGAACAAAAGCACAGTTACCGCCTTTCCATGCACCTAATGTGAGTGCGGTACCAAATGTTGGGGATCAATATCAACCCATAAGACAGGATAGTTCAGATGATGACCTTCGGGTACCTACCAGTACACCTGCTCCATCTCAAACTAAGTCGATATTGATGCCCTCTAGCTCGACACAAGCTGGAGCTACGGGGGGGAATGTAGACTCAAAAGCGAGTACCGTAATCTCCCGCGTATAAGACGCAGTGCGCGTATAAGACGCACCTAGAGTTTTGAAAAATTCTCAAAAAAATGAAAAATTCATAACTTTGGTTCTACTGAGTGAATTTTCAAAATTTAAAAACCTGTGTGTAGCTTGGGCCCCCTGGACCCCCCTGGGCCCCCTTATGCCCTATTATGACCATTATGGCATGTAACATATCAAAAGAAAGGTCTTGGTGTCCCCCTTGTGGATCCAAGGAGAACTAAAACCCCTCGTATAAGACGCGTCTTATACGCGGGAGATTACGGTAGTTCTCACAAGGCACCAGTACCTGTAAGAACAACGAACACCCCTACTGATGGTACTTTTCAAAGTACACAAAGTCAGGCTACTAGACAGACTACCCCAAATAGTACTAGTGGACCATCGGGGACTAGGCCAACCTTCCCTGTCTTTTCGGGAACAACACAGAGTCAGGCCCAATCGAGTGTTGTGGGTATTAGCCAAGGTAATACTCAAGCTCCAACGAGCTCAGGACAGACCTTGACACAGTCTATGACCCAACCTGTAGTAAACCCCTCAACTGTCCAATATTGAAATGGAACAGTTAGTGGAGCTCGTTACTCAACGAGACCAAGTACAACCACATCGGTTCGAAGGTCTAGTTTGAGTCCCAGAGTGAATGATTTATACAACCCTAACCCAGCAATAGCTGGCTTAGGATTGGATACAATCTCTCGACGGTCTGACGGGTTTGATGTTGTCGAGATAAGTGTAAAACTTGCTCGTTCCATCAAAAATTCGACTAATGCAGCTCGAAGAGTTGCTTCACAGCCAAAACCATACAAGGGTGACATACCTTGGCTGGAATGGTTAGCGGGTTTCATGGATGACATGAAAATCAGTGGTTGGAGTGATGAAGAAGCTCTAGCTCAACTCTGTAAATGTCTTTGAGAGGGAATAGGAAAAGTAGCTCTTGATAAATGGACTAAGGAATGCCCTAGTGGATCTTTCTTACAGTTAATAGAGTGCGCCAGCTATGTTTTCGGTACAGTGGGACGTACAGACTCACGAGTCTAATTTCGAAAGCGTACTCAAAAGCCAGGAGAGTCTCCCAAGATATATGGATTGGCTCTACAAAGTCTATTGAGGAAGGTACATCCTCAAATGCCAATGGATGATGAATTCTTTATGGAGGAATTGTTTGTACAATTTGCTTCGGGACTAAAGGATCCGTCAGTGCAGCAAGTGGTATATGATAGCTGGAAGAATGATAGTTCTTTGAATGACCTATTCGAAGCTATAGATAACCACAATAAAAAGAAAACCTTGATGGCAGGGAAGGTGCCGCAAGCTAGAGCCAACCCAATGTTTGTCCCGGGATATTTCGAGGAAGAAAATACCGTGGATAAAGAGTTCTACTATGCTGATGATTCTGATATGAATGTCAGTGCAACTCGTTTCCAGTCAAGGGGATACCAAAACTGGCATCGTAACAATGATAAACCGGCCCAGAAAGCCCCTGTTGAGGGAAAGAAATCTGAAGAACCTATTAATCTGGAGCCCGATAATGATATGGTTGAAAGGAGATCACTGAATCTCTAGCTAAGAAACGGAAGGAACGTACTAGAAATAGACCAAAGGTCGACAAGAGTGGCAAAACTTGTTACAGATGTCAAGAAAAGGGACATTTCGCAATGGAATGCCCGGCTGAAAAACCTGTATTACGAGGTAAACAGGAAAACTAAAGGGGGTTACTTTGAAAGGCGACCAAGTGGCCCCAGAAGTGGAACTTCGCCATACAAGTGATGTTGTGAATCGAGAGAGGTCTAAAGTGGTAGAGATGGCTAGTGCTGTAATAGGTGGACAGGAACAACCCACTGAACAAGAGACTAGCACTCTCGAGAATGAAAAATCGTTGACTATAGATGATAGTCAATTCGAAAGCTTGAGTGTAGAGGGAGTCAAGCTTAAGGAAGTCTTGAGAGCTGCGGGTGCTCAACTCTCCCCGAGTCATCCATGTTTCGAATACCTAAAGAAACAAGGATTGGACCTCGGTATCACTAAAGATTTTAAACGGTCCACAGTAGATCCTTCCGCGTTGGGAGGAAGACGCTGGTACTTGGCTGTATCTGTGCTAGGATGTATTGCTGAGTTTTTAGTTGATACGGGAGCTAGTCACTCCTTCATCAGCTCGAGACTTTACAATGCATTGCCCGGTAAGACTGAAAACTTCTCTTCGAAGGTCCAGGCTTGCTCGGCCGACGGTACCCAGATGCAAATGTATGGACGAACTTTTGTTCCATTAGAAGTAGGTAAAAAGGAATTTATGTTCTCACCTACTATTGCGGATATAGCTGATGACGAGATAATAGGCTTGGATTTTGCCTCCCTTTACGATGCTATTCTTAACCCCAGTACTGGCGTTCTAACCATAGATCAACCTTACAGGGTTAAAGCGCAATGTGTATTACGACAGATCTCCTTGATAGCAACAGTGGCACAAACGGTGAAAATACCTGCAGGAACTTCATGTGATGTACTCGTGAGGAGCGATCTGAAGTTAAGTGGTATCGAGTCCGTAGTTGAGCCCGATACAGAGTATCTTGCGAGTATAGGTTTAGTTTCTGTCGACGCCTTGGTTTCAAATGGACCATGGACGGTCATGCCCATTTCGAATCCAGGAACGGAAGTTAAGTATTTACCAAAGGATCAAGAGATATAGATCCTAAGAAAGACTTGACTATAGACGAAGTAGGCGTATTGCCTGAAGCTCTCGAGAGATTAGTTGAATCCTCCGAATGTTGTTCAGAGGAACAGACTGGTGAAATACGTTTGCTACTTCGAAAGTATAGCAAAGCTTTTAAATCGGCAGGTGAACCCTTGGGCCGTATTGAAAAAGTCTTGCATCGAATTGAAACGGGAGATGCCTCACCTTTTAAAATGCCTTATAGGAGATTGCCCCTATCGAGGAAGAAATTGGTGGAGGAGCATATCGAGTCCATGTTAAATGATGGTGTAATCATTCCAAGTACTAGTCTGTGGTCTAGTCCTGTACAAATGGTTACAAAGAAGGATGGTACTATGAGATTCTGTGTCGATTAGAGAAAACTCAATGGTATCACGAAAAAGAATGCTTATCCCCTACCTCGAATAGATGAAACCTTGGATTCCTTAGGTGGAAATGAATGGTTCTGTAGTCTCGACTTGGAGTCAGGCTATTGGCAGATTGCTATGAGAGAGGAGGATAAAGAAAAAACTGCGTTCACTAGTCATATGGGGTTGTACCAATTCGAATTAATGCCTTTCGGATTATGCAATGCACCAGCAACTTTTGAGGCCATGATGGACATTTGAAGAATGCTCTACCAATCTTGAATTGGTTTTAGAACGAATCCAACGCAATGGATTAAAACTAAAACCGAAAAAGTGTACATTATTTCAGAAATCAATGGTTTATTTAGGAAGAATAATTAGTACCGATGGTATTAAAGCGGACCCTGATAAGCTGAAGGCAGTTTCTGATTGGGAAAGACCAAAAGGCCCGAAAGATGTACGCTCGTTCTTGGGATTCTGTTCCTATTATAGAGACTTTATCCCAGGCTTTTCGAGAATAGCGTATCCTTTACAGACGATCGCACATTGGACCCCGAATAGGGCTAGAGATCCATTCCCTTGGAATAATGATCATGATCATGTTTAAGGAAACACCAGTGCTGAAGTATCCAAATGAAACTGGTCATTTCATTTTGGATACAGACGCAAGTAATGAATCTATTGGAGCAGCATTGTCTCAAATGCAAGATGTTGTTGAGGTTCCAATAGCTTTTGCGAGCAATAGCCTTAATAAAACCATAGTGTTGTAGATTTGAATACAATAGTAGCGAATAGTCCTGTGAGACATGGCGCGGCGACTTGTAATCTTGTGTCTGGTTTCAGTTGGTGAGACTGATAGATAGGGCATACTATCATCTGGGCTTTTGGTAGTATATAACACAAATTCAACCTGAACTACCCACTGCAGCTATGTACTAATAGCCTGTAGACTATCCATTCTGCATGCACCTCACTCAGCTGTCACAGGGACCTGTCTTATTCAATGTTCAATGCCATAGTCAACAGGTGTGTCATTTTGAGTGTACACTGTCTCAGCACAGTGCAAGTACCTCTGTACATGTATGTTTTCACAGTCTTCCACAAAATCATTTATATAATGAAAGGAGTAATTAAATTAATGTCTCATCACCGATAGCAGATACATATTCTGAGAAAGCATTATTTCAATGTAAACTAAAAAGGTTTACACAGAAAAGAATGTAGCAGTACCACAAGGTGTCCTTACACTTCAACCTCCTCTGGTTTACAAAAATGCACATATGGCAACACACACTTTAGCACTGATTTCTCTATAGAGATCTTTAACAGTGAATACTTTGTTCAAAAACAGAAAATATGATCCAATTGTACCATAACCCACTGAGATGAAACCTGTACTACATATATATATATATATATATATATATATATATATATATATATATATATATATATATATATATATATATATATAGTAGTTTCAGAACGAACAATTCTAAAACAAAGGCTACAGAGATGCATTTCTGAATCTTAAAATGCTCTAATGCTAATCTGCCATAGGGCTCCAAATGATGAAATGTCTTATCTGCGAATAAAATCAAAAGTATGAGATATATTCTGAAAATTCCTTCACTGATAAGTAAAGTACACACACTGTTGTTATTACATTAGAATAGTGGGTAGGAATAGTCCATAGCAGGGGAGCCACAAACAAAAATAGATTGCAAGGCCTCCCTATCCCTTACAGCGTGGCGACTGTGAACCATACACTAGTCTACTCATCTCACGAGTAGTACTCACTAGTCGCCGCGCTAATAAGGCTCAAAGGAATTACTGTACCACTAAACGGGAGTTGTTGGCTGTAGTGGTTTACACGAAGAAGTTTAAACATTTCCTCTATGGAGGGAATTTTACTCTTCGAACCGATCACTCATCCTTGAAATGGTTACTTAATTTCAAGGAAGGGGAAGGGATGATCGGAAGATGGCTAGCACATCTAAGTGAATTCGGGCTGGAGAACAGTCATATCCAGCATAGGCCAGGCAATCAACATATAAATGCTGATAGTTTGAGCAGATAACCTATTCAAAAGTGTGGCAGGCTCGAATGTAACGACTGTGGTGCTCACGAGGCTGTTATTACCAGCGTGGGACCCCCTGTAGATCCTGTATTAATACAGAACCTTCTACAGTGGACTCCTGAATCGATATTGAAGTTTCAGGATGCAGACCCAACTCTAGCACGCCTAAAAGAATTGGTTGGAACAGGTAAATGTCCCACGAGACCTGAGATCTCATTGGAAAACAGTGAACTGAGGCTATTCCTCTCGCAATGGTCCGAATTATTCATTTGGGATGGTTTATTGTGTACATGGAAAATTAGACCAGAAAGGCAAAGGATACTGCAAATAGTAATGCCTTCTGCAATGAGACGGGATGTTATGTTCTTTTGTCATGGACATTCAACCAGTGGTCATTTCGGTAAGAAACGTTCACTCGAGCGTCTCGCGCGGAGATACTACTGGCCTGGAATGTCTAAGGATCTCGAAAGATGGATTAAGACATGCCCACAGTGTTGTATGAGCAAACCAGGTATGGGAAAAGGTAAAAGTCCTCTGCAACAAGAATTGTTTGGTGTAAGATTCACACGAATTGCTCTCGATATCATTACTGGTTTTAACACAACCATAAATGATAACACATGCATGATGGTAGTGTCGGATTATTACACAAAGTTCCCCCTACCGAATCACCAGGCCAAGACGTGTGCAATAGCACTGGTTAAGGGCTGGATACTTCAATTTGGGGCACCTTTTATGTTACACTCTGACCAGGGAAGGGAATTTGAGTCTTCCATCTGGTCAGAAATGTGTCATTTCCTCGCCGTATGTAAAAAGAGGACCAATCCATACAGGCCACAAAGTGATGGCATGGTGGAAAGGTTCAATAGGACTTTGATCCAATGCTTGAAACCATTGGTCAATACACATATGGACGATTGGGATGATCAATGTGAATTTGTTGTGCACGCGTACAACAATACAGTACATGCTTCAACTAATTGCACGCCGAACATGTTGGTTTTCGGAGAAGACATCATTATGCCAGCCGACTTGGTGTATGGTGTAATAGGGATCAGTCCCGAAGCACCATGTAGCATAATGTTTGTTGAATCCTTATAAGACGGGTTTAAGCATGCTCACGAGTCCATTAGAATTCAACTACAAAAAAGTGCAAAATGGCAGAAAATAGGTTATGATACAGGTTTGAAGCCTTGTCACTTCAAACTTGGGGATAAAGTGGTTCGATTTCATGAACCACTAGCCAATATCAAACTAGCCTATAATTGGGATGGCCCATATACTGTCTGCGAGATAGTTAGTGAGTCAACAGTCTTTATACAAACCTCATATGGGAGGCAGTATAAATCGAATGTGGATCAATTACGACCATGGTTAGGGAGAGATCTCACCACCGAAACCTATGGAGTTGGCTTGGAGCTCATAGAGGAAGTGGAGGAGGCAGTACGGATTACCCGTCAATTGCAAAGAGAGGTCCAGGAAGACCTAACAAGCAAACGACAGGGGGAACCCCGAAACCTAAACAATCCCAACCTAAAGGTAAAAAGAAAAAAGTCTCGGCGGGTGAAGGTAAACGGAAGAGGAAAATGGCTGCTAAGACTAAGCAGGCAATGGAAAAGGCTCCTCCAGCTACCAGGTCTATAAAAACTCCTCCTGAGGGGGTGAGGCGTAGCCCTAGAATTATGGCTAGGGATGCAGTGACCTAACTCGAAAATCACAACGAGTGTAATGTCCTGTCTGTTATTGTTTATTTTTGTATTGGCTAACAAGAAAACGTAACCCTAACGCAATGGCTGGAATGCTGACCTTTTTGATGATCTCGTGGGTAGAGGATGGAGAATCCGGCAGAATAGCTATAAGGCATTCTGTATTATAATAATTCCTCCATGAGCTCCTAATGAATTGAAAAGACGTCGACATGGAAGACTGAAGGGACCTGTTAACTTGCGGAACAACTCACCACCCCGAAAGGGGATGGCGGGAAAGTACAGTGGAAACTGGGTCAAGTGACCTCATTATCAAAACGGGGTCAAGACGTAAGGTTAAAGGGATGCGCATGATTGCGCATGCGCATTGTTTTAAATGATATCAGGAGACGTTGTGGATCCCGCCACTTTGCGACTTGGCTTGGTGCCAACCAGATGTGTTGCTGGGGTGCGCATTGTTTTTTAGTGTTTTTTTCTATAGTAGGTCAGCATCTCTCGAAAGAAAAGATTAATTAACTTTTAACCCTTGTGTACCCCCATATACACAAGGTGTGTTGGTTGGCCTTCGAGTCAACCACACTACCCTAACGGGGCTATGACCGAGCGGGAGGTCCAACTGACTCTCGCAAGCGGCGGAGGGGGTAGTACTCCCTCCCATAGCGGGCCCAAAGGAGCAGAGAGTGGAGCTGATGCGTCACCTGCTAGTTCAGGTAACACAGTCTCGCCTGTGCGTCAAGCGGAAGACGATCTCTTGGGGGTAGTCTTTCTGATGCTCAGAATGAACCCGTGATCAATGTCGAGAACGACTCTGACCAGGAGTTCGAGTCATTCGGCCAATCCTACATCGAGACTCCTAGTATTATTACCAGGTCGACAAAGGTCAAAACAGCTGACCAATCGGCTTCTTCAAGCATCGAGGCTACAGAACCGGCCCCGTTGAATGTTTGCAAAAGCTTCAACCCGGACGATGAAATGGATACAGAATTGCGTAATAACATTCTGAATAGACTAACTCCTCAGGAGTTTAATAATTGCGGGATGTTTTGGCTGAAAACGTATGGTGGATGTGCTCTTGGTTCATCCCAACATGCGTGGTTCGCCAAAATAGTACAGGAAGCAGCCGAAATGGTCGTGCGCACCCCAAAACCGGTGTCCACAGTAACGGTGCAGTCCCTCCCGCAAAGTGCAAACGAGGCGGAGAGCGACATGGAATTGGACCAAGCAGAGAGTGTCAGTGACACTGAAATGGTGTCTTGAATGAGAAAGAGTATCGAAAAGAAACCATCGGCTTCTTCGACGCCTAAGACCCCGAAATCTAAGGTCAAAACAAAAGAGGATTCTCCTAAAGATGAGAAATCTACCCCGAAAAAGAGCGGCAAGAAAACTATGTCGCAAAAGGAGAAAAAGCTGGCAGCTAAAGAAGCAAAAGAGAAGAAGCTCTGAGACGAGGCATTAGCCTCAGTCGCAGAGCATCAAAAGAGGCTTGATGAGGCCAAGAAGGCATTCGACACTGACGAGTCGGATAAAGAAGCAGAAAAGGTACCACCATCAGAGAATGATAAGATCATCTTCGCCAATGCCTTGTCGAAGTTCAGTAGGTTCAAACCTATGAGCTTCAAGGATTACCGCATGGATGAAAAGAGGCATTCTGCTCCGCCTGCTGTCTTTCCCGACAACATGGAGGATGATGAACAGTGGCTCCGCGGAACCAACGAGGAAGAATCAGTTTTCCAATGTTACTGGGACTGGTTCAATCGAGTTATGAAAATGGACAAAGCATATTACTTGAAAGACCAGAAGCTTAAGCTAAAGTGGGTCTTTGTCAAGTATGAAGAAACAAAGCGATGCTTGTTTACTTCTTGTCATGACGAGCAAGTAAGCGAGGGAGTTCCAAAGACATGGCCTTCGAAAGACCAGTTTATGAAACATCTCTAAGAGGTGCACTATCATCACCATCGGGTGTATGAATGTGTCCCCGATGAAAGGTTTCAGCAAAGTGCCAAGTGTCCCGACGGACTTATGACCGTGCGTCGCTCGAATATGGTCCGCCATATGAACGCTTGTCACGGGAATAGGTTCGAGGACGCTATTCGGCGTGTAAACAAGATCCACAGTGAGCTGATGGCCGGGTTCACGACCAAAGATGCTATATTAGCAGAGGAGGGTTCCGAGACTAATGTCCCAAAACTAAAGGAATCCGTCGGCGAGTATGTCAATGGTAAATTGAGAGCTCGATATGTAGTTTCCTACGTGACAGACCGACTGCCCTTGCAGAAAGCCTATTACGAGGCAATGAAAGAGTGGGATACGGCTGCCCATCCTTCGAACAGGAAGGCAGACGAAAAGAATGCCTATGGCATTTCGAAGAAAAGGTCTCGGGTTGACAAAGGAGGACCCGTGTACGTACAAGGTGGTACAACAGTCCTCCAGAGGGTTGAACCAAAAGCAAATCCAGTGACTTTCGATTCCAAGAAAACTGATTGGAATCAAAGCCCCAGCTCGAAAGTACATGTCGGGAGCCTGTCGTCTTCTTCGACGGAACACTTCCCGACATTACCACCTAGCGGCCCTGAAAGCCAAACAGTGCTTTCCGGGAAGAGTAAGAAACCTCTTACAAAGGCTTCAACCTCGAAACAACCCGAGATCCCTCAGAACGCAAAGGTTGTATTTTAATCCTGACAACCTCGTCAGTTTCGAAATACAGGACAGGCTAGTTAAGAACTGGCAAGAGAAATTCTCGAAGGCTCTCGAAATCTTCGGGGATACAGTAGTCCAGAATACTCTAGTTTGTGTTGGTAATATCAATGATGCTGAAAAGGGTCACCTCTACCAACAAGAGGAAGAACGTCTTCACGACAAAGTCGAACAGGCTGATAAACGCGAAAAAGAGGCCAGGAGGAAGGAAGAGTACTGGGAGGTTAGAGTCGCAAAAGAAAGATCCATCTCGGACCAACTTAGGTTTAAGTTCGAGATGTGCTTCAAAGGACACACCTTCGATGAGTGGAATGGCCAGCCTTCGCAGTTACGAGAATGGTTGAAAGATTTAGAGGATTCGGATTAAAAATTTTTTTTAATCGAGAACCAAAGCGAGGATTTTTGTTATGTTTCATTACATCCACCAAAGCTCTATCGAAGCATTGTATATATAATACACGCTAATTGGAATTACCGGATACGAACCTCTACCTCGAGGGCAACATGAGCCGGAGCTGTCGAGATGACAATATGGAAAATGCCGACACACCATTACAGGACTGATGTCATCCGAATACCACTCTAAACTTTACGAATCTGGAATCACCTTGTTGATACTACAATATACATTGGACTTACTTGATAGTTTGTTTCGACGAACTTACCTATGTGTTCATCTCGAGGAGGACTTAATCTTCTGGCTCGTTCCACCACCGTCCAGGAGTATGGACCCTTCTGTTGGATAATATGTACTTACGTCTTATAAAGGCGATTTGGTGATGTGTTATGTGATTCTCATGTTGCAAACGAGATCACTTATATTCAACCTGGTGCGTGGATATGGGTTGTGGACTATATATATTTTGTTACTTCGAAGCTGAGCTTCAATATATTTAATATTCAGGAGACCCATTTGGAACCTCTCCAGTGTCAACCCTGGAGGTAGGATATGGACTACCTAGATCTTTCCAACGGAGGCTGAATGAAGTAGGTCTCTCGAGGTCAGGCAGGTTGGATCCTGTGTTATAACTATGTTGTTATTAACTTTAACCATATCAATATGTACTATATTCATGTTGGACCTTGTGTTTCACTGTCTATTAATGACATGAGAATGTTATGACGAATCTCGTAATATTTTGTAAATTAAGGTTACATGACCTGTGTATGAGTTGTTTTTAGAACTAATATGTTGGATTTCTTATGAATAATCACAACGAGTGTGTGTATGTAATAGTAATATCTCGTTATTGTCTCGATTCCCTAGGTGAATTGCATAGATAAACTATCGTAAAATCATTGCCATATCTATCACCATTTTTTCCCCTAGTGTTATCTGGAGGGGGGTAGTGTAGGGAATCGTATTTGCTATCCATCGAGGCCTGGATGTATTCGAGACTATTACTTTGTACCGTATCGTAGTAGGATAGGCGCTCTTCGGGAGCGTCTTCTATGTTACTCGTAAGAGGGCACCACAGGTGGTCTCGGACGGTGTGACGTAGGAGTAGGACCAGAGGGCGCGCAGTGCAGAACTAATGAACCATGACAAGAGGTATATATTCTGCCGTCCTCCTACGATCGGGGACTCGCAGAGCTACCGGGCTGGTAGACTTGTCTTGTCTCTAGAACGGCCTAACGAATGTTATAACGAGAGCTTTACCTCCTTCGGGGTATAGACTATAGGCATAAGAAAGGTTGAAACGTGTTCGCAGTCTTCCTGCAACAAGTACAGTAATAAAGTGATTCTGAAACCTACTCGAACCGACTAGTTATTGCTTCGATAATATAGTTGTCTCAATATTAAGGTGTATCTCGAAATAGCAATACCTACAATATATATATATATATATATATATATATATATATATATATATAGACCGTAAATCCCCGGTCATAAGCCGGATTTTTTTTCTATTTTGGGCCCAAACCGGCTTATGACCGGTTTTTTTTTACTATAGAATAAAGAGAAAAAGGTAAAAATTTGACCCAAAAACCGGCTTTTATTTTTTTCCTGAACTCACCCCCCCGGCTTATGACCGGGGCCGGCTTGTGACCGGGGATTTACGGTATATATATATATTTTGTTTTGAAAGTATATACGTTTGTGGGTCGACTTGATGATCTCAAATGGATTTTTGATAATAAGAGTATAATTTGGGAACAAGATTTACACAGTGGAACAAATGGTGGCGTGTTAACATGTAACAATTGCACTGTGTTACACAGATTGGGACGCAGATGGCTTGAAGTAACTGTACTCTTTGTGTGTAACAACATCATTTATCTGAGCCCGTCATATGACACATCCAAGAAGTGGTTACCGTAATCTCCCGCGTATAAGGCGCAGCCCGCCTATAAGGCGCACCTAGAGTTTTGGAAAATTCTCAAAAAAATGAAAAATTCATAACTTTGGTTCTACTGAATGAATTTTCAAAATTCAAAAACCTATGGGTAGCTTGGGCCACCTTGGGCCCTCCTGGGCCCCATTTTGTCCTTTTTTGACCAAGGGGGCATGTAAGATATCAAAAGAAAGGTCTTGGTGTCCCCCTTGTGGATCCAATGAGAACTAAAACCCCCCGTATAAGACGCGCCTTATACGCGGGAGATTACGGTAGTTACAAACACCACAGTAGGACCGTAAAAGTGTACCAAGTCTGTCAACTAGCAGCATGTTGTCATGTCAACTAGCAGCATGTTGTCATGTCAACTAGCAGCATGTTGTCATGATGCATCATAACAACACACCATCACAAAGCATTATGGCGTCACGACACACATAAGGGGCTTTCTGTAAATAAAGTGTCTTACTGTCTGGGAAGAAACAACTCAGCGATTCTAATAAGGAAAACACAGAAGATATTCCCTAATAAGGAAAACACAGAAGATATTCTCTATCACTGTAGTTTTGTATCATTATAGTGCAATGTATTTGTACCGTAAATATAATCATGGGGTTTTCTACTTTATAGATCACAAGGAAACTTCGGGGATTGAGTTCTTAATAGGGACAGATGTAGCAACTTATGGATCATGCTTTTACTAAGAACATGTAATACCAAACCAGGATTATCGAACATATTTCCTGATAGCAGATAGGGAAATATACCTAAAGGTAAGTTTCAGGTTCCATGGTCAGAGAATGTATGAGCTCAGCTGCCTCAGTACTTAGGCTAAGATTGAATTGAATGATTATGACGAGTATATTAAGCTAATAGATGATGGATATCAGGGCCCTAGCATGTATAGCCCGTGGGCCCCAATATTCATCACCTAATAGGTTTATACCACCATTTCCTCCATTTTGTATTGATTTCTTACCTGATATCCACAGAATATAGCCAGGAGAAGATATTTTGTAAGTGCAAGCAATATGGCCCGGGTCTGCTCTGCGCGAAGCCATTGTTTTTGTTCCTTGCCGGGAGAGGTACCGCCGTGTTCACACACACTTTTCGTATGGAATCCAACCATAACATGTCGAGATATTAAAAAGAATACATCCTTAGATAGTCTAAATGATCCCTCCATGTCAAATGAGTCCATATAAAATGTCTAAGGATAGGGCATTGCCCTAAAATGATCTATGGGCAACTGTGTTCTATGTGCTATGCTAAACTATGCTTTAACTAATTGCTGACAAATAGTGAGTAATTACTGACATATATTGAATAGTTGCTCACAAATACTGCATTATTACCGACATAGGAGGAGGTGCTGGCATATATTAACTGAATGCTGACAAAAAGTGAGTAAAATACTGACATGTGTTGGCTAATTTCTGATATCTAGTGACTAAGTACTGACATATATTGACTAATTGCTGAAAAAGAGTGAGTAATTACTGACATATATTGACTAATTTCAGATAAGTTATGAGCAATTACTGACATATATCAACTAATTGCTGACAAAAAGTGAGTAATTACTAATATATATTGAATGATTGCTGACAAATAGTGAGCAATTACTGACATTTAGACTAATTGCTGACAAATAGTGAGCAGTTACTAACATATATTGACTAAATGCTGATAAAATGTAAGTAACCACTACCATGTATTGACTAATTGCTGACAAATAGTGAATAATTACTAACATAATTATATTAACTAATTGCTGACAAATAGTCCATATATACTGACATATTTTGACACATACCAGTCAAGGCAGGATGCACAATTGAATCAATGGCTATTTCTCCGTTATATATTGACTAAATGCTGACAGATTGTGAGTAAATACTGACATGTATTGACAATTGCTGATATAGAGTGACTTAGTACTGACATATATTGATTAATTGCTGACAAATTGTGAGTAAAATTATACTGATATATATTGACGAATTGCTGACAAATAGTGAACAATTACTAGTGCTGAAATAGTAAGTAAATACTGACATATATTGATTAATTGCTGACAAATAGTGAGTACTTACTGACATATATTGACAAATTGCTGACAAATAGTGAACAATTACTAACATATATTAACTAATTGCTGAC
Organism: Acholoe squamosa; assembly: GCA_949317995.1. Taxonomy (NCBI): domain Eukaryota; kingdom Metazoa; phylum Annelida; class Polychaeta; order Phyllodocida; family Polynoidae; genus Acholoe; species Acholoe squamosa. The sequence goes on from OX439048.1 coordinate 45,632,601, forward strand.
AAATAGTCCATAGATACTGACATATTTTTACTAATATCTGACAAATTGTGAGAAAGGGAGGATGCACAATTGAATCAATGGCTATTCCTTGGTTATATATTGACTAATTGCTGACAGATTGTGAGTAAATACTGACATATTTCGACTAATTGCTAACAAATGGTGAGTAATTACTAACATATATTGACTAATTGCTGATAAATGGCAAGTAATTACTGACATATATTGACTAATATCTGATAAATTGTGAGTAATTACTGACATATGTGGACTAAGTGTTGTTATAAGATGGAGCAGGTTAGGTCTAAGACCTAAAAGACCCGAGTTTTAAATGCAATTTTCTATTCAATTTTCAATATTTAATCAGATATTGACAAATAGTGAGTGATTACTGACATATGTTGATGAACTGCTGACCAATTATGAGCAATTACTAACATGTATTGACTAATTGCTGACAAATAGTGCATTATTACTGATATATTTTTACAACTACTGACAAATAGTGAGTAATAACTAACATATATTGACTAATTGCCGACAAATAGTGCATTATTACTGACATATTTGGACTAATTACTGACAAAAAGTGAGTAATTACTAACATAAATTGACTAATTGCTGACAAATAGTGCATTATTACTGACATATTTGCTGACAATGCATCATGACATCCATAAAAGGGTTAACTGCACATCAATGCCTTGTCTATCAATAAAGGGTTGACTGTGCATCAATGCATCATGCTATCCCTAAGGGGTTAACTGTGTATCAATGCATCATGCCATCCATAAAGGGTTAAGTGCATCAATGCATCAGGTTATCCATGAAGGGTTAAATGTGCATCAATGCATCATGCCATTCATAAAGGGTTAACTGTGTATCAATGCATCATGCCACCCATAAAGGGTTAAAGTGCATCAATGCATCATCTATTCATAAAGGGTTAAAGTGCATCGATGCATCATGTTATCCATGAAGGGTTAAATGTGCATCAATGCATCATGCCATTCATAAAGGGTTAACTGTGCATCAATGCATCATGCCATCCATAAAGGGTTAACTGTGCATCAATGCATCATGCCATTCATAAAGGGTTAAAGTGCATCGATGCATCATGTTATCCATGAAGGGTTAAATGTGCATCAATGCATCATGTTATCCATAAAGGGTTAAATGTGCATCAATGCATCATGCCATTCATAAAGGGTTAACTGTGCATCAATGCATCATGCTATCCATAAAGGGTTAACTGTGCATTAATGCATCATGCTATCCACAAAGGGTTAACTGTGCATTAATGCTACATGCCATTCATAAAGGCTTAAAGTAAATCAATGCATCATGCCATTCATAAAGGGTTAAATGTGCATCAATGCATCATGCCATTCATAAAGGGTTAACTGTGTATCATTGCATCATGCCATTTATAAAGGGTTAAATGTGCATCACTGCATCATGCCATTCTTAACGGGTTAAAGTGTGTCAATGCATCATGCCTTTCATAAAGGGTTAAAGTGCATGAATGCATAATGCCTTTCATAAAAGGTTAAAGTGCATCAATGCATCATGCCATTCATTAAGGGTTAACTGTGTATCGATCCATCATGCCATCAATAAAGGCTTAAAGTGAATCAATGCATCATGCCATTCATAAAGGGTTAACTGTGTATCAATCCATCATGCCACCAATAAAGGGTAAAAGTGCATCACTGCATCATGCCATTCTTAACGGGTTAAAGTGTGTGAATGCATCATGCCATTCATAAAGGGTTAACTGTGCATCACCGCATCATGCCACCCATAAAGGGTTAAATGTGCATCACTGCATCTTGCCATCCATGAAGGGTTAAATGTGCATTAATGCATCATGCTATCTATAAAGGGTTAGATGTGCATCAATGCATCATGCCATTCATAAAGGGTTAACTGTGTATCAATGCATCATGCCACCCATAAAGTGTTTACTGCACATCAATCCATCATGCCTTCAATAAAGTGTTAAAGTGCATCAATGCATCATGTCATTCATAGAGGGTTAACCGTGCATCAATGCATCATGCCATTCATAACAGGTTAACTGTGCATCAATGCATCATGTCATTCATAAAGGGTTAAAGTACATCAATGCATCATGCCATTCTTAAAGGGTTCAAGTGCATCAATGCATCATGCCATTCATAATGGGTTAACTGTGCATCAATGCATCATGCTATCCATAAAGGGTTAAATGTGCACCAATGCATCATGCTATCTATAAAGGGTTAGATGTGCATCAATGCATCATGCCAATCATAAAGAGTTAAATGTGCATCAATGCATCATGCTATCCATAAAGGGTTAAATGTGCATCAATGCATCATGCTATCTATAAAGGCTGAAAGTGAATCAATGCATCATGCCATTCATAAAGGGTTGACTGTGTATCAATGCATCATGCCATCCATAAAGGGATAAAGTGCATCAATGCATCATAGGGAAGTATGTGTGGCCCCTGGACAGCCTGCTAATCCTGTAAGGATCACAGTGTACATCAATGCATCATAAACCCTATGCACTGCCCTATGTATACCCCTATAGAAACAGACACCAGTGCATTAAAGGGTTAAAATGGGTTTTCACAGCTATATCCAGGGTGAGTAGACTTTCTTTGTTCAAGCACTAACAGCCAATATTAAAAGGATAGGTTGGTACCTGTGCAACCCTATGTGTAATCCTATGAGTAAAAAAAGGGCAATATGTGGCTAGGCTATAGCAAGTCTACACTAGAAGGGCGATTCAACATCGGTGAACATGGTTCTTGTAAGTATTCTATGGTCTGTCTAAGACCATAGAATAAATATTAACAATAAATAAGAATCCATTGATTTTCCAAAACAGTCCGAAAGTTTCAGCGTCTTCCTCGTACTACGAGAACTTGACCTATATCCACATCCGGGCCACTGACACACTTTCGCCGAGCAAGGAGGCGGGTGGGAATGGCTGGACCGCGACTCGCTTACGATAGATAAATCAATGGATTCTCCTTTATTGTTAATATTATGGACTCATTTGACATGGAGGGATCATTTAGACTATCTAAGGATGTATTCTTTTTAATATCTCGACATGTCATGGTTGGATTCGATACGAAATGCGGACGGACATACAGATCTATCACCATCAGGTTAGTAGTCTTCAACCTTTGCTTTGGTTTTCCTCACTGTACAGTGTGGCGCTATGGCTAAGGCCTTCGCCTACCTCCACTGCGGCCGGGGTTCAATTCTCCTACGAGTTTGGACGATTTTTCACAATGGAAAATGGCTAGACTGACTTTGTATGTCCGCCACACATTTCCCAAAATATTCTAAGTCCGACTTGACCCCGAAAAAGTATATACCAAAAATTTCAAAAATGCACATGTGTGGTATATGCAGAATAATGCACGGCTAAACTGCATATAAACCCACCGCAAGTCCCGAAATCGTGGTATAAGAGTATTTGTCATATGACATTCTTTCGAACAAGACCAGCATTTACGACCTGGGAGGTATGATGGCTGCGCCCACCCAGTCCTGAGGAGTTCCAGCTACAGTGTAGATAAGAACTGATAGGATGGGACCAGCATGTTCTTAGAAGTGGGTGTTATACAGGGATAAGGTGCCAATCATGGTATGTCTTATCAGTGGGTTTTACCCCAACCAGCTAAACTCAAAATGGTGAACCCACTGGGTATGGGTCTGGACTCCTATTGTGGACTACCTACCTGCTGTGCGGCGTCTTCACCCACTGGTTGCAGCAGTTGTAGCAGAAGATGCGGCCACACAGACGACAATGGTGCTACAAGAAACAAAACTGTTTGATTGTATTTACATCAAGGGTATAAGAATTGAAGAACAGAGGAGAACAGCCCAACATTTAGTGGCATGATGTCCCCGATCATCGGGCTGATGTCATGCACATTTGTCATCATGATGCATCAATGCAGTGCCAGTGAGTAACTTGCTCAGTTATACTTTATTGGTGCATCATGATAACCCTTTGCATGTCTAAAATCCTACATGCCGCCTGGTACTGGTAGGTGAGTGACTTTGCAAGGACTACTTTCTTGTAGCATGAGGACCAAAGTGTTTTCGACCAATGAAATAATCCATTGTATTCATTACTAAATTCTTACCAGACACCGGGAACCTATCGTGATAGATTGTATCAGAGCTTATCTTCCCAATATATACCACATCAAGTAAAATGGCTCATGGAACAATAAGGCCCATTCCCTTACAGCCATTACCATAAATCCTTGTGCCTAAGGAAGAATCTATAAGACACAGTATGACTTTGAAATGATATACCCGTTATAAGCTGTGGCTTATAAGCAGGGTTTTACAGTAAATGGTGAAAGGTTTAAGTAGACAGTGCGCTTACCTTTCTGAGCATGAATGAGAAGGTGGCGTTACAGGAGAGGCAGTTGGTGGTTGTCGTGTCGTCCATCCACGACCCGGCCACAGTCAGCTTCTGCAGGTACTCCAGCTTGTCAGTCTTCTGCCACAAAGCATCCTTGTCTCTGCATAGTACATAATATGAACACCATGTTACTAATCCTTTTTTGAATAATCAACCAAAGAAAATCATGAATTTTCTTCATTTACTGTTGAAAATGTTTTATACTGGAAAAAAACATAGGACATTTTTCATAAGAGCAATGTCCAATTTTATTTAATTCTATAGATACATTCCCAAAGATAGCAAGCATTTACATATCTAGAGGCCAAATGGTGCATTTTTTTAGGAGTTTGCAGGGATGGGATTTTAACCATAAGTGGTAGGCAGAGTACAGAACCCTGCCACTTCACTGAAATATTTTCTCATTGGAACTTGGAAATTCACGAGGGCAACTTTTTAGCATCAGAGTAGAGGAAATCCTAGAGATGTAGGAGAAATCACAGCCCTACTTTAATATTAAGTAAACGTTGTGTATATCATCAAATGGTAGCATCAATGACACATTGACAGCAAAGCCGGGCAGCAAAGTTATTGGAATGTGGAAATGATATCAACTTACTTGATAATCTTGATGAGTTGTTGTTTGAGCACTTCTGAGTCCTTCCTGAGCAGATCAACTTCATTCCGGCTTTTACTCAGCTCCTTGTCGTAATAGGCCTGAATCTCTGCCAACTCGTTCTAAAAATAATATGCTATTTAAATTGTGTGTCTGGTATACGTGATGATATGGGCAGACTTATCTATTTTTGATATCAAAACAATTCAAATCAATAATTCATATGTCTGTTCTCACTTCATTCATATTTCTTTTCTCACTATATCCAAAATGAGTTAATGTATTTAAACAATGGTTTGGATACTGGATTAAGTGCACAGTTTAGCGAAGTTCAAGATGGCAAACTGACCTTGAACCTCAGTGAGAGGTTGCGCTCCTCGTCCAGTAACATGCTCGTCTGTGGTCACACGCAAGGAACAAGCGAAACAAACTGTGAGACAGAGGCATGCTTAAGGAACCAGCTATGTACGTTTAGTAAAATTGGGCGGGTTGGGTGGGGAACATGTGTTGCACGAGGAAATCATTATGTGCCATTTTCATTTTTTTTTCTATAAATCACGGTGAAATTTTCTTGATTGCTCATGCATGCTGTTTTGGGGGATGTTAGTTATTTCATGGGATCAGGATGGCAGAAACAAGTGATCTGGTGAAGGATCGGATTGTTAGTATGTCAGGATGTAGAGACTACGATTGTAAAATGGACAACACGACACCCAGCTACATTTCTATGGAGTTATACAAACTGGTTTATCCTACTAAATATTACATGGTGCAGAAGATATCATTGTTCCTTATTTTCAGTCAAGTGAAACAGTTCTGAGGCCCATGTAAATTAATCTGCCATGTCAGGTAAATATTCAACAAACTTGTTGGTCATAAGGTAAGCAAAATGTGTCCTGTATCCAGTATATTTATCAACTCATAAACATCAGATACCTCATATTGTAAGACGTCATGCAGTGGGGTGTCAACCCCACCTACCTTAGATTATTACAGGCATCTTTATGTCATATTCTCATTAATAACTCACCCGCTTCAGTTCTCCGTTCAGCAGCTTACATTCCTCATCACGTCCAGACAAACTCTGCCGGAGGTCCTCCAGCTGAAAGTCATGAGCATCCAATTATGGCCATTCTCATGTCACATATACCGGTATTGTTGTTTTTTTTTAGATATACAGGCAATTGAAACCTACTTTTCACCAAGTGTTATCATTTATCAGCTCACCTCATTGAGCATCCTGTTTTTCTCCAGGAGTCGTTCTCGTTTCAGCAGCTCCAGATCCTTCTCCAACATGTCAATGAGGTTCTCCTGTGCTGTCAGCTTACTGACCAGGTCTGCAATGCTGCCCGCATGGCCCTCTAGTCCCTGCCCACACATCATACACACAAATTTTACATAATAAAACTGTAGTGTTGTAGATTTTAATAGAATGGTAGAGAATAGTCCTGTGAGACATGGCGCGGTGACTTGTTATTTTGTGTCTAGTTGGTGATAGAATAATAGAAAATTTGTGAATGTTACATAGGTAATGTAAGAGGCATTGGGAAGACCCATGCACTCATGCATCATAATGACATGTAACACTCTGCAGTCCTTACTTAAAGATTTAATCATTGGCTGTGGTCAACAAACCCAGGGCTGTACTCATTCATGATAAAAAATGGTTAAGGTCACAGGCAAAGCCTGAGGCTTACAGTGACATCTATGTTCAATGTGCTATATACAATGTACTATGCTAACATGTACTGACACATGTTGAATAATTGCTGACAAATACTACCGTAATCTCCTGCGTATAAGACGCGTCTTCTACGCCAAACAAAATGCTGCTGGGTCTTATACGCGGGAGGGTTATTGCCTTGAGTTGGGGGTGCGTCTTATACGCGGGGTTTTCCAACATCTCATTTGGGAAAATGCGCCGATGACAGCTTGAACTCATAGCGCCAGCACCGCGGCAGACCGGGAGGTGTCGACGCGCTCGCCGGGGATAAGGCCCACCGTGTGCCGATGACAGCTTGAACTCATATAGCCAGCAGCGCGGCAGACCGGGACGTGTCGACGGGCGCTCGGCGGGTTTGACGCCGACCGTGTGCCGATGACAGCTTGAACTCATATAGCCTGCACCGCGGCAGACCGGGAGGTGTCGACGGGCGCTCGGCGGGTTTGACGCCAACCATGTGCCGCTGACAGCTTGAACTCATATAGCCAGCAGCGCGGCAGACCGGTCACTGTAGATTGGCTTGGCGGGTTCAAGCCGACCGTGTGCCGATGACAGCTTGAACTCATAGAGCCTGGGGGTGGGGGGTGGGGGGTGCGTCTTATACGCGAACCCCCCCTGCTGAGTTGGGGGGGCGTCTTGTACGGGTTTTTTTTTACAAATCGATTCAGAGGGGTTGGATGCGTCTTCTACGCGAACCAGCATACCCTGAGTTTGGGGAGCGTCTTCTACGCGCACCGCGTCTTCTACGCGGGAGATTACGGTAAGTAAGTTCTGACATACATTGGCTACTTCCTGACAAATAATCATACCTAGAACCTGCTAACAAACGATATGCTGACCAGTCGGTCGTGTTTGAAGACCTTGGTAAAGGAGTACTTAAGAATTCCTGATATGTATGGCATGACTAATAAAACATCATGTTGCCTGTAAAGGGTTATTGTGTGGCATGACTAATAAAACATCATATTGCCTGTAAGGGGTATTGTATGGCATGACTAATAAAACATCATGTTGCCTGTAAAGGGTTATTGTATGGTTAATTAATAAAACATCATGTTGCCTGTAAGTGGTTATTGTATGGTATGATTAACATAGGGACAATAGGAATGTGATCCTGTTCTTAAAGGGTTAATAGCAGTGCTGCATTCATGTATCATGATGACAATAACCAGAGTGTGTACACGATCCTATTCTTAGGGGGTTAATAGCAGTGCTGCATTGATGTATCATGATGAGAACAAGGTGCCGTGCATTATCTTTAATAGAGAATAAAAGGGTGTCTGGAATCCATTGAAAAACGAGTCAATTAAATGGGCATATATGGGTTAGGTCGCCAGAAAGCAGTAGATTTTGTGTTTTGTGGGTCATTTTGGACTCTTATGGCTCTGAAGACAGAAGTAATAAACCAATCTTATCTTGTATAGTCTCATTTGATAGAGGACACTTAGGGCTATCGGAAAAATGTAAATTTGTGGTCATCCATCAAAAACTCCTAGACTTATAGCCTGCTGAAGTGAAAAAAACGGCCAAATTTGTTCTCTTTTGAGTTCTTGTATTTTTCACAAGTGTCCTGTATTGTATAAAGAATATCTGGAGTATCCCAAATTTTGTATTGTATATATGATCATAGGTATCATTTCCATGAGGTTTGGACATGTTACTGAGTGAGAATTTAGCATCATGTGTCTTTAAAAATGGAAATCTCTAATTTGTAACGCCCGGTACCTAAATCTAAATCAGTTATAAAACATGGAAAAATGGAGCTTTGAAATCTTTGTTATTACCTATATGAAGTCCATATTATCCCCTACTTTAGTGAAAAAATTGTGTGTCTATCTGCATTTGTCTCCTTGTGAGAGCAGCTTATGTGAAATAATTCTGATAAAAGTATCGGACGTTACGTAACATCCGGTACTTTTATCATCATGTAAGAGGCAGTCTACTGTGGATGTGTAACTCAAATTCTGTTCCATTTTGTAATTGAAGTCACTAATAGAAATATTGGCCTTGTTATTTCATGTGTTTGTTATGCATAATGAGACATTCCTATATTACTGACAGCAACTTTAAATACCTCTCATTTCATCATTTTGGTACCGGACGTTACATGACACAAAACCAGCAATAAAAATGGAAACGGACATCCTAAATTAGTATTTTTTGGTTTTCTGAGCTGAAGGGATATCCCTTCATAAATTTGTTAAGGTTATATAAAGTAATTGGAAAATTAAATTTTCAGGCCCTTCAAGGGCAAAATCTTACACTTTCTGATGACCTGACCCATATAGATTGTATAGTGGAGGTCATAGGCATAGGCCATAGGCCTTCAGTGTACAATGGGACAGTCTTGAGTCAGTCTATGAGGCTATCTTTAGAGGTAGGTGACTTGTGCTGCCCTCTATACCGCACATGGCTATTGTATTATTGACCAATGGGAGGCATCCCTGGCATAAACTGCGGAGTCGGGGGCTGAAGGTGTTAGTCATAGTGGAGTCGGGGTCTAATGGCGGCCCCCAGCTGATAATGGCTATGTGAGCTATAGTGAACCTAGAAAACTCCTTGTTGGCACCATCTCATGGGGAGAAGAGGAACTAGAACCCAAAACTAGTACAATTTGCATTAAAGTAACATCTCTTTTAGACCTTCAGGAAAATATGGAATCTTTAAATGAAAAATAAATGACTGCACCATTCTGTTGTCATTTTCATAGAGATAACTGTAGAATATAATTTGGCTGTATCCCTGTCTCTGTAAGGGTGTTATTTCACATTGAGTAGCATTACTTTGTGATGTTTTTGGTAACTACTGGAAAAATAACTTTTTTTCCAGAAAAATGGGTAAAAAAAAAGAAAAAAGAAATGAAAGATAAAACAAATATCCTACGACCTATATATCATTTTCAACTTGTTTCATGCATATTTTCTAGGACATAGACCCATAAATGTGGAAATAGGACAGAAAACATTGATATTGAAAAGGCCCTTCAGAAAACAAGTTCAAGTAACCAATAGAGCCGTTAGGCGTAGATCAAGTAGATCTATGGTATACCTTGACTCGTTAATAATCAAAGCGTGTACATGATCCTGTTCTTAAAGGGTTAATAGTAGTGCTGCATTTGTGCATCATGATGACAATAATCCCTAAGGATGATGCCCCTATCCCTACCGTAATCTCCCGCGTATAAGGCGCACCCCGCGTATAAGGCGCACCTAGAGTTTTAGAAAATGGTCAAAAAAATCAAAAAATCATAACTTCTCTTCTACTGAATGGATTCTCAAAATTCAAAAAGCTAGGTGTTGCTTGGACCCCCAAGACCCCACTGGACCCCATATGCAGCACATGTGGCCATATGGGAGTGTAACATATCAAAAGAAAGGTCTTGGTGTCCCCCTTGTGGATCCAGGTAGAACTAAAACCCCGCGTATAAGACGCGCCTTATACGCGGGAGATTACGGTAGTACTATAATGAAAATAGAATGGAGGGGAATGGAACCTGGCTCCTACCTGGATCGCGGTCGCTGTAAGTATGATAACATGCAAGCAAGGTCCTAATATTGCATACTATAGCTACCCCTATGGTCAAATGTCATACCTCTTAAGAATGATTCATAGTAACAAGTTAGGTTTAATATTAGACTTGTCAACTAGCTATTGAGAGGATTAGTGGTCTACTAATTGTTCACAGTTTGTCAATAGCTGTGGTAGACCTGCTGGATACTACGGCTAACTTTATGACATTGCTGTAATGGTTAAGGGCTATGGACCACAAAAACAAAATAATTCTAGGACTTTGCCAAGCACATCACAGAAAACCATTGTTTTTCCATACTAACAACTGGTTACAGTGACGTCGACGTTACTGTACCAATAACATAGCACTATGCATCCCTTAAAGGGTTACTGCTGGTCAATGACCCTTGTCAATGACCCTTGACCATGCAGCAGAGGGGCCCAGAATGACCAGTGGAGGCAGTACATAATTGGTGATTGTTGATTGTTGTGACCAATGCACTGTGCCATGTCGGCTGCATGAGGCTGCAAAGAGGCACAACCCGCTCCCCCCAACCGGTCACCCCCTCCTCTCTGTAGACTGCATACACAAACTTTAGGATTGATCACTGCATAGGGATTTATAGAGATTTTTAACAGAGAATATCCTCTTCAAATACAGGAAATATGACCCAAATGTACCATAACCCCCTAAATTCAAACCTGTACTACATATATATATATAGCAGTTTAAGAACAAACAATTCTAGAAACAAAGCCTACAGAGAAGCATTTCTGAATCTTAAAATATTCTAATGCTAATCTGCCATAGGGCTCCGAATGATGAAAAGTCTAATCTGTGAATAAAATCAAAAGTATGATATACATCCAGAAAATTGTTTCACTGATAGTAAATTACACATACTGTTGTTATTACATTAGAATAGTGTACATGAATAGTCCATAGCAGAGGATACAAAACTAGATTGTTGGCCTTCCCTATCCTTTACAGTGTGGTGACTCTGAACCATACACTATTCAACTAGTCCTACAAGTCACGGCACTAATTACCTGCCAGTCTCTACTGCCCAGGTCTATAGGTTGAACACCCAGTGCAACTGCAGCACATTACCCTTTTTAAACACGCAATAACTTCATTTTCATTATCAAAGGCAGAAGAGATGGCTAAATCAGTCTAAAGTGTTTCCAAATAGTTATCCAACCTACCGATACCAAATACCCACATATTATTTTTCTTTTTGTTCTCAACCCCTTCAATATGATTCACACTGATAGAGTGTCCCACTGAAGGCCTGTATTTAAGGCCTGTTGGAGAATATAATGTACACCATGGGTAGATATTTGGAAATTACGGAGATAATCTTATTGAAATTGAGTGGAAGGGAATGAAAATATAGGGCAGCAATGTGCATTGCTCGTAACTCGAAAAGAAATAAAATTTAATTTTTTTTGGCAGATGTTATGTACCATAAATTCTTTGATTTGAGGTTCATATCATATTTGAATCGAATCAAAAGTTTATTGCAAGGTCAGTAATGCAGGTACCGTAATCTCTCGCGTAGAAGGCGCAGCCTGCGTAGAAGGCGCACCCCCAACTCAAGGAAGGCAGATTCACGTAGAAGGCGCACCTGCTGCTCCTGAGTCTAATATTTGAAAAACCCGCATATAAGGCGCACCCCTAACTCAAGGAGTATGGTCCACATAAAGGACCCAACCCAAAGGGGCATTTCAAATATTGACTACAGATATCAATCCCCCATCTGGTCATGTATTTTCTTTAACCAAAGAAAAGGTGTAGTTGATAGCATGGTGCTCTATATGCCCATAAACTACTGAATGAAGCATACCATTCTGCTCATCAGAAAGTAAATTGGGAAATATATGTACACCCCACTCACTGAGACCTTTATCAATTATTCTATTGACCTTTGAATGAAGAGAATCCATGCAGCCTTATAATAAATAATCCTGCCCTAGTGGGTGCTGCCACCTGGTGTTATTAAAGGAAACACTTAAGGACATACAGAACATAACACCAGATGGCAGCAGCACTACTATGGCAGGAGATTTTTTTTATGCTGCATCTTTTCTGCATTCTCTTGATTAAAAGGTCAATAGTATAATCAATAAAGTTCTCAGTGAGTGAGCTGTACATACTTTTCCAAAGACTTTTATGGCTAGCAGAATGATATGCTTCATTCATTAAATTATGGGTATATAGAGCACCATGATATCAACTACACCTTTTCTTTGGTTTAAGAAAATATATGAGGGTGTGTACCTGATTCTGAATTGGAAGTTGGAGGTACCCCGCGTATAAGGCGCACCCCCAACTCAAGGCAGCCTTGCTCCCCCGTATAAGACCCATGAACGATCTGATTCGCGTATAAGACGCGCCTTATACGCGGGAGATTACGGTAATATTGTTTGTATCAGGGAATTTAAGGTAATTGCAGTTAGTTAGACTCTCTGCTGTCCCAACGCTCTGGCCCCTTTATACTTGATAGTCTTTTCCATTACATTGTTTCTCCAGAATTAGAATCAATAGCCTTGAGCAAGTCTAGCTTGTGGTCTGACACCAGCACTCCCATTCACAGACAGGAACCAACTCCAAGCAGGTGTTAAGTAGTGTTATAGTCCTATACTTTCACAAAACATCTGCTTGGAGGACCAGATGCTACTCACCCAGGTTATTCGCACCACCAAGCCACTATTTGCATAACTCCCGCCAAAACTGCCCCATTCACACCACACTTGCAAAAAGAGCGGGAAAATTGATCCTGGATCAACATTTCTGTACCTTCATCATTGCAAGCAACAAGTCTTATGGCGGCTGACTGTACACAATATAGAGAATTACTCAAAATTTACAAAACTTGTTTCTGAAATGACTTCCTGCAAGACCCCTATATATCCTCCTACAATACCACTACAAATTCCTGAACTAATTCTGCCTCTTATACGTAAAATTTCTATCTTTTTTTACACTTATTCGCACCACCCAAATGACTGAAAATGAGGGGCCCATCCTCACCTCCTATAACTCTCTTTTCGAGTTAATAAATACCAAAGAAGATTGGCCTTTAACCCCCTTCTGTGTACAAACCCACTTTAAGGAGTAGCAGTGACGTACCTGCAGGGCTTGCTGGTGCTCCATCTGTTGGGAGCTGAGTTCAAACCTGAGAGCTGACAGCTCCTGCTGTAAATCCTCTTTGACACTGCAGAACTTCACCTCCTGCTGCTGTAGTCTCTCCTGGACACACACTAACTTGGTCTCCTTCTCCTCCAACTTCTCCTGGAGGATATTCTGCTGTTTGCTTTCTACATCCATATTCTGTAGTTGACTCTCTTGCTCTATGACCTTCTGTTGTAAGGTGGATACCTCAGCTAACTTTTCGGCTGCTTCCTTTACCATCTCTGTTACCTTTTTGTTGCAATTCTCTTTCTCTGATTCTAGCTGTGACTGAGCAGTTGCTAGACCCTCCTCCAGTTCTGAAATGGTCTGCTTTAATTGCTGCTGAAGGGTTTTAATATCTGAAAGCTCGTCCTCTTTCTCCTTCAGATGTTTCTGTAAGGCAGTGATTTCCTCAACTTTCTTTTCACCATCCTGTGTAAATTCAGTTATTCTACTTGTGAAGGTTTCTCTTTCAGACTCTCCTTGAGATTGTGAAGCAGCTAAACTTTCCTTCAGCTCAGAGATAGTTGCTTGGAACTGCTCATTAAGAGACTGCTTATCTGAAGCTTCTTCATCTCTTTGTCTTAAACTTTCTTGCAGGGCAGCAATTTCCTCCACCCTGACAACCCCCTGCTCTAACAGGTCACTGACCTGTTTATTTAATGTGTCCCTCTCATCCTGCCACTGGGACTGAGACATAGAGAAGCTGTCCCTAAGGTCTGTAATGTTGGACTCCAGCTGCTCCTTCTGACTCTGAGTCTGCGAGAGTTCTTCTTCCTGTTCACTCAGTTTCTGCTGCAGGGCTGTGGTCTGCTCTAAGATCCCTCCAGCCTCAACTGTTAACTCAGCTATATTCTTATTCAGGGTCTTCTTTTCTAGGGCCCACTGAGTGTGAGCAGAGGATGAAGTTTCCTTCAGTTCTGTCAGGAGGACTTCTAGCTGTTGTTGGTTTGTGGTACTTTGTAGGAGTTGGTCTTTTAGGGTGGTTATATCATTATCTGCTGATGTGAGTTTGGCTTGAAGGTCATCTCGCAGGGTCGAGTCCTGGAGAGTTGCTTCTTTTAATTGCTCTATGGTTTTGAGGTTTGTTTCCATACGTTGCTGTGTACTTTTTAGTTCCAATCCCCGTTCCGCCATATTTTTCTGGGTCTCCTTTAAGCTGGTGGCCATCTGTAATGCCATGGCTTTCATCCCTGGGTTTTCTGTTGTGAAATCTATCCCCAGAAGCTCATAGAAGGACTCAATGAGCACCTTTTCTGTGTTTTGTATATCATGTCTCTGTCCCTCAAGGTCATCATTCGCTTTTTGAAGGTCACACTGGAGAAGATCAATTTCCATCTTGAACTCTTCGCGCTCATTCACATCTCGTGCAGTGGCACTGTCATACTGAGATGATAAAGCAGTAAGTTTGTTTTCAAGCAGGTCTTTCTCTCTCTTTATGCTTACAACCTGTTGTTCCTTCTTTTGTATCTTGCTTTTATATTCGACCTCATCACTCTGTTTTTTCTTCTGGAGCTGCTGAAGGAGTTTCTCATTATCTTGGTTACGGGTTCTAAGATGCTCCAAGTCAGATTCCAGTTTTTTCCTGCCTTTCTGTTCTGTTTCCAGGTTATTCTGTAAAGACGTCAACTTCTCCTCCACCGATTTCATTATGGTACTCTCCAACTGGATCAACTGGGTACTTAAGTCTTCATTTGTGTGTGTTAAACTTTCCACTTGACCTTTCAGAGATTCCACCTCTTTTCTCAATACATCTCTTTCACCAAGTAGCTTTTTGTTTTCTTTATCAGCCTTTTTCAAATTCTGTTTAGTGGTTTTTAATTTTGTTTCAAGATCCCTACATTTAGTCTCTAATATGACCTTTTCTTCCATTAAGAAGTCATACCTCTCACGGTATTCCTTAAGTTTGGATTCTGCCTCAAGTTTAGCCTGGGCATCGTTGCCTTTGTTACTTGATGTCGTTGATTTCTCCTCTTCAAATTTCTGTTTGTGTTCCTGAAGCTGCGTCTGTAACTCTGCTATTTGGTTCTCTTTAGACTCAACTTGTAAAACTAAGTTTTGTCTGACCTGTTGTTCCTCATCCTTAGAATCTGTTTTGTCATACAAAGACTTATACTCCTCAATCTTGGCTGCCATATCAGCACACTCCACCTCAGACTTACTATGTAAGGTTTTCAGTTCTGCAATCTGGAGTTGGGACGATAACATTTCTTTATTGAGCTCCTCAACATGTTTTTCCTTTGTTTCAAGGTCTTTTCTCAAAGAAATATTTTGGACATCTATATTTTGGAGTTGGGCCTTCACTTGGAGTATTTCGGTTACTAAGGCTTTGACCTTGGTCACCACAGGAGTGTCCTTCTCCTGCATGTCCTGCAGAGAGAAGTGTTTGGGGGACTTTCAGTAAACGTACAATGTCATTTACAGGTCTTAATCAAGGCAACTCACCTTCCAGCACTTTCACAGGTCAAGGTCACATGTTCACATGTATAGGAATGGAGGTCAGGTACTCTTACTAATAATTGGCTATATATGTCTGTGAAGAAGCACTTTAAGTGTCATACGGTTTCGGCACATTCCATCTTTTTCTAGTCATTTATAAATAAATAAATATGGCACCTAAATGCCGTCATAGGCTTTGGTACGATTCACCTTTTGTTGATAATACTGATTTACATCACCACAAAATCTATTCTCCTACTCTCAACCTATCAAACAACTCACAAAATCGTTATGACTAATATGTACAAAAATGGTTCAAGACTTTCCTATAAGGTTAGAGATGAAAAAAAAGAGTTCGATATTTTAACTGCGGAAAACTAATTTGAGCAACTGAAATCCCCACAACAATAAGCAAATGAAACTCTAATCAACTGTACAATTTAGAAAATTTGAATATGAACAGAGGCGTTATTCTATATATGGCCCTAATTTTGACTAGTATCCTAATGTGTTTCAGGTACCTTAGGTGCCTCTTTTTGTGCCTCGCCTGCCTCTATTACGTCCTTTATTGAGGCTATCTCAGCCTCCAGTTTGCGGACAGCAGTTTCGGTGTGCGCTAACTGCACCAACAGCTGCTGGTGGTTGGCCTGCACCTCCTGCTGCCTGGCCTGCACCATGGTGGCCTCCTCCTCTACATGCATCTTTTCTATTAGCACCTTTTTGACCTCTTCCCTTGACCTAGCCAGAGCCTTTTCAGTCTGCTCCTTTTCCTTCCCCAGCTCCAAGAGCTTAACACTGGACTCCCCTACCTCTGCATTTTCTGCTAATTTTTCTGACCCTTCTGCTGCAGTAGCTGGTGAGGTTTTTGTTTTCTCCAGCTCAGCATGGACCTCGTCGTATTTGGCCTTCCACATATCGATATCTTTCTTGGCATCAGCTAAGGCGTTTTCTATTGCCTGAGCTGCGGCCTCGGCTGCTGCAGCCTCAGCAGCCTTTACAGCCTCTGCCTCCCCACTGGGGACCTCCCCTCCTGGTACGTCACCCGCATCCTGCACACCCCCTGGGCCTGCAGCTTTCACCATGGCTAGCTGCTTAGACAGCTGCTGTACGGTGAACTGCAGCTTGGCATTCTCCGTCTTGTACAACACCAGCTTTTCCTTGGCCATCGTGCTAATCTTTGTCGTCTTCTCCTCCATCGTCTCCAACATCTTACGGAGGGCATCATTTGCCTCCTGAAGCTTGGCATTGACGACATCAGCTCGCTTCAGCCGATCCATGGTGGCTTCTATGAGTTGATGTGAAGATTTATTTCCCTCTGCATCACGCATCCGGTCAGAAGCACAGGCCTCGATCTGAACCAGCATGCGCTTGTTCTGACCTTGAAGCTGCTCTATTTTCTTGTCGAGCATCTCGATCAGCTTGGTCTTACTGTTGTCTGTCTGCGTCTTGCTGTTCAACTCAAGCTGAGACGTCTTCAGCTCAATCTGCAGGGTGGCATTCTTCTTCTGCTGGATGGCTAGTTTGGCCATCAGCTCGGCAATGTTCATACCAACGCTGCTGCCGTTGGCGATCTGCGTACGTAGGTCTGCCATATTCTGGTCTGCCTGCTCGATCTGACTCTTCAAACCGGCTTCAACTTCAGCCCATGTTGATTCTTTCAGTCTCAGCTGATTCTTTAATGTCTCATTCCTATCACAAAATAAGATTAACACTGGCATTAGAAACCTTTTCAGAAATCAATAAATTTGCATGTACTACAAGTGGATGAATTACATGTACCAGTATTCAATTTTAATTTGATATCAAAGGACGTAACAAAATGATGTTAAAAAAGCACATTCCTCTTATTGGTTGAAGAAAACATATTGATAATAGCAGTATCAGTACTTCATCTAAATAGGTGTTGTCTATGATTCAATGCATAAAGCCACAAACGTTGAAGTGAAGCCTAAAAATATAAGAAAAATGCACTTACTGGACTTCATGTTCATTGCAGGCCGCCTGGAGGGCACTGACTTTTTTCTCCAACTCTTCAACTTTGTTGGTTGCCATTTCCTTGGTTTCTTTGAGAGATTCTAACTTGACTTGTAGTGAGAAGCGCTCGTTTTCAGAGTCGTTGAGTTCTTGATTGAGCTGGTCTATGTGCGAGTTATTCTGGGATGCTAATTGTGCAGAGGCTGATGGAGGGATTTCCTGAAAGAGTAGATCATTTAAATTAATGGTATTTCAAATTTAAAAATTAGGTAAAATGTGCCTCCTTAAATCGAAAGACATACTATCCTGGCAATGCTCATCCTAGGCAAAATATAGGTTTTATATCATTTACTACATGTATATTAAAATGAAATCAGTTGGTTTACATAGTTTGAGAATACAGCACTGTCTTCCACAATTCCAAAATGAACACCATTTTTCAAAAATGTGATCCGCCCAAAGTCTAGTATATATATATATATATATATATATATATATATATATATATATATATATATATATATATATATATATATATATATATGATATTTCCAGACCCCACCACAATATCTAGGCCCTAATTAAAGCGGTGCTTTTATAATTTTTATGCTTAAACAGGAAGTTACACATTGATAATGAAACATGCTCAATTAATGGCATGTGATGGTATATACTTACAGACACACCAGATATGCAAAATAATTTCTTTCTTTTTGCATTTGAAATATATGAGGCTACAGCTTCTCTCAGTCCAAGACAGCTGAGTGACTGACCACACTGCACCACTCGGTCAATACAAATTGGTATAACACACACAGTTGAGCTGCCGCAGTGTGATAAAATGAGCAGCTCTAACTTTAATACACCCCATACTGTGAGCATCTCCCTGTGAGACACTGCTTCGGGGGCATCCATTAATTATGTACGCACATTTTTGTCCAAAATTGACCCACCCCCTACCCCCACCCCCATGTTGCACCATGTACGCATTTGGACTACCCCCTCCCCCTATGCGTACATACTCAAACCACATGCAACCCTCCCTTCCCTTTCTGGCAATTCTACAGGGAAAAATTCCTTTGCCTTCTGGTTCATGGAAAATTGTAGGCACGCTATGTATACCCTTTCTTTTTGAAGCTTTAGTGAATCTTTTGATGGGAGTGTTCACTACAGTAAGTATATTTTGTACAGAGAAACCTTTCATCAACCCCCACCCCCGGAAAAAAGCCTCAATTTCTACTTATTTGTTGGGACCTATGCGTACATACTCATGGGGTCAAACCCCCCTCCCCCACCCTGTATGCATCTGTACGCATTTGGCTTGACCCCCCCCCCCCACCCCTGGATGCGTACATAATTAATGGATGCCCCCTTCCTATATACTGAGTAGATGCGAGCCGTTCTCTGTACTACAACAGATCTGCTCCATACATGTAGTAATAACTCACCAGGGCGGGGATGCTGGCCAGGCTGGAGATGCTGGTGCTGCGGCTGGGTGGGGAGGCCCAGGACTGGGGGGAACCAAAGGTCTTCCTACAAAGTGTACAACATTGTAGCAAACAGCAGGTTAGACAGAGCAGTGGCAGCCTATTGTATGTATGTAGCACCTAGTCACCTCCTGTGTACATATGTATACCCACACAGCCCACCCTGAGCTGCTCCTGCCTGACCTACTTAAACTCCCACTCACTCACTCACCTCTCATGTAACTCTGCAGCTCTTGGTGAACACAAACTCCTCAGATACACAGTTAATATCCTCTTGTTGGTGACTTGTGGAAACTTTCTTGTCTCTCTGACAGCTGCACTAGACTCCTCTCACCAAGCCGGTATCTGGTAGCTTTGGGTTACACTGAGCTATTTATAGACCTAACCTCTGACCTGCCTGCACCAGGGGCCTGCACACGCTCCAAGCACAACATCAGGGTCTTAGACTGAGTAAAGGTTGTGGAAGTTGTGTCTAGAGAGTAGGAAAGATCTCCAGGCTGAGACTTTGTGTCTTTAGGTTGGAGTGAAAACGCTGATATCTGCTTGGAATCATAGGTTGTGACGGGATAAGGGAGTGGTCATTATTCATCAACAGGGGAGGGGTGGTGGGTTTGAGGGGGGGCGTAAATTTTTCAGACCCCTCCCGAGGGGGGGGCTAAAAAAATTCACCCTCGTAAAAAATTTGCGCACGTCTGCGCAAAAACCCACCACCCCCCCCCCCGTTGATAAGGGAGCGTTCATTATTTATGGCAGGGGGGGATGACCAAATGAAGGGGGGGGGGTCATTTTTTTTGGAGGTATTCAAAGGGGGGGTCATTTATTTTCAACCTATATTTAGAGGGGGGTCGCTTTTTTTCAACCTATTCTTAGAGGGGGGGGTCATTTTTTTTTAACCCATTCCCGAGGGCCAGGTAGTTTCCTGTTGGGGAGTATTTGCCAATGTAATGCAAATTTTATGACAAAGGAACAAAAATTTTCGCGACATGTCACGAATTTTAACTATTTGGTTTTCAGTAATAATTCTAGATATAATTCTGCCCAACATTTTGTTACCAGCTACCTCTAATTCAAATCCATTTGATTATGTTACTGGGTATATGATCGGAGTCTTACTCCTTTGTGTGTCAAAGGGCGGTTAGCATGGATAAGATGTACCGGTACCTGTGTTACCAACTCACATGACCACTCCTTGACCAAACGGGGCATCGGAATTTTTCCGCTAGTTCCTACAAATTTGTGAAAGATCTTTTGGCAGGTACCCATATTAAAATTTGACATGATAAGCCCCCTTTAAAACATGGATGAGGCCAGTCACTACCACTATGGTATATGTATACAGTTTTCCCTGGGGTGTAACACTGTTCAGCTCTTGAGATTGAAGTATTTGGCCCAATTTGTGAAACAATGTTCCTTGTTCTTTTGCTCGCCCTGCTGATTGTTTCAAAAGATGTCATCATGAAAATAAGTACTTTCCTTTAAACGGGTACTGGGAAGGGTATGGTACACCACAAACAGCACTTTGTGGTGCTACCCCATACACCTCACGAGAGTGAACGGGGCACCAACAAAGTTGTCAGTAGTAAAATATGTTACATGCTAAAATCACCGTAACACACAATCAGATCTTTCCAGATTTAACTCTTGTTTTCACCCATTGATGAAATCAACCCTGACAAGAATTATGTCTATAACACCCTTCAAATTGATATAAAAACTGAGATTACAATGAAATCTAAAAAGAAAGACAAGCTACAAAAGTTTATTTCTGTACCGTATATAAAATTTTTGAAAAAGAAACCAGAACCAAGTCCCTCAATCAGAACAATTTTTCCATTGGTCAGGAGTAGGTCACATGGAATATTTTACTAAGACATATCTATTTTAGCTGCATCAGTAGTAGCCCATGCTAGCCGGCCCTTAAAGGAGGACTAGCACGGGAAAAAACAACATGGGTACCTGCTCAAAGATCGTTTACAAATTCACAGAAACCAGCTAAAAAAAATGTGCACGCAAGTACGTCTTATCCATGCTAGCCTTCAAATTGATATTTTACCTAGAGGTAAATCAATCAACAGCAGTGTATTCACAATTTGACTGCTCAAAAGATGACACATAACTGAAATGGTTCTAAAGCTGCTAATATCACCTTGTATAATGAATGGACCTGATGTAGCCTCTGTTGAACATAGTTAAATGTGGTGGGAGTCATTTTCTTTCAATTTATTCTGAGGGGGGGTCATTTTTTTTCAACCCATTCCTAAGGGGGGGGGGTCATTTTTTTTCAACCCATTCCGAAAGGGGGGGTCATTTTTTTTCAACCCATTCTGAAGGGGGGGGCAGTTTTTTCTGACGTATTCATTCTGACAGATTGTCGTCCCCCCCCTGCCATAAATAATGAACGCTCCCTAAATAATGACCACTCCCTAAGCTGCCCCATGGCGGGTCAGTTCCAAAACACCCCATCCCAAACCATGACTGACTCTAATCTGACTTACTTTAATCGCATCTACCGGTAATCGTATTTCTCATGATTAAATATATGGCTGGGTAAATTGTACTAAGGGAGTGATCATTTTTTAACAACAGGGGGGGGCTGGTGGGTTTGATGGGGGTGGGGTCAGAATTTTTTCAACCCCTTGACCGGGAAGTCAATTTTTTCAACACCTCTGATGGGGGGGGGTCAAAATAATTCACCTGTTTTCAGTGGAAAAACCCGCACGTCACTATAGGCTAAAAGGGGATGTTCGCGTGTGATTTTTGTCCCTTATGGGGGGGGTTGAAAAAGTTTTACCCCCTCGAGAGGGGGGGATCGAAATTTTTTTCGCGCATCCACGCGCAAACCCACCAACCCCCCCCCCCTGTTGTTAAAAAATGATCACTCCCTAATTTGAAACCCCTGATTTCATTCCAGGCCATATGTAAAAAGAAAAACAGTTCCAAACGTTCTCAGCTCTCTTCTAAACCTGTGTTTTCCATATCCCCAACCCGATCCTCATAGGCATCCCCTGCAGCTTTTTTAATTTATACACATGATGTGATATTTATTGCAGCATTATGCAAAACAAGTTTATAAGTGGAGCATTTATATTTCCATCAACTGGAGAATAACGTTTATTTAAAAATAGAATATTAGAGACATTATATATTACTAGAGGCGACTGCAGACAGACCCGATTCGATCAGTAACTCAGGGGTTCCAAGTGGATTGATCAGGAATATCAAACATGTTAGATATTGTTGGACTCAATCAGACCAATACCTGATCGGTGCCATCAGTCGCCCGTCTGCGGTCACCTTAATGGCACATACTAATGTATACTGTTTTTGTTTTTGTCGTTTGCAAACAGACAAAAAATTTAACGTGTGATATACATCACATATGGCCCAGGTTTTGACACATATGAGTTGAAGTACAATGTATAGGAAGAAAAGATAAAAAATTCTGACTAGTTGGAGCGTCCAAGACCTACCGTAGGTGACTGGCACTATAGTGACAGCGTGTCGAAGTCGTCAATGCTTAAGGCTATGGAGGATGCACCCATTATCGCTCGCATGTTTCATTGGCGAATAACTCCTCTCCTGGCGAGTTAAGCATTGCACAATACCAGCAACTCTTGAATAAGGATCCATATTAACCATACAAACGCATGATACAATGTAATTCTCCTCCATTTTGTTATAATCTGGCAGTTTCGATGCAACTGTCAACGAACCGTTACAAGTCGATGTTGTAATGAACACTGGATCCAGAGAAGTTCTTTGATCCTTGTTTATTGCATGATGACAGAGTGTACATATAGGTGGTAAAAATGATACACTTACCAGCGTGCAGGCTCTGCCCCTAAGCTCCTAGCTCAACCTGTCATAGGTCCTAGATACTAGGGAGGTTGTACGTGGTATAATGTAGATAGAAAAATATCAGCTTAGAATAGATGATTGGGAGCTGCTCACCAGGTCTTAAATACTAAGGTGAGCAGCTCACAGGGTGATGAAATGTCCTGGTAGGAACAGGTCAGATCTGGTCAGATCTGGTTGGGTCTGATCAGATCTGACGCGTCGCCATACCCGGTATTGATTCTATTTATAGATGGACCAATCAGGATGAAGGGAGGTTGTGGAATTTCCCTGCATCCTAGAAATGCGTCCACAGGTATGTCGGTATGTTGTGATACTCCCAGTAAGTCAGTGCCCAGAAATAGGATGGGTCCGGCTCTCACAACATCCTGGTATGGGTGATGTAAGAGCAGCTCACTGTACACACTGGGGGGGATTGAGCTGTGAGCTTGTGAGCAGGTCCTGAGCGTATATGGCGAAGTATTTTATAAATGTGTAAAATAACGAATAATACCCAGAATGGTCCATTGACACAACCGTGAGTCGCTCGTCTCGCTGTCCGCCATTTTGGATTTTGATGTTCTGTGCGCATGCGCGACTCCTCCTTGCCGGAAGTAGCATTTTCGATGGAGAAATGATATATTCTATCGATTTAACTTGAAATTGATGGCATTTCGAATATAATACATGCGTGTTTGACAGTATCAATCGAATTGAATCGAATAATCCCCTCAATTTACTGTTAAATAAAAAATAAAAATATTCTTACGACGAATGTATGTGTGCGCATGTCCGAACTCGCCTTGCCGGAAATGCGATAGCCATAACAAAAGAATGTCGGTCTGATTTACAAGGTTGGTCTATAAACGGTCTTAACCGGTCCTATACAAAAATTTACCAACTTTTCCTCAATCTATCGCGTTATATGAACGGTCTTCCACCAACACCTACTGAAAAAAAGCATCTTAATTCGACAATTCCCATAGAAACCTATGTGTTATGTCTATCGCGAAAATCTATCGCACAATGCTATCCTATGGAGCCTCGTTTTCGTGAAAAGGTAGGTATATTATGTCAGGTTTTTTCGTCAGCTATTTTCATAGCTAAAGAAATTTTTTTCCCAGGAATTGTGCATGTACAATGAAAGACAGGATCCTAAAGAACATGTTTCCATGATTTTTTGTTTAATTATCCCCCAATTTCGATGAGCAATTCCCATGTAAAGTTTCAATTCCTGACCATCATTCTCAACCGAAAACCCGCTGCCAATGACCCAGCAGGGGCTGGGCCAATAATACCTGGTCTGTGGTCACAGTATTGTCTAGTTATCTACTTTTTGATTGCATTTAAGAACTTTCAATCACTAGGACAGAGACAAAAATATTAGTGAATTGCACACTGACCTTGCGAATGTAGGCCAAGTGGTGTCGAGGTCATATCCACGAGGTAAGAGGTCAAACTCAAGGTCATTGAGGTCATAGAGGGTGTTTATGATGGCTGAGTAGAGGACGGGCTGTAACCACACGGCGCGCCCATGGTACCAGTCACTGCAAGTAGTGCACAGTGTGTTATATACTGTCACCATGTTGTCAACGGACGGTTACATGTGGTGAAGTGAATGTACACGGAATCCAGGGAAGTTCATTTGATCCTTTTATTGCATAGCTGACATGAGTGTTTCATAAAGGTGGTAACAATGATAACACTCGCCAAGATCTAAGCTCTGCCTCCGATCCTATAGCTCAACCTGTCGTAGGTTCTAAGTATAGGTGTAAGGTGTAAGTTGGGAGAGATGATCTTAGAATAGATTGATTGGGAGCTGCTCAAGCTACCTTATATACTAAGGGCTTGAGCAGCTCACAGTGTTGTGACATGTTCTGTACATGTGGCTCAATAGAATAGTGACACATGTCATAAGGAGAGAGTGCCACCTGTGGGTAGATTATGTTAATGAGGATTGAGAGGAGATTGTGAAATATCCTCTCATTCCAAATATGGCACCACAGGTGGATCGCACTTCCTCCAGTTGGACTGAGTAGATAAGGTTGGAATGTTATTACATCCTTGTACCTTATGTCACAGAGTCTAATGGAGGAAGTGTGTTTGTGATGAATAAAGGATCCTGGTTCCTATTGAGGAATACAGGAGATTATTGAGTGTGGATCATGGGCAGAGCTTAGGCTTTGTATGGCAAAGAATTTAGTAAATATGAAAAATAATAATAATACCCAGAATGGTCCATTGACAATGTACCAGTGTTAAAGTGGTGATGGTGAATAGGATTAATCAGATAAACAGAGGTTGATACTGATGGTAACCATTGAGTGACAACTCTCCAGAGTCACCCGAGGAAGAATAATTTGATAATGCACATCTTATTTTTGAGAACAGGTTTCATGATATCAATTAAGTGCCTACAGGATAATTTGTAATCAAATATCAAACTTTGTAATTTCAATATGTCAAGTCCCGCTATGTCCATTTGTTCTTCTAAACGTACGTATATGGGTTAAATAGATTTTTTAGTGTAAATGTATTGGACTGTATTCCATCTTTAAAAATAGAGTATGTAGGATATTTGTTAATGAGGCCGCACACATTGCTGTAAGGTGTATACTTTATATAATTACACACTATATTATGTCCTTACTTGGTTTGTTTGGTGCTACACACACATTGCTGCAAGGTGTCAGCCAGGCGCTGGTGTACAAGGGTGAACCGGAGAAAGGCGCGCCCACGTCCCAATGATGTCCGCAACTAAAGACAAAATAAAACAAACCCACATCAGAAGCTGTACTATAGGGTGTTGATAAATGCAGTATAGACATGGCTTACATCAAGGTATAAAGTTGGGAAGTGTCTGGTGAATATCAGATTTATCTGATGGCTTCTACGATGGCATATAGGGACTGATCCACTCACATGCTGTGCCCACTAGCAATTTCACATATATACTTAACAAACTAGCACATCTCTAGCTTACAGCTAAGTAAGCCTTCTTAGTTTATAAAGTATATTTAAATCTAGATTGTTAGAATATGTTATTGTTACTTCAAGTACCGGTAGTTATATGATAATAATTTGAGAAAATGTTATCCTGCCTCTGAGTTTGCTTTTACAAACTTTATTCCATCGCGGAGGTCCTTCGTAGACCCAATACAGTCCACAAAGTAGTTCCAGTAATCTTTCTTTTCTCCAAACAGACTTGTCTTGCCTGCAACCAAAAGCATAATGTATTCATTTAGAATAACCATGCAGTAATTAGCCACGAATTGAAAAGAACTTTCATTTTCATATTCCAGTAACCCATACCCTCTTTCCTGTTTCTTCAAAAACAGACAGACACGAAAAAGTTAACATGCCAATTCAGAGCCAGCATTTAAACATTACATCTGGTATTGAATATAGACTAGATATAGATATTTGTCTGCAACCATATATAACCATGGTGGCAAAATACAGGGTAGAGTTAGAGAACATGGTTAAATAGAATGTATCTAGCAGTACCATACACATCACCTGCTCTTGACGATGTCAGAATCTACACATCAAACCTGGGGGAGTTACAGTTTTAACCAGGGCAACCATGTCAGGAATGGTATAACTAGTGAGATACATGGATACCAACCTGTGCTCTCCGAGGGTCTTATTCTGGGGGTGTGGATGGGGGGGGGGTCCCCCAAGTCACATGTTGATTATAAAAAATGGCCATTTCCCCATGTCAATTTAAAAAAAATGATCATGTCACCATGTCGATTTTAAGAAATTGTACATGTCACCATGTCGATTTTAAGAAATTGTTCATGTCCCATGTCACTAAGCCTAAAATAGCCCATGTCGCCATATCGATTTTAGTGGTCCACACCCATTACTCTGGTCCCTATGCTATAGTCACTTCTTCACATACCCTGTACACTTCACCCTGCCACACTGAATCATCATACCATCTTACTAACTCCTCTCTACTCTACCACCAGGTGGCAGCTGCTCATGGCACCCCACTGGTACTCCGTTATGATACAGGCTACTCCCCGCTGGTAACCAGCCGTGTGGCACATGCCGACTTGTGACGTCACCGTGGACATGGTGACGTCACAGTGGGTGGTTGGTGTAGGGTCAAACACAGAGTGTTGACACAGCTGAGGGGGTGTGAGGGTTGAGAAGAACAGGACAGGCCCTGGTCAATATAGTATTTACATAAACATGTTTGTAAACACTCAAGACAAACAGAATTGTGCAGAGATCCACAGTATTGCCTCTGCAACATGGAGGAGTCGCCATTTGGGTTAATATTTCCAGGTAATTAATAATTGTCTGAAAAGACCTTCTAAAGCCACATAGGTGGAGGTAACTCCACCTATCTTTACCTCCACCTATCACCTACCCCTGTGTCTTGCAATCTAACCAGAAGCGGATAATCTTGGGGTGGGGGGGGGGGTATGTGAGACCCCCTGACAATGAACTTTGGTATGAGAAATTAGCATGGGACCCTAGACCTTGCCTGCCCCCCCCCCCGACCAGGACTATTGATGCTATTAATCCCATATCCTTTTTAATAGATTTCTCTGTGCGGTTCTGCCATATGGTAGTAATAAAATCCTGTACAAGTATACAGGTGGTTGCCGGGGTGGTTGCTGCAGATGGTGTCAATAATCATACTCAGTGTAATACCATGGCACCCATAACGTTGTGTGTGTTGACCTGATAGATATAGGAGTAGTGTGACTTTACTACTGGGGTGTGGCTGCATATATAACGCCACCAGAACCATCACAGGGATACACCTTGTACTATGTAGGTGTTCGAGGGGGTGGAGCCCCGTGGAGCCAGGGGTAGATGTATACTGAAGGCATAGGATGAAAGGCTTCAGGTCTATATACAGACCTCAGTGGAATCTACAGGAAAACTGTTTAGGATTACAGGAACACATCCGTGTCTTTTAATATATGCTAGGCCAAAAAGAAATGTGTTTCAGGTAACATCGTGAAAAAAATTAGTAGGTGCAAAAAATAAAATTAACTGCTACAATGACCGCGATGAGTAGTGGTGACTTGCAACGAGTGGCAGTGAATGACAGATGACTGATTATTGACTCAAAACACACCCAGACTTTTTATAATTTCTACCAAAATTAAGAAAAGATTCTAGGGTCAGTCCTATTTTTCTAGGTAGGACAGGGTTACCAGAAAGAAACATTTCTTTTTGTTTCAATGAATGTATTTCTATTCAGCTAATCACCGTCCCGCTTTTACGATATAATTCCCATAAATCTTAGAAGAGAGATATATCCTCTAAGACCTGTCATTCATATTGCATATGGTTCATTGTATGAGGAGGACACTACATCTAGACACTCCCATCTTAACACATGTTCAGAGCCCTGGCACTAATTTCTTCCTTTTCTATATATGGCGTAGGTAATGCGTGCACTTAAAACATCTTAAAGCCTCCTCTCCAACAACTCCACCTTTTCCAATATGCTAAAACAAGTAATGGTTTCTGGGAGTCAGATGCCTCTCACCAGATGGGAGGCAAGATGGGAAGGGAGAGGGCGCACCCAATCACCTAGAAAAATGTCTAAGGCTGTGCCACAGGCACAAGTATGATTGAATTGCATGTACTATGGCCATAACTCACCAGGGCTGCAATTTTAGAAATTGATGTCTAATAAGATTGTGTAAGTGATCCTGTTCTTAAAGGGCTAAAAGTCAGTGATGCATATGTGCAAGGTTTAAAGGTTCCCTTTAGAGAGGTGCCTGGCTAACAGTCTTGTAGTGGCATTTTGAGATTGGGTAGAGCGGAACTAGTTGAGTACCTCAAGGGACACAGAGTGTTAGTGCATCATACCAACCTTAGGGTAATAAGGCCTTTGTATGGTTGTACATATATGTAGGTGGCCTGTTAAAGGGTTAAGGATTACCTAGAGGTGAGACAACATCAATACTCTATTCCCATGTGTGAATAATCTGCTGGTAGCCCTTTTAATATGCCTTGTCAGCACAATAGATTTATACAGGGTCCCTGTCCTATAAGGTAACAGCTTTGCAATGCTCATGGAGACACTGTATCAGCAAAATATGGTAAGGTTTAGATAGAAGTAAATACTTGATTGACGTCTAGTCAATCAAGTAATGGTGGTTACTGTCATATCTCTACATAGTATTGAGATGTAAAGTGCACCAACCTCTGAGACCCCTGTGACTTTAATATGAGTGTTATTTTAGGACACTTTGTGCTGAGCGGTACACAGTGCCCAGAATAGCACTCCATGTGCAGCCTGAAGGGTGTGGCCGTCACTAGGGATGTACACCAACATTAGGGTGGATGGCGTATATAGCCACTGATACTGGTATCTGTTTATTGAGATTGGTGAATATATGGGTCACTATCATAAAGCCCCACATATAAGCCGCAGCCCTTAGACCATTTCAGATCTAACTGGGTGGAGGGAAGTGGGCAGCGGGGGGGGGGGCGCTCACCCAAGCCCCCTCCCGAAAATTCCCCAAACCCCCGAGCCCAAACCCTAGAGTTGCATCTATAGGGAGCAATTAGGATCTAATTTTGAGCAGCTTAATACAACATTAATCTGGTTCTATCTACATGTATAAGGCTGACTTCCAATTGAGGAAAGCCATAGCCCCTCCTGGGGTTTCATAGTACATGGAAATAAAATGTGGATTACAGATATATATTCGGAATGGCGAAAACCTAAGGAGAGGTGGGGAATGAGAGTAAAACAAGAGAGCGTTTATTTTAAAACAGTTGAGTCGAGAGTATGTCTTGGAGAGACAGAAAG
Source organism: Acholoe squamosa (assembly GCA_949317995.1). Lineage (NCBI taxonomy): Eukaryota > Metazoa > Annelida > Polychaeta > Phyllodocida > Polynoidae > Acholoe > Acholoe squamosa. The sequence goes on from OX439048.1 coordinate 45,662,577, forward strand.
GAAACGAGGCAAGGGTACAGAGCCTAGGCTAGATGACTTGCCCATGACTTTCCCACTATGTCATTAAGGACACATTTAGCTGCTTGATTGTCTTCCTCCCCCTCCCAACACAACTACCAGCACAGCTCTGAGTATTGAGGCATGCCTAATTACCCCCCAACCGACCATAGCCCCCCGACCATAGCCCCCGACCATAGCCCCCCCCGACCATAGCCCCCCCGACCATAGCCCCCCGACCATAGCCCCCCAACCATAGCCCCCCGACCATAGCCCCCCCGACCATAGCCCCCCGACCATAGCCCCCCCGACCAACCCCCCGACCATAGCCCCTCCCGACCATAGCCCCCCAACCATAGCCCCCCCGACCATAGCCCCCCCGATTATAGCCCCCTCCCCGACCATAGCCCCCTCCCCGACCATAGCCCCCCCGACCATAGCCCCCCGACCATAGCGCCCCCCGACCATAGCGCCCCCCGACCATGGCCCCCCGACCATGGCCCCCCTGACCATAGCCCCCCGACCATAGCCCCCCCGACCATAGCCCCCGACCATAGCCCCCCGACCATGGCCCCCCTGACCATAGCCCCCGACCATAGCCCCCCTGACCATAGCCCCCCCGACCAACCCCCCCGACCATAGCCCCCTGACCATAGCATAGCCCCCCGACCATAGCCCCCCGATCATAGCCCCCTCCCCGACCATAGCCCCCTCCCCGACCATAGCCCCCTCCCCGACCATAGCCCCCCGACCATAGCCCCCTCCCCGACCATAGCGCCCCCCGACCATAGCCCCCCCGACCATAGCCCCCCGACCATAGCCCCCTGACCATAGCATAGCCCCCCCGACCATAGCCCCCCGACCATAGCCCCCTCCCCGACCATAGCCCCCTCCCCGACCATAGCGCCCCCCGACCATAGCCCCCCGACCATAGAGCCCCCCGACCATAGCCCCTCCCCCAGACCATGGCCCCCCTGACCATAGCCCCCCGACCATAGCCCCCCCGACCATAGCGCCCCCGACCTTAGCCCCTCCCCCCAGACCATGGCCCCCCTGACCATAGCCCCCCGACCATAGCCCCCCGACCATAGCCCCCCGACCATAGCCCCCCTGACCATAGCCCCTCCCCCCGACCATGGCCCCCCTGACCATAGCCCCCCGACCATAGCCCCCCCGACCATAGCATAGCTCCCCCCGACCATAGCCTCCTTCCCCGACCATAGCCCCCCGACCATAGCCCCCCGACCATAGCCCCCCGACCATAGCATAGCCCCCCCAACCATAGCCTCCCTCCCCGACCATAGCCCCCCGACCATAGCCCCCCTGACCATAGCCCCTCTCTGACCATAGCCCCCCCCCCGACCATAGCCCAGCCCAGCCAGCCATAGACAGTCATTGTTGATCCTACAATTAACATCACAGACAGTGTAGCCAAGGTGATGTGACCTTGTTACAATTACTTGTTACATTTCCTTCCTTTCCCATGGGAAATGATTGGAAGCCAATTCTCTTAAAGGGCCCAGCTATCTCACTACTGATACTTACCATAGAGAAGCCTACTAGGCTCCTCTATGTACTCACCTACATTCACCTCCAATGCAAGACTAATGTTTTGTCTATGAGAGAATCTTGGAATTAAACCTATCAATAAACCAAATTGGAAGGCCTTCAAAATCAACTATATCAAAAGATATTTGCCCAGATAACCATGGCACGCACTGCCCCCATACCTACTCTATGCCCTCCTCTTCTAAAAAATCTGAAATCTGTCTATAAGTGGGGTTAAAGACAGTTTGATTACTCTTTTATTTAGGGTAAAAAGAGCCCTAAATCCCATGCATTTCTCCATAGGGAAAAAACCCAACAGTAATTACCATGTCACAGCCATCAAAATACACCTTAAATGTAAATTCTATTACATGGATAGCTTTGTCTTGCTTTTTGTCTTACTATATGACTAATTTTTGGAGGTTCAGTTGTAACAGAAATAGGGCTAAATGACAGGTTTTGATGGTCTATGCAAATTCTTGGAATCTAAATATAAGAAAAGCATACCCCATGAAATGTTTTTTTCATCATTTATCAAAAGATTTTCATGTAAATAGAAATATGACTCATGGGGTCTTTGAAGGGTGTGATAGGGCATATGCTGTGTAATGGAATAGTTTTTTGGTGGTGCATGTAATCTGCTAGAGGCCAAAATAGCAATTGAAACTTGGTAATCATAAGAAACTCGGCTAAGGGCTAGTAGACAAGAGGTCAGAAAGGTGGTGTCAAAAGCCCTTGCCTCGTTTAATAAAGCCATGTTCATACGCCAAACCCATTGATACTGGGCCATGTATGTATGTCCTTTTATTCATTACAGGTACCGACAATCCTTTCTTACCTTCAAGTAGGGACAGGGCATACTGTATACATACCGGTATGCAAATCACACGCTGCAGTAATGAATCCTTGCCTACCAGCCATCCAAGGATATTCAAGTTAGGAAATGGCCACCTGTAAAATCTGATATGGCCATTGTTCTCTCAAGGATTTTGATATCCTTTTTTATAGTTATGTTTCTAAAGCTTCGGCAACCTGCAAACTATCAAGATAGAAGTTTAAAATAACGGCACCACCCTCAGTGCGTGCTCTAGGTTCACCTTGAAGAACTGCATAGTTTCCATCCCTAATGTAAGTAAATTACAAGTAAATCTGTTTGTCATTAGAATGGAAAGTTAATTTTTCCCTCCAGTGATCACCAAGTGTCGGCCGCCGGTTGCTGGCGGTTCTGATGTAGACAGACAGGTAGGATGGGTACCAGCGGCAGGAGCAGACGACATCTGGCTGCACTCAGTGTGGATGACCTTGGACGCTGCACGCCAAGTAGCATTAAAGATGTAAGGAGTGTAAAGTGCATTAATGCATCATTGCAGTCTTTGGCGAAAGTGTCAACTTCATATAAGCGTCGTAAAGTGCATCAATGCATCATGCCGATCTTAGTGAATGTATCATCTTCATATGGTCGGTATGATACATCCAGGTTCATGTACGATTGTAGTCATGATGCGCCAGCACAGTTCAGCTGAGTCTCCTGGCCAGCACCGCATTGGTGCATCATGCCCCTTCCCTCCCAGAGAGTGTACATTAACCCTGTTGTATGGTCGTCATGATATCTGAATTTGCATTCATCCATGGCAACAAATAGTAGCTCATTGATGCACTACCCGGCACTTACAGGGTTAAAGTTACTAATACCACTGTGGTTTCTAACATTGTTTATTTCGCACTGCTGCATCTTTAGCCTCTTTAACTGACTGCTAAATGGACCCTGCCTGCAGTAAAACATGTCTGATGTTATCTAGATGGCATTCCCCTCCCCTTCTTTACACCCTCTTTTATCTCACCTGTACCTAACGCCCTACTCCATAGATGCCACCAGGGCAGGTGTATTCTGACTCCGACCACACAGGCTACAATGCCTATCCCATTGATATCCTTAGTACTCACAGGTGGGTCGTTTACTTTAACCACAGCTAGAATCAATATTACATCATTCAAGTTCCAATAATATACACAAATAGGAGAAAATTCACTATACACGCTTACAATAATTATAAATAGATCTATCTGAATCACGGTAAATAGTAAATGAGCATGGTGGTAATAATCAAAGCACATGTTCCAGTATTATGGGGAATAACGACTTCCTCTTCCTCCTGGTTACACTTAACCAACCATAATAACCTCTGTATAAGGCGCAATCCGTGTATAAGACATACCCTGAGTTCAGGAACTTGTATTAGATATACAATGGCATTGTCAGGTTATAGGTTATAGGCGTGGGTATATTTCACATAACCTGGTTAATCCCATTGTATATCTACTTTATACCATGGTCAAGTTTGTCACGCCTAATGTACAGTATATGAGAAGCATTTCCTATACAGCAGGTTGCGTGATATATTCAGTGAGTTTTTGTTCCATGGTGTGACCATGGTTTGACCTATATTTAATAAATGCACATCTAGAATCATATTTTGTCACTTTAGCACTATTCTATAGTGTATAATCATCTCCAAAAGGCACACCCCCTTGATACTGTATAAAAGGTTATGGATTTGGAGGAGAACTTTAAGTCCTTTAGCACTACTATCGAGTACTGGCCTGGTATTTCAACAATATGATGGTTTCCTTATTATTTTTTAACTCAATTCCAAAAGTAAGAAAGAGTGGGTCATGTTGAGCCATAATTTGTGAGTAACTCGATGAGTGGCAGACGAGTTAGTTAGATTAAATAGGCCTTTTGTGGGACCCCGAAGGGGCGCGACTATCACTGAAGCTGGTGCTGGTGAGACAAGCACATAATATAACAAGCAGCATGATGGGTACAACCTGTACCCTAAAATGTCTGCCGCTGTGAATACTGGGTATTTTTCAATCGTTGATGCAGGATCTTGCTAGCTGCCTTAAGGATCGGCTGACTCAGTTTGATTGGCGGAATAATTACGTTGTATATGGGATTCATCCCATAGATATAAGGAAAACTTAAATTCAAATTAGCTTGAACCTGCCCACAGATATCACAGACAGATACTATGATTCTCAGTGACTCCTTCTGTTAGAGTCCTGGGACATTGTTCATTATATAATAAGTTTAACTCACCTTCATTTACATCTTAGTGTATAGAATGACCACCGTGTGCGTGATGGGTACAATCAGCATGTGTGTAAGGATGTAGTAAGTCTGGGTGTGCTACACTATGTGAAGGGGAGCAGGGAATGAGTGACTGCTGGCTGCTGCTGTAAGCAGCTCCTGTAGTAGTTCTGGGTGTGTAAAAGTGAGCTGGGACTGAGTGACTGCTGCCTGCTGTGAGCAGGGTCTGAGTGACTGTTGGCTGCCTGCTGTGAGCAGGGACTGAGTGACTGTTGGCTGCAGCTGTAAGCAGGGACAGAGTGACTGTTGGCTGCTGCTGTGAGCAGGGACTGAGTGACTGTTGGCTGCAGTTGTGAGCAGGGACTGAGTGACTGTTGGCTGCCTGCTGTGAGCAGGGACTGAGTGACTGTTGGCTGCAGCTGTGAGCAGGGACAGAGTGACTGTTGGCTGCTGCTGTGAGCAGGGACTGAGTGACTGTTGGCTGCAGCTGTGAGCAGGGACTGAGTGACTGCTGGCTGCTGCTGTGAGCAGGGACTGAGTGACTGTTGGCTGCAGCTGTGAGCAGGGACAGAGTGACTGTTGGCTGCTGCTGTGAGCAGGGACAGAGTGACTGTTGGCTGCAGCTGTGAGCAGGGACTGAGTGACTGTTGGCTGCTGCTGTGAGCAGGGACTGAGTGACTGTTGGCTGCAGCTGTGAGCAGGGACAGAGTGACTGTTGGCTGCTGCTGTGAGCAGGGACAGAGTGACTGTTGGCTGCAGCTGTGAGCAGGGACAGAATGACTGCTGGCTGCTGCCCTGAGCAGGGACTGAATGACTGCTGGCTGCTGCTGTGAGCAGGGGCTGAGTGACTGTTGGCTGCAGCTGTGAGCAGGGACAGAGTGACTGCTGGCTGCTGCCCTGAGCAGGGACTGAATGACTGCTGGCTGCAGCTGTGAGCAGGGACAGAGTGACTGTTGGCTGCAGCTGTGAGCAGGGACAGAGTGACTGCTGGCTGCTGCCCTGAGCAGGGACTGAATGACTGCTGGCTGCTGCCGTGACAAGGTCCTGCTATCTGTGGCATTAGTGTGGCATTACACCACTAGGTGTCAGTCTATGTACTCCTACATCCCGCCATTCTATCACACTGTCATTGACTGTGTATGTGACCTTGAATGCAGTTAATTCACATGATTTTACTCCATTTCACATCCAGAATCTAGAAATTAGCAGGTTTCTCTTGTGCTTCTATCACCCCAACACTATCCAATCGCCACAGCCTGGGGGACACACTCACACACACTGCAGAACGTTATGCCAAAAAAAATTAATTGTTTGTTTGTACCTAGCACAACAGGGCCGACCCTAAAGAAATTATGCATTTTCTTGGCTATTTTTATGTCGTTCTAGTGTTCAGTGAGTCACCGCAAGTCGTCGCTTGTCTTTGTTATAGTTAAAAAAATCTACAAAATAAAAAAAAGTTCTGACCTACCCTGCCTAATTTTTTTCAACTTGTTACCTGAAACACACAACTTTTTTTTTTTTTTGGCCTTGTCCATTCATAGGATAGTTAGTACTTCACAGATCATACTTGATATATATCTATACTTTACACTTTTTGGGAAGATGGATAAGAATGTGTGTTAATCAGTGCTTAGGCTAGGGTCACTGTCCATGCGATTTAACAAACGAGGGGACAGTGTGATAAGATATCAATTATAAAAGATGTTGATCAAAGACTATATGGACTATTGTGGATTTCAATTAAAGTTAGAAGTTCAAAGAAATTATGATATCTAAGAAGGTACAGCACAGCTGTAATGCCAGTCGGTTATTATAGATTAATATTTATATATGATTGTTCGTTGGTAAACAAATTCATATATATATATATATATATATATATATATATATATATATATATAAATATATATATATGCCAATAAACGTATTCATGGTGCGTTGCATAGGTATTCTTGATGCATTGCTAAGGTATTCGTGGTACATTGCTAAGGTATATGTGGTGCATTCCTAAGGTATTCATAGAGCATTGCTAAGATATTCGTGATGTATTGCTCAGGTATTAATGATGTGTTGCTATGGTATTCATGATGTTTTGCTAAGGTATTCATGATGCATTGCTATGGCATTCATGATGTGTTTCTATGGTAATCATGATATGTTGCTAAGGTAATCATGGTGTGTTGCTAAGGTATTCATGATGCATTGCTAAGGCATTCATGATGTGTTGCTATGATATTCATGATGTGTTGCTAAGGTATTCATGATATGTTGCTAAGGTTCATGATATGTTGCTAAGGTATTCATGATATGTTGCTAAGGTATTCATGGTGTGTTGCTAAGGTATTCATGATGCGTTGCTAAGGCATTCATGTGTTGCTATGGTATTCATGATGTGTTGCTATGGTATTCATGATGCATTTCTAAGGTATTCATGATGTGTTGTAAGGTATTCATGATGCATTGCTAAGGCATTCATGATGCATTGCTGAAGCATTCATGATGTGTTGCTATGGTATTCGTGGTGCATTGCTAAGGCATTCATGATGCATTGCTATGGTATTCAAGATGTGTTGCTATGGTTTTCATAATGCGTTGCTAAGGTATTCATGATGCGTTGCTAAGGTATTAATGGTACATTGCTAAGGTATTAATGGTACATTGCTAAGGTATTTGTGGTGCATTGCTAAGGTAGTCTTGGTACATTGCTAAGGTAGTCATAGTCCGTTACTAAGGTATTCATGGTGTGTTGCTAAGGTATTCATAGTGCATTGCTAAGGTCTTCATGATGTGTTGCTAAGGTCTTCATGATGTGTTGCTATGGTATTCATGGTGTATTTGTATGGTATTCATGATGCGCTGCTAAGGCATGCATTCCTAATGCATTCATGACACATTCTTAATGTATTCATGATGTCCCTATTCCTAGTACTATGATGATAATAGAATGGAAGTCATTCATGGTGTGTTGCTAAGGTATTCATGATGCTTTGCTAAGGCATTCACAATGCATTGCTAAGGTATTCATAATGTGTTGCTAAGGTATTCATAATGCATTGCTAAGGTTTTTTGATGTGTTGCTAAGGTATTCATGGTGTGTTGCTAAGGTAATCATGGTGCGTTGCTAAGGTAATCATGGTGCGTTACTAAGGTAATCATGATGTCCCTATCCCTAGTACTATGATAATAGAATGGAGGGCAATGGAGCCTAGCTCCTATCTCAACGGCAGTTGCTGTAAGAATGATACCATGCAAGTAAGGTCATAGTAGCATACTATAGCTACCCCTATGGCTAAATGTTATAGCTCTTAGGAATGATTCATATTAAGTTAGGTTTAATATTAGACTTGTTAACTACCTATCAATTAGTGGTCTCCTAATGGTCAAGGGCTATTGGTTTTCCAAGTGTTTTCATGTTTAAGAGTCACAGATTATATGAGTGAAGATTATTTGCTAAGGGCTATGATGACCTGTGCAAGTCTAAACATCCCAGAAAGTGAAGAGTTCTGTGTTGGCTAGAAATGGCCAGTTGGCTATGGCCAACTGGCAAAAATACTAGGGGCGAAAGCCTTTTCTTAGTTAAAAGATTCCACCATTTCGTCCCATCTCTGTTGTGAGTGCCATACATATCCAGCTAGATTGTGCCGGTTGCTAAGTTGTAGACTGTTCAGACAGGACCTCATCTCGCACGTCCGTAGTGATTGCCAATTTTGTCACCATGGTAACAGACACCAGCAAACGCCACACAAATATGCCTCCAGTAGGAACGGCTGAGATGTAGTACAAGGAATCAGACAAATGCCGTCCTCAACTATTGTTATACCTGCAGTGCCATGTACCTGTTCTAGTTACTGTATGCACTCTTCTAATACCTGCAGTACCATGCACCTGTTCCAGTTACTGTTTGCACTCTTCTTATACTGGCAGTACCATGTACCTGCTCTAGTTACTGTATGCACTCTTCTTATACTGGCAGTACCATGTACCTGTTCTAGTTACTGTATGCACTCTTCTTATACCTGCAGTACCATGCACCTGTTCTAGTTACTGTATGCACTCTTCTTATACCTGCAGTACCATGTACCTGTTCTAGTTACTGTATGCACTCTTCTTATACCTGCAGTACCATGCACCTGTTCTAGTTACTGTATGCACTCTTCTTATACCGGCAGTACCATGTACCTGTTCTAGTTACTGTATGCACTCTTCTTATACCTGCAGTACCATGTACCTGCTCTAGTTACTGTATGCACTCTTCTTATACCGGCAGTACCATGTACCTGTTCTAGTTACTGTATGCACTCTTATACCAGCAGTACCATGTACCTGTTCTAGTTACTGTATGCACTCTTCTTATACCGGCAGTACCATGTACCTGTTTTAGTCACTGTTTGCACTCTTCCTGGAAGTAATGTACCATAAATGCATGTAATATAGGGGACAGTTCAAGCAACGTCACAGCGTGAGAATTGACGTTGCAATCTTACTCTTCTTGACCTTTCCACTCTGGGGGTTATACATGTATGTATAATGTATAACCCCCACCCCCAACCACCCAAAGGGGGGGGGGGAGAACAAAGATAAGAAAGAAAACTGAGGCGTCCCTCTACACCCACTTCCCTCAAAAACGGCAAACAATGATCCACGTGACAAGTGATCAGACTTCTACCGAGGTATATACTATAATTATGCAGGTGTTGAGTTAACCCTTTGAGGGCCACATGATTTCAGTCTGGGAACGTCCGAAACTGGTCAGACCACATATAGGCTCTGCACTGTCAGTGACAGGAGGCAGTCAGTGAGGAGCAGAACGGAGGGGAATTCAATAGGCGGCACGCCCAGCCATCGGCGCGCGCCCGGACCTGACCAGCTAGAGAGGAGGTGCGCCTGTGGCGCCCGCCGCGTGGCTGGCGTGCGGCTAATGAATACCGTGCCGGTAACATACCACCACGTGCCTCCCTCACTAAGTGGATTTCATCATCATTGAAGGTTGACACTGAGGCCCCCTTGTGGCAGTAAACAGAACAAGAGTATAGCTGAGGTACACCATCATCATCCATAGTGGTTACAGGTAACTAAGCCTCCTTATCCCCCACCTGTAACAGTTACAGTAACTCAGCCTCCTTATCCCATGATGAAGTGTCTGAGTTTGGTATGGTTTGGTTGATTTTACCTCCACTAATACTACCGTAATCTCCCACGTAGAAGACGCGCTGTGCGTATAAGACGCACCCCAAACTTAGCACATGCATTTTCGCGTATAAGACGCACCTCTTAGGTACCAATTTTTTAAATTCAGTACATTTCTATAGTAAAATTACCCCTCGTATAAGACGCACCGACAACTTGAAAAAATCCTATAAGACCCCCCAGCATTTTGTTTGGCGTAGAGGACGCGTCTTATACGCGGGAGATTACGGTACTTAAAAGTTTCTGTGGTTTGCGGACATTAAGTCCTATCTTTTATGTCTGGACAGGTATTTCAAAGCTGCCTGTCCAGCCAGCTAGACAGGTATTTATATGCTGCTTGACCGACACAGCAGTGACCAAATCTATGAATGACCGGATCTATGAGATGAATGACCGCATCTATGGAGGGCTGAGGGGGAAAACCACTACCAGGGCTTCATTCCCCTACTCTTTACGAAGGATGGCAAGTGTTCTTTTATTTGCCTGGTCCCATAGGCAGGGCGAGACAAACCATGGCCTTTGATCACTCAGACGTGGTTCACTGAGGGGGAATCCCATGTCAAAAGAAGATTGAATGCGTGCAATGCACGACTGGCCCAGGTCTTCCACTACTTACCGTAGGGGACTGTCAATATAGTGACAGTGTGTCCAAGCCATCAATGGTTAAGGCTATGGAGAATGCATCCATTATCGCTCGCATTTTTCATTGGCGAATAGCTCCTCTCCTGGCGACTTAAGCATTGCACAATATCAGCAGGTCTTAAATAAGGATCCATATTAACCATAAAAAGGCATGAGACACTGTAATTCTCCTCCATTTTGTTATAATCAAGCAGTTTCGATGGCACCATGAGTCAATCGTCTCGCTGTCTGCCATTTTGGATTTTGATCTTCTGTGCGAATGCGCAACCCGCCTCCTTGTGGGAAGTAGCATTTTCGACAGAAATGATAGATTCTATTGACTTAACTTGAAATTAATGGCTTTTTGAATATAGTCCATGCATGTTTAGCAATATCAATCGAATTGAATCGAATACACCCTATCTTTTTACTGTTATACGAAAAATAAAATCTGAGGACCGGTCACTCTGCGCGCATGCGTCAAGTCTCCATACCAGAAGTGCGGCGGTCAACATAACAAAAATATGGTGGTCCGATTTACACACTCGTATATGAACGGTCTTAACCCCTCCTATACAGATAATACCACCTTACCTGCTGAAAAAAAGCGTCTTAATTGCCCAATTCCCATAGGAGTCAATGTGTTATTTCGACCCCCTGTCAACCGCCGAAATTGACCGCCCAATGCAATCCTATGGAGCCTCATTTTCGTGAGAAAGTAGGTCAAACACGTCAGCTTTTTTCTTCAGCTTTTTTCACAGGTAAAAAATTTCTTTTTTGGGAATTGTGCATGTACAATGAAAGACTAGATCCTAAAGAACATGTTTCCATGAATTTTTGTTTAATTGAGAATATAGGAGATATTCCCTAAAATCTGGATTGGTAACCAGTATTCGAAGACAAGAGAAGGTGCATAGTTCAAGTTGACATATCCTACATGTTTCGAGTATCTCTACTCTTCATCAGGGATGTTTATTTAAAGTGTTCCAGGAGGTACATAGACTATGGAGTCATTTGCAGTAGCCATAGTGATTAGTCAGTGTCATGTGACCTACTGGTAGTGGAGTTGTTTCAAGTCAACCATAGCAACAATGTTTTTACATTTTTTATGACAATTCTTTTATAAGATATAATTGATGATTGAATAAACAACTACATACAATGTCACACCATATTGTATATACAAAATTAACATTATTTTATAAAAAAATAACATTTATCACGTGGGTCTTGGAAACAGTTATTTGTAGAACATCACAGGCGATTGTTATGTTGTGTACACAGATAAAGTTATATAGAGAGAAGGTCACTTCATCAGATGTACTTGGATAGGCGCTTTCTATATTTCATATATTGTTCAGTGGGTGGGTTATGCCAGTCTCTTTCATTGGTGGGTTGTGACGGGAATACTTGGTCAATATTGTAAGTCTTCTCAAAGTCTGTGAATAACATAGGTGGATACTCCTCTTGTGGGAAGGGAATATCAGCCCAAGGAAAATATTCATCATCTCTTGGTGGGCGTGGTGGGAGCACAAAGTCTTTAAATTGGGTGGATGGTTTTAATGGCGATGGTGCCATCACTGGCATCTCATCTAATAATGGTGTCTCGTCTCCTGGCTGGATTGGTTGGTAGTATTCAGGCTCCAATTGTAATAGTCCTTCAATGGCTTGTAAGTCTATGGTGGTTAGTTTCGGTTTCCTCCAGGGTGGTACCTCATCAATGGGGGTGTGAACGTCTTGGCTGGTCGTGTGTGTCCACTTAGTGGGCACGTTGGGTGGAGGTGCAACTGTAGATTTGTTGGAGAGTGACACAATGTTACATACCGGTAATATGGTGGGTTTGGTGACTAATAAATCAACTGGACTGTTTAAGTATGGTACCGGTATTTCCATGTCAATTAACTGGTGGCTGTTTGGTCGGCTTTTCCTTCTGCGTGGCTGCTTTTCCTGGCGGGTTGGAGGGGGTAAATCCAGGAAATCTACAAAATAATCCAGATCTTCTTTTGGGTGACGTCTTCTAAAATGTCTGCGGATATTTGTCAGACGGTCACTGCCTTGATGACAGATGCCACAGATTAACCTGCTAGCCTGTCCATGGCTAATACTTATGTGTCTGCGTAATCCATTGATTGTGTTGTAGTTAGAGTCACAAAATTTGCAAATGGTGGTAGATTTATCCATGTTGATTAAGCCTTAATGTTAAGGCGTAAAGGTTGCCAAGTGTTAAGCAGTCGAATCCACGCTTCTTCTAACCGTAAGCGGTTGTTTTTGGTGACGCCCGTTCCGTCAGCAATTGTCATGGTGACGTTGTTGCCACCGCAACCAATGTCGTTGCGGAAGTGCTTGGAAATCTCGGTCTCTTTTACTTGTGAGTTTGGTGTTGTTGTTTCGTCGTCAGGCGAGTCATCTGATTCCCCTTGAGTGTGGGTAATTTGCTGTGTCACTCTCCTTATATCATTAAGATGTTGACCCAGTCTCTTTTTTGCTGAGTGACCGGTTTCGCCGACATATTGTTTTCCACATCGGGCACATGTTATGACATACACGACATTGTTAGTCATGCATGTCAAATGGCCAATGATGTGGAAAGTTTTTCCTGTTGAGGTACTGGTGATCGAGGAGGTGGTTTTTATGAACTGATCATGTTTGTGTTTGCCACATGGGAATGAACCCGGTTTTTTCTGGACATGGGGGTGAGCTGAGTGTACCAAGTTATCCTTCAAATTAGGTGATTTCCTGTAGGTGATGGTCACTCTGGGTGGGTATTTTTCTATGGATATGGGGTCTGCTTCGAGGACTGGGTGAATTTCTTTCAAAATCTTTGGAATCAGCATGTGTTTGGGGTTGTACTCTGTGATGTATAATGTGCTCTCCTGCCTCGGTCTAGGAGTAGGATGTAGTAGGTCCTCCCTGTTAAGGGAACTGGCCCTGGCAACTGCTACTCTCAATATTTTGTCATGATACCCAAATCTCTTGAATGTTTGGATTAGTTTCTTGCTGTCTCTCTCGTAGTCTTCAGGATCAGTGTCAATTTTCTTGATTCTGGTCAGTTGGGAGAAAGGTATTGATTTCTTTAGAGCCAATGGGTGATATGAACTGAAATGTAGGTATGTGTGGGCATCTGTTAGTTTGGTGTATAGTTTTGTGGCAAGTCTATTGTTGTTGTCTCTGTACACTGTCGTGTCGAGGAAGTTTATTTTCTCTTTGCTGGACTCTACCATGAACTTGATTGTGGGGTGGAAATCATTTATGAAGGTAGAGAAATGCTCCACTGCTTCTTCTGATTCGATGATAGTGAAGATATCATCTATGTAGCGTAGCCAAACCCTTGGTTTGATGAAGCTCTGTGCCAGTATTTCCATCTCCAGGTGTCCCATGAAAAGATTAGCATAGTTGGGGGCCATTTTGGTTCCCATGGCAGTGCCATGGGTCTGTATGTAGTAGTCTCCATTAAACTCAAATGCGTTGGTGGTTAGGATGTTGTGAATGAGTTTGGCTATCACAAAAGTATGTGGATGGTCCCTGGTTCTTTGGTTTAGGTAGAAGTTGCAGGCTGCTATGCCCTGTGAATGAGGGATGGATGTGTATAAAGACGACACATCTATGGTGACCAGGTAATCGTCCATGGTGAGTGGTGGTAGTTCATCCAATTTGCACAGAAAATCTGTGGTGTCTTTTATGTAGCTGGGTAGAGATTGAGCTAGAGGTTTTATAAGTTTGTCTACATATTCACTGATTTTTTCAGCGGGTCCCCCACAAGCTGAAACTATAGGTCTCCCTGGTACATTGATTTTATGGATCTTAGGCAAGGTGTAGAACATTGGTGTTCTGGGGTATTCTGTTGTGAGGCTAGCCTTAGCTTTGGGAGGTAAGAAGTTAGATATGGTGAGGTGGTCAATTTCCTTACGTAGTTTCCTGTTGAAGGAAGAAGTGGGATCTTTGGAGAGTTTGCAATAATGTGATGTGTCACTGAGTTGTCTGAGACATTCTTCTTCATAGTCTGTTGAATTTTGTATGACAATGGCACCGCCTTTGTCTGCGCTTTTTCGTACAATATCTCCATTGGTTCTAAGGGATTTTAAAGCTGTTCTTTCACCAGGTGAGAGATTGTCCTTGGTATTTTTTTGATTTTTTTAGGTTTTGGACTTTACTTGTGAGAGAAGTAGCGTAGATATACATAGGCATTTCTGCCTGGGAAAGGTGTCCAGCCTGTTTCAGGCTTGTCAGGTAGTGTTGATGGTGGGGGTTGAGTAGGGTTGGATGAAGGATCAGGGGGAACATCATTTTTATGGAGTTCATTGAGGCGGATTTTTCTGGTGAAGAGTAAACAATCTTTTAAGGTGTGGGCTGGGTGTGGGTCTCTGGGTGTGGGTATGAAGTTTATTCCTCTAGAAAGCAATTTGGTTTCATCATCATTTAATTGGTAGTTTGAAAGGTTGACTATGCAGTCGGGGTTGTCTGTTGGGCCTGAGGGTTTTCTAAATCGCCGGTTTTTCTTTCCGTTGTTGCCAATAGTTGTTCCTTCAATTCTTTCTGTATGCTCTTCACTGCTGTGGTTATCTCTCTCACTTCCTCTTCCTTGCATTTTGTTTTGAATTCTGTCAGACTTTCTTGATATTCTATCTGTAATTTGTCAGCTCTCTGTCGCCAATAATTTCTCAAAATCGTGGTGAGTAGTGTACTGAATTGTGAGTGGGCTTCTTCCCACTGGCATGTGAAAGACGCTGAAATGTCTGGTATCTGTGCTGTGACACTTGCTTGTAAACCCCTCGGGGTTGTATTGTTATCTAAGTGTACATTAAGAGTGTCGTAGTGATGTTCTGCTTTGGTTATTCCAAGACCCACTTTCTTTAATGCTTTGTACCATGGTGCTGTTTGAGTGTTTAAATTCACGGTGGTCTTAAATTGTGGAGTCATCTTGTTCTGGGGTCGTTTTAGTTTACTGTTGCTACGCGACTTGTTGAGGCACGCGTTGCCTGGCAACTGTAGGTTCCGGTTGCGCATGCGCGGTGATTGTTGTCGTGTGTCACTTCCGTCGTCAGCCTCATCAGTGCGTTGTCGTTTGTTTCGTTGTTGCTCTTCTAGACTTAGATTACCGGTTGATTTAGTGATTTCAAAAGTGGGCGAGTTACCACCTCTCCCAGTGGAGGATCCCGCTATGGGATGCAACAGGGACATGTTTCTGGTAAGTTTGTATTTTCCACGGTAACGTGGAGAATTACCCTATAAACTGACACCGGGGTTTAGTTTGAAGTTCCAGAGTTCCACGAGCGGATGCCTAGGGTATATTGACAGAAAATTGAGAATATAGGAGATATTCCCTAAATTCTGGATTGGTAACCAGTATTCGAAGACAAGAGAAGGTGCATAGTTCAAGTTGACATATCCTACATGTTTCGAGTATCTCTACTCTTCATCAGGGATGTTTATTTAAAGTGCTCCAGGAGGTACATAGACTATGGAGGCATTTGCAGTAGCCATAGTGATTAGTCAGTGTCATGTGACCTAGTGGTAGTGGAGTTGTTTCAAGTCAACCATAGCAACAATGTTTTTACATTTTTTATGACAATTCTTTTATAAGATATAATTGATAATTGAATAAACAACTACATACAATGTCACACCATATTGTATATACAAAATTAACATTATTTTATAAAAAAAGAATTTTGTTTAATTATCCCCCAATTTCGATGAACAATTCCCATCTAAAGTTCCAATTCATGATCATCAGATTTTGGCTGAAAAGGTGCCGCCAATAGCCCAGGTAGACCTGGGCCAACAAGCATGTAAGCCCGGGCCTGCACATATAGACACCAGCGGCCCACATGCTCACCCCAAGACACAAGAAACCCAGAGTTTGTCGCCTTTTACTAATCTGGCATGCCCACTGTTAGTATGGAAGGAGATTTCTCCTTGTGGACTCCCAATGAAGTTATTCTGCTCCTCCATGCCCTCACATGAAGGTGCCCACTCCACAAGGGGTAAGCATCTGAATTGCCTGTTTACAGTTACACTCTTCTTCCCTATCATTCATCTGTAACAACTAGTCCAACAAAAATGAGTGTGTATTTCAAGTAACCCGACCCTTCCTGGCAAAACAGGACCGACCCCTAGCTCTTCTTTCGGAAATTTCCAAAAAAGAAATTATTTTTGGGGTGTTCTTTTAGATAACACATTGGATGACAAGTCACCACCACGGGTCATTGCAGATTGTTAAAGAAATGTACAATATAAAAAGAAAATCGGCCCTACCCTAGATATTCTTTCAGTGTGTCACCTGAAACAAACAAATTTTTGGGGGCCTTTTACTGGCTTACAGGTAACTGTGACTGCTTTTAGTACAGGGTCCATGGGCTCTCATCCTCTTTGTTTATTTTGGTTTTCTTTTGCTGTTTTTTGTTGTTTACTTTTTCTTTTCTTATTTTATGATAACCAAGACAACGTCTATCCAGACAACAGTTACCCGTGACAACTAGAGAACACAAGGATCCCATGACAACTGCCCCGGTACTCCCTGTGACATCTGGTCCCTAACTCCTGCCGGTAGTTGTGCTCAAATATCACTGTCCATTGACTTTTGATGGTCAACAATTTTCAATCCTAAATTGGTAGAAAAGCTTGATTCCAACAGACAGTACCTTTAAATCCTGTTTGGAGGAGACTCTCCAACTTGGCACAGAACCTGTGGAGGGTTGGTGAGTCGTCTGTAATGGGACAGCCCGAGTCTTGAAATTCTCGCTGCAAGCCGGCGACACAATCTGTATTGAATGTAAACTTTAAGTTAATCTAAGGTCATTATATTAGAAGGGAATAGGAATTATCAACATGTGTAGATGAAGTGGTCCTCAATATAAAACCATAGTGTTGTAGATTTTAATACAATAGTAGAGAATAGTCCTGTGAGACATGGCGCGGCGACTTGTAATCTTGTGTCTAGTTTCAGTTGGTGAGACAGATAGGGCATACTATCATCTGGGCTTTTGGTAGTATATAGCACAAATTCAACCTGAACTACCCACTGCAGCTAAGTACTAATAGTCTGTAGACTGTCCATTCTGCATGCACCTCACTCAGCTGCCACAGGGACCTGTCTTATTCAATGTTCAATGCCATAGTCAACAGGTGTGTCATTATGAGTGTACACTGTCTCAGATTGCCAGGAGCCTGCTCTGCCTCCCTGCCCCCCCCCCCACACACACACACACACCCAACTGACAATCACTTGTAATAGTCTGTACCTCGTCACGGGCCAGTGGTCAGCAAACCGGCCAGATCACTCCACCTCTCTGTAGAGGGGGAGCACAGTGTAAGTACCTGGGTGTACATACATGTTTTCAGTGTTCCACAAAATCGTTTATATAATGAAAGGAGTAATCAAATTAACCTTTCATCACCAATAGTAGATACATAATTTGAGATAACATTATTTCAATGTAAACTAAAAATTCTACACAGAAAAGAATGTAGCAGTTCCACAAGGTGGCCTTACACTTGAAACTCCTCTGATTTACAAAAAATGCACATATGGCAACACACACTTTAGCACTGATTTCTCCATAGAGATCTTTGACAGTGAATACTTTGTTCAAATACAGAAAATATGATCCAATTGTACCATAACCCACTGAGATAAAACCTGTACTACATATATATAGTAGTTTCAAAACGAACAATTCTAAAACAAAGGCTACAGGGATGCATTTCTGAATCTTAAAATGCTCTAATGCTAATCTGCCATAGGGCTCCAAATGATGAAATGTCTTATCTGCGAATAAAATCAAAAGTATGAGATATATTCTGAAAATTCCTTCACTGATAAGTTAAGTACACACACTGATGTTATTACATTAGAATAGTGAGCAGGAATAGTCCATAGCAGAGGAGCCACAAACAAAAATAGATTGCAAGGCCTCCCTATCCCTTACATCGTGGCGACTGTGAACCATACACTAGTCTACTCATCTCACGAGTGGTACTCACTAGTCGCCGCGCTAATAATATTGATTGGTAGCACCATTCTGAAGTTTCATTTTGATAGCATGAAACTACTTTACATAGAATTTGAATGAATTATCTAATGCATCCTCTACACGTACCATTTAGATCTTGCACGACTTTCTTCAGCTGGGCCTGTGGAGACGGAGACAGTGGGTTTTCCATCGTGACACTTGCCATGGCTCAAGGTGGCCAGACCAGCAACTTCCTATAAAAATAAATTCAGAATATACATTGGCCTGAGGAATTGTATTCATTTGAATAATACATGTACCTAAATAGCGCAGCTCTTCCATCAAGGAACCATATAAATCAAGTACCGTAAACTCCCGCGTATAAGACGCGTCCTCTACGCCAAACAAATGCCTTGTGTGTCTTATAGGATGTACTGAAATTGGGGGTGCGTCTTATACGAGGGGTAATTTTACTATACAAATGTACTGAATTTACAAAATTGAGCATTAAAATGTGCGTCTTATACGCGAAAATGCATGTGCTAGGTTTGGAGTGCGTCTTATATGTGCAGCGCGTCTTATACGCGGGAGATTACGGTACTATTGGTTTTGATTTCTGCTTTCTGTGTGAAAACATCAGAGCGTTATCTGCTACCAGAAAAATCAGGAAGCTATACGTTTATTTAATTCCATAGCCTTTTACGTTACCAAACCGCCCTCCTTACCACTCGTATAAGAAAAATACTTGTCAATCAAAATTTTCTGAAATCAGGAAATCCTGATAAACCTGATGACTAAACATCCCTGAAATTGACATCAGGCCCAGATTTTTCTGTGATTAAAACCACTTTAATCTCCACAGAAACTTAGCTGTCACTGATGCTTACAACCAGATCCGTGCTCACAATAGCCAATTAATCGTTCATGCTCCTGCCATGTCTTTTTTTTCTCAGGATCAGGCCATTCACGACTCGAAGGTCCTGCTACCTTGCCTTCGGCCTTCAGCAGAGTACTACAGAAAATTCTCTCGTATTAGCTGCACCCGTGTATAAGCCACACCCTGAATTTGTGGATAAGCTTCACCGGTAAGCTGCACCGAAGTCTTGAAAATTGGCAGTTCAGTACTGTTCTTTGCATGGTGTCGAACAACCATGTCGTATAAGCCACACCCTGACTTTTGGAACCTCCTATAAGTCGCAGTAAGCATCTGGTTCTTGTATAAGCTGTGGCTATCATTATCAGCCACAGCAGCATCTCCCTAGCCTGCCCTAGGCTGAGCTCACCGCCGACTCTTCCTCTGGGAGCGGCAGTGAGCAAAGGCTTTTGTTGCAGTTTAAGATTAGGTCACACTGGAGACAAACATTTACGCCGCCTCAGTACCTCAGGGACGTGGTGGGACCATGCTGTCACACACTTCCAACTGTTTTCAGGTGAGATCTCATCTGAATACTAATCTTCCATTTAAGTTTCCATAAGTTTCAGATGATCTCATCTGAATGTAATTCAAATTCAGATGAGATCTGGCATATATCCTTGATCGGGGGCTCTGCCCCAAGAACCCCCTTTGGCCGGGCACCCCGGGAACCACGACGGCGTCAACATTCGTCTCCGCGGAGGCCTGGGTACATTCTCCAAACATACACCCTTTTGCAGCACTGTCTGTGAGGCAGGAAGCCGTGTGGCTTGGGGACAGCCAGCGGTAGTAGGAGATTGAACAGCACCCAGATTGGGCCTATTTTCCCTGCCACTTGCTCTTCTAGGGTAGAGCAGGATTCCCAGCATTTTATAAAATGATGTGGGGCAGGAGGAGCGAGTGCCCTCTGGGCCCTCTGCTGTGCATCCAAAATGTTTGATTCTCAGCTCAGCTGTGGACTGAGATGGGGGCTGGCACCCACACTCTACAGCACACATCACCCAGAAATTGAAGTGTTAACTTGACTCCTGTGGCCACTTAGGAGACCCTCTGGGAGGACCAAAGACCACTCCGACATGTATGACTTTAGAGAAAATTCCATTTGATTGTATTTGTTTGTGAGGTTTTGTTTAATCTGTTACATTTTACCATGCTGGGTGGAACAGGATGTTTGCCAGACCCCACAAAAATTTTAGCGTGCCATTCGCTATCACCCTTCCACCAGCTTCTCCATGTTAGGTCCTGGTCTGTTTGCTAGAATCCAATCCTCTGTATATCATTTATATAGCAATGGATAGAGCTGATAAAAATAAGTGGATTTTCTTTTTAAATGAAGTCTTTACATCAATTTAAAGGGAAATTCTGACCGATTAAAGATCTCATATCAACTCCATAATTTTGCGCTAATTCTGTGAGATCGCTAAACCGCAGATGATATTAGGTCAAGATAAAATCCCTTTAAATTGTTAAATTTTGATATGATACATTGAGTTTCAACCTTTTATGGGGAACTCTTCCATACATGAAAAGAAAATAGTCCAAAATAATGATTTAAGAGATGTAGCCACTCCTGTATCAGATATGCTTGATCACAAATCTGGGCCCTATTTAAACTTCTAACAGTGGCAGAATTTTGGGTTCGATTTGGGGTCTTTAATCATTCATAACTTCCCTTATACCTGGCGTAAAGACTTCATTTAAAGAGCAAATCCATTTCTTTTGATGAGATCTATCCATTGCTTAAAAGATAAAATGCATGGGACAGAGTCTTGAAAATTAGGTAAGTGCCTAATTAGTCTTGTGTCTTCTCACTTAGAGTAAAATCTTGCCAAGCATTCAGTGGTATTGAGGGGTTGTGCAGCCTCAGTGATCACTAATACAGCTCTACCTTTAATTTTATTTGCATACAGAGCTCTGCTTTTGCCATTCAGTGCCAATGTCTTAAGCATTGTAGGCCTGGAGGACAGAGTCCAATGATATTTCATCACATTGTTATATTAAAATCAATCACGGTTGTTTGTCCTGGGTATATATGTGTATATATATATATATATATATATATATATATATATATATATATATATATACATATATCTATATATTGAACTTGTTGGTGGTTTGTTTGTTTGTTTGTTTAGTTTTACGTCCGGGGGCCATCGAGGAACTCAGACATTCAAGAATTTTAAACTATTCAATAGTAATGGTAGGCTGCAGGCCTACCTCGGGTTTGCGCATATGAGTGGATGGGTGTGTGTGCGCGCGTGCATATATTTATGAGTCTGCTTGTAGTGTTTATGCTCCATCTCCACCAGCCGTGGGACACGGCTGGTGGAGATGGAGCATAAATAAACCATTCTTTTGTAATTGTCAGGGATGTCACTCACTGGTCAATGAACATTCGGAAATCCTCCTAATTTTCGGAACTCCCAGTATGAAATGCCTACAGGAAATGAATTCCAAAATTCGGAATTCCTAAAAAGTTAGGAAAAGTGGCATCTCTGAATTGTACCTCTCTCTTTTCATTTCCAAAGTAATGGTTACCTGAGTTGGTGTGCCAGGCTTGGGTCTCTATGTATGATGCTCTGCCATGGAGCTGCTCTCCCAAATGATCATTCTCATGCTATTAGACCCATAGTGGGGGACATGTACACACAGACGACAAAATAGCATAACATGGAAACACGAAACTACCATGCCCACAGCACGACCGGCGTTTCAGAATGGCTGTGTGGGTATAGCTAGATCAGAGTGTGAACGGTCTAACTAGGTCAAGTTGCAGATCTGCAATGAAGGGCAATAAAAAAATATTTTTTACCAAGAATGGCTGAAATATTAAAATCTAGTTGACACATCCTCCCTAAAAATGAATATTTTGTGTGTCTTATATTTTTCTTTGCATGATTTAGTCTAGAAAGTGGGCAGAGCCAATGTTGTTGTGCTTTGTTGTGGCCATGTGGTCACTGAATGATCTTCACACTAGATGGCAGGGCATTTCATGGGGAGAGTTTCCCTACAGGTTCTGTCCTTAAACTAGTGAAAGGTTGGCTACAAATGGTCAAATGTAATTTATCTTAATGTATACAAAAGACAATAGCATCAGCACTCTTAACTCCAGTGAAATTACAAATACAATATGGCTACTAACAAATACAGTAATATGCATGGTGTTGCATGATGTAGTTCCACTGACTATTACACTTCTTTTGTGTTCACAGGAAATATATTTATACCCTAGCTCTGCTTGGGTCTGTTGCAAGAGCGGATTTGTCTGTAGGTGGTCTATACCGGTAGGCCCAAAGGCTTGTCTGTGATTAGGCTTACAGGGCACAGAATCATGTGACCTGCCCAGGATACTGGCCTTATAGATCACGGAGGCCCATTAAGATTTTTAGGGGGGAGAGTATAGGTCTACAGGTGTTAAAAATTATTGACCCCTCCCTGTCATGGGTTAAAAATCATTACCCCTCCCATCCCCCCACTGCTATCATTTATGAACAGCTGGGGAGGTGGTGCATAAATTTAAGCAGGCTATTGAAAACGTTATGCCCCAACAGTACCACTAGACTCCCGCCCTCGACGGTCCTAATATTTGCGGCCCCCCATACCTGGTACTGGAGGCACATTCAAATTTGACAAGCATATGCGACAGATTATTATGCCCCCCCCCAATGACGGTCAAATGTTTTGTGCCCCCTCAGCACACAGAATTTCCACGCCCCCCTTTGACCTGTAGTAGCGCACAGTTTTTGTTGCTAAAAAGAGTCAGGTTTTTAGGGAGTGGTCATTATTTATCAACAGGGGTGCTGGTGGATATTTTCGCGGATGTGCGAAAATGTTTACACCCCCCCTGAATGCAGTCAAAATTTATTGCGCCCCCCGTACCAGAGGTGCTGAGATATTTCGCCCCCCTCTTTGATCTATAGTAGGTTGCTGCCGTTTTTGCTAAAAAGAGAATAAACGTTGTTAGCCCCCCCTCAAGAGACGTCAAAATCTTTTTAACCCCGAAATTTTGACGCCCCCCATCAAACCCACCAGCAACCCTCCCCCCCCCCCCGTTGTTACATAATGACCACTCCCTTTAAATAACACTCCCTATTAAATGACCGCTCCCTACTGGTGTGGGGTAGATGGTGTCATTCTGTAGTCCTCAGTCTTGCCCCAAAACCTTTTTGTTAGGTGCATCGTTTCTAGACAATGTCACCCAAAATCATTTACACATACCATGCAAAATATCTCATGGGAAAGAATCAAATTCATTATTCTCAAAGGGAATCATCCATTCATATCTTATTTGGCTTAATCACAAAGTATATGTCAACAAGCAAGGTCTATGTTTACATTCAGGTAAAGGGGAGGAGCTTGGCCACTGAGCATGTACACAAGGTCTGCAGTCACACACTTTCTGGATTCCAGGTGAGGGGTAACTGGTGTCATTGGTGTTGGCTGAAATGAACACCTGATTTCTCCCTGATAAATGCATGTCAGCATAATCAGACCACTGCAATATCTTTATTGAATACTCAGTTTCAGGCCATAGCTTATTCCCCATCAAATTCTCATGATAACTATGTGTAAATCATCAATCTGCTGGGGTGAGGGGTAACTGGTGTCAGGTTTACCCCTGAGCCGGCTGGGAGAGCAACCGACTGTATCGACGCACGAAAGTAGGATTCAGCATAGAGTAGAGGCTCCTATTATCGGCAGGGCCCTATTATCAGTGAAGGGGAGTGCTTCAAAAGTTGAAACTGACAAAGTTTTGTCTCTCAGGTTGACAAATAAAATAATTTGTTAGAGTAGAGGCTCCTATTATCGGCAGGGCCCTATTATTAGCAGTTTTGATCAATCTGAGGTCCTAAACCAATGTTACTAAGTCCTGGGAGAGTGTATCAAAGGTAAAAAGCTAATTGATTGCATCCAGCACACATATAAATAGCTGTTTCACATAAATCACATGTGAAGCAGACTTTTTCTTCTTTGAGAATTATCTGGGTCAAATCCCTTACAGCCTAATTGCCTTGATTAACAAGATAATTAATATTTCATGAATTTTTAGAACATATTTTTGTGCACATGTGATTTTGTCTCTCAGGTTGACAAATAAAATAATTTGTTAGAGTAGAGGCTCCTATTATCGGCAGGGCCCTATTATTAGCAGTTTTGATCAATCTGAGGTCCTAAACCAATGTTACTAAGTCCTGGGAGAGTGTATCAAAGGTAAAAAGCTAATTGATTGCATCCAGCACACATATAAATAGCTGTTTCACATAAATCACATGTGAAGCAGACTTTTTCTTCTTTGAAAATTATCTGGGTCAAATCCCTTACAGCCTAATTGCCTCGATTAACAAGATAATTAATATTTCATGAATTTTTAGAACATATTTTTGTGCACATGTGATTTATGTGAAACAGCTATTTATATGTGTGCTGGATGCAATCAATTAGCTTTTTATCTTTGGTACACTCTCTAAGGACTTAGTAACATTGGTTTAGGACCTCAGATTGATCAAAACTGCCAATAATAGGGCCCTGCCGACAATAGGAGCCTCTACTCTAACAAATTATTTTATTTGTCAACCTGAGAGACAAAATCTTGTCTGTTTCAACTTTTGAAGCACTCCCCTTCACTTCCACCACCCTCATATGGTCAAAATTGTCGGAATTGAGCCAGGAAACGACTGACATGTAGGGGAAGACATATGGCAGACATCTACCAGGTTTGTTTTCTTGGATTGCCAACTGTTTAGCTGTGGTGGGAACACAAAGTTTGCGTCGCATACGGCGGCCGTACATAACGCAATTGTAGCAGAGTTTTGCCTGCTGGCCACGGGAACGCAGTGCTTGCTCTCCCGGCCAGTGGGGGCGCTGCGGTGCGCGTCACATATTTCACGCTGCTCGGGAGCAAGCTCTCCCTTGCTTGTATACCTCCCCCGTAGAGCCCATGCCCATGGCACAGTGTCCACGTCAGAGAGAGAGTGAATTCTCTCTACCATCAAAACATTGCCACACTGTGTAATACTAGTAGTAGTACAGTTCACATGAACAGAAATAACATGAGAGCGAAGTCAGCCGAATTTGGCTGCCCGCTCCCCATATCTGTCACAGTGGTAAACATGTGTTGGTAAAATACTGATTCTGGGGGTTCTACTGGGTAGATTTACTTCAATATAATATCAAATTAAAGGGAAAACATAGTTCTATCTCACTGGCATAATATTTTGCTTTATTTTCTATTTTTCTACTGCTTCAGAGAGTAAACATTTGAATGAATTTGGTGATTCTGTCACTCCACCCTGTTCGAGCCACATGAATGGCCATGCACATATTGCAGAAATACAGGAAATTGCCCTTTATAGTAAAAGTTACATGAAGAACAATATTATATACTTGTTATTGAAACATTGACCTACATTTTGATGGGATTTTGATAGATTTTCAGTGATTATTAATCGCAGGACGGTTTCACAAACTTGTTTAACTTTGAACCAATTTTCTGGAATAAATATTTGTTACAGAAGCTAACAGAACCTACAGGGCTATTCTACAATATGTTAATTACCTAAATATTATCAGGTTTTACAGCTATAAGGCTGCGATTTTCTGCGATTTTAAATCTCCTGCATATGTAATACCAGAAAATTCATGAAAAAATTATTTAAAGTTCATATTTCAACTCAAAATTAGAAATACTTTTATAGCTAGCAATTAAATCATACACAGATATGTAAATCTCCTAATATTCAGCTTCAAGGAGGTGTAATTGGTTAGTAAATCGACCCATACAGTAAAAACCTATCAGTAATTATGTACAGCTGTGTCAAAATCCTGCACGCCCAGTACATGTCTAATGGCCGGGCTTATCTAAAGTTTTGAGCAAATATACAGAGCGAGGAATGACAGAATGTATTTTATATTTCCAAATTTCAAAGTGATATAAAAATGCTGCTAATGGGCGTATCAACTTGATTTAAAAAGCTATTAATTGCATTTTCCAAGCTCTTTCTTTTGATATAAACTCATTGGTACGGACGAAAACTAATCTATGTGAGGTGAAAGTTGTAAGGATCCCGTTGTAACTGATAAGGCCACCATTTAATGGAGGTGAATCCTTGCGCAGGGCCGCCATAGGGGGCTGCAATGCTGACACCACTCATTGACTTGGATTGTTATTTTCAATACTTTCCCTTGTCGGAATGCTTTCAAACTTCACAAGTATTTATGTTATTGATTGAAGATAACTCGCTGAAATTTTAGTCAAGGTAACATGAGTAGAACTATGATTTAACATTAAAGAAAATCTGGGTGTTGGTTGTACGGGAGTGGCAAGTGAAAAGTACAATGGAGTAATGATTTCAAAATTCATTCTATCAATTTCTACTTATGGGAATTACTTTATATTCACACACAATATCCATTTATACCTTTAGATGACTTGCTATAGGTTTCAACTAATTTGATGAAATAGTTTGAGAGAAAAATTATATTTCTTGCACCCCCATGATGGGCCACATAGACTGACAGTTGGGGTGAGCACTGCTTTGTTATTCACCTCCTAAGTATGTCTGCCGTGGGTGCATGGTGGCGCCCTCTATAAACAGATAAGAGGTTTTCGTCCAGGCCAATGTATTTCTGTTGAGGTTTACATTTTGGGCTGACTTCGCTACATGAGTATCAGTAGGTACGTGAATGAAGGGGCTGCTAGGAGCGCGGACCATGTCCTAGAAAACTGTGACTGGTTTGGAAGGTGCGTGCAGGGAAAGGTCTCAGTGATTAGCTTTAAATATTGAGAAATACTCAAGGAATAAGGTGTCTGATACTTTATATGTCAAGTAGACAAGATTTCCTTTGATTTTGTGTTTCAATTTTTGTATGAACTCTAATTACCGTAATCTCTCGCGTATAAGACGCGTCCTCTACGCCAAACAAATCCCTGGTGGTGTCACCACCCTAAATCGGACCACTTCCGGGTTTACTGGCCAAATAGTCCCTTCTGAACTTAGTTATTTTGAGGAATTTGGCCCCAAGGGAAGGGAAAGAGGGGCCAAACCCATTGTTATTTGGTATAAGAATGATGAGTAGGAGTGTTTTAATAGGCCCAGAATATTTTTTGTTCAAAACATAAATTCAGTGGAAGTTTATGGGGTGAAGGGGTCCTGATGTGTATTCATGCGCTAATCAGGCCTCACCATGCAAAAATCACTACCTGGTTACCATGGCAATTTGCGCAAAATCTAGCCTGACTTTGTTTATGTGGACCTATCTTATTTTTTTCTCCATTTCATAAGCTAAAATATGGTGTAGGTTGCTAAGCACTGTGAGAATTTTAAGTATATTTAATATCAGGTCAACGGTGGAAGACCTGTGATTTTTCGGATGGTCACAAGGCATTTGGGGTGGTGACACCTTAAAGGAAAAGCTGATTTTAATACATATGCCACTCAGGGGGGCATTTTTGAGGCCTTTTTACATTTTTTTAACAATAAGTGTTGTTTTTTTTGTGCTGGACACCTCTTATATATGGGATTTGTGTCGAAAAATGATAGAATTTCAAGGAGTTTTGCCTTAAAAATGTCTAATTTTCACAAAAATTAGACCTTGAAACTAACTCCCTTTTTTCTAGTCCTTACAGGCATCTTATAGGAAAATTTCACTTCCTAACTAAATCTGATGAAATGGGTAATTCTTTTTAACTCACCTATCATTTAAAGGAGCGAATATCATGACACTATATAATGGAACATTACAGGGGTGAAATATCCCAGAATTCCATTGATTGTTATGGTTACCATGGCAACATAACAACATGTTTCCTCTCTAAGGGGCCTATTTTGGGTCAAATTTGGCTATTTTGGCCCCAAAAATGCCTGTTTTAGGGCCTTTTCACCAATTCTACTGACTTCCCTAATTCTCACAGTGCTTAGTGGCATATTACTGGAGAAAATGGATGTTCTGGGCTGTCTTCTAATGCATATTTGCCATAACAAAGTCAGGCTAGATTTTTCTCTATGTCAGATTAAAAACTTGTAGCTAGAAAAACAACCTTTTTAAGGCAGTTTTGGTCTACGCTCATTCCACCACTGTCCCAAATGGCCCAAAATACCAATAAAATATGGTTTTTAGGTAGAATCTGGGGGCAAATTATGATTGAGGGTCCTCAAAATGTTTCGTTTATGAAGGAATCTTTTGGTAACCATGGCAACAACAAAACCAGCTTTTCTGTTAAGGTGTCACCACCCTAAATCGGACCACTTCCGGGTTTACTGGCCAAATAGTCCCTTCTGAACTTAGTTATTTTGAGGAATTTGGCCCCAAGGGAAGGGAAAGAGGGGCCAAACCCATTGTTATTTGGTATAAGAATGATGAGTAGGAGTGTTTTAATAGGCCCAGAATATTTTTTGTTCAAAACATAAATTCAGTGGAAGTTTATGGGGTGAAGGGGTCCTGATGTGTATTCATGCGCTAATCAGGCCTCACCATGCAAAAATCACTACCTGGTTACCATGGCAATTTGCGCAAAATCTAGCCTGACTTTGTTTATGTGGACCTATCTTATTTTTTTCTCCATTTCATAAGCTAAAATATGGTGTAGGTTGCTAAGCACTGTGAGAATTTTAAGTATATTTAATATCAGGTCAACGGTGGAAGACCTGTGATTTTTCGGATGGTCACAAGGCATTTGGGGTGGTGACACCTGGTGCGTCTTATAGGATTTTTTCAAGTTGGGGGTGCGTCTTATACGAGGGGTAATTTTTCTATAGAAATGTACTAAATTTACAAAATTGAGCCCTAAGAGGTGCGTCTTATACGCGAAAATGCTCTTCTCAAGAAGGGGGTGCGTCCTATACGCGCAGCGCGTCTTCTACGCGGGAGATTACGGTAGTTAATTAATTAGCACCTTAATTAGGTCAATTAATCTCTCATTCATTACATGATAAAACTTAGGAAGTCGAACAAAAACATATAGAACAGTAAGTACATACTCTTAGCCTCATCTCTGCGAAATTTGAAGGAAATCTATCGATGAGCACATAGGTTTCTAGGATCAGCCGTCTTTAATTCCAGCTAATTTTGATGATTTTTCACAACTTTTTATTTTCAAAAATTCATATCTCTCATTCTAATGGTCCTATCAGCTTCATTCAAACTGCATTGAGTCTGTAATGTTGTAGGCTTTCAGAAAATGTAAGGTTTGCTATATTATATCTCTTTCGAAATATTGGTGAATTTGTAGCTAACGGTCACAGACAATCCTTCTTTGTAGAGTTTAATTTTATGACAAAGATTTGTCCAACCTTGTCTCACAAAAACCCCAATAACTCACCCAAAAGTGAACCTAGAATAATAATTCCAAAAGCATGTTATTTCTAACATATTTCCGGAAAGTAGGGATGGGCATCCGAAATTTTATTTGTAGATAATCTAATAATAAGTTGCACTGTTGACAAGTCTGCTTTTTGAATTATGAAAATTGAGATACCATAGCCAAAGATATAAACATTTTAATGATAGAATTAAATGATATTTTTCTGCCATGGTTTTTCACCTGACTGAGCAGAATATAGGACAATCAGCACCACACACACTGCACTGTGAGGGCAGTGCAGTCTTGACTTTGGCACACATATTTATTGATTATATTTCACCAGATCAAGATATTAGAAAACCAAAAACATCATATTAAAGAAGACACTTTGCCACTCACAGCAATATAAGTTTTATAAAAATCTGAGCAGGGGATGCATCTTAAAATTTGAGGGAAAGTTGAAATTCATGGTTCTGGAGTAAAATCTGCAGGTCAGGATTTTCCTTATTTTTTGCCAAACTCACTGTTACTCTTTTGCTTCTAGCACATTGGCGCCAATAGATAGCCTTAAAATTATTTCAGATTATTGATCAGCACATTTTTCTGGTCATTTTGGTGGGGGTTTAAAAAGGTGAGAGAAATTTTCATATATCAAAAAAATACTGAAAAATGGGAAAAATTCAGAATTTTGGGGAATTTTTTGAAATTTTCATTTGTTTCAAGCTAAAATATAAAGACCTGTATTTTTAGCTTCAGATCATTGCAAGGGATATTTTAATTGAGTAAGAATTAGTATAGTTTTAACAATTTTGAGAGATGGTGTCAGGCCCAGAACTATTCTCCTCACGGAAAATATGACCAACTACACGGCCTGTTATGAAAAAGAGTATACATTACAGTAGGAATAACACCCCTGCACCCACTCCCGCGAGTCCCTATCTGTCACTATAGTAAATCAATCAATATGATTTTCTATTTTAGGGCTCTTTTCCACTGTCAACATTAACTATTTTTCATATGTACCAAGGGTAAAAATAACCAAGGAATCGGAATTTGTGGGTCATTTTACTCTAGATCCAGTCATTGATTTAATATCTTATCAGTTCTCAAGGGGTATTGGTGGGTGCAGACTGTAATTTCTATAAAACCTTGAAATATAATGTGCTGATATTTTTGTTAATTCTTGGTCAATTTTTACATTTGAGACCTCTATTGAAAGCTTAAGACATTATCAGTTACCTTAGTGGGAGAAAGAATGAAATATCTGGACAGTTTGTATATATTTCAGAAGAGTTTTGACTTAAACCCGAAAATATCAAAACTAAATATTTGTGTAACTTTTTTAAACTTATATGGGATAACCACAAAAGTGCGTATTTTTAGAATCTTTAATCAGCTATTTATTATCTATAAGCCCAAATTAGCCCAAAGCTAAAGAGTATAGGAGAGTTGAGTAAAAAATCCAAGAATTTCAGGTCCGCTTATCACAGTGCCATTTAGAATATTTTGACTTTCCAACATGATCTATAATACTTATATTAGTTCCTTTTGACGCAAAATATAGCCCATTAATCCCCAAACTGTTGTGCTTACAGTGGTGTAATTGGTTACCCTCTATGATCATTCAATCAAATTTAATTTGAGATTAAGTAAAGCAAGGTCTGAAATGTGTGAGAACCAGTGCAGCCTGTGCACAGTGGGCAGGGACTGATAAGACCCACACTGGCTGGAAATCCACTGACAGAAAATATTATAGAAATTCCACATTCAATCCCTCATAACTTCTGTTCTAGTACCATTATAAACACAATTTAAACACCATTAAATTACTCAAGTTGCCAGCTTCCCTGTGTCACAGCCTGTGATGTAAATTTATCCGGGTAAATCCAAAATAAAAGTTTGGCATGTTTTCCCTAATTACAGAAGGAAATGACTATGTTTTTCAGAATCTATGACCTTTTCTACATAAGATAGAGGAATTTCATTGAATTTGATAGGAGCAAACCACATAAACATAGACCCTGATGACTGCTCACTTTACTATAGTGACAGATATACAGGTAGGCTGAGTGGTTCATGGGCGCCCGTCCCTACGGAAAGGTCTGTGCTAAAAACTATGAGATCTGGTGCTTTTGAAATTTTTAGTCACATACCTTACCTAGTATCAGTATGTAGAGTTCCAGTAAATCTTACCTGCTAGGAAACAAGATGTCAATGTTGAATTATAGAACACGGCATCAAAGAGGTAAGTGTGAAACTTGTGGTAAATCTACTCCGATATTCATTTTCGTACACTTTCTGCCATGTTTGTAAACGAAGTCACGTGAACACAGTGCTTTCCTACCTCCTATATTTTGTGAAGAGCTCCACGGTTCCGCAGTGACGCTCTAATTTAGTCTCAACTAGAGTTAATCACATTGTTATCTATTATTTAGCTTTTAAATGTATAATTAGATTAGATACTGACATATATTGTGCAAGAAAGGATAATAGATTAGTTATTATAAACTTAAACACGTGATATCATGATTGAAACTGACCTGCGTCACATCATGAACATGACAGCCAATCAAATTTTGCTTAGACCAGCTGCCCTTACCATCGGGTGAATACTTCCGGTCTCCCTTCCACGACGCACTCGCCAGCAAAAGAACCAGTTCACGAAACGACGCGGACAGAGTGAGTATTATCTTGGCTTATACTAAAACTATCTCGCTATTTTTACAAATTATATGTCACCACATAGCCATAGAGTTGTGTTGATCATTACAACTGAGAGATATGGGTGTAGTGCACAGTGAACCTACATATTACACCGCTGTAAATTTTGTGATCTTTGCCGGCAAACTTGGGACCCTCCCCATTTGCCGACGTGTCAGCCTAACCCCCGTTTCAGGGTGTGTATTGAACAATATTGTCCCGTAATTGGGTGTGTATCACATCAAAAATCTTGCTCCCTTAGGGAAGTAATTGCTTGCAATATATACATTTCTAGACTCGAAAACAGGAATGAATTCTAGGTAAGCACTTTGATAACGGCACAGTAGTCTGAGTAGAGGGTGAGAAAAGCTGGCACTGGCAGTGTGGTTTGACACTTTTTGCCAGCCAGGTGTGAGTGCAGCTGTTATTTGTGTCCTCGAAGATATTGCTGATTTAGGCCATTATTAATTTCTTTTCAATGTATTTAGATATTGCTCCCTCAAGTTTAGATATCAAGCTACCCACAAGCGAAATCTGGGAAGAAAAATTCCAGTTATTTACCATTTTACACCAACTAGAATGTGAAGGTAATATTGGAACTTCAAAAAACATGTTAACCTCTTGAGACACAATAAAACTAACACCAGACACAGGTTTAGCCTTTAGCCTAGTTTAGGGCATAATAATCTACCAGGATGTAAATTTTCATGTATCTGTGATTTTGCCCACTGATACTTTTGAGAGGACCAAAATATGATTATTTGAAATGCAAAGTTACGGCCCTGTGTGTTGCCGATATGTTACGATTTTCTATGAGCATTTTAAGCCTACTTGGAAGATATTTAGAAAATATTTAAGGATACCATTTAAAAGCCAAGGTTTTAAATATTTAGTAAACTGTTATGAAGTACTGAATGTAAAAAAAATGTTCATAGAAGTATTCTATTTGTTTCAGCCCCCGATAAGAAAATGGATCAGGTTGTGCAGTTTGTCGAACCAGCAAAGTCCTTTGCCAAGGATTCTATCCGTCTGGTGAAAAGGTGCACCAAGCCAGACCGCAAAGGTGGGTATTCAACATAAGCTTCAGGACCATCTATTAATTACGTAGGCAGTAAGGAGGGGTGGGGGGGGGGGTCAAGCCAAATGCATACATGTGCATACTTGGGTCATTTTGGCATACGCCTTGTGCACGCACAAGGGTGTTTTGAGCCTAAATCTAGGGTGATTTTGGGCTATTTTTTTTTCTTTTTTATAGGAGCATAATGACCGTAAATCGGTGATGTCTCTCAGCAATGATAGTTCCTCAGCTCACTGAGAATTTTTTTTTCATACACAAGGGGGGGGGGGGGTCTCACATTGCGATCATGTTTGACGCGTGTATATTTCACTATCCCAATGGCAAACTTAACCCCCTGGGCATCAGAGGATCGTTGAAACGTGAATTAATATACCCCTTTCAATAACATGAATCCCATATAAATTTGTGCTGCATTCTGTCTAGGGGCCTATACATTGTCACATTGCCATGGAGTGTACTTCAAAGAAAATTATGTTGGCATTTCACACCCTGATCTCTCTATTACATACATTTCCCTTTCATAAAAGCAGTAGAGAGGACCTATAGGCCTTCATAAATGTACCAAATACTTTCAAATAGAGGTCCAAATATAATATGTAGTTTCAACCCCCCCCCCCCTCATGCATCCCTACTTATCTAAGAGATAGGTGGGGGGGGGGGGTTAGTGACTTGAGTATGTACGCAGGGTGGGGGAGGGGGCGTAGCCTCAGTGCGTACATGGTGCAACAGGAGGGGTGGGGGTCGAATTTTGGTCAAAAAGTGCGTACTTAATTAATGGATGGTCCCTTCCCCTATTCTCTTCTCCCACTTGTTGTGATTGACTTTTGTCTATGATTAAACTATGCAGTGATTGACTTTTGTCTATGATTAAACTATGCAGTGATTGACTTTTGTCTATGATTAAACTATGCAGTGATTGACTTTTGTCTATGATTAAACTATGCTGTGGTGAACAAAAGTACATGCGTTTCACTGGACGCCATGATACTTCATATGTATGAACCATGACAAATTATGGACTATCCATGTTTTAAAAAACTAAGGCAAGCTAACCTGCAAGATAACAGGTATTTGAGAAACAATTCGAAATGTTTTAAATATCAGTATTGATATTCATGATCAATCTTGATACAAGTGTTCGATAATTGTTCCCTTGCCTTATTTTCACAGAATTTCAGAAGATTGCCATGGCAACAGCAATCGGTTTCGCCATCATGGGCTTCATTGGCTTTTTCGTTAAGCTCATTCACATCCCCATTAACAACATCATTGTGTAAGTATTATTGTATCACTTTGGACTTTTGACCAAAGTCGGTGGCCAAGTACCGTAGATTCTCTCATATAAGCCGCACCCTACTTTGGTGGAAGCTATGAGGTGCTTGAAAATAGTATTTTTAGTACTGTTTTATGGTGTAAAAAAAACATCCTATAAGCCGCACCCCTTCTTTGGACCGATCCTATGAGCCTAACCTTCATTTCTAGTATAAGCCGCGTTTTATACGAGAGACTTTACTGTATATATATACAAATGAATGGTCAGATATTCTACAGGTAAATTGGCTTATTTTAAAGGAAAATACTACCCATTTTCATGACGACTTCTTTTGGTAGTTCTTTTTTTTTTTTTTTTTTTTTTTGTAAAAGATTCTGACATACTAATGACATCTGCTATCGCAAGGGAAGACAGCAGGCATGTACGCTATGACGTCACAATAGACAAAATAACCTAAATTCAGACTGCATAGCACTAGCTACTGACAAAAAATGCTGCTGATGTAGCTATCACTTTACTTTTATGAAAAAACATACTTTTGCAACAATTTGTGTAATGTAGTTCTCGCCATGAATATTATGACCTTAGCTGTTGAAATGGCGTTAAACATCTATTACTCACTCACTTGTGAAGTGTTAAAGGGCCTGAACATTTTCAGAGGTTGGACCAACACCTCTGTAAAAACTATTATAGACCCACAGCCAAAACTATGGCCATTTTCCCCTGGGCGGTAACCCCTGTAACTCACATCAGCACTCAATTACAAAAAAAAAAACAAAAAAAACACACAAAACAAAAACTAAGAGGATTAACTAAAGATTTGTAAGAAATTCCATGCATTTTATCTCACTAATCCGTACCTTTCTGTATTTTCAGAGGATCATAAGGACATTACTGCCGACTTAAGGTAGTGAAAGGTGTGTGAATGCGGCAACCATGGACGGGTGAATGTAAGGAGTGAATTTGGACACGGTGTGAACAGGTGACTTTTACCTGTTCTGTACAGCGAGCGTGTGCGTCCAAGACAATGTGTACATGGATCTACAATTGGTTAAAGACTTTGTTAGAGGACTTTAGAGGATCTTCAATAGCCAATGACAGCACGTATAATACTTCTACGTCAAGAATTTGAATTCTTCAAAGAAAAAAAAAGAAAATCGCCTATATCAATTCATTAGTTAGAATGTATTTCAGTGTATCAGCCCATCATATATCGTTACTTATCATCCTTCATAGATTAAAATATTGGTTGAACACTTTTCTGAAAATGTCATTCTCATCATGTGAAATAAATTAATGATATAATTCTCATTTGTCTTTGGTATTGATTTGCTTAGATGCATTATCCCTAAATGTGAAAAGAAATCATGATGGTAGAGAACAATATATCAAACGATTTTCTCAAGATCCACATACAGGGATGTAAGTTTTCAGAATTTTGTCTAATTTCAGATATTTTTTTGAACCAGACGTGCACATAGTCTCATTTGAAATTCTGCAAGGATTTCACCTTTCCCTTTGTTTATTTTGGTGAACACATTTTGAACAGAATAATTGGCCCTGGGCTATTGGAGCCAGGTTTTTTTAGTCAGATCCACAAATTTGTAATCACCAACTTTAGGGTGTAATCATTCAGTGATCTACCGTTAGTTTACACATTTTTCAAAAGCCAAAGGAAAGTTTCAAATCTCATCTATCAGACAACATTATGTCCTTTATGGTGAGTGATGTCTTTCTCTACGAAAAAAGCTGCTGTACTTACGTCATGTTTTTGGGAGCTATACTGACTACAAGTTCTTTAACCATTGGGTCTATGGGTCAGATAGATTTTGGCGATGAAATTAGCACATGGAGTCCTATGGGTAATCACCAAGTGAGACTTTTTCAGCCGGCAATGTTTACAGTGTCCAAGCTATACACATAACACACGGGCTTCCCTAGCCCACTTAAAAGGGTCTATTTCTTCTCTTTCCTATCCCCTCGGGATGTGTGTGGTGCACATATGCGCGGGCACTGACACATTCCCCTGTGAAATTGTGTAATGTAGTTCTCGCCATGAATATGACCTTAGCTGTCGAAATGGCGTAAACATCTATTACTCACTCACACATAACACATTGGGGACTGAGCGATAAACTAAGCATGCTAAGGATAAAGTTTTCTGTGGGGGCTAGGTGTCCAGGGGGCCAAGTGTTTTTTTGGGGGGGGGGGAGCACACCAGGGGGCCAGCGGTCCAAGGGGTTTAGTAAGA
The DNA here is from genome assembly GCA_949317995.1 of Acholoe squamosa. Lineage (NCBI taxonomy): Eukaryota > Metazoa > Annelida > Polychaeta > Phyllodocida > Polynoidae > Acholoe > Acholoe squamosa. The sequence continues at coordinate 45,699,491 of OX439048.1, forward strand.
GAAGATTATGCCAGACTGGTGTCAGTACATGTATAGATAATAGTCTCTTTTTGTAAGTAATTAGTCAATATTTCGAAAATGCTGATTCCTGTGACCCTACAGGGTTGATAGAGGGTTTTATGGTAGTAGACCCTGAGCCATATGTGATATATATTAAATCTTTTTCATTTGTTGATCATTGAGGGAGTAGTGTAGTAGTTTGGCACGGCAATCTGATGCCTTCAGCGCCTTATGACATTCCCTAACAGTTAACAATTAAAGAAAAAAAAACCTGGTGTGTCTTCTAGCTTTTCTATTTCTTTATGCTGGATGCACCTTATACACCAGGTGCTACGAAAATAAGAGTTAATTGGTCTTGATATTTTCTCATACCAGGGAGTTTATGGGGTTATTGCAAAATGGGATTGGTTGTATTAAGGGGCCATATGCAATTGGATATAAAATTGATTTTACCTTTGGTACTAAGCAATAGTTGCGTATTTGCCTGATATGTCATTTAGCCAACATGTGGCGTACATGTTCAAACCCCAGCAATCAGTTGTTCATTCTACCACTAGGTGTCATGTGAGTGCCTTCATGATTACAGAGACGAGTTTCTAACATAGATCTTCATTTTGACGAAGCTTACGATTGCGGACAATTATCTTTTTTTTTGTGACAAATCCAGATGGCATAAATCACCCCCTCCCCTCAACTAATGCCACTACCGCGTATTTCCCTCGTGATCTGAAACCCATGGCGTGTTACCCCATCATCGAGATGACCTGACCCTGTCATGTGGAAGGAGGATGGGATGAAGTGGCACAAAGATATATGTAATTGATGAAGCAAAGGACTCTTGATGCATATATGCAAGGAGTAACCCTATATTGTGCGTCTTGGGTTTCCTTCCAAGGGCCTTAATCGCATCTTTTCTGTCCACCTATGTGTCTAGTACACATAATGCTCGGGCACCGGCACATTCATCCATCAATTGATGTGTAATGCAATTTTCTCGGCATCAACATTTAGCTGTCGAAATTAAGTTAAAGAACTCTGACTCACTCATTAGATTCTGTGTGTACGATGAATGTGAGTATTTCTGTTCCCTCTGCCATAGACCTACACAATACTGTTGTATGGTGTACTGGTCCATGCCAAGTGTAATAAATGGCCCCAAACTATAAATTACCAGAATAAATACGTTTATTGTCTTCACTATATCATAGTGCATCTTCTTAACAAAATTGTTGATAGATTATATCGTAGTGAACCAACAGTCACTATAATAGAAAATAAAAATGCTAGGCACACAATAAACACTGTGAGAGGACCATATGAAACATGCAAAGGTGCACTTACACTAGAAACATCACGTTCACTTTTAAAGGTGCACTTACACTAGAAACATCACGTTCACTTTTAAAGGCGCGCTGCAACAGATCATCTATTTTTTTTAAGTTGTCCCGAGTTGGGTCTTTCTCTTTTTGGCAGAACACCTTTGCAAAATGCTGACATATTAGACTTGCCACAGTCGAATGAGTGGCTGATGTTCTAAAGATAATTGTTCTACAACTGCTTTTCACTTTCCCTCACTCATTCACTCACTAACCCTGGCTTACCTGATGAGTTACTAGTTCACCGTTCACTCCATTGGCGGATCCAGGATTTGTAAAAGGATGGGCGGGGCCCAAAGGAGGGAGTGCACCCCACCCTGTTTTTGGAATTGTTTAGGATCCAAAATGAAGTAAACTCTTGCCTGTGGACATCATAACCCCCACCCATAACCGCCACTGCACTCACCCAACCATTCACTTTAGGTTACTCACCCGCCAACTCACCAGCTGACTCACTTGCAAACCTAAGCACTCGCATATCGACTCACTCACTCATCTATTCGTCCACTCGCTCTTTGAGCTGGTCACTCTGCCCATATCTCGTTCTACACTCAATACTCATGCACACACATAGGCCTGCACCTTTAGTACTCCCTCACTCCCCCACTTCCTGAAGTTACACACTCATTCACTCACTGCCCTCACTCACCCACCCACCCACTTAATGGGGCCCCCATGCGGTCCTCCCTGATGTCACAATGTCGCCAAAATTCAAGGCTTTAGGTCACATGTCACTTTTTTAGGGAATGGACATGTCACATGTCACTTTTTTGTATGTAACTGAAAGGCATACACTGGCAATTGCAGCAGCAAATGCATGATTCTGAGAAAGGGAAGGGATGCACATTTTGGCCATGGGAGGGAACCTGCAGGGGTAGATCCAGGATTTTGAAATGTAGACATCTAATGGTGCATTTCTAGAACCCAAACTCTCTAGTTTAAGGGATTCTGATAGCAACAGTTGTGAATCTGGTGTTTTTAGATATTGCTGTATAAGGGGGTGCGGGGGCCTCCTCCAACCCCCCCCCCCAGGAAAAAATTTGAAATATAGATGTCAAACCTATCAGATGTCAATTGTCAAAATCATGACCAGGTTTGTAAAGTTGGCTACGCAGTCGAAGACAGAAGCAATGTGTGAGGAAATTTTTGAAAATTTCGATGTCCAAACATGTATTTTGATGACTCTTGGGAATGACTTCATGACATTGGTTCTTGTCATATGTCACATTTTTGGAAATCAGGCATGTCCTTTGTCACTTTTATGTATTTTGCTCATGTCACATGTCAGTTTTATAAGGGTGCAATGTCGAAATGTCACCTCAAAATGACCAAATGTCGCCATGTCGTTTTTTTACCTCTTGGGGGCCACCCTAATCACTTATTCACTCACTCATTCACTCACTAACCCATCCACCCACTTAATCACTCATTCACCCACTTAATCACCCACTCACTCACCCATTCACACCCCCTCACCCACTCACTCATTCACACCCCCAAACCCATCCACTTGCTCACTCACTTACTCTCTCACCCACCCACCCTAGGTGCCTGACTCTCTCACCCAGTGGTATATACATCCCTGTCCCACAGACCTGAGCACGTCTCCATACACCTTGGTAGTTGTAGCGTTATGTAAGCGGGGTGAGCTGCTCCCATATCACGGTGACACGTGAGCTGACAGCGATTAGCAACCTGAGCGTGCTTTGAGAGGTGAGACGGCGGGGCTGGCGTCCTGTGGGCGGGGGGCGGGGCGCACTGTGGGTGCCGCGGGGGCTGTTTGTATAAGACATGCAAGGTGCTAATTTAACCAGACCACCAGGCGGCACCACACGGCTCATTCCTACCAGGGGTGGGGCAGGGATGTGCGGGGTTTGCGAGTTCCTGGAACAGGTTGATGATGCCATGAAGCAAAGCTCAGTGGTATTCCGACCTAGCGGGATACAATATTGACCAATGAGAAAATTCCTTTCGTTCAGTCCTGACTTTTTAGGGTGCATTACATAAGACCTGGTACCATGCTGATTGTTATCAGTGCTTATCTCGCCATGGGCGTGGAAATCAGGGGAACATGTTCCCCCTCCCCCACTATTGGCCAACTCCTCAAAAGGTCAAAACTAAAAGGTCAAGCAAAGAGAGGTCAAAAATTGCAGAAACCCCCCCCCCCCGGTCCCAACCACTCTGAAACTGCTTCCCATGCCCCTGCTCGCAAGGTACCAGCTCAAGCAGGGGTCAGCCCACTAAGGATCATGCTAACCAGGGATAATACACTTGTCTTATAGTATAGTACCATAATACATATGTATACAGCATATCACCCAATTTCCTACATGTTACTTATATTTGTCCCAGCTTGTTTAAACTGAATCATAGGATAGGATAACCTAATATACCCATATTTAGCAAACGCTGCTATCATTGAAAGTTTTTTTTCATTATTTGGTCAGGATTTCTGGTTCTATTGAAAGGGCTGGCGTATCCCTTGTAGAAGTAATACCTTTTACTGCATGTATTATAACTATGCATAATTTTTCATATATTTTTTTTAATTGTGCAGACATGGCCATATTACCTCCCATGGGAGGCAATTATGGATGGATTCTGTAGAAATACATCTAACATATCCTCTAGATAGATATTCTCTGGGGACTCATGTCGAAATAGATCAAATAAATTGACAACTGCATAGCACTCAGGTTTTTTACTGGGACCCGACATCCTGACCTAAGAATCAGTGTAAGGTAATGTGGCCATATAACAGTAAATTCTCATAGGTGATAATGAAAGCTAATATTGCCACATTGAAAGTTCATAGTGAGTACATAGAGGTAACATAGCCATATTAACTCCAGTGCCTGGTGTGTTTTTTTGTAAGAAAGATGGAATTTTACCCTTGTGCTATCAGAATATCACTCCATCTATCATGTCCTAAGGGAGTGATCATTTTTTAACAACAAGGGGGGGGGGCGGTGGGTTTGAGGTGGGGGTCAGAATTTTTTCAACCCCTTGACCGGGGGGTCAGAATTTTTTCAATACCTCTGATGGGGGGGGTCAAAATAATTTCACCTGGTTTCAGTGGAAAACCCCGCGTGTTACTATAGGCTAAAAGGGGACGTTCGCACGCGATTTTTGTCCCTTATGGGGGGGGGTCGAAAAAATTTTACCCCTGTTGTTAAAAAATGATCACTCCCTAAAGAGTCTGCGGAACCCTATACAACTCATTTTGTGCAATTAGCTTGAGTCCTGGCAGATCCAGTGATGGTAGGTCAGTGGTCAGTCGGGAGAAGTTTTGAGAAGATCAGGGATAAGAGATAAGATAAGGGTCCAATTGAGGCCTCCTACTTCTGACCCCTGGTTTACAAATCTCTCTATAAAGGAGTTATTTCTTTTACTCAATTGGCTGTATTTCTTTTCTGCATAACCTAAGGTTTAAAAATTCCTGATTTATTTTTGATTTTTCTGTTCATTTTCCATCTAATCTTTCAATGATTTTGTGATTTTGAGAAATTTTTCTCTTAATTTTCTATGACCCATATGTTTAGAGCCCCACTGCCCATGCCCACATCAACCTCCTGGCTGAGGAGGTATCAGAAACGACTGACGACTGACTGGATCTATAACAATTCAAAGTCACCAAAAATCATAAGAAATGGACAACAAATCTTTAAACCTCTTCACCATAGTAAACTGTCAGAGCACGGCACCAGTTTACGTATTCCCAAAGATCTTTGTATGATACTACATGACTTGAGATGAAGAGAATCCACAAACACCTCAAAGACAAATGATTTTTGAGAGGTAGCCATATTAGGAGCCTTTCCCCTACCTATTTTGTGCCAACGTCATTAATTTCCCGACCCATTTCAGACAGACTCCACGCATTCTCCCCGTATGGAAATGCTCACCCGGGACAGTAGTGATCAATATACGGTCTTTGCACACATTAGTTATCTTGTTCCTCACCAGAGGGCTATCTATGCGTGTTCCCTTTCCGGGAGGGCTTGTGCCAAATAAAGGGTCAACAAGCAATGTGCCCCCACTTAGGGCCTGGTGTTGGGCTGGTACAGGTAGTTGGCTCTTTAAGGCCTGCTTATTACAATAATGGCTATAAACTATGCTATCCATGCATCATGCTGACCCTGTGGGGCTGATACTCTGTCTGGGGGGGGGGGGGTGAACCCCCCCCCCAACTTCTATGTTGGGGAGGGGCAAGACTATGTTTTTGCCCCCCCCCCAACTTTTTCCAGAAATATATTTTAGGATGATAATTCTGTATCATTGAAATGCTTTCAATTTAGATCCAATAGAATATTCAGGCATGTCCTTAAAACTCACTAGAATTAAACAAATCTCTTCTAAAATTTTCAAAGAGCAGGGGGTGTGTATGCAGGCAAGGCTGAGTAGCTGTCGCCTTGTAGCCAAAATATGGTGACAATGGCCTTGAAATTGGCAACAATGGCCTATAGAATTATCACAAGATTCTGGGCTTTCCAACAGTGAAAGAATTTTTCAATTATTCACAAATATGTGACAATAGAACCTTAATTATGGAGTAATACTCAGAAGTCATCAGAATGCATGTTTTGACATTGAAAATTCCTAAATTTCCTAGGAAATGTTCCAAACACCTCCTCCAAATTCTATAAAGGATCTTATCTTAACTGCTGGAAGTTTTTCCTTTATTAAGAGTCATACTAAGGCCCAGTTTAAGGGGCTTTATTTGTGGAGGGGGCGGGGGCATTTTGCCCAAGCTGTAAGAACCATGCACACTAACCCTCAGTCTCACCCTGCCCTCACCCCAGTGTCACCATTCCACAACAATGAGTCTCACTGGTCCCAGCATTATTCCACAACCCTTGATCAGCCTCTATATCAGAAATGCACCAGAATGCACCAAATACTCTCTATTTTTTTCCTGTAGGGGGGGGGGGCTTCCATTGTCACCCCACTTAGCTTGTCAATTCCGTATGCCTCACTTTTGATGAGCCTTAAAGGAGTATTGCCTTGTAGAAACATCATTATACAGAGGCTAAAGAAGATGTCAGCTATCCTCAGAAGGCTCTAAAATACAGCTTTTTGCCTCAAAATTTTCAAAAATTTCCTGGGGAGTACCTCCAGACCCCTATTCTTTTCTTTATCTTATAAAAGTTCTCTTTACATCTTTAGAATGAATCGTTTTCTCTTTTAATATCTCACTTTTTCTCTGTCTGGACATGACAGGTACGATTCTACAAAGTTCAATGCTAACCCCCCCCCCCATTAATCCTTGTACCCCCACCCAACCATGGACAAATATCTGAGCCTTGCCCCCCCCCCCAACTTTCCAATGGTTCCGCCGCCCCTGGATCGCCAACATAGAATGAACGTGGAGGCACGGTGCGCCTTACAGGACTAGAGGTAGGTGAGCTGCTCCTGTACACCCCCAGGCTGCTCTCAGCTGCTCACACAGACTATAGCGTCAGGTTACTGACGGACCCATCCTGAGGTAAAGTGGTGGTAGATAGGACGGACGGAGGGGGAGGGGCGACAGTATGATGTGTGTGTGTGGGGGGGGGGGAGACGGAGAGAGGCAGGAGGAGACAAAGAGAGACAGACGGAGACAGGAAGAGGAGGGGGATAGAGAGACAGAGGCAAACAGGCAGGCAGGGGGGTGGGGTGCAGAGAATACAAGGAGAAGGGAAGGACGAGGGAATTGGCAAGTAGGGGCAAGCTCAAGCAGGGCAGGGAGTTGTATGAGAGCAAGGGGTTGGGTTGTAGGCTTGGGGTTGCACTACTTGTAGGGTGCTGGATAAATGTACCCATAGGGGAAACATGCACATTGTCAATGGCACATCTTTGTTACATGTCAATTGTGTATATGACGTCACGAACATCTAGGATAAGTCCGTACCTGGACCACTTTCCAAACTGTCACTTTGATGAGAGAAGTTTGCTTTTTATCAGTGAAATGGGATAAGGAATCAGAAGTTTTTTCTCACATCCATAATAAAATACAAATGTACATACATGTATATCATTCCACATTGCTCCTGGTGTAAGTATTTGGATTATCTCGACGTGTTGCCTGGATAGACCGTACGTTTCATGACATCTGCACTACCATTTAGAGCTAGATCTAAATGAATGTGTCTTAGATATATAGGTCTATGGTCAGCTTACCGCAAGTGGTCTTTCCTAGACAGTAAGAGTGGACAGGAGATATATGTCACAAAAAAATCTGTGAAAAACAGTTTTCGGATGCCATTTTACGCTGAAAAGACCACGGATTTTATTCAGTTTCCTAATGACAAAGTCAGCTAAAAGGTGTTCCGAGTTCTTATTAGGTTCTTATATTATTATGGCTACCAGATAAGGTATGGGAGCCAGAGAGGATTTGTCTCTCTTCAACAGAAAACCAGCCACCAACCTGACTATATGTAGTCACAGGGGTTGGGTGGCAACCTCTCGTGTTCAAGACGAGAAGCAACTTCTCCGGCGACCTAGTTTGGTGGGCAAACTAAGCCTTCTCCCCTAGGTTACCATTTTGACCAAAAATCGCCGTATTCATACGCCGCTGGTGTTGGACCTACTTTGACCCCAATACTGGGTGCTTGTGGGAACCAGCATTTGCTGGTACCCATCTGCCAGGTTGAGTCACCAGGAACCAGCTAAGAAAAATAGTACCTCCCAGCATGCCTGTTTACCAGTGACGTAATCGGTAGACTACGAACTGGGGCCAGTGTGGACGAGAAGCACAGAGGACAGTGCTGCCACCATACTCCGGGCATAACCAACCTGAACCCAAGAGGACGCACCACTTGCAGGCTGGCCAACTTGTAAGCTATATGACAATAGGATAAACCATGCCCCTACATACCTTATGGACACTGCCACTGGGTACATTTGGTAAAAAGGGAGGGTTTAAGCCTAGACCTAATTGTACGAATATTTCCACTGAACGGACCCTGTCCCCCCAGTGAATTGGCCTGGCAGCAGTGAGCCATCTGACCCACGACCAACAACTTAATTAAGTTTTGGAATTTACCTAATATCCGATGTGCGCTATCACGACCAACAACTATTAAGTTTTGGAATTTACCTAATATCCGATTCGCGCTATAAATGTGGAAATAAGAGTGGTTTGAATCAACTATATACTGGAAAGGGGCTAGAGTTGATGTGTCCCCCGTGCCAGTGGTGACTATAGTGAATGTGGCGTACACTGTAAAAGAAAGTGTCTTCAAAATAATGGCGGAAACCTTGTCCCAAAGTTGCCAGAGATCCATTGTTACTTTCACAGAGATTTTTGTACATTTCTTTTACAACTTTACTGCAACCTGGAGCTTCATGTAAAAACTACACTGGCAGCACAACTATAGTGGCTCACTGCTCAGTTTTATGAGGATCCCTGGTAGATTCAACAGTTATATTTTACAGTGTATGGAGGTCTGCTATTGATCAGAATGTGTTCTACGTAAATAGTCCCAATTAAAGCTGGATGAGGGTCTCCAGAAGAAGGTCACACGCTACCAATTATCCCTTCACACAGTTTGCTCAGAGCGTGGCTATTGACAATGTTGAATGGCAGGCCGTGACAAAGATTAATTACTTTCCCTTGGTGGTCCAAGGTAGGGATTAAAGATTGATTTGGTTGATAGTGATAGTGCAAAGTGTGCAACTCCTGTAGTGGCACATATCATAGTGTTAGTACATGTGCACTATTTGTTCTCCTAACAACCTTACTTTATATGGTTCCCTCTCTCTCTCTCTCTCTCTCTCTCTCTCTCTCTCTCTCTCTCTCTCTCTCTCTCTCTCTCTCTCATGCACACCCTCTCTCTCCCTCACTTTCTCTCTCATAAGTGGAACTTTAGGCCAGTTTCAAAGAAAGAGACACAGATATAGAAGCAATCGTGTCCCCACCCCACAGGAAATGGCAGTTCTAAAATATGCAGATATTGTCGTGGCTCTGGTACAGATTCCAGACACAGTGTCTCCATCAACAGCAAATCTCGCACAGAAGCAGGTCTAATCAGTAATAACCATGTGTCATGGTGATATATGGTGTAAAGATATTTAAAATCACATGACCCTCTTCACAATTGACTCTATATATCTTGGCACAGGGGGTGATGGCATGTTGGGTGGCATTATAAAGAGATGGACATGGGTAGAATCAGTCGACCATTTCATCTTGGCAAATTTACTTAGTCTATATTCATGTGTAGGGGCCAGCTCTGGCTGTGAGTCCATGGCGGTATGCTATCTGTCCCCGTTCCCCGGTTGAACCAGCCCCCAGGGGCTGGTCAGCCAGTGAACACTGCCCCCTTGTGTCATACCGATCCAGATGTAGGTGGAAGGTAGAGAACGTCAGGTCTGGGGAAGTAGCTCAGAGGAAGAGCTTCCGCTTCGAAGTTGGAGGGTCCCGGGTTCGAGTCCCGGTTTCTCCAAAGACGTTTTCCGCCGACCTCTACACTGGTGGAGAAACCGAGTTGGTCCTGACCCATGTGAGGGGGGACTAGAGAACTCGGTACCTGGGCCGGTATGACACAGTTAACGCTTCAACCTGCTAGGGGTAAACTAGTCACCTGCTGGAGGTTGGGTTGGAGGAGTAGGGTTGGCTGAAGCTGGTGGGGAGGAGTGTAGGGGCCAGCTCTGGCTGTGAGTCCATGGCGGTATGCTATCTGTCCCCGTTCCCCGGTTGAACCAGCCCCCAGGGGCTGGTCAGCCAGTGAACACTGCCCCCTTGTGTCATACCGATCCAGATGTAGGTGGAAGGTAGAGAACGTCAGGTCTGGGGAAGTAGCTCAGAGGAAGAGCTTCCGCTTCGAAGTTGGAGGGTCCCGGGTTCGAGTCCCGGTTTCTCCAAAGACGTTTTCCGCCGACCTCTACACATGTATGGGCTAGCATTGTGTAACAGGTCAATTTCTAGGATAGGAAATGCAGTCACAAAGACCCTTTCATTGCACCATTTGTGAATAGGCAGTACTGTTGCATCCAGCATGACTTCTCGTTGAACCAATACCAAAGACTCAATCTTCTTATGTTGAGTTCTCAAAGGTTTTCATGGACCGGGTACTCTTCTACCTGGTACAATACCCCAGGTCATTGGGTTAGTGTCCAGTATGGGTAATCCCTGATACAAATTCCTTATCTGTATACTACTGTAGAGGTACGTATTGTCTAACCGTAGAGTTGGGTACCGTCTGACGTGGCGGGTGAGTCGAGTCGTTGGACGTTCCTCAGGTTCCGGATAGGTGGCAGCACCGATCCGGGTCTGTGGGGACATCTGACGACGAACACCTGGGTCCTTATATAAAGCTCAGGGCTCAGCCGCTACGTCAGAGGCCCTCCAGGCCTCCGCACCATGTAGATTATCTCTCCATCCATCTTAGCTGCTTGTTCTATACCATCCGGCAGCCGTGAGTGTACACTAAGAAATAAACTAACCGTTGGCATACACTTGAATTACCGTCTTACTCTTTCTTTCGAATCGTAAGACCCGAACCCCCCAGATCCGTAAGGTCACAAACCCTTACACTGGTGCCGTGACCAGTTAATTCTGGTGTATAGCCCGGACGTCATAACGTCCGAACGGCTGGTACATGGGTTAGATAACCTTAGGGAAGCTAACCCAGCAGGGCAAGAAATTGCCCAGGAGAATGGCAATGGATCATTAGTGTTCCAGAACCATTCGAACTCCCAAGATGCGGAATCTGTATCTTGGAGAGATCCTGAACCCCACTATAATGATAGTGAGGAAAATCTACCAGACTCTGTACGACGTGAACAGTCCATACAGAGACAGGGTAACTTAATAGGCCAACAATCATTTGTTGACGAGTTAAGTAATTCGATGTTCGAAGTTGGTGGTAGTACTAATCCAGAACATCCGGCACCAATGCCAAAGAGGGTAACATTCGGAGAACTACCTTATAGATTACCAAGACCCGGGCTACCAATATTAGATTACAGCGCTATAGATGGCGACTTAACCTATGCGGTACCGGAAGGTGAGGAATTTAAACGACCGGATGTCCTGTTGTTAAATGAAACTTATGTAACTTTGAACGAGAACCTAAATACCTTGGTCAAAGCTAAAGATGAAGTATTCCATGAAAAACTTCAGCTGGAAGAAGACCTAACTGGCATGCGGAAGGAATTCAAAGCCAGAAGGAGTGAGTACATGAAGGAACTCGAGAATGAAGAATTAAAACTTCAGGAAATGAGAGAGTCATTCAACAAGGAATATGACAATAGACACATTCGCATCCAAACATACATAGATACGAACGATCAACTAAATTTTGATAAGGCAAAATTCGAATCCGAAATATGCCATTATCGGAGCGAGTTGGAGAAATTGAAACTTCAGTGTAGTAAACAAGCTGAAGACAATGAAAACATCCGGGTAGGCATTATAGCTTACAATAAACAACTGGAGGAAGATAGACAGAAACTCACGAATGAGCTTCAGGAATTGCAGACTACTGCAATAACCTTAGACAAATATGTAGAAGCCGCCCAGTTGACTATAGGTGATATAGATCCAGCTGTGGTGTCTACAATGTTGGGAAAAACATCCAAAGATGCAACCCCAATTAGATATAACCCATTCGTCGATGATGGGGCTGATAAGAATGTAGTTTCCGGAATGTACAAGAAACCGGATAATACCGCAGGTAATGGAACCGCACCTACACCAGCAATTCCTGTGCTGGATACAATAGGTCCGGCACCACCAATACCAGATTTGAGTCACAAAATTAAAGCGACTCACGATAGTGCTACTGGAACTAACAATAATACACCCATGGCACAATCAATAGTACCGGGACCACCGAGGAATATGTTAACACCACCTTCATATTTCTCCCAACCCGGCCACAGTACACCATCAGGCCCGAGACTACCAAACCCACCTCCGGGTCCCGGTAATGGTCCAACTGCTGGACGTTTTCCAAGACCAAACCCGCCACAGAACAACGTTAATGGCGGAATGTATCAACCGAGATCATCTTCCTATGGATATAGATATAATTATAATCCATCAGGAAGTGGTAATTATCAAAATGGTAATAACTATAATCAGGGATGGAATCAAAATAATTCTTACCCTAGGTATGCGTCTTCTGGAAACACCAATTATAGTGGTGGATGCCCTGGAGGCTCATCCGGAAACTATCACAATAATAGTCCACCGGGAGGGAACCCTCCAGGCGGTCCAGGAGGATCCGGATCGGGAGGATCAGGATCAGGAGGAGATGGCAGGAAGCCAAACAGAAGAACTTCCATGCCTGCAGGGATGCAAACCATATTTGATAGGAGCCAATGTATCCAAAACCTTGGCATTGACTGCTACCGAAAGGGAGCGGACGGCATGGAAGTCATGAACTGGAGCATGCGAGAAGCAGATAGACTACGCGGATGTAATAATCCGGCACGTAGACAGGCACGGATACCCCCTCCATACGATTCTAATGACCCATGGAAGGATAGGTATCAAGCTTTTGTCGACAAAGTCAATTGCAGTGGCTGGACAAAAGAAGAAGCTCTGCCGTATTTGATCTGTTGGTTGAATAAAGGTGGAAAAGTAGCCCTCAACCAATGGAGAGCAGCTTACGGATTATACGGCACCTACGATCAATTGGTCGAATGTGCCGCATACCTATTTGGATCAATCGTTAGGGAAGATCCATGGGTAAGCTTCAAGAAAAGGACACAGAAACCTAAAGAATCTCACAAGGTCTTTGGTTTGGAGCTACAGGACCTGCTATCAAAAGCGCGTCCGAACTGGGCTCATGATGATGACTGTTACCTACAAGAGTTGTTTATACAATTCTACAATGGATTGCGGGATCCGGATCACAAACAAGTAGTTTGGGATTCTTGGAAAGATGATACTTCCTTCAGTGACCTGTTCATATCAATAGATGGACATGACATGAAGAAACGATTGGTAGGTCTAGGACCTAACCCGATAAGAGCAGCTCCGCTTTAATACGAAAGTACACCTGCTCCGATACATGAAAATTCCCAATTAGCCCCGGTCAATTCGTATGAGGCTGATGAGGGGGATGAATATGTCTCCGATGAAAACGGAGAATATATTGGATCAGTCCATGTAGCTGGGAAGTATTACCGACAGAAACGGTATAGGAAAGTACATTCGAGAGGAAGGGGAGGATCTGCTACTGGTAAAACAGCTTCCGGATCAACTCAACCTAGCAATGTAGCCTCTACGGCGAAACCGATGGCGGCAGCCACTGTTGCTCCTACTAATGTGATGGAAACACTAATAGCCGGACTAACAGAAGCTCTAAAGAGACCGAGAGTTGATAAATCTCAAAGGAGATGTTTCAGATGCCAGAAACTGGGGCACTATGCTCCTGAATGTAGGGCTGAGAAACCTGTCCCCCGTAGACAGGAAGGTGTCTCTGGAATAAATACAGAGGAAAACTAGTGAGGGGTCTCCCGAGGGGCAAAGAAGGGGATCCCAGTGACAAATCTTGCCATGATATCACCATCCGTGATGATAGTTCGCATGTAGTAGCAAACTCGCCTAGCACCGAGGTGGTTGTAGACACCCGGAAGGTTAGGGAAGCTGATATAACAGGTGCCACGGGAGCACAGGGGAAACCCGATATCAGTAACGAGGCAGGCGGCTATGAGTTAGCCAGGGTTGGTAGTGCCCACCTGCCCCCGGGTCATCCTTGTCTGGAATACCTGAAAGGGTGTGGATCGACTCCTGGTGTGAACAATGACGTTCCGATCATCACGGATATGCCCTCTGTCTTAAACGGAAGGCGGTGGTATGTTTGCCTCACTGTTAACGGAAGATCTGCCGAATTTCTTATGGATACGGGAGCTAGCCACTCCTGTATCTCCAGGAAGTTCTATGATCTTATACCGGATGAACATGATACTCTCAAATCGGGAGGAAGTGCTCAGACGGCCGATGGCAGTACCTTGCAAACGTATGGTAGAACTTGTGTGAAACTACAGTTGGATGGTATACATGACTATGTCATGAGCGCCACCGTTGCGGATATAGCAGATGAGGGGATACTTGGGTTGGATTTCGCATCCCTGTATGGAGTTGTGTTGGAACCCCAATCAGGAGTGTTGAGTGTGAAATACCCATATCCCGTAAAGGTTAAGTGTGTACTGAGACAAGTGAGCAGTATGGCCAGCGTAGCACACACTGTGCGAATCCCTCCGGGAGTAGCCTGTGATGTGCTTGTAAGAAGTGATCCTGCAATGCGCAATAAGCCTGCAGTGATAGAACCGGATGTAGCTACTCTGTCAAGTATCGGATTAGTACCCGCAGATACTATTGTAGCAAATGCATCATGGTCGGTAGTACCTGTCTCCAATACCGAAAACAGTACTATCTACTTAAAAAAGGGGCAAGTTTTCGGAAACGTAACGCTTTCGGAAACTGTAACGGATAGTAAGAGAAACTTACAAAAGGGTACAGGAGATGATGAAATTTCGGAAGACTTATTCAAGTTGTATGAAGAAACTTCATTAGAAGATCCAGAATACCGGAATGTGTTCTACGAATTGCTCTGTCAGTATAGGACTGCCTTTGCCAAACCTGGTGAAAAACTAGGTACGACAAATAAGGTAGTACATAAAATAGATACTGGGGATGCGGAACCCTTTAAGATTCCGTATAGGCGGTTACCTTTAGCGAAAAAGAGAGTAGCTGAAGAAGAAATAAACAAGATGTTGGAACAGGATGTAATAGTCCCTTCCAATAGTCCATGGAGTAGTCCTGTGTGTATGGTAACAAAGAAAGACGGCACTATCCGTTTTTGCATAGACTACAGGAAGTTGAATGGGATAACGAAAAAGAATTCGTATCCACTACCGAGAATAGACGAAACCATTGACTCCTTAGGAGGAAACAGTTGGTTTTGTACCCTAGACTTGCAATCAGGTTATTGGCAAGTGGGAATGAACCCCTCAGACATGGAAAAAACTGCATTTTCGAGTCATATTGGACTATTCCAATATAACGTAATGCCGTTTGGTTTGTGTAATGCACCAGCAACATTTGAAGCAATGATGGAAACAATTCTAAGTGACTTATTGTGGAAAAGATGTCTTGTATATCTTGACGATGTCATAGTCTTCGTAAAAACATTCGAAGAGTGTTCTAATAACCTAAAAATGGTATTGGAACGTATTATTTCTAATGGTCTCAAATTGAAACCTAAGAAATGCCACATGTTTAGAAAGTCCATAAACTATTTGGGCCGCATCATTAGTGATGAAGGAATAAAAGCTGATCCGGAGAAAATCGAATCAGTTACGAATTGGAATAGACCTAAAACACCCAAAGAAGTGAGGTCCTTTTTAGGATTCTGTTCCTATTATAGGGAATTTATTCCGAATTATTCTAGAGTCAGTTATCCATTGCAAGCAATAGCTAACTGGACTCCAGGAAGTACCAAGGAAAAATTTCCTTGGGGGCATGAACAGGAATCTGCTTTTCAAAAGCTAAAGGATCTGTTCACGAGTACTCCAGTATTAGAATATCCGAATGAAACGGATCATTTCATACTGGATACGGACGCTAGTAATGACAGCATTGGTGCAGCTCTCTCGCAAGTCCAAAATGGGAGAGAAGTACCAATTGCCTTTGCCAGCAATACACTGAGTAAGACTCAGCGCAATTACTGCACAACCAAAAGAGAGCTGTTAGCAGTAGTTGTATACACCAAGAAGTTCAAACATTTCCTATGGGGAACGAACTTTACATTGCGTACGGATCATTCCTCTTTGAGATGGCTACTGAACTTCCGAGATGCTGAAGGAATGTTAGGCCGATGGTTAGCCCATCTATCAGAATATGGGCTTGAACATCACCAGATTCAGCATAGACCTGGAGTGAAGCATTTGAATGCTGATGCCTTGTCTCGAATACCAATCCGGAAATGTGATAATCCGGATTGTACTGATTGTGGAGCTCATAGGGCAGTGCTAGCAGGGATTCGAAGACCATTTGAACCCCTAGTTGCCAGTGTACTGGATTGGTCTATGGATCACATACGACGTTTCCAGGAAGCTGACTCGATAACTGCGCAGCTATTGCAATTAGTACCAAAGGGTATACGTCCAGTTAGGCCTGAGGTCTCTCTGGAAAACCGAGAAATGAGAAGGTTTCTTGCTCAATGGACTGAGCTTGAAGTCCGGAAAGGCGTGTTATACCGTTGGAAGCCATGTAATAATGGTGAGAAAATCATGCAAGTGGTAATACCACATGCCATGAGACATGACATTATGTATTTTTGTCATGGACATCGGACCAGTGGCCATTTTGGAAGGAAACGCTCGTTGGCACGACTTTCCAAAAGATACTACTGGCCTGGCATGACCAGAGACTTGCAAAGATGTGTAATCACCTGTCCGGATTGTTGTAAAAACAAACCCGGACCCGGGATGGGTAAACTTCCCCTATCCCAAGAACTTTTCGGAGTTAGATTCGCAAGAATCGGGGTAGATATCATTAGTGGATTGAATACAACCGCTAATGATAACACCTGTATGATGGTAGTGTGTGATTATTACACAAAATACACTAAAGTATTTCCACTACCGGACCACAAAGCAGTTACTTGTGCCGAAGCCTTTGTAAAAGGTTGGGTACTCGGTTTTGGCATACCACTAATGTTACACAGTGACCAAGGCAGAGAATTCGAATCAAATCTCTGGCAAGGTATGTGCGAATACTTAGCTATTTGCAAGACTAGAACCAATCCGTATAGGCCACAAAGCGACGGATTGGTAGAAAGGTTCAACAGAACCCTTATCCAAGTTCTAAAGTCGCTTGTAAATGAACATATGGATGACTGGGATGAGCAATGTCATTTTGTGACACATGCTTATAACAGTACGGTACATTCAAGTACAACTTGTACTCCAAACCTTTTGGTATTCGGAGAGGATTTGATAATGCCTGCCGACTTAGTATTTGGAGTCGTAGGGATGGACCCGGAATTACCTTGCCATGTAGTTTTTGTGGAATGTTTAAGAGACAGATTTAAAAAAGCATATGAGTCTGTCCGGATCAATCTGGAGAAAAGTGCCAAATGGCAGAAAGTTGGATATGATACCGATCTGAAGCATCGGAAATTCCAATCCGGAGATAGAGTTCTCAGACTACATGAACCACTTAGGCACATAAAATTAGCGTCTAATTGGGATGGTCCCTTCACGGTAACCCAAGTTATCAGTGACTGTACCATAATAATTAAATCCGACCTTGGTCGACTGTATAAGTCAAATGTGGCCAGACTGAGGAAATGGTCTGGGAGGGAGACCTCCACAGAAATGTATGGTGAAGGTTCCGGAAAGATCCTGAACCAGAATCGCATAATAGACCAGGTAAAGAACACTACAGTGAAGCGAGGCCGTGGTAGGCCTAAAAAGTGTTCCGAATCAGTGACACCCACGCCAATACCGACTAAGCGTGGGGGAGTTAAAAAAGTCTCGGCAGGTGAAGACAAAAAGAAGAGGAAAGGTGTCTCCAAGGCTAAGAAACACCTAGAAAAAGCTCTTCAGACTGTCAGGTCCGATAAAGAACTATCCGAGAAGGGGAGATACGTTCGCCGCAGCCCCCGAATTGCCCAGAGGACTGCAGTGACCTAACCTGTATACACAACGAGTGTAATGTTTACATTTAGAGGAACGGATGACAACTGACCCGAAAGGCTTATTTGTCGCCGCCGCATGATGTACCAATGGGTAGTGGACGGATAATCCGGTGGATTTGCTTAAGCTTTCCATAATCTCCACTTAAATCCCCAGACGAGTCATCGGCATGAGCGATAATTACCTAAAAACAATCAGTTTGTTTATGTTCCGCCTGTAGCACGTGCGTTTCCGCATGACGTCACCGTGTCCAGTCTCGGCTGACCTCTCGTGACCTTGCGGGATGGGGGGAAATGACGTCACGAAAGCTGGCCTGTCGCCATATTGTTTTTTGGTAGCGTTTGGGACAGTCGGGTCACCCCTTCTCTCTTGAATTCTACCATCTAGCAAACCCCTTGTGCGCCCTCAGAGTCTGTCTCTCAGTAGGCAGACTCCGTCAGTGTCGGCCCCGGCGCCGTAAAAGCCGGAAAAAGGAGTATTTTACTCCCGTAGGTGATTCCCCGGTCATGGCTGAGGAATCCGTAGCTGCAGCCAAGCTATCCGGTGACCCGGATAAGCTGACTCCGTCCGCAGAAGCTTTTGGTCACAAATCATAGAAAGTGTGCATATGGGGCCTTTCATGTCATTCGCCCAGACATGTGCCCAGAAAAAGAATTCTTATAAGTATGCTTCTTTTAGAATAGCAAGGACACATCTGACATAAATGATAATGTGACTTTCTTAATCTACATGTCAAAATAGACTGGACCTGAGATTTTCATGGACGTATGAAGATTGTTTCTGTAGAAAATTAAGCCCTCAACATGGCTTGTAACTCAAATGTCATTCTCCCAGACACAATTTCGCCCAGACAATTTTGGTCATTTTGGGCACATTTTACCCCCCTGGAGCCCAAAATATGCATATGGGGCCATCAAAACCCATATGTAACATGAAGATCTCATCCAGCCTGACACTTTGAGCCAAAGAAATAGAGGGGGAAACTAAAATTCGAAGAGTAGGGGCTGGAATACCTCCAAATTTTGTCATATGCAAACCTTCTATGATTTTCGACCGTTTCCGGAAGCTTTGTCACCTGTTACACAGGAAGAGAGCGAGATGATGGACGTGGAGGAATCCACGGATCGCTCGTTCGAGGAGAAGCTGGCTTCATTCTCACTAAATGAGCCAGAGAAACTTTTATCTCCACTCCCGGCCGAGGGATCCGGAGGGGCTGCGAGTGCTGAACCCGCAGCAACTGAGTCCGAGACTACCCAAGTTGACGGACAGAAGGACGAGTGGAAGCCAGCAGTGGCGGAACCTTTTCCAGCCAACTATGATGGTCGCTACCTGTATGTCCACCCGGAACTGCAGGCACAAGTGACCTACGCGGACGGGACACCAGTCAGGATGGACCCGAAAGTCAGGATGGCTATCGAGGGCGTCATGTCTTCCGAACAGCTAACCAGGATGCCTCCCGAGTGGCTTCGAGACTGGCCGTGGTTCCAACGGGGACTTATGGTAGACGCTGGTTTCCGTGGAACCGTGTATGCGGCTAACCGAGCCTTCGAGCTCGGAGCGTATCCGAAGCCTGACAAATCCTTGTGGAACGTCAAGGCTACGAATATCAACTGGGTAGGCTGTGTCTGGGATACCAATGGACAGACCTACCCACGCCCTAGTGCTACCCGGCAGCAATGCCGGACCACTAAGGAATTCAGAGAGGCCGCTGCTAACTTCGAGCAGTGGGACGACGGTTTCTACATAACCGAGCAGGAATTGGTGGATGTCCAGAACAATTCACTGATCGGATTGGACCGAGCTGCAGCCCTTCGGACGGTTATCGTCCGCCGTATGACTGCCGAACAGGAGGCCCAGGAAGAGGCTAAGAGAGCTGCGGAAGTACCCGCACCTCCTATCCCCGACCTGAAGCTTGCCACCAGGAGCTCAGCCAGTGCTACACAAGCTACCGGCAGTACTACTACCCCAGTAGAAGCCACGACCTCCAGCACATCCGGAACCCAGGAACCGGAGGAAGACTGGAAGGTCAGTAAGAACCGACGATCCGCTGCTCGGAAGCTCAAGAATCTCCCGGATTCTGCTAGAGCCGAGCCGAAACCCAGCACCTCAACCACTGGTAGTACCGCCATGGAGGTTGAATCGTCTGACGAGGAGTCTGTGCACGAGTCCTTGGTTGAGTATGATGAGAAGGCCACTCCATCAACTCAAACCAAGGCCGAATGTTGGGCTAACGCCAAGTCCGGATTCAAAACCCGGATTCCGACGTGCTTCTCCGATTGTGCCTACGGAGTAAAGAAGGACGGCTCTACCCTCTATGCCTGCCCGGACTCAATCAATAAGAACGATGAGTCAGATGACGAAGATTGGATGCGTCTTTCGGACGAGGACCCTAATCCGAGCAAGGCCTATCGAAAGATGTGGCTTATGCTTAACCATACCGAAGGGTATTATACCTATACCCAGAGGAGGAAGCTACGTTGGGCTCTAGAGAAGTGGTACGGTGACGACCAGAAGTCCTGTCCCTTCTCTATCTGCCAGGATGCGAGTGATGTCTCGGTCCGGACCTGGAGCACTCCAGCCCGGTTCCAAAGACATCTCGTCGAGACCCACTTCCACCATCACCCGGTTTACATTTGTGATCCGAGTTATGGCAAGAAGGGTAAGAAGTGTACTACTAAGGTGCAATACAGCCGACGTAGTGATCTGGCGAGACACCAGAAGAAATGCCATGCCGAAGGTTTGGAGATGGCTGGGAAGCGTATCATGGAGCTTCACCAGGAACTCATGAAGGAGTTCGATAGCCTGAGCGAGGATGCTTGGTCTAAGGTCCGACCGGGGGACCAAGTCCTCTGCGAAGTTCCGAAGACCAAGGATTCGAAACTCCAAGCGAAGATAGTCCTGACTCCTGGAAAGGGTAAACTGGACATGCACGAGTCTCTCTGGCAGAAATGCGAGGAATCCGGAGAGGATGCAAAGAGAGCTCGTGAAAGGAGCAGGAGAGATCAAAACCGTGGCGGCAACGGTAATGGTCAGAGCACCACTGCAAAGCCGAAAGTCAGAGCAGAGGACCGATCCAGGTCCCCTCTGGCTAGGCACCCCGCAGAGCAGGCTCAGGGCACTCCGGTGTTCAAGAAGCCCGAACCTGCCGGATACGCTGGAGCCGTATCTAAGCCTGGGAAAGTTAATCCTCGTAACTTTCCGTCCTTAAACCAGGGACCTGGACCTGAGAGCCAGACCTTGGTGGTAGGAAAGGATGGTCGTCTTGTCCCAAAGAAGACCACAGTACCTGCTGCCGCCGGATCTGCATCCGCTCCAGCCGCCCTGCCAGTTACCTTCACCCAGGAGCAGTTGAACATGTACCTGCAAATGGGATTGAAGCAGAACGCGCCCCCTGCCTACTGTGTACCAACGGCAGGCGTGTCCGGAAGCCCCAAACCCGGAAGTGGTCCACAGGCCGCATCGACTCCTCCCAAGGCTGTCGCTGCACCTGCGAAACCAAAGGACGCTATTACCATTAAAACCGGTAATGCGGAAGTTTGGTTTGAGAAATATCGCCAAGGGGAGGCAGATGTCCAGAAGGCCATCTACACCCACTGGGAGAAGTGTGTCCGTGAGAAGGCCACAGAATTTCATCAGGGACTCCTAAACGACACCCTGTTGTGTATGAAGGAGGTCGCGGATGCTGAAAAGCAGCGCCTCGAGACCCTCATTCGGGACGATGTGAATGCCCAGGAGGAGGCTGCCGCAGCTGCCCAAGAAAAGGCAGCTATGGACGTGCACGTGCTGGAGAAACGTGTAAAGGAGGAGATTACTCGGAATACCAACTTGAACACTAAGTTCATGAGGGTATTCGGAGTCGACCTGGACGAGTGGGACGGCACTCCCGAGTCGGCTCTAGCTCTTCTTAAGAAGAAGCATGCTACGGGTTATTTCCCACAATTTTTTTTCTCCACCACCAAATAACCAGATATAGTCTTTGCGGAACCCTATAGGTCTGCGAATGTTTTCTTCACTAGTGTATGAACACCTATAGTAGGTGTTCCGGGTTCCTCTTATGACCAGCTTATTGTATAATTCAGGCTGTATAACCCTTATTGTACCCTGAATAGTCTATTCGGATTTATAACTTCACCCATGAACAATCCGATAGTAGACTTGCTGCTGTGAGACGTATCCGGATGCCAGTTCCAGACTCCTGCTGTTACCCGTGCTAACCACTTACTAGGATGGACTTTACGATTTACCTGTACAACTCATCTATACTCCCGAATGGACTTATACCAAATACTACTATTACTTCCGGACCAGCCTATATTGGACTATTTTCTACTTATGTCAACTAAACTCAAAACGGATTACGATTATATAACAGTTGACAGAACCGGATCTACAATTCACTTCTACATTCTACACCATTCGGATTTACCTATAAACTTTAGCACATCTAGAGGATTGTGGGTAGCTGCCCCAAACTCACCTACCGTGTTCACCTTAATAACTATAGACTCTAGCACGTCCATCCCGTGGTTAGCTGACCACACCTATCATGGAGCATCCGAAGGGCTACAGCAGAAGACTCCAGCAGCAGCTATCATCTTTTCTAAAATTGTACATGTTTTCAGATGTCTATTTTTCTATAATGTTATTCGTATGTACATATAGACTACATTGGTCACATCATACTATATATTATAATACGGGTATATATATATGCATGTTGAAACGGATCTTAAGTCATTGTTAATTATTATAATATAAGATCCGATAAACTACACCAGAACTTACTTATTATTGTCCTGCGAGACATATCACATCATAAATATATTAATCTGGTGTTTTAAAGATTATTCGGTACACGGTGATATCATATATATCATTACATTCATTACTACACCGTGATTTTTTTTCTTTTCAAGTGTATAATATAAATGGTTCTATTCGTACTACTCACGGAATCCTTAACGGATCCATATGGTTATGTCATACAACGATGTTACAAGTTTATATATCATTAGATAGTGTAGTTGCTATAACAGTCTTTTTTAAGACTACATAATCAAATGTGGTATTAATAACTACAAAAGCATATGAATGTTATTACTTGATGTATTTAATGTTAACAGTTCCGTTACACATAACTGTTACTATTACATGTATACGAATTATGATACTTATCTTATAATTTATACCGTACACACGATATGATATCCTATGGTATAATAAGCTAATTAACAGTTCCGATACGTATAACTGTTATTTATATAATTAATCAGTATCATATTCGAACATTCAACCTTGCCATTTTGTAACTACATACACTATCGAATATATGTATATGACATTCAAATAATATCTAACCTGTTGTTAACGTTATATCTATGGTTGTACCTCTATTACTAATGGGTAAGACATATAGATATGTTGTCCTAGTAATATTACTATAACTATAACACCCTCCTAATGTCTGGGGGAGTGGTGTAGAGGTACGTATTGTCTAACCGTAGAGTTGGGTACCGTCTGACGTGGCGGGTGAGTCGAGTCGTCGGACATTCCTCAGGTTCCGGATAGGTGGCAGCACCGATCCGGGTCTGTGGGGACATCTGACGAAGAACACCTGGGTCCTTATATAAAGCCCAGGGCTCAGCCGCTACGTCAGAGGCCCTCCAGGCCTCCGCACCATGTAGATTATCTCTCCATCCATCTTAGCTGCTTGTTCTATACCATCCGGCAGCCGTGAGTGTACACTAAGAAATAAACTAACCGTTGGCATACACTTGAATTACCGTCTTACTCTTTCTTTCGAATCGTAAGACCCGAACCCCCCAGATCCGTAAGGTCACAAACCCTTACACTACTTACACCAATGTCATGGGGTTAGTGTCCAGTATGGGTAATCCCTGATACAAATTCCTTATCTGTATACTACTTACACCAATGTCATGGGGTTAGTGACCAGTATGGGTAATCCCTGATAAAAATTCCTTATCTGTATACTACTTACACCAATGTCATGGGGTTAGTGCCCAGTATGGGTACTACCTGGTACAAAACCCCCTATCTGTATACTACTTACACCAATGTCATGGGGTTAGTGAACAAGTAATCAATAGATAACTCATGACGAGTGTGTGTTAGTGAAGGATAATGACATTAGGCCGTAGGCCGAGTGTTATTAGCCCTTGCTAACACACATGAGTCATAAATTATCCATTGAATACTTATTTCATACCACGAAACCAATAAATAATCAATAGAATACCAATAAATTCAAGTTGAAAACAAAAATTATTCCCCCTCTCCGGGACTCGAAGCCAGCCATAGTGTGTGTACAGGTACATACACCTCCTCGCCTGGCAGCGGACAGCGACAGCGGCCGTATCGGCTCGGACAGGCAGCGGCACACGGCTAAAGATTTCAATGCGTCTCGCTGTTATGTTTTTGTACTAAATACACCTTGTTGCCCGGCAGCGGACAGCTAAAGCTTTGAATGCGTCTCGCGGTTATGTTTGTGAACACAGCGAAAAAAGATGCGCCCGGACCGTGTTACTAACTCTTAGACTAGATATACACCTCGTCGCCCAGCAGCGGACAGCGACAGCACACATGGCGAAAAAAGATGTGCCCGGACCGGGGCTCGATCCGCGTACCTCACGCGGCAGGGCACAATGCGCTAACCACTAGACCACCGCGTCTCCTCCTCCAGCGGCCGTCTCGGCTTGGCTATGTTTGAATGTGTCCCATGGTTATAGTAGCGGTCAGCCCGCAGTCGTCGCCTGCCCGGCCTATGTATCATATTCAGACGTGGTTTGAACCGAGCGTTTCTTGTCAGTCCCTGTGGCGCACTGCATAGGGGGTTGGACTAGGGATCTTAGGCTGCAGGTTCGAGCCCTGCCCTGGTCAAGTCTATCATGGGTTTTAACATGTAACATATGACATGTAAGGACATGAGAGGCGTGCAGGTTATCCATGGATAACTGCACGGGGTGCGGGTTATCCATGGATAACCGCACGCCTTACAAAATTGATGTTACAGCCTACAGGGTGTGCAATATCGACAGATATGTGGATGGGAATAGCCACCAAAAAGCACTGAGTAACCAAGAAATCGTGGTATAATGCCCAGTATTAAGGTACTCCCTGGTACGAACCCCCTATCTGTATAGGGCTCAGTATGGAGGCTTAGTGAGTCCACCATTGCTGGATCTGTCACCTGGCGAGATAAGCACTGATAAGAACCAGCATGATGGGTACCAGGTGTTACATAATGTACCCAAAAAGTTCTGCACTGAATCCAGGGAATGATCTGATTGGTTGATAATGTATCCTGGGTCAACCCTATACTACTTAGACCAATGTCATGGGGTTAGTGCCCAGTATGCGTACTACCTGGTACAAAACCCCCTATCTGTATACTACTTACACCAATGTCATGGGGTTAGTGCCCACTATTAAGTTACTCTCAGGTATAACCCCCTATTTGTATATTACTTACATCAACGTTGTCTGTAAGTCGACGATTTTGTTCAGCAATTTTATTTTACCCTGGTTTCAAATTTACCCGAAAATATGGCTCCTTATGTGATTTGTGACTCGCGGCATCGACATTTCATTTGTTGTTGTTGTTTGGCCTAGATGTAATACAGTAATTCAGTGCAGATTTACATTAGATACAGTTAGTGTACAATGGCACACGGCAGACTCATGCATGAAAAATTCTGGAAGGAGAATCAGTATCATGGATACTTTGGGAGGAAGCTGGTCCAATGGTCTTTGTCAGGTAGCCATTGTTGTAACCCTGTATTTATCTTGACTGAAGATGGTCTACCCAACCGCTACATGACGAGTAGCCTGTTGGCGCACCGTCTCCTCTGTTCTCCTTCTAAACGGGCTCATGGCCGCTACACATGCAAACCATTTGTTCTCTGAAAAAAGGAAACAAATTAGCAGACAACAAATGTCGGTTTCGGTGCGGTGGTTCCGGTTCTTTCCCGCCTCCGTCCCGCGTCTTGGCGGCTGAGGCTCCAAAGTCCGCCTCCAGGTGGCGCCAGGTGACGCGGGCAGGCAGGAAGGGCCGCCAGCCCTTTAAGGGCCATGCGGTACATACATGTACACATCATTTTGTCACCAAATCCCTTTAAGGGTCATGTGGTGCATACATGTACACATCCTTTTGTCACCAATGAACTGTTAGCACATCTACTCGTGTCACCAATGAACTGTTAGCACATCTACTCGTCAGTACACTGATCCACCAGGAGCTTGGGGCCATGTCCTGCTGCAGTTGCATATATTAAATACAGCCCTGGCAAGTGGACTTGCCAGGGCTGTATGTATGCAACATGACCACCAAAAAGTAGAGCGCATTAATGATTGCCACGTGAAACTAAGTGAGCAACTCTGGTAGAAGAGGTAGACTATGGAGGAACCAAGGTACCAGCAGTCAGCCAGGCCTCAGTACTAACAGCCCTCAGGTGGCGCCGTCTGTGGCGGCAACGGCAACTACAGAAATTACCAGGAGGTCCGACAGTTGGGTACCTCGTATTAAGGCCCTACATTTAGCTTTGACATCGGCCTTGAGATCCTGTGCTTGAGAGTGGTCATTTCTTTTTTTTTTTTTTTTTTTATTAAATGTGGGGGGGGGGGCAAACAGTTTTCAGACCCCTCTTAGGAGGGGGGGGAGGCGCACCAAATTTTACTTAACCCCCCACCCACCCTGTTGTTAAAAATCACCACTCCATAATGTCATATTTACTTCTTCAAATCGAAAGCATGAGTTTGAAGTTTTTATCTTCTTTCAATGAGTCGTGCTGATGATAGAGGGAGAAGTATCCGTTGAGTTTATGCTTTCATCCCCTTTTATAGTATAAGGGCATTAATTAATTCTATTTACGGACGGAAAGGATAGACTAACACAGGCGTTTTAGAAATTGATGCTGGCGATGAAGGGGTTTTAGAAATCAATGTTTGGACAGAGACTTTCAAAAGCGGTGTCACATTTTAGGAAGGACGATCGAGCGTCACTTTATTACTTTTTACTGGGAACTTTTAAAATTGTCGCGTCCGTCAATTTTTAGAACCCCTGCTTCACCCTGCAGCGTCAATCTTTGAAACCCCTGCGTCACCAGCGTCAATTTTACCCATGTCTAGGACGCAGCAGTAACGGAGTGGCACATATCTAAGACATAATGCTAAAAAGCATAAAGGCCCAATGACCACAAATCCAATTGAAGTGTCTTAGAGCATTTCAGAAATCTTGAATTCCATGGATGTTGATTGGAAGTATCACTTGAATACAAGTTCCAGTCCATTTGACCACACATATAATATAGGGTAGGCTAACCTAAAGACGACCACATGCCTTGATTTGACCACCTGCCACCTTATTTTTCTCACTTTTACATCTACTGTATGGGGCTGTACCTCTAATATTCCTGAAATAGAGGTGTTATAATATCCCACGACCGGCCATGGCACCTATGATATGTTGAGTAGTTATCATTGTATACCAATACACCAAAGTACCCATGTTTGACTGGTTTTTATCATGGCCAACTGGCCATTTCTCTAGAAATCTTTAACTTTGGTTGCAGATTCGGAACATTGAGATTGTTCACATGTACCATATATTGATTCTAGACATAGATATATATCATGAGTAAATGATGACATAAACAAATGTTCAGAAATGTTGGATACTTTCAGTTCAGGAATCATTTTCCCAGGCATGCCAATTTCACCTTGAGATGACCATCATTTCACCTTGAGTCGACCACCACTCACAGAGAGAGTTATGCCTTTAATTGTGTAGAAACCACTGATTATGTAGGATTACATCAAAAGATTCATATCTATAATATCTTGGGACATCACATTCCCTAGATGATATCTCTATGCATGGGTTTCAAACTTTGCTGTTTTCCTATTATGAGTAGTATGCAAAGGAACCATATGACATCAAGAACATAAATGCTAAGTCAAGCAAAATGTTACTGTGGTGGATATTGGTAGATAATCATAAGACACAGCCCTTTTGATGCAGGGCTAGGACTATTACCTCTAATTGGATGGGAATGGCAACTACGGTGAACATAATCTTTTACTGAAATATCCCTTCCAAATTAGCTGCTGCAAAACATACATTTTCATTACAATACAGCACCATCAACAGTAACATTATATTGTTTATTTATGTAAGACACTTATTCTTTTATGGCTTAATGAAAATGGCCCCATTCAAAGGCTGTGTATCAAGTGGTCATCCCAGGGTGCAAAGTGGTCATCTCAAGGTGAAAATGAACTAAATAGAATGTTCTTAGTAAGGGTGATAAACTAGATATATATTATACACATGGATTTTCAAGATATAGCAGGTAAAAAAACCTAAACAATTATCTTTCATTCAGTGCCTTTTGGAAGTCTGAGGACCATAAACCCTCAGAGATATTATCCCCGGGGATATTACCCACTACTAACCCTCATTGAAGGCCTGCACAGGAACGGTAGGGCCCTAGACAGGGGGGTCTCATGTCCCTTGTCGATTCTAAGAAATGGCTCTTGTCCCTTGTCACTCCACCCTTAGTATGTCCCTTGTCGATGTTAAGAATTGGCTTTGTCTCCTTGTCGATTTTAAGAAGTGATTTTGTCCCTTGTCACCTAACCCTATGTCCCTTGTCGATTTTAAGAAGTGACCTTGTCCCCTTGTCGACTTTACCAGTCTGGGGTCCTAACGGTCGTCTTTAGAATAATCTACCCTAACCAATAGTTATACAAGCTGGTGCAAAGATATAGTTGTCTTTCCCCGAGGCATATGCACATGGATTTATAAACTTAAGGAGAGGTACAGGTCTGAACACATCACCTGCCTGTAACTTTCAGCTACGTGGTCCTACCTGCCCAGCCCCTATAAAGTTGTCAGCCTCAGATGTCAGAGCAGGGACGGCCGGGGCGGCGTCCCTTAAACAACCAGAGCCAATGAGCGGCCCACATTGCCGTGACGTCACAGACAGGGCTCTCAGGCGAGGCGCGGGAATGGCGCTAGATGGCGCCACTGGGCGGTACCTGGTGTTGCACGGGAGGTGCAGGAGGCGAATTGTCGTCTGGTGTCAGGTTTGAATGGAAGCAGTGTCGTCTGCTGGAGGCAGCAGTCTGCGTGTTACCTGTGGGACGGACTGACGGCGGACTGCTTCAGACAACTTTTACACGCTGCCTCACGAGCATGCTGACATTTAAACCCAGCAGTGTACCGTACGGGAGGGAATGAGGACGATTTACAAACATTGAGAGAAAAAAAAAACGTACAAACTGGTCTACTGCTTTCATTGATCCCACCAGATTTGCAAAGTTTTGCCACAATTTAGAAAGCACGGTGAAAAGTTTTCTGACATTGAATGTGAGGCCTGAAAGATTTGTGAGAGATCGTCAAAAATGGATACGGTTGGAAACCAGCAGGAACATTGATTGAGAATTACAGACTGGAGTCTGTGTGATGTAACTCTTACAAGAACTGCTTCTGTCACCATTCATTCAGCAGCAAGAGGAGCACCATGAGGATATGATGGAGAGGCTCCAGTACCGCCGTGTCACACCTCACTGATCCCGTCACATCTGACTGATCTACACCCATTGCCGTCACGGCTCACTGGCCTCCAGTTGATCCTACTGCTGACACCAGCAGCGGCAGGATCCACACCATTCAGTCTCAGTGGTAATCCTACCAGACTTCCTCTATTCACTAACCACATGGCCATCCCTCTACTCAACCCACCCTGCTCTATCCGCATAATCTGATCAACCAAATCTATTCATATTTTTTCATCAGCGATTTGAAATTAATAGTACTTGAATACCATCAGCGACCACAGTGATGATTATTGCCGTGTCATCTGGGCATTGAAATCACGGGGATCCGTCCATTTGTGACGTCATCTGTCCATTGTCGTCTGGTCACTGTTCAGGTTCACGGATTGGTGACTTTTTCTCTCCATTTTCAGCTGGGCTTTAACAGAAATTCAATTTAGATTCAACCCTGTGCTCCAACACGGTCGAACCCGCAGTCGTAGACACACACTTTTTCAAAGAGGTCCACAATCACTGAGACTTCTATGATAGTATTTAGACTGTTAACTGACATGTTCAGTATCATGCATTAGCAAAATTGAATAGATCCAGACACGAAGGTATTAGATCCAGACACGAAGGTATACCTCTAACGAGTATAGTTACACATAAAGCATCATAGAGAATCCTGGCACAGGATATAGGAAGTGAGGTGAAGTGACGAAATAGTTTTTCTTCATTTGTAAAGTTTGGCAGGAGTGTGGCCTGGGCTGAATTCAGTGTTGTGACATGCGTCTAGGCCCTATGAGGGGTGCAATAACAGCAATGAGACCCTATCGGTCATAAGCATGGCAGTCAGGTCAGAACAGGTCACAGGGAAATTGTCCCTGATACAATTATGCCTGCGAGCCATGCCTCACGCAAAGAGAACATCCTGAGTATATACACTGGTAATTCAAATTGATATTTCTGTGCAGCTTGTCGTGAAAATCGCAAAACTGTCTCCGTTCACAGTACATATATACACAGACAAACTTTGAATTTTGACAACCATAAAATGACCTATTCTGAGAAATGAAAGCTGATACTGAAAAGTTGTGACAGGGGGAAGTGGAAGAATTTCTCCGCCACCTTGGAAAATCCGATAAATATAGAACAGACGACTTTTAGCAGATTATTTGCAGTTGAGGATGAATGTGAACATGAGTTCGTGCGTGGTGAGCAACCCCTGGCACCTGCCCTCCTCCTACCGGGACGACCTGTCCCCGCTGGGTGCCGGTCTGCACACCGGCCTGTCCGGCATGACGGCCGGCTACCAGCCAGGCCTGATGAGCTGCTCTCCGCCCTCAGGGCCCCCTTTTTCGCCCATCTCCTACAGTCACCATGGTTACAGCAGCATCAAGGAGGAGGGCTGCCCCCTGGCGGCGTTGGACGGCGGACGTCCAGGTACAGGACACAGTGTGGATCAGCACGGGGGGCAGGAGTCGAGTGTGGACACGGACACGTCCCCGGGAGCCCCCAGTGCTGACGGCGGGGACGGGGACGGCATGGACGGGGGACTTGTCTCTCTAGGCGCACTTACCACCCCACCACCTGTCCGCACCAGCCCAGGACTAGACCGGAAGGTGCTTACCAATCTAGACACATATAAAGACGCCTTCCGGGACGCCTACAGCCTCAAGGACACGTCGGGGGGTTATAAGGATACATCAGGGGGGTACAAGGAGCCGACAGGGGGATATGGGGTACAAGGGGGCGTACATCAGGGCTATGGGATCACCTCACCCAAGGACAGCATGACCTCTATGGGCAACAGCTTTAAGGAGTATTGCTCCACAGGAACCGGAAATGCCACACATTATAAGGACAGCTATAGCAGCTTCCGGTGCGGATCCTCACCGCTCGACCTTGGCAACGGTGGGGTTCCTGTTTCCGGTGGCGTCTCCATGACGCCACTTCCGGCGCAGTATGGCGGGGTTCACTACATGCACAGTGGACATCAGACGTCGACTTCCGGCGGCATGGTCAGTAACATGGGCGGTGGAAATCACCATGGTTACCACCACCACCCGGCACCACCTCCCCAGCACCACCACCACCACGGCATGGTGGGCAGCAATAACGGCGGTTACGTCAATGGGGAGCACCACCCCCACCCTCACGGACAGAACGGCCTGGCGCCCTACCACTCCCCTCCCCCTGCCTATGTCGGCATGGACACTGTGTCCGTGCCGTCGTCGCCGTCCGCCGGAACCACCTTCCCCTCTAACAGCTGCATGTACTCCCCCTGGGGTGGCGGCACCGGCGCCGTGCCGCTATCGTCGTCGTCGGCAAGGTCGGCGCCGGGCGGGTACGGCGGTGTGCGGGGCGCGGGAGGCGGCGGGGGCGGGACGGGAAGCTCGCCGCCCACAGGCGTGGTGGGCGCCGCGTCCCCCGTCACCTCGGTACCCCTCAAACCATCCACAGTGAGCATGTCGTCCGTGGCCGTCAGTCTACCCAGCACCATCTCCACTTACTCACACAAAGGTAACGCTTTTATTACTTTATACATGTATGGAGGGTCCTGGCACAAGAACATGTAACAACATAGGTTGGTGCTACGAGAGCTAGGTCTACCATAGGCCTAAACATGGTCCACCAAGACAAATTTACATGTATTTAGAGTAATTTTCATTCTTAGCTGTGGCAATCTTAAACAGTAACAGTCGAATAGAGAAAAGCCACGGACATTGAATTACATGGTTGTTTGCGCCAGAAATTGAAAAAGGCTGTAATTATTGCATGCTTTGACTCAGTTTGAGGAAATATGCTTGGGATATATCTCCTCAATCCGACTAAAGACAAAATTGAACCAACCATGACCTATGAATGATGCTCTATAGAACTGGTTGTCGCATCCCATGAACTTGTACCTAGTATAGTTGCCCTTGGTGGACACTTTTGATATTATAACACGTGCATTAGCGCGACCATTTATTTCTCACTGTGGCTTTATATAAGACAAAACAGGCTCATGTTAAGAAAACACACGATCTATTGGTCGTACCGAAAATGTAAAGTGCTACATATACGTTCAAAGCATATCAAGTTTAGCGCCCTCTCCAAAGACCCGCGTCCATATACTACTTACACGTGTTGACTCACGGATCCCGTACTCATCAATACACCGTCCTCAGCATTTCACCGCTCACTGCTAGCCAGGAGCTGCCTGCATCAGTATCTGTACTTTTCATGTCATCATAGCTCATGTAAAGAATGAGGTGTTTAAACAGTATAATAGTGATCTCTTAACAATCCACGTGTAAATCGTGGGGCGTACAGGTCCGCGCTCACGCGTCCTCCTGGCGATTCCACCAAATTGCCAATTTTCCACAGACCAATCCTGCTGAACAGCACACATTGTATCTATCGGGAAACAGCCCATTCATTTTCAGCCCAGTCGCTTTTGATCCTCTCATTTTCTCAACACTGGGATCGATAGTTCTAGATATGCAAGAGGATTTATAGTGTTAATAAACTTAAACCAATGCCCACCAGGTTGTAGAATGACACTAATTTTTCGCATTTAGGATATAGGGAATACATATTTAACAACATGTACACGCTCCACACTCAGAATAAACGACAACTCATTCTATTACGAGTATTTCAATATGCATGCTCACTCTTTTTTAATAAGCATATATCTTATAATTGCAAATCAAGTATTTTGTCGGCGATTTAACTAAAAAGGCATAAATCGCATAAATTTTTCCATAAGAACGACAAACGATGCTCTATAGCGCTTCAGAGGGTGAATAGGTCTGGACAGTACAGGTAAAATCAAAGTTGTAGACAAATGTGCGCCATGTAGAAGAGTGTGCAAGGTTAAACCGTTGGTATATATATATATATATATATATATATATATATATATATATATATATATATATAATGCTGTTGTATATATATATATATATATATATATATATATATATATATATATCATGGTGGCCAAGTTGGTACATTGGAAGTCATGACTTGTTCACAATATTTACCAACAGACACGCTCCCCTGCGCTGTATAACGATGATAATTTTGGCCAGGTGTTTGGGTGAATGTGCATGTGTAGCTGACGGTGATTCTATGGTGTTGTAAAATACCGATGTATTCCGAGGATGCGGGATGTCCAAACTGGTTACCATCTGCCCTCCGAGTAGTCGAGTGAGAACATGGGATTATTTCATTGGCTGATAATTAATCCCGCTTATAACATATATAAGCCCTTCATGTCCCCTTGGATTGGGAAGGGAGAGAGTGAGGGGTAAGGATTGGGAAGGGAGAGAGTGAGGGGTAAATATTGGGAAGGGAGAGAGTGAGGGGTAAGACAGTAATAAGTTGACTTATGTATTAAGGGGAAAGATCGACGCGCAAATCCCCCGCATTGCTAACGATGGCCCGCAGGGCAACATGGATATTTCTACAGATGAGACATGGCCACAAGTGACATTGGAGACGGAGAGACACGGGGCGGGGGCATTGCTATTGGCTACTATAGCTGATCTGGAGCTGGTTCCGGCGACACACACTGATAAGAACTGAAAAGTTGGGACCAGCATGTCCCTGGAAGTGGGTGTTAACCAGAGACAAGGTACCCATCATGGTATACGTCTTATCAGTGGGGTTTACCTCAACCAGCAACATTCAAAATGGCGGCTCCACTAGGCCTCCATACTGAGTCTTATAGATCGCCATTGCTTCCCCTCCCGGGGGCCCATGAAAGACTATCGCGCGCTTTCCTCCAGTCCCCCCCCCCCCCGCTCATCTCCATGATGCTGTTGCCCGGGTGCTGTTGTCATCCTGCTAGACCACTATTCCTGATTTCCGGCAGTTGGACCTCTATTGTGGGTTGCTTTGCTTAATAATTTGCTGGTAAGAAAGAAGTGAGTGAGTGAGGGGATTGTTTCATTGGTTAGAATGTATGCCGCTAGTTGCCTATAACGTCCAAGTTCCCGGATAAACTGTCATCTATCCCCCATCTTATCCCAGCTTTGTGCATGCGCACCGATATGCAGGCCTCAGATCTCTGAAGGTCATCAACAAGACCTTGAATTCACGACCCACGCGCACAGCATTGTGGGGGTTGAGCGGGCTGGCCATACAAAGATGTAATGCGGTGGACCTCTGGTGGTGTGTCGGAGGGTGGGGAGTTTAGGAGGGGTGGAGATCGCCATCAGGTGTTCAGAAATATCACCTGATCATCTCCAGATAATATCCATGTGTTAGTAAAGTAAGACTTGGGTCATACATAACACGACTGCAGTCTTTAAGTGTCTGTGCACTGTGCAAGGTGCGAGGTGGGCGTGTGTCAATATTTGACCCCAATCTGGAGCTGGCACCTTGGTGGTATCATTGCATCCTGATTAATTATTGACCCATGCTGTAAGATGTGTGCACCACCAAGTATAGCAGTCAGTAAAAGCAGTCAATAAACGGTGTATTAACCCCCCCCCCCCCACCACGACCACCACGACCACCACGAACATAGCAATTATTGAGTAGCTTAGTGACATAAATGATCTTAAAGAGATTATAGTTAGATATAGGTTACTAGGAACGTTTAGAGCACGAAAAGTCAAGGATGCAAGGGCAAGATAAAACAGTTGACACTTTTCCAAGAGCTTGCTTAAATTTTGCCATCATTGGAGGTCTGGAGTAGACCCATGTCAATATAATGGTATATGGATGGGGCAGACGTTCAGTGAGTGATCAGCCCAAGGGCCGTATGATTATGTATATCATGGAGCAGTGGCTATATTATTAGTCTAGCTACAAGGTGGAGTCATCAATAATTTATCACCTATTGTAGTGGTGATGGGACGTTTGGCTGGAGGGGAGTGTGGATAGTCGCTCCCCGTGTAGACCTTATAGACCTTATAAGGAAACCTACATAATCATATCTGTAATACCCCACGGGGTGGACGCTGTGTGAATATAAAGCAAACAGACATGCCCATAACACAACCATGATACTGTTACCGGGATTCAGGTATTCAGGTATTAAAAATTATTGTGACAAGGCTTACACTCATCATATACGTTCCTTTTATCATATTTGATTGAGTATAAAGAATTGGAGTGCTGTCTCCTAACCTCTTAATGAACAAATTAACACCACATTGCTAAATAAGGTGATTAATAAACAAGCTTTATACGAGATCGATGGACTGCTGATTCTCAATGTCGTGGTAGTCACTGATTAGGCCAGGTGTCTGTCCCTTCTTACTGCATGCCACATCTTTCAGATTATCTAATAGTCATATGGTACTTCAGCCAGTTAGCATATCCCACATTCATTGTTTAATATCTTTGTTCTGCCTAGGCACCCTCAATACAACACCCAGACACACCCACACCCATATGTGCCTTATACCTGCAGTCAAACGGCAGAATGACGCAGCGTTCCGCTCCGTCGCGTTTCTGTCGTCGCGTGCAGCGACGTCACGGTTCTGTGAGGTCACACTGAAGCAGACATGTCATATAAACAATATATGAAAGGTCATCCTATTGAGAAAAACATCCCGCCTTCCTCACAATTCTTTCACTGCCATACCTTCACCCAAGCGCCATCTGCACTACGTCGTCTTGATAACGTGTCACAGTATATGACGTCACAATGACGTGGTTAGCGACATGTTTTGTGACGTAAGGGTGTTAGCGTATGCATGTTTGTGGTTTGTCGTCATACAGAACCAATGATGACATGTTGACAACAGACAATGCTAGTGCCATACTATTCTAAAGGACGCATATATTGTATAGAGGAAATACCAGGGAATCACTTTTTTTTTAATGTGAACTTTGGGGGTCTAGACCCCTAAAATCGACAGTGTGACATGGCCTTTTCTTAAAATCGACAAGGGACATAGAGCTCTAGTGACAAGGACAGGGGAGAAAAATAGATAATGACATGGGACATGGTCCTTTATTAAAATCGACATGTGACATGGAGCTAAGTGACAAGGACAGGTGAAATTACAAATTTAGTGACATGTGACATGGGCTTTTCTTAAAATCGACAAGTGACATGGGGACCCCCATCTAGACCCCCAACTTTGATATACAGATGAATTCCCTGTTTAAGCAAGAGTTTATACCGAAAATCGCGAAAATGTTCGTATGTCTAAAGAAAGGAAAATTCCAGCATAAATATTATTAGCATTGTTCTCGAAGTTTCAGGCCTTAAAAGTTATCCAAAATCGTCTTATAGTTTCAGACAGGATAAGGAGGATTGTCATAGAAGCGGACTAAGGGACTGTATGGCTATTTCAAACCAAGGCTAAGGGACGGTGGATGCCTCTTTATTCTGTTTTATTTTTGGTTGAATAGCGGGCACTAAATGGAGGGGTTGGGATGGTGTCAAGAGTTAGCGGCGGATCCAGGCGTTTAGAAGAAAAGTTTTGGGGATCTAGGGTATGAATTTTAACTTTGAACTATGGACATAGAGATAGGATGTCCTCCCACCCCTACCCTGTCTGAAACCTGAACTAGAGAATTTCCTAAAAATTGGGTAAATGTAGACCACAAGGAGAAGGGAATGTAGCAGGACGTATCATATGTGAGTGAGGTGAGGATTCCCTCCGTCATACCCCTTGTTCCTCCTGGCAATGCTCCCCCTGACCTTCCCACGCCGTCACCCCGTGCGGCAGGTTGCCGTCGGCGTACCTCATGCTGCTACAGGGGGTACATGAATATTCAGACTCTGTCAGCAACTCCAGGTTGTCGCCGCTCCTACTCACCTGTCCTCAGACCACCGACTGCCAATCGCTGCTTCCCTAGGGACGCTTTATCCCGCCGCCTGATACATGTCTAACACACGGGTAGGCATCTAGTGTTGAAATCACTTATTTTCTGTAAACACCAGAAAAAATGAGCTGCAGTCTCTCTCAGTCGCGAGAAAATTAAAAGTGTCCGAACACAGCAGAAGCACATCAAAAGCTAGGCTGATACATAATGTCTACATAGAACCCTAGTGCCCCTCCACCTCACATTCCAGCCGACATCCCTGTCAACCGATGTAGGGAAAATGATGGGACAGTATGTGCTCATCCACTGCTACAGGACCAACTGCTGCCCAATGGCCGCTTTCCAAACGGATAACTAACACACTCTGCTACCCAACAGCGGCTCCTGCCCGCTGCTGCCCAACGACTGCCTCCAACACTCTGCTGCCCAATGGCTGCCTCCAACACTCTGCTGCCCAATGTCTGCCTCCAACACTGTACAGCTCAGTTCTGACTCTGAAGCTTCTACTCCCCAATAACTGCCACCCTCATGCTGCTTCCCACCATTTGCTGCCCAATGGCTGCCTCTTGCCCTCTGCTTCCCAATGGCTGCCTTCAAAACTCTGCTGCCCAATGGCTGACCCTTTTTACTGCCCAATAACTGCCACCCACCATTTTCTACCCAATAGCTGCCTCCCACCCTGTGCTGCCCAATAAGTACTTTGCACCATCCGTGTCAAGTTTGTGCCCGATTCTACTGCCCAACGGTTGGCTCCGGCCCCGGCTCCGGCCTCCTACTGCCCATTGGCTGGCTGCGACCACATACTGCCTAACTGATTGGGTAGCACAGGGTGGGAGGCTCCTACTGCCCAATGGCTGGCTGTGACCTCCTACTGCCCAATGGTTGGCTCCGACCTCCTAATGCCCAATCAGTGGCTAGCTGAAACCTCCTATTCCCCAATGGCTGCATAGTCTACTGCCCAATGGCTGCACCCCACATCCTGTTGCCTAATGTCTGCCTCAATGAACTGCTGCCCTATGTCTGCCTCCCATATTCTACTGTCCCATGGCTGCCTCCCATGCTCCGCTGCCCAATAGCTGTGCCCCAGATCATGCTTGCCATGTCCCGGGCTGCCCCGCCTGGCTCTCGCTGCCTCCCGTCCTGACTCACTGCTGCACGCTCATCACATCAAACTTTCACACAAATTGGCCTCAGGGTGCCCCCCTCCCCCCGAGTATGCAGGTCCCCAGCCTTTCAGGTGTTCACGATATAGGTGAAAACAGGTGTTTACACACTTACGTCTGCTACTCTTAAACTTTGGTGCTACATTTTTTTTTGTATTTAAGATGTTTACAAAAGCTGGAGTGGGGATGCCTTAGCTGATAGAACCGCTCATTATCTTTAGCCTAGGTTACTTTATCTAATGCTGTATTATAAACAGGTGTATAGATCTGTTTGTAATATATGCTTATTATTCATATGAACCCACAGTTGTTGGGGTGGGAGAAGACATCTTGAAGATGTGAAGATAGTTTTCCCCGCCCTCCCCGAATGCCAACTGCAACAAATTACCGCACGGTGTTTGATCGATCCAGAGTGAACCATGATAGTCCAATACCAGCTCCATGTTATCCGACAATATGAATGTTTATGGGGATCTTGGTAATGGTAATGCATACATGAAGAAATGTCTACCGTGAAGGTAGCAAATGACCTCTCAAAATTCACCAAATGCCTATACTACTGAAGCAATGCGAGGCTAAACAGTCTAAAGAGTATGACTTTATAATAAAAGTCAGGAAAAATATCCTCCCAATCTTTGCAGGATTTGACGTAAGCGTCTTAAACCACCTGTTTGTTTGTGACGTCATGAATAATGCCTGTCACGTCTCTGCTTAACCTCGTCGCCATTCACAATGGTCACTTCCGGTTCATGTCTACCATCTCGTTCTCAGACTCTGTAGCCCCCTGTCTCTCCATCTACATCTCTTTGTGGGCTTCCCTGGCCAATATTGAAGGGCAATTCAAACCCAACTCTCTGACTCCCTCTGTCTCCATCTACCTTTGACTCTGGTTGTCTATATTTGTCTGTCCCTTGCTATCTGTCTCTATTTGTTTGGCTGTATCCTTCCGTCTGCCTCATGCATCCTGTCTCTCTACCCCTCTCTGTCCAGGGATGTCTGTCTCTATCTCTCTGTGTCTCTATACCAGCCCTTGACTGTCTGTCCCATCTGTCTAAGTCAGTCTATGCTTGTGTACCCTTCTCTCTGTATCCTACGTATCCCACTGGGCAGAAAACCTATTTTCAACGTTTGCAAACGTTTTTTTTTTTTTTTTTAGGTTTGCGTAAAAAACGTTTTTATTCCGTTTTTTTTTTCAATCTTCCTTTTTTACCTGAAATGAAAACGTTTATATAGAACGTTTAAAAAACGTTTTTTTTTGTTTTTTTTTGGTACATGTTTTGACGTTTTTCTGACATTTAACACATTTTAATGCCAAGTGGGATACATGTTACCTCTAGAACTGTGGTTACATTTCCTTGTACACATGTTCCTCCTGTACACGCCCTTCCCATTCCCACATCAGGTATACACAGTGACAACAGGTACAGACACTGACCCCCTGCTCCCCCCAGGTAGTGGCGGACCTGGAGGCAGGAGTACGTTGGGGGAGGTGTTGAATATGGACGTGTGTCCGCAGGCTATGGAGGCTGGATGTCAGGTGAGGGACCTCTACATCTCATAACGCGGGCCGTGGGAAACTTTCTCTGTACACACCTGACTGCTCATTAGGCTACACACACAAAAAAAAAACAACAAAAAACATCAACATTCATTTTGTCTTCTTAACTAAAAAACAATAATTGTACTGAGTTTTTCATTTGGCTATGAAATTTTAGATAGAAAATCAATTTAATTCTTGATTTTCTCAAAAATGCAATCTGACTTCAACCTTGTTTGTTTATATGCTAGGTCGGGTGACGTGAAACCCACATCATTGTCTTGGTTTCGGGATACCTTATGCTAATGTAACATTCCAACCCTAAGAAGTAAATATTATGAGTATGAAAACGTTCAACGCGCCATTTAAAAGTCTAGAGGCGCTGGGCACTGTATAGTATAGTGCTTATCTGAACAGCTGTGACCTGACTGGTGAAGATGTCTTGTACTGTCCGTATATTAATTCTATTTGAGAATCAGACATTGACAATGGACTCTTAATTCAGGCAGGATTCTCAGCTTCCATTCATTCTAGTGCCACTGTGCAGTATGAGTGTACAGCCCAAACTAATGATGTCCTTTTGGTGAACAGGAGTTTTATTAGATTCATATCTTAGTGGTGCCGGGTGCCTCTGGCACGGCTCGAAAGGGCCTACACACAGAGAGTTATGAAATTGCCATCGGACTAAACATCGGACAAACTCTGAGAGTTTTTGGTCTGAAATGCTGTCAACAAATCCCTTCACATTATCAAACACTATTACACTTTTTGGTGGGGGTCAGTCGTTACTTTAAAAAGAAAGGAAAAGAAATACGGGACAATGTGATATTTGTTCATTTATCAACACAGGTCAGGTTTCAGTCCATAAGATATGGTACCAGGTCTTCGGTCATATTGCCCTTTTTCATTAACATTTAGAATATACTGTGTGAGAAGTCGTCATACTAATTGTCTTACAGATATCAGCGTCCAATGAATCTGACAGGTCTCAGAATGTTAATTCTCATAGAAAGGTGCAGGTTCAGAGATCATGTCTACATCTATAGAAAGGTCATGTAATTAGCCATATCCACCAGCCACACACCATTGTACCTCTTCCACGAAGGGCCTACTAGTATACTGACATGGTTTATGAGCGTGGGGCGTTTGTCACTGGGAACAATGCCAGGGTTAAGGACGTTATCACAGTAGGCATGGTGCCTTGATGGCAAACGGTCTTGTTGTAGTGACCAAGTATTATCGTTCAAAGTCTCTACAGCGCGTTCAAGAACAACGATTTCAACCTCTGTACACCATGGGGTGTGAAATAAAAGAGGGGCGGGTATGTAAAGCAAAACCAAAATTATTGAGTAGGCTTACCTACAAGTGTAGTCCAAGATTGCAGTATAGGATTCAGCAACTTTGTGAATAGGAGGACACAGGTAATTTTGTTGACGACAACGAATAGGCTAAACATGGTTTTCAGACAACAAATGGCAAGACATCACTTGCTTCACTCTTGAACGTTTGTCAATATGATGACATATTTTGACATTGCTGCAGTGGTATTGGATATATACTGTATATGCTATTTGAACTACAACGAACCATTTAGCTGCATAAAAATGCCAAAATGCAAATATTTCATAATGTCTTTAAATGCAGAGAAGTGAAATAAGTTTGGAATAACCCGGAACCTTGAATCAACCAAAGGGAGTTTGGAGTACAAATATGTAAGCAAGAATCCCAGCAGACACCGATTGCAGATTTGGGCGAATTCCTAATCTTTGAACATCGGCTATATATATATATATATATATATATATATATATATATATATATATATATATATATATATATATATATACTGGCACAAACTGCTGAATCTTCATCCTTCATCCAAAAGGAGACCTCTTCCACAAGTAATTGGTGCTGCCATCCACAAGCCATGCCCATGCTGTAGGATCGAGGTATCCCTGGTATGGTCCCTACATCCTGAGGTCTTCATGTAGCCTGCTGTATGTACCAGCAGTCACTGTCAGCAGG
Organism: Acholoe squamosa; assembly: GCA_949317995.1. NCBI lineage: Eukaryota > Metazoa > Annelida > Polychaeta > Phyllodocida > Polynoidae > Acholoe > Acholoe squamosa. The sequence continues at coordinate 45,741,571 of OX439048.1, forward strand.
CTAAATCCCATACTGACAGTGTGACAGTGTGAGCTGTCAGTGTCAGTGTCACTCTCTGAGTATGAGTTATGTAGGTTACTGCTATCACTCATCTCCCACTCCCTAACACAGTACTTGAAGACCATTGTCATGTTGTGCCTGACCCTCTGTATGCAGTAATGGCTACCATACATTAGAGCAGGCATCCATGCAGAGTATATACGGACACACCTCTAACACAGCCTGTCTCAAAGCCCTCTCACACCTGTCTCTGTCATGATTCAAGGACGATACTATGTCGATGTCCTTGGGCATCTCGTATGGTAAAAACTGAAAGTTTGTAAAGAAACAAAAAATGTTTGCACTCTATGATTTCTATACTATGGAGTCAGTGACTCTTCCTCAGTGCAGACCTCTCCATGTACTTACTGGGTTCTTAATACCTCCCTATGTATGTATAGTGTCACTACCATGATGTCTATCGCTGTAATAACGGACCAGGCCAGCTCTAACTATTCACAAGTGCCAAATAAGGCCCCATAAATCATATCTCAAGGTGAACATTAAAACACAGCCTCATAGTAGCTAGATCCCCCCCCCCCCGCCATGTTCAACAAGATTTACCTGGGGTGGTTCGTCTCACGATCCCTGAGAAGGATAATTGGTAGAACTTGGACCTTCTCTCATCGTGCCAAGTGAACAAGGGACAAGACTAAGTCTACATGGCTGCAAGCATGTACTTTTCCCAGTGCGAACAGAACATTGAATCAACATTAGTCAATGTTGAATCAAGCTTGAACGTAAAAAGCAAAATAGTTATCTAAAATCAGAAAGTAACTCCCCATGTGGAGAGTCTTAGTCAGATTCAATATGAGCGTTGTATATACAATGCCCAGGAAGCTATGTTTTAGCGAACTCGTCATTTAGCCATCAACTAAATTGGACAGAAACTATTCGTTCTAAAATCTAAAATCATAGATCATAAGAGGAAGCTCATTCTACCAAGTTCATGTTGATAGAACCAAGGCACTCCAATATCACTTTAACAGTGATAGTGAAAGTGGGCTTGTGGTACAAATGCACTGCAGCCATGTGCATTGCCATTACAGGCTGACTATGTGACATGTGTATCAATATAATATTGGTATGGCACCAGCGTGTAAAACAGCTACTCTGTCCCATACCAGTGGAACCATGGGTATAGAGCATGCGCGCCAACTTGAGTCGTTCTCCATGCAGAGGTTGTGGAGAGAAGGGTGGGAGAGTGTCAGTCACTGTAGTCCCATGTCTGCTTTGAGCCCATAGGGTTGCACTGTGTCAGCAATGTTCCATGTCTGCTTTGAGCCTAGACGGAACCATCGCTAAAGGAGCGATGGTATGCGGTGGCACTGGTGTTGTGGTGGTGGAACTTTCAGAGTAGTTTCCCAAGCCCCCAATAAAAACTGGGTCCCTAGTCTTAAGTGGGGTTGGTCTTTGATATCTTAGCTCTAGGACCTACCTACTTGTTGTGTATTGTTTTGAAATATAAACTCATATGACATGCCTTTGCTTTTTTGTAACTTGATATCTGGGGCCCAGGAAGACTAGGCTTAGCCCTCCGCAGACTCAGTGGACATCAATTGCTGGGCCTCTGAATGAATATATCAGGGCCCAGTTAGATGGGTACTTTGAGCCTACTGTCAAGCAGTCTGTACCAATATGGTGGCCCCAAGGGTGACCTACCCTTTACTATAGTAGATTCTACCCTGGCTCTATATTTAGATCCAGTTCTGGCCCTTGGTAGAGATTGCATGCGTGCATGGACCTTGGCTTGTGTCTACCTCTCTCCTTCTCCCAACACCCTACACTCAGCCACATGCAAAGTGTCCCTTCTGCATTTTTTGCGGCCTGGATTTGAGGCACTTGGACGCCACAGCTGTCTGGGAGAACACTCTGTGTCCTTTAAATGTGTATCTAGCATGAGATGACTCCTCTATACTATAGGGCATGTGGTTTATATTTGTGTTTGTAGGGCCTTGTTATATGTAGTGTATATTATATGCATTGGGCACAGAGTGAAGATATGTATAATCAGCAATGATAAGGTTAATGTTGGCTTCTTCATTACACCCCGTGTGATATATTGTTAACTCCCCAGCAAATTGTCGTGAGTCCTCGTTAACCTGTGTGAAGTGGCTCACACATGTCGCTAGATGGAACACGACGTCATTATAGCACAAGATCACCAGGAATAGCAATTGCTATGCCAAGTGAGTCTAACACACAGTGGCGAAAGATGACGGAATAGGTTATCACTCAAAAAGGAGTCACCATTGATGACCAATCATGGCGACAGATGATGACAATTTGCTGGGTCAGGTCTGTCCCGACACAAGACTCCTCATATAGCACTACAGTGCAATAGTTAAACGTTAAATCTGTATTTCTGTAATTCTTTTGTGGGGTAAATAGATATCAACTAAAATAGCATGCTTTGTGCATTTTGTTGTTTCAATGTACATCAATCTCAAAGAACATGCCGTCACCCCTAGGTCACACGTGTAGAGACTGTCCCTCCAGGGGATGGTGGTGTTGGCTGATGTAGTGGGGCTCTAAACCTGTGGGCAATATAATATATCAGAATGATATGTAAACTTACAAAATACTTGGAAAATCAGGAAAAGAATCATGGAAATATAAATTATGAATCAGAGAATTCTTTTTAACTTTGAGAAGCAGTAAATTTAGTAAGGAAATCACCCCTATTTAAGATAAATGGATGAATTAGAAAACCAGGGATCGGTAGTAGGGGCCCCAATTGGACCATTATCTTATCGCTTATCTGCGATCTTCTCAAAACTCTTCACATGTGACCATATACTGCTGAATGAAGAACTCAGCCTTAGGTAGCCCTGAAAAGTACCCTATGTCAATGCAGTGTAGATGAAGGAATGAATGAATACATAAGGTAATATGTATATAAACAAAATAGTAAAAAGATAGCATTTAAGGTATGTAAACTCCATATATATTGACAGAAGGCACCTCTCCAATTAAAACATATATAATTATGATAACTGCACCCACATACGACCTTGTTACTTTATCAGGGTAGTGCCAGGTTAACCTGCACTGTTAAAAAATTCCATAGAACCATTGTTAAATTTTAAGGGTTTTCACTGTTATTTCTATTACAATGAAACACCCTTAGATTGAGTGATGGTGCAGTGAATCTGTGTAAAAACACTACAGGACAGTACCATTATTTCTTTAACAGTGAATCTTTGTCTTTTTGGAAGTTTCATATCTTCCCACTAGGTGGCCTCAGGCTCACTTTGAGACTTTCTACAATGTCATAGATACTAAACAGACCAAACTGTCACAAAATTCAAAGAGCTTTCACTTTGATTCATGCACCATGTTATTAAACTGCAAGTATATTTCATTATTTTCAGTATGAGAAATCTGTGAAACTACAATCTATCTCAATGGTGCAAAGGGGAGTAGCAGAAGTATCTTAGACACCCATTTAGTGAGAATAGAAAAAGATACATAGGCATACCACTGCAGTTCTTAAACTAGCCGGCAGGCGTGGCGCAGTCGGTAGCGCGTCCGCTCACGGGCCGTAAGGTCGTGGGTTCGGTTCCCGGCCCTGCCAGGGCACAGTGGTGGTTCCAAACATCGCCGTAAGGTGTCGGTTGAGTTCCTCCCTGCTCTGGCTAGGCTGTGCTGGAAAGTCTCTCGGCGGTCATGGCAGACAAATGACTTAAAACAGGCCTGTCCATCTCTCACTATGCCTATGTAGTGATGGATGTTAAAGAACCATTGCCTCGGTAAATGTGTAGGGGCGTGCTTTCTATCTTCCCATAGATTCGGTCACCATCATCCCCCCTCCCCATTAGACTAGGGTCCGGGCAACTACGCCACAAGGGCAATCTCACTTTGGTGTGGATACAACCTGCGGGACCTCTCACCCTTGAGTGTCGGCCGTAAGGAAGGCACGAGGTGAGATAAAATTCAAGCGAGCGTTCTTAAACTATATCACAAGTCATAGGTATCTATGTTCTTAGATTGTGACTCTATCAATGAAATGACGTGTCTTCCAAAGACTCATTCATAATCATAATGATTCTGTTGTCCTGGCACTAAGATATCCTGATGAATTGAATGTGGAGCCAAAACATATATGAAGATAATAAAGTCCATTGTGGATTTATCCTTAGAATGGCATATCATATGCTGAATATTCATATGAAAAGCCAATTTTGGATGACATTTAAGCCAAAACAATGTGTAATTAATTACCCTTAGTCATTGTTTTGAAATAACATTGAAAGTCTGTCAAAAATACAGTGAGTCATTGTTTAGAAATAACGGTGAAAGTCCGTCAAAATTACGGTGACTTTTAAAAAACGGTGACCGTTAAAAAAACAATGAAAGATTGGCACCCGTTGTTGCCAATGATTCTTTGTTTTTTCCACGGAAGATTTTTAACAGTGTGGCTAACCTAGGTGAATCGCAGCGTGTAGTGTAGGTACAAACGCAGGCAGCTGGTCAGTCAAGTGTCAGGTATACCTCCCATACAGTCATAGTGAAAGTGGCATCTGCAGCAGAAAAGTGTTTAAGATAGTTTACGCGAATTTTGATAAAATACATCACCGTGGTTAGATATACACAAAACTTGGCCACCTCTTGTTATGAACGAATTATCTAGGGCAGGATCATGCAGGAATTCGAGATTTGGCAAAAATCATTTCACTATTATAAATGCAGACAGGACCATTATAGGTTATGGTCCTGTCGAGACAAATGGAATCAAATGTAACTGTGTTGGCAAGGTGTAGGCGAAGAGATAGATATTTGATAACATAAATCCCCAATTCGTGTCTGGTGGGTGCTAGGTTCTACCAATTATCTTAGATCTACGACCTAGTTCTTGAGCACTTGTAAAACAATAACAGGAATCAAAACCATTTGAACTTCCTGTTTACAATAGTTCTAACACCCACAAGGGCTAAGGAGAGACCAGGCCTCCTGCACATTTAACTTTCAAAGAAACCAATTTATCCAATTTTTATTTGTACCACCTTAAGGAGGATTAAGGACGATTCAACATGGCAATCCTACAGCATATTATGAGCAAATGACTGCCCTTCGCCAGCTATTTAGATGTGATAATTGACTTAGTATGTGTAACGCATGCATAGATCGTGACCATAGACCCAGTTATTCAATGTATGAAACATATAATATATAAAAAACACATCTTCCCGAGGCAATGCAAAGATACCGTAACACACATGGTGAGGCCAAATAAAAAGGAAATGCGTGTTCCACGTTACCTGACTCGGCCTAGCAATACAGGGCCAATCATAGAATTTTGTAACCGATTTTGACAAAAGTCTTTATTTATTTTTGGTCATTATGTGGAAATGTTTTGTTTTATCCTATCCCAATAGTCATTGGTTGTAGATCAATATTGACCATATATATGAGTCAATAGCCATGAATGGTCCCTAAATCACTTACACCCTGTAGCATGTAACACACCTTTTTGGCCTGACTGTCCATAGTAGTGAGTAGTTGGTGTTAGAATCGCAACCTGTAGTAGAGGAGTGCTAGTGGTGGGAACCTGTGTGGCTGATCCCCCCAGGCACTCCCAGGAGCAGTGAAGGTATGCTCAGAGCAGGACTGGCCAGGTGTTACACCCACCCTCCTGCACCTAGCGCCATATCATGGCACTAGTAACCACCAGAATGACCCCGAACTTGCCACTCTTCAAGCATATCTTTTATACTAGAAATATGCACCCTGTGCTTGAAGAGCAAGTAGTATTTCCTGTTCCTGTCTACTTCAAATGAGGCATGGGCCACTTTCATGCAAGCCACATTGGTTTACCAGCTGGCCTTAGCTGGTACATCTGGGCCTATCAGTGCCGTACCCTGGTAAAGCCACTGGGAAGTGATCCACCGTGTTAACCTGGTCGGCTTGGTTTGGTTTGGTTGATTTTACCTCCACTAATACTACTTAAAAATTGGCAGAGTTTCTGTGGTTTGCAGACATTAAGTCCTTTGTTTTCTGTTTGGACAGGTATTTCAAAGCTGCATGTCCAGACAGCCAGACGGGTATTTATATGCTGCTTGCCTGACACAGCAGTGACTGAATCTATGAATGACCGAATCTATGAGATGAATGACCGCATCTATGAGTAGGGGTGAGTGGGCAACCACAATCGGGGCTTCATTCCCCTATTCTTCTCAAAGGATGGCAAGTGTTCTTTTATTTGCCTGGTCCCACAGGCAGGGCCAGACAAACCACGGTCTTTGATCACTCAGACATGGTTCAGTGAGGGGGAATCCCATGACAAAAGACAAGCAAGAAAGCCCAGGGCTAAGCATATGGACACCAGGTGCCCACATGCTCACCCCAAGACACAAGAAACCCTAAGTTTGTCGCCTTTTATGAATGCCCACTGTTAGTATGGAAGGAGATTTCTCCTTATGACTCCCAATAAAGTTATTCTGCTCTTCCATGCCCTCACATGAAGGTCCCCACTCCACAGGGGGAACCTGGTCGGTTAGCGGGAAAGTGTCCATAATGGGAGTTCAATTTAGCCTACTCTCACTATGCTTTGGTGTTTCCTTTATGGTGGGACCCTGAGGGCTTATACCTCAGGGCACCAGAGTACTATCCTTCCAGCTCCAGCTCACACCTCAGGATTCTAGACTAGATGCCACGTCTCAATCTCAGCGACTGGCAGCAATAGATATATAACAGCATGTCTGAAAACTGTTAAAATGTATTCATCTCTTTCGATTCATAACCAAATATATTTTACTTATCCAAATAATTAACAATGCCATGTTAATGTAGCATTGACCGGACTATTGTTTCCAATGAGAACATTCGGTCAAATGAAATTAAATAACTTTCTTGTTATCAAATGACAAGGAAGGCCTACAAAGGATTAAGGTAGCTGTCCAGGAAGTCTGCAATTAATTGCATTTGATCAGTAGCACAAAAAGAGACACCCACTTGGCAAAAACACGTTTTTTTTTTCAACCAAATAAAAACATCTTTTTGAGTACATGTTTTGACGTTTTTGATATTAAACACTTTTTGGCAAACTTGGGAACCAAATTAAAACGTGTTTTTATTTCACGTTAGAAATGTTTTTTTTCTGCCAAGTGGGCACTGAATATAGACAGAGTAGATAAACTTGTACATGTGCACCAAACTGCATGGCTGGGGTATCTTTGTCACATGGCCTTACATTGACAACTATCGATAGCAGCCTTACTGACTTAAGGTCAAACAAAGACCCCAAACTGACCTTGTTCTTCAATGGCCTTGCCCTGGGTAACCTTGACCTCCTTGCTGGGTGGGTGTGGGAGTTGGTTGTGACGGTCAGGTAAGGTGAAGGTGTGTCAGGTGTGGGGTGTGGACATAGATGGAGTGGACAGCCCAGGTGAGAACAGCAGGTGTTTGGTGCTGGTCATTTGGCACCAAGGTGGATGGGTTGACGAGTGGCCTAATTGGGCAAACATGTTTGGAAACACCTTCTATGTAATGCATCCAAAAAGATTCTTCAGTGAATAGAGGGAATGTCTGATTGTTTGAAAATGAATCTCGCTTCTGTCCCACAGGGTGAGTTACAGTTTTCCTTTTTGTGACACTACACGTTTTGTGACACCACAAGTAAGTAGTCGTCTAATTCTACACACAAAGGTCAGTTCAGTGTATTTGATTTGTTTGCCTGTAGCGGGTTATTAATAGAAACAATCAGCAGCACTTACCCCTCATTCAGAATAGGGTGTCCAGCAATAGACAGATCATGCACAACTGTAGCAAGCATTATGCATAGCCACACAGGTGGTATGCACTTCATTTTTGTGGCAACGGGTAGGCCATGTTATTTTGATAACTTGACTTTGCCAAAAGAAATCTCGCCGGCCGATACCTTATCCAATTGAATGGCCTTATGTGCTAATGTTTTAGAACGCGTTCTTCTCAGCGAAGCTCCGCATGGTGATTGAATTGAGATCCCTTCGGTGGGCCTGCTGGGCTTACTGCTGACAATAACACAATGCTGTAAAAGTAAGTACACCACCATCTCATCTGGTCTACTAAATTCAGTGCTCAGTGTCTTCTGTGGGCTTCCCTAGCCCACTTAAAATGGTCTATACCTTCTCTTTGCTATCCCCTCAGGATGTGTGTGGTGCACATATGCGCGACCACTGACACATTCCTCTGCGAAAATGTAGTAATGTTATTCACGCCATGAATATGACCTTAGCTGTCGAAATGGCGTTAAAAATCTAATACTCACTCACCCTTCTGTGAGCTTTAGGCCGAATTTTACTCTAAGCAATTGCAAGTTTCTCTCGAAACACCCCAGCCCTTTGGCTATGCAGCTATGTACATTGTATATTTCACACAGTGGCTGTGACGGTCAGTTGAGGTGAGGGTGGAAGGTTTGTGTTAGTGGTCAGTTTGTGGTGACCTCAGGTGAAGGTGAGAGGGTGGTATACTGAGCTGTGTGTGGTAATAGGGGTGATGATAGGTGATCATTGTGGTCAGGCTGCATGACCACCCCTTCCCAATCCCCTCTCCTCACGCCTGTGGTCATTTGGTCACCAGTCAGGGAAGTAATTTGTATCACATAATTACCCTGTCCCCTGTTTCAGCCTGAGGGCCTTTGTTCAGTCTCGTCCGGTCGGGATTCTAGGGAATACCCTCTCTCGTGTTTGGGGATTGTGGGTTCCCATATTCTGGGGAATATTTTTATGCATGATACCTGCCTATATTTTACCACTACAGACACCAGCGACCAGAACTACTTTTACAAATAAACGCTGGTTACCATAGACAACTCACACTAGTGATCGTGCTGGGGCCAGATTGGTATTTGCTTGGTATGTGGACATTCAAATATTTAGATATTACTAGCAAAAATGTACCTGAACAATGTTGCCAAGGTAAAGCCTTGATCACTGGACCTCCCACATGCCATGCCAACTTGCTACCACTGTACTACAGATTCTGATGATGATTGGTCTTTAATAGGTTATCATGTCATTTTTATTATGGGATAATCCTTATACATTGTATACCTACAGCCAGGAGAATATGTCACTCCCTTGGTTGTTGGAAAATTGATTGCCTGGTTACCTCAGTCAGCAGAACAGAGGTCTTTACATTCAGGATGGGATCAATCCTAGCCCCAGTTGACATTTCGTAGTTGAATCGAGCCTGCTGGTTCTAGTGAGAGGGGGAGACTGAGGGTGGGATATGTGGCCTGTGGACGTCTAGAGCATTCACCATCAAAGATTAACTAAATCCTAACACAGATATAAATAATCCACATCCTCCCTGCGGCAGCCTCCCATTGACTCTCCTCAGTATACCAACATTATCTATAAACCACATTTTCTACCACACACCACATATTAGCCTCCAATTAATATATTTTTAATCCACTGCCCATACAAGTGAACCAAGGCGTTACAGAGTTCTTGGCAAGGTGTAATCATTAAGACGAGTATGCCGCAGGGTGAAAACTGATGCCTTACTATGCATATGTAATATAGTAAAGGAGTCTTGATATTTTGATGGTGCAGGTGGGGGTACAGTGATGTGCTTATATTGTTTATCCATGCATTGAAGATTACGATGGAATACAGAAAAGTGTCATGCGTACATTCTATGACATGTATCCCTTACACCACTCTAGGAAACGGGTCAAATGAGGGGAGAAAAGGTTAACCTAATGGCTAAATTACATACATGTGTGTTTCAATGAACCTACTAAGAGCAATGAACTATCCTACGATTCTCAATTGAATATAAATACCCATGGATTTTGATATACAAACCATGTTTGTTCGGTTTGATGTGTGTGTGTGTGTGTGTGTGTGTGTGTGTTTGTTACATAAATTATTGAGTTCTGAAATGCATGGAGTCCCTTGTGGATTATTGTAGGTAGGTGGTGAGATGAAGTCATGCATAATTGTACAGAGGCGGACTAAGGCTGAACCTACGGGTTCAGTTTCTATATGGGTGATCAGTCACTGTCTGCAGGTGTCGACTCAGTCTAAGGCGGAGGCTGGCCATTTTTCTCATTTATCTTACTCTGAACATGTATGACTGATAGGCATATAGAAACAACACATACATTTTTACTACTTTAGGTTATCACACTGATTGTGGTGACTCTTTTTCCTAAACGCGATAGCTTTTACGGTTATATTGATTTTTTTGTATCAGAGATGTTTTTTGAGGTTGAGACAGTGTAATTAGATTTCTGAGATAACACTTCATTGTAATTATATAGAATCAGGTTAGGTCTGTTATAATAGTTTGCAAAACATGTCTTTAGACAATCCTCTGCAACGTTCAAGTAGGGGAATTCCACGTAGAAATGTTACCCTTCCCCTGAAAGATCCAGAAATTTCAAACGTATTTTGCCTCCCCCACAAGTGCCCCTTTAGAATTTTACCTGTAATGAAATGCGAGTTGATGCCGAAAATAAGGAGGGAATGGTGTTTTAATCTTTAATCAACCTTGAACTGATTGAAGTGAATAACTTACCCAGTGGTTGAAGTGGTGTATGTGGAGTGTGCAAAGGTGAACTGTGCACCCTTGCTTCTGGAATATACGGAAGGTCTCCACAATGCTGTTATTCCAATAAGTAAACGACCTAATCTGTAGTGTTTTAGTTTGAAACCATCATCAGCCAACCTATGACCACACAGTCTGGACCAGTCTGTAGTGTTGCATACATCACTAGTTCTAACAGAGTGGACATACAGAGTATATCAGCTTTAAATCAATACCTGCTGTATTGATAAATACAGCAGCCAGCCCTGAAATTTCCACCCAGAAATGACACATCCTACGGCTGAATAGAGAACATATATGAATCAGCATTTTGATTTCAGTACATGTGCACCAAAGTCGTATAGAATTTATTTTCTGGTGTAGCTAACGTACAATGACTGAAAGAACATGTGGTATGATAATCATGGCATCCACCATATATTTAAACTCTACTCAGGCTATAATACACTAAGTGATGTTCCACATTGTACTAGAACATGTTGGTTGTGTAAGAAAGTCAGTAAACATCCCCATGTGCATGAACAAAAGCCTATACATTACAGCATTTATATGCATAGAGAACCTTGGCTGACAATGTGCCACAGAGTTTGTTTGGGTCAAAGTCCTTGGTCCACTTTCTAAGTGTATAATATCAACTTAACTACCACGCAGCTAAAACTTTCACCCCCCTTTCTTGCTTCTGTGTTAAATCTTTTTATATTTTCACGAGAATGTTTGATGGAAGAAAATATATGAAAATCAGAAAAACTGTAAAAAGTGTAAAATAGCTTAACAAGCTTAACATAGATCTATGAGGTCATACATCCTGTTTAAAGATCCCAGATGATAATTGAGATATGATTTTATTATTGGAACTTGGCGAAAATTAGAGTTGACAAAGATTTCAGTGAGTTTTTGACAGGTCCACACCAAGGCCTGGCATTGGTAGATAGTAGTGTATACCCCCCCCCCCCCGTCCCTTGTCACCTGTATGGTGTGGAGGCAGCGTAGAGCCCCCATCATGTTGTCAGGTGAGAGGACGTGGTTGTCAGCACACCTTCGTGTCTCACCTGTCACCTGGTCTCAAACCTATCTAATAATTTGAGGCTCCGTCTGAGCCAGGTGAGGGACGCGGGGCGCACCAGGCGGCCTGCCCGGGCTGTCCACCCCGCCACCCGGCCACGGATACCTGTAATCTGCGGTCTCTGCACCCCCCCCCCCCCCAACACAACACTGTGTGCGGGCAAGGGAGGTGAGGGTAGGGGCTGCGTGTGGAGACAGGGAAACATCGTAAGGGGAATGTAAACAAAGAAATAGAAGACCTTTATGTCATTTTTGGTGGTGTAACATGATATCCATGTAATGATGTATGATATTTCCCTTTTTGTCTCGTCAGATCACAAAAATGTTAAAAATGGATCCTTCGTACTGCCGTCTATGTATTCTGGTTATCGACTTAGTGACTGTTAACCTGCTGAGTGTGATATCAAAATATACACCTGTAAATGAAATAAAACTACACTTATGACGGATTTTATCTGGGAAACCAAGCACATGGTCAAATCTGATATATATATGTGTTTTGGAGGGACAAGCGAGGCAATAAGAAAAAAAAGAAGAAATATCCTTCAATTGACAAGTATGGGTGAATTTCATAATGTCGGAACTGCTCTAGTATCAATTGAATTTAAAAGTGCAGTGTGATGTCACAGACATGGCAAGGCGTTCGGTGTGTTGAGATAAGTCGTTACAATGTCCACCCGTCACCAGCACAAAACGCCACAAATTGGGTCCTGTCACTCTCATCGAACGCACCTCCTAGGCACACCGGGACGGGACTGATAGTGAAATACCTATTACTTACCCCCATCACTCAAAGTGTCTAGATAAGGGTTATAGGCATGGGGAACGGGAATATAACTTATTGTGTGCCATTTCACTACTATAGTGAGCATTCTGTGTTGCATCATTATTCAATATGATCAGATAGGATTGCTTCCATTAAACTTATGGATTTCATATTTCACATCTACATTATATTGCTAAAGTCTCTATGGAAATAATGTTTAAATGTTTAGGCATTTAACACTTCCAAATCAAAGAATTTTCCCATAAAAGAAGTTTCTAAAAATACTTCTAGCATCTTTGGACAAAAGAAAAATAGATCCTGGACATAGGCCCTACCTGCCCTTTAATAATAGATAACTTTAAAGTATAGTTTGGCACCTCTATTACATGTAGTAATACATTGTATGCATTATTCAGTGTGTTTGAAATAGACGGTTTCTCTATTGTGATAGACATAGCCTACTGCCCTGCCACCTTCAGAACCATCACCCCATCCAAGAACACACACCCTATCACTTTGAAAACCACAGGAGACACCAATGCCCGTATGTCCCCACATGTCCATTTGTCGTCATACTGGCTGACTGCAGCCCTAGCGAGTAACTCGCTCGGTCTGCATCCGTGCATCATGCCCATGCACTCACAAAGGGTTCACACGATGCATGGATATAATGCTGGCAAGTAGATTCGCCGTTACTATTGGTGCATCATGAAGACGAAGGATGATGAGTCTGTGGGCATCATGCGGCGCTATAAGGGAATAATGGCAGTGGTTACAGGACAAGGGGCCGACAAAGGCACCTTGCGTGTGTCTAGGCTTCCTGGCCTAAGCTGAACTTTAAGGTCAGGCCTATAGACAGAGGTTTGGCGGCCTATAGACACACAGACACCACACATGTATAGGCACCTACTCAAACACACCATTGCCACTCGTAAATGGTCATTTTTTGGACAACTGTGAACTTATAAATACACTTAAAAAGTTAGTTATATCTACTCGTATTGTACATTTTAGTGTCACATTGAATATCCTTGAATTACTATAGATAATGTCTAGGGTCATACCAGAGGTGGCGTGTCAAGGCCTCCAATAGCTGGAACATTGCATGCATGTGCTACACGGGTAGTATAGAACACAATTATGTTTGCAGTTTCTTTTTTTTTCTCTCGAGACATATGCCAAATATAATGGGAACATTTGTGTTGCCTAAGGAATCGCTACTTGTAGACATACAAGAAGGGAATAGATTATCATCTTAGAATAGCGCAACACCTTTAGACAATTACCTGGCAATGTTATCAGTGACATTCAAAACTCAACCCAATTGCATCTGACGGTGAATTGTTTATTTCTACGCCCAACCGTCTTCCCCTCCCCTCCCCCAAACCTTTAATACATATATGTAGATGAAAAATATTGTGGAAGATTGACCGTGATTCCTTGATACAGCATTTTTGAACTGGTATGAGACATCGGTGCAATTGCAGTGGCTATATATCAATTAATCCATTTATGAGTATAATTGAAATGTGATTAGGTTTGTGGGGCACGCGCTTTGAAGGAACTATTGGATAATCCGGGTTGGCTGCATTGTAAAGACCATAATAGATCATATACATTGTCACCTCACAAGTTAGGGGTCAGACAGACGCTGCCCCTAACCCCTCTATACATGCATCACCCTGGGATGCATCATGATAGGTGCAAGGGGAGTCAGTACCTCAACCAATAGCAGTCTGCACCATGCATTGCCTTTTGGGAACAGATCAATGGGAAAACTGCATCATGCCTTGGGGCCACACTGCATTTGAATGAAAAAAATGTGTCATGTAACCCGGCCCACTATGTAAAGTGTACCTAAATTAACCAATTATTAGTAATTACATATTCTCTCACCACGCCACCTGCCATTACAGCATGTTAGTATAATATGTAATCATCATAAAAAAAACAACAGAAGGTAATCACACCATAGTGTCTCTGGTTGTTTCCATCTCCATATACAGCCAAAGGATATGTATCTTAAGAACTTATCTGTGAATTCTGGGTACTCTTAAGGTCTAAGCTGGAAAATATCTCATCTACCTAACATTAATTTCCAGACAAAGTAACATAAAGCATATAATTTTTGGCCTCATCTCCACTTTACCCACGGGTATGTGGATTCTGCAGTGATGTTGATATATTGACAAAGCAGTCACCTCCCAGAAAATTGTTGTCATCTGTCGCCATGATTGGTCATCAATGGTGACTCCTTTTTGAGTGATAACTCATTCCGTCATCTTTCGCCACTGTGTGTTAGACTCACGTGGCATAGCAATTGCTATTCCTGGTGATCTTGTGCTATAACGACGTCGTGTCCATCTAGCGGCATGTGTGAGCCACTTCACACAGGTTGACGAGGTCTCACAACAATTTGCTGGGCTTATTTGAAGTAAGAATATGTATAACTGCCCTACTTACACTGTTAGACTGGGTCAAGGGTTTTGCAGTAGATCGCTTCTATTTTTGGAAAACAGTAGGAGTTGCTGTTAGTACAAATGCTATGTCACGATGTGGATCGCCCTGTACCAAGTACAATGGTCTCTATAGCCCATTTAGAATTGGGACTGAGAGTGTATGTAACGGCAAAGCAAATTACAAACAAAAAAAAAAAAAATAACAAAGTGTTCTAACCCATCTCTGTTGTCAGTTTTTACTTGGAGGCAATGGCTTCACCCATCAAGGTGTAGAGGGTATTATAGCAGCGACAGAAATTGTGCTGTGCTACCTACCTATAGAACATGATCCTACAGCTGTCCTGAGTTACCGGGTAGGATGTACATCCTTTTAAGTGTGTAAAGTGAGTTTACATCCTGTTAATGGCCGCTTTATGGGGCGCCTCTTACTGAAGGTGGCGTTCACGCACATGGCATCAAAGTGCTCTTTTATGCGGACTGAGAGGAATTCAATCATTCCCTTTTCTAGAAAGGTTTAAACTCTCTAAATGAACATCACAGCAAAGGCTGTTCACAGAAGGAATGAGACAGATAGCATTTCTCACTCTTGATTTCTGTTAGAACCCCAGCCCTGACAACAGTGTGTGCTTGTGGTAAGAACAAGTTTGCAATGACAAAGGCAGGGTATATTTATTCTCTCACAATTTGAGTAACCTCGTTTATGAAATGCACCCAGACTTTAGAACAATCCTTTAAGGGACAGCTCGGATCACGACTGATACCCGATGTACTCCAGTTATAAGAACTCGTTTTCCCCCCAAAAAAATTCAGCAAAAGCTCTTCACACGAAAAGAGCTTTGGGGGCCAACCAGGGCAAACATTGTACACATGATGCCTACTATTCAAAAGAACTTGGAATATTGTACTTTATCCCAAGGTATTTTCTGTGGCATAAACCCTTGAATCAACATTCCCAGTTGATTGATCAACGTTGTTAATTCAGTTGTTTGATATTAAGATGCAATTTGAACCCACTAGGCTGTATACTGTCCTAGGAGAATGGCATTCGTTGTACATAACCTGCCCATGAGCAACCTGTGGCTTCAATGTCTGGCCTCTGTTATGTAGACGGTGGTACTAGTAAATGCCTCTTTACTAGGGGAGTGAGTGAGTGAGTAATAGATGTTTAACGCCATTTCGACAGCTAAGGTCATATTCATGGCAAGAACTACATTACACAATTTCACAAGGGAATGTGTCAGTGACCATGCATATGTGCACCACACACACCCCGAGGGGATAGAAAAGGTGAGAAATAGACCCTTTTAAGTGGGCTAGGGAAGCCCCTTTACTAGGGGAAGAACATGCGGACAACTTTTATTTCCGAGAACTATACAACTACCATGCTAGGACCTCTGTCATCCCTAGTTTGGTGACTTTTATAGTCCTACTTATACACTCTCCTATAACATAAACGTCACCTCATCTGTGATGGGAGAGCTTTACAGGGTCACCTCGTCACGTCGGCACACGCCTGCCCTGTGCCCCTGTGTAAACATGGCTTAACCCCCAGTGTAAACAACCCTTAACCCCATTTACACCTTCAGTTTTACGACATATCTCTGCAGTCTATAAGCATGACATGTAAACACATGGGAATCAGGTACAGCCAGCCACAGTGTCACCAGTACTGGAAGCCACACTACCAAAACAGATGAAGCCACGCTACTACTATGTATGGAAATGACACGTCCTGTACTTTGGCACAGAGAGACTCGTTCTTCATGGTGGGGGGGGGGATGGAGCTAATTCTGCACTGCCTCAGTCTCCACTCAAATCTGTCTTAGTTTAAGAATTTTGAGAGAATTAGTCAATAAACACATAAAAATAGATCCAGACATTAGCTTGAAACTATCGAAACTTACTTCATTGGGTCTAGGGCCAGCTGCTGAGGAAATTGGCCATTTGTGAAGAGATGGCCTCAATTAAGATCTGACTCAGGAAACTTTAAGTGCTACAGTATCAAATGCCTACTTAGAGCTAGGCTGTCAAATGGTTCTGAGGCAGTTGGTGCCTGACATTGGTGTTTAGGCAATTGGTGCCTGACATTGGTGTTTGGGCAATCGGTACCAGATATTGATGTTGATACAATTGGTGCCAGACATAGCTGTGGTGATTGGTGCCAGACATTTGAGTTGAGGCACATAGTGTCAGACAATGGAGACTTTAACGTTGAAGCAGTCACTGCCAGACATTGGCATTGAGGCAATTGCAGCCAGATATCGGTGTGAGGCAATGGCTGCCAGAGATTGGCATTGAGGCAATGGCAAGCTGACATTGGTATTGGGGCAATGGCTGCCAGACATTGGCTTTGAAGCAATGGCTGCCTGACATTGGCATTGAGGCAATGGCTGCCTGACATTGGCATTGAGGCAATGGTTGCCTGACATTGGCATTGAGGCAATGACTACCAGACATTGGCATTGAGACAATGGCTAGCTGACATTGGCATTAAGGCAATAGATGCCTGACATTGGCATTGAGGCAATGGCTGCCAGACATTGGCATTGAGGCAATGGCTAGCTGACATTGGCATTGAGGCAATGGCTGCCAGACGTTGGCATTAAGGCAATGGCTGCCTGACATTGGCATTGAGGCAATGGCTAGCTGACATTGGCATTGAGGCAATGGCTGCCAGACGTTGGCATTAAGGCAATGGCTGTCTGACATTGGCATTGAGGCAATGGATGCCTGACATTCACATTGAGGCAATGGCTGCCAGACATTGATGCTGAGGCAATGGCTGCCAGACATTTGCATTGAGGCAATTGCAGCCAGACGTCAGTGTTGAGGCAATTGATGCAAGACGTTGATGTTGAGACTATTGCTGCCAGACATTGACATTGAGACAATTACTGCCAGACATTGGTGCTGAGACAATTGGTGATGGATATTATTCAGGAGGCAATTGTTACCAGATATTGGTGCTCAGAGCATTGCTGCCAGACATCAATGTTGAGGCAGTTGGCAAACACATTGATGCTGAGGTTATTGGTGCGAAACATTGATTTAACCAGGTGATTTAACCCGATTAAACCACCTGTTGAAATGACTACTCCATTGTTTTGTTATATACACTGGAGTAGTCATTTCAACAGGTGGTTTAATCGGGTTAAATCACTTTGAGCATTACGGCTGTTCACCTTCTTTCCTTTACACCACTTTCTTCTTTACTATAACACACCGTTCACACCACACCCGTGTCAGCCAGGACATACGTGACTGCGTGACAGGAGGACAGACTGCACCAACTACATCATACCCATGTCTCCCTCAAGATGGCCTCAGTGTACACGTTCACAAAAGAGAGACTGTCAGTCTACTAAATGGTGTAGCACATTTCTTATAACCGAGAAGCAAAATGCTTTGTGCATTCTTTTCTCTACTAATTTCAACACTGTGCCCTGGATTAGGCCCTCGTCCAGAACCCGGTGGAGATGAATATGGAATATAAAGAGAGTATAAAGAGATACATGTTTATTTGCACAAGGAGGTAGTTCAGTTGTATGGAGAGGGAGAAATTTTGTCTTTACTCCAAAACGACAGCCCAATTGAGTCCTTCCTACATGTGGTGCCTCGTATTAAGGCTATAATAATTGTGTTATTATGTTATCTGGACATTAATTTCAAGAAGAAAGTTGAGTCGTCTATATAAATGGTATCATGTTTAGCCTTAGTACCAATTAGAGGCTTGATGCTTTCTAATTAACTACTACAGGACACAGTCACACAGGCAAGGAATAAAATGGAAGGTTCATCATAATCTATGATGCTAGAGCCACCAATGAGGAGACAAGAGCTGTGGTATTTCCTCATGACATTTAGTCAGGCTACATACCTCTTTGTGCTCGGGTGTATTTCCTCATGGCATTTATTCGGGCTACATACCCCTTTGTGCTCGGGTGTATTTCCTCATGACATTTAGTCGGGCTACATACCCCTTTGTGCTCGGGTGTATTTCCTCATGACATTTAGTCGGGCTACATACCCCTTTGTACTCGGGTGTATTTCCTCATGGCATTTAGTCGGGCTACCCCTTTGTGCTCGGGTGTATTTCCTCATGACATTTAGTCGGGCTACATGCCCCTTTGTGCTTGGGTGATCAATTTCATAAGGACACAATCCACAGCATAATATTCTAACAAGAACTTTAGTAGATATATTTCATGTGAGACGTCTTGTGTGAGATGTCTACTGATAACCTGTGAAACCATGGCCAATAATAATATTTTCCAATTCATCCTAAGAAATGAAGTCTGTCCCTGGGAATACACCATAACCTGCAGACACATAAAATTCAAGAATTGGATACTAAGCTATCTCTCTCTCTCTCTCTCTCTCTCTCTCTCTCACTCTCTCTCTCTCTCTCTCTCTCTCTCTCTTTCTCTCTCTCTCTCTCTCTCTCTCTCTCTCTCTTTCTCTTTATCTCTCTCATTCCAATCCCTCCCTTTATGGCAACACCCCTTAGTATCTGTCCTGTAGTTTGCCAACTTCTCCCACCATGTCCAGACATGGTTCCCTCAGTGTCCACATAGAACTTTCCCTGGCCTGTCATCCACTTCTCAATCCTGTTACCACCTTCCCTACCCTACCCGCCGTGTAACCTCCCACCATCATCCACCTGACCGACCATTCATGTGTGCCTCCCCATGCAGAACGCCATGACAGGCTACATGACAGTCAGGGCTAGCTGAGGTCAGTGTAGAAAGCTAACATATTATTATATATCTCTGGGGTCATCTCTCTGTAGGGGTCAGCCCCCGTCCTCACTGTGTGCCCCTGCACCACTCAGTCCTTGTCAGCTGGCTGGGATTACTTTGGGTCCTTGGCATAGTGTTGCAGCATAGGTGCCAACTGCTTCAACAAAGCTTTCTTTACAGTAATCTGCAGAGGTAGAGAATTTATTTTCTTGTCATGACAGATCAAATTATAGAGGTGCAAAAACGCTGTCGCAGGGGTGGGCATACCGCGAAGTGCTGGAGCAAACGTACGAATCATTGTAGC
Organism: Acholoe squamosa; assembly: GCA_949317995.1. Taxonomy (NCBI): domain Eukaryota; kingdom Metazoa; phylum Annelida; class Polychaeta; order Phyllodocida; family Polynoidae; genus Acholoe; species Acholoe squamosa. Next base: position 45,761,479 of record OX439048.1, read on the forward strand.
AATGTGTTTTCAATAGGATTGGTAGTCAAATTGCTCTGAGAAAATGTCAGCTTCATTTTTTTAATTGGTGTATTTGGGGGGTTTGGGGAGGCACAATCCACAGCACCCCTAAAAAAATGTATCATGTTTTTTAAAGGTTGTGTTCTAGAGGATATAAGGGGCAGATTACTTTTAGATTCTCAGATTCAACCTCAAAACACTAGTGCTTTTTTAAAAAAAAATTTAGGTGGCAAATTGCTGCAGGAAAATCTTCAAATCTAACCTTTGAAATAGGTGTGTTATGCGAGCTTTAGGGGCTATAATTGCTCCTGGAAAATTTTCAGATTCTCTGTTCTAAATTAGGTTATTGTAGGGGAAGGGGGGGAGGCATAGCACCAAACTTTTCAGGTTCTACCTCTAGATGGATATGTTTTAGAAGATTTAGGGCAAATTGCAGTCAGAAGATTTTGATTTTGATTCTCTAACTAGGTTGATGTAAATCAAAATTGGTGTGTTCAATTCTTTTAAAATTGATGTGATCTTAAGGTTATTGGGGGCATATTGCTCCAAGAAAATTTATCTACAGATTCTGCCTTTAAAATCGATATGATCTTGATATTTGGAGGCATATTGCTCGAAGAAGATTTTCAGATTCTTCCTTTATAAACTGGACAGGTATGAACTCCAGAATATTTGGGAGCAAAATAGGAGTATAATAATGCTTCAAGGTAACAGTGAGATTTCAATCATTAACTATTTAGACCTCAAGGTGAAATCACTGTCAGGAATATTCCTGATTGTTTGGTTCTAGTTGGAATATTTACAATATTCTTTCACATTTTGCATGTACTGAATAGGTCATAACTTTTGGTTCTAGTTGGAATATTGACAAAATCCTTCAGATTTAGAAAGCCCATATCATCCTCAATGTCACTGTTGCATTTTCCAAGCTCTCTATCGCACATCTTTTGTGACATTGCGACAGTTGCCCACCCCTGCCGTCGTTATAATCCTAGATGACAAAGAAGATACTGAGAGAGGGATCCAAGGTGTCAAACAGTTTAAGACTACAAAATAACTCCTGTTCCAAAATGACTTGATACAAGATGGGCATATATCTTATACCAAGGAAACTAATCTATCAGGAAGTATAGTGGAATATCTCAAGATATACATGACAATAAAATTATCATTCAATTACCTCCTCCGCCTACTTGACCTCTATGAACACATTTGAACTATAGATGTCGCGTTAACAAAAGACAAGGTATGCCCACTTATTCATAAATAATTATTTTATCTAGACACAGATGGTCAAGGTGATGCAGTGTGTCATGTAGTTGCTACTCTTCCACCTCCCGTCATGCCCCGCGGTCATCTTGACAACCTTGGTGTGAGCAGCGTCTGTGGGGATGTCGCACAAGAAAATTACCCCCATATCAACTTAGAGCATCCAATCAGCATGAGGTATATATTTACTGCGCTGGGAGGGGACATACGCTGCTTTATTTAGGAGGGAATTCAGTGAGACAGAATTTGAGGTATTTCCATGGTAATTTTCATATAGGAATTTATCAATTAACATCTGCTCTTTTTCTTTGATGCAAACCGGGCCTGAGATAATGGATTCCAGACCAGAGAATGGTTTGTGAGTGTGTGAAGATTGCCCTATTGTTTGTATTATCCACTTAGCTGTAATCGGCAGATCTGGGGAGGATGGAGGCAGGCACGGCCACAGTCCTACTTAGGCTACTACAATCTACACCCACACCTGTAAAGTACATGCATAATGTATACATGGTTTTTGTTACCAGTAAGTGTTTATTTTCTGAGACAGAAAAGAGAAAGAGAGAGAGATACTTTAGAAGTATGGCATATAAATGTCTCTGCACGCGTAGATTCAAGACCTCCTTCTAGTATGGGATATCAACTACCCCTAGATATAGCTAGCAATTCAATTATGTTTTAAGTGCAATCATGTGTAAACAATACATGAAGGAAATCAACAAAATCAAATTAGACATATAACATCATATTCTTGTGTAACTATGTGAGAGTCATACTATAATCAAGTTGGGTGAAGTTGCATTTCATGGTAGTCAAATTAAACGAATCCCGTATTTCAACAGTGCGCGAGTTGAACTAAATGTTCACCCTAATGAACACACTATGATACTTACAGAGATTTGCGCTAAAAAATGTTCATCTTGAATCTCTCTCTACGTTACATCTGACAGCAATATCAGCATGATCAGAAACCTTGGAGTGAGCAGCTTAATGCGTCATACCGACTCTTACCCTGTCTGCAGCGTACGATGCTTTAATACATCATCGGCCCTTAAGGATTTTAGAATGGCGTTCTACACCATTACACCCCAACCCCCGTGCACCAGCAGCACACAGGGTGAACCTCCGTCACATGCTGCCTGAGCATGCTGTTGTCACCGATACATGTTACTTTTGTTTGCTGACTTCAACAAACAACCCCCTAGAACAGACTACAGAGGTGGGAGTGTGATAGGGAGAGTAAAGGTGACAAGGTTTGAGGTTGTTGCATGCAGGTAGGTATATGGAAGTTTGTGGGTCCCGCATGTTGGTTTCGTTTTCTCACCATCCAAACACCACTTCCTCATCACCAGCCCGCACTTCCAGAATCCAGATACTGCCACCTCATAAGTTTCATATCCTAGTGCAGAGAGGACACCTTTCTCTGGAAATTGAATGCTTAACCATTATTGATACGTGTGGTTATCATATATCTTGTATCTATATTACGCCTGTACCTTAATGCCATTGTATCAGCATCACGTGCAACCCAGTGTTGGCTTGACAGGACGAATACATATATGGAAGTTCTAAATTAAAATCATGCCTGGCTCGGCACAGCCAATATGGTGCTGTGTCAAATAGTTTGATAATTCATATGATGGTAATGACACTATATAATAACAAATTACTAATGTGTATTGTCTTAAAGGGGCCCTGGCACCACAAATTAACAACATGGGTACCGATTCAGACAGCGATCATAAAATCGCGGGAACCAGCGGAAAAATCATGGCGCCCTGATTGGCCAAAAAGTGGTCATGTGACATTTTAATGCGGGCGTGCATTACGGTGCCAGGGCCCCTTTAACGTTATAATAGAGTTAGGGTAACTTTACATAGACACTGTATGCATGTCATGCCAACCAGAATAACAGAAGGACTAATGGAATTGCATAGTCTGCATCCATGCTTCATCCAATTATGACTTCGGTGTGATACATTTATATTCTCTAATTATATTGTCTTTACTTGAGAAGATCCCATAGAACCAGAGTTTATTGTGAGACAAAATGACAGTTTTGGTTGCGCCCACAAAGGTTTGTGTTTGGGTGCAATGTGTGTAAGTACATGCTACCATATGGCGCCTGTAACCAGCCATGCTACCCACCACACCCCTCCTACCCCTCACCCCTCACCTACCCCTCCCCAGGCCTCACCTGTCCACCCAGTGTCACCCTCCCAATAAAACCCCCACACCCTTATGTGGCTTACCTTCAAGGACGAGCCCTTTCTAGGGGTAGAGTGGTAGAAAGATGCTCAATATGCATTTATATAATCATATTTTACAACTAAAGATTTGTAAAAATGGAGCAGGCAATGCTCCTTTAATTTGACTTATCTTTCTTTAAACATACTGTAACATTATTGGGATTAGTTACCTGTTAATTCGAACCACCAATGAATGTCTCAATCACTCGCCAATTCATTTCTTTATCATATACTGGAAAATACCGAAGTACAAAAGAAAATTCAAATGCCATTTCAATTTAATCCCTGAGATTTAAATGCAAATAACAAGATCAATTTTAATAAAGCTGTTAAGAACTTTAAAAAAAAAAAGGAGATTGGGGTATATTCAGACATTTCCTAGCAACCCTTACCTTACACATTAGTGAGTGCTTGTCTTGTGTGTGAGAGCTGTCTGTGTATGAATGGGATGGTGTTTATATCATGGGGTGAGTATTGTGTGTTTGTTGTGCGTGTTTTGTGGTAAGGGGAGTCTGTGGTGTGAGACATGATCAGTCTCCCCCGTCAGCTGCTCTACCTGCCCACCTTCTGTCACGTCCACTCCCACATCATTAATGCCACTTGATTCCCGCCATCATCATCTCACTATTACTCACACTTACCTGGCCATGGCTTTTGGATGCGTGGGGGACAATTAACAATGTGTTTCTTTTTAACTTGGTCTCTTTGTTGTATTAAGACTGAATACTTCTCAGTGGTAGGTGTCCAATACTGTGGTTGATAGGAGCACCTTGTGGGCATTGAACATTGCATCATGATTGACGACTAGATGGTCAATGCTCATCCACCAGTGGTTAATTTTGATTGGGTATCATTGGGCCCCATATATGTGACAATCATGTAGAGGGTACCAGCAGGTGCCCCATACCTGCCCATACCTGGGACACCCAGGTGGAGGGTACCAGTAGGCACCCCTTACCTGGCACACCCAGGTGGAGGGTACGTAATGGAAAACCTCCACAGAGCTGGAGGTTTTATGGCAAAACCTCCAGCTCTAAGAAGGTTTTCTGACTTATACTCCATCCACTGAAGTTATAAACTGTGGAGGCCTAGAATAGGATTTGAATCTTCTACACTGGCAAAAATGACAGTGGTCAACCGAGAATAAAACAAAATAACACCAGGGGTTTAAACCTGTGCGGTCTAGATTTCTAGTCCCAGGCCTTAACCACTACACTAGATTGACCAGTCAAACTTTCAAAGTGAAATCACCCTGTTTCTCTATAATTGATTACTCAGTCATAGAAGTAGCATATTGCCCTTTCAATTGATGTTCTAACACCCACAGTATCAGCTGAGGACTCATGGTGTAATGGTTAGCACATGAGACTAAGGATCCCAGCACTGTCTGGTGCGTGGGTACGAATCTCATATGGGACAGAATTTTCCCAAGAATTACATCTGCTGTTCAAAAATGACCTTACTCATAAAACCTCCTGCTACACTTGGCCTATTTCACAAAACCTCCTCCCAGACCTGACCCAATTCACAAAACCTCCTGCTGGAACTGACCTAATTCATAAAACCTCCTGTTGACCCCCAAACTGTAGAATATGGAAATAAACCTACAGTAGGAACAATAGGGTGCAGAGCCAGGTGGAGTATAACAGTAGGCACCCCTTACCTGGGACACCCAGGTGGAGGGTACCAGTAGGCGCCCCGTACCTGGGACACCCAGGTGCAGGGTACCAGTAGGTGCCCCGTATCTTGGACACTAAGGTAGAGGGTACCAGTAGGCGCCCCCTACCTGGGACACCCAGGTGGAGGGTACCAGTAGGTGCCCCGTACCTTGGACACTAAGGTAGAGGGTACCAGTAGGCACCCCTTACCTAGGACACCCAGGTGGACGATACATGCAGGTGCCCCATACCTGGGATCCCCAGGTGGACGGAACCAGTAGGCGCTCCATACCTGGGACACTCAGGTAGAGGTTACCAGTAGGCACTCCATACCTGGGACACCCAGGTAGAGGTTACCACTAGGTCAGGTTAGGCTGGGTAGCATGCATGTCAATAATAATCAGGTATTAGATTAATCAGACCTAACTCCTGAGCGCCACCTGACGTGCTGCACCACAAAGATGTACGTGTGTGTAGAGATTCAGCCACCAGGCGGCGTGCTGGAGGGGGGTTGTCATGATACCCCATCCAGGGGCGGCTGCCTCTGTGTGTAGGGGACGGGGTAGGCTCAAAGTCCATTAGGCCGAGTTGTGTAGGCCTAATGTGTGTTTGTTCAGGGCTAATCATCACTGGAATCTCCCCATGCTGAATGGGACTGGACCACAGCAAACGAAAAGACCTTGACTGCTACATGTAGTCTGTATTTCAGATGGATAAGAAATGACCCAAAAGGCTCTTTATATTATATGTTATTGTGCCATGTGTATTTATCAATTTTCAAAAAAAAAATCACAAATCTATTATTCAGACAAATCAAATATCCCTCGCGAAAAAAAACCTTGGATTAACATCAAGAATTGAATAAGTGAGCAGTTGTCAACGCTGATTCAACGCTGAGCCGATTACTGTGTACACTGGTACAATGCTACTTTGTGACTTTACCGAACAGTCTGTCCAACTCTTTCTTGCCACATGTAATTAGACTTCACATCAAAGAAGATAGGATGGCACACCAACTTATCCTTGGCCAAGGTGTCCACGGGTGGTGTTGATCAGAGATGTCTGTTTCACCCACAGGGTGGGCGACTGGCACTGCATTCATCTTCCAATAACACGTTTATTAATCGATAAAGAAGCAAGCTTTGCCAACAGGCAATCAGTCAACTTTTGATTCTTTACATGAATGAGAAATGATAACTTTGACTTGACCTTAACTTATCCTGCCCAATCAATAGGAGATCAATACGTGTGTGTAGTGCTGCACGGGTCAGGCAGGGTCGGTGCAGGTGGGGACGATCAAGTGTTTTTTTTCTAATTAGAGAAAGGCCCCAGAGGAAAGCCATGTCTTGATGATGTGAGAACTGTAGCTGGATACAAAGAAACCACAGAGACCCAGCTGCATCAAAACCCAATCAAAGATGTAGGACAAGACCTGCGCTAGTCCAGCCATTAGTGGCCTACCCCACTGCCCAGAGTTGCTTGATCATATTTACCCAATACCTCACGTCTACATAGTGAGGTGAAATCAGCGATTCCCTCGATATTGCAGAGTGATAAGGCGGAAGGATCCCTCTAGGTGTGCTTTACAAAACTTTTTATTACCTGAAATCCCTAACCATCTTTACAGAATAAGTCCTTAATAGTGTAATGACATGAACATCGATTTTGGCAGGTTATTATTCTTTGGAGCAGAACCCTTGTTGCTAGGGACCTGGCAAAGGGTCAAATTATATGGGTAATATACTAGAAAAAGTAACCTTTTTGCTGTTTTCTTCTCTAATATTGGGAATAGAAAATAGTACATCAAGTATGTGATGCAAGTTTATAATATCTCTCAGATTTTGTAATGCATTTTGCTATGGGATATTTAGATATTTTGTGATAAAGGCTTTAACACCTTTTTTTTCTAGTATATTTCCTATTTAAAATAATCCTTCATGAGGATTCTTATCAGAAGGCAGATAAGGCTGATATGAGCCGCACTGGTTGCTATGACGTCACTGCTGCTCCCAATAATGGTCCACATTGAGCATCCAGAACTCACGGAGCCGGGCCCTTATTGCCTTAACCCCGCACTGTGAATGCTGTCAGTTCATGTGAGTAGTACAGAAAGTTCGTGTAAGTAGTACAGAAAGTGATGTTTGATTCAGGCCCATTGTACCTACATAAGGCGCAGCAGTGTTCTTGTTTTAGACATGTGTAACTAAATACAACATGAGCATGCATATGTTTGTCCATTAAGGAGATAGTGATTTGACATTTATGTGATGGTTCTGGTGTTTATTTAATGTAGTAACCAATACGGGTCGGTACGGATGAGCCTTATAGGAGGTTGGTATGTGAAGGCCAAACCTCGATGTTACTTATAAATACTAACGGTTCCCTCTCGACGAAAATAGAAAATGGCGTAATTTTTAGGCAGGTATGCTACCCCTTTTTTTGCCTCTTACCCCTAAATCCATCAAATTATACCGCACCCACACCCAATCCACTCACTCAGCCCCCCTCCCCCTACACACACCGCCGTGCATCGATCATCAACAAGCCACCCGGTGTCGTTCAGGTCCTGATTGATAAGGTGTGTCACATCAAGGTGTCGATCAAATCATGATCACTGCCAGTCGTCGACTGTTTATACACAAAGGTCTGCTGGTGGTAAGTGCCACTATACAGTGTCTCTGACAGGGTGGTGAAAGAATTATCACTACAAGAAAGTGACTTAAACTTACCTCCCCTTATCAAAGTGAATGTGGGTGTGTGTATTGACTTGTAGTATATCATTTATTAAAGTAACTCATCTAAAAAAGGTACTAAAAAAAGAAATCACGTAAAATCGCTCATTAGGTAATTAAGTATCTTAGCAATTTGAGGATATTAAGTACCGAGTGTAATTAAATGCCCATTCCTTCTGTGTGAGAAATAGCTAGTTGCTCGTCAACACTAAGGTTTGAACTATTTGTATAACACCCCTCCAGCATTGGTTGAAATTTGTCAGCTATGGCAGAAAGGTGGGGACAGTCTGTACATTTGGTCCTGGCGGCAGTGGGGGGTTGTGCAAAGTGTGTGCATTAGGACGGTCAGGGGGTGGGGCGGTGTTTGTCTGTGCAGCATACATACATTGATGAGCCCCCTGGTGGTGTGGGTGACGGGGGAGGCGGCAGGGGGCAGCACCAACAATGGTCTGTAAATGAGTGGCGGATGTGATGGATGTACTGAGGCTGATCAACGGACACCTTTCGCGTGATGAAGCCGATACCTGGCCGACCTCCCCCCCCCCCGAACCACACCTTGGTAGTCACTCACCTGCCACTCACTCTACCAGGCCTCACTTACAGGGAGCTGCTCAACCCCATTAACCCTTCAAGTGCCACCTAGAATACGCCCTCGTAGCGTCAGTGTTAGAATACGCCCTCGTAGCGTCAGTGTTAGAATACGCCCTCGTAGCGTCAGTGTTAGAATACGCCCTCGTAGCGTCAGTGTTAGAATACGCCCTCGTAGCGTCAGTGTTAGAATACGCCCTCGTAGCGTCAGTGTTAGAATACGCCCTCGTAGCGTTAGTGTTAGCGTTAGTGCATCATGACAGCAAATAAAAAAAAAAAAACATGAAAACATGATGCAGAACTTACAGGTTTAGAGACACAGGAGCTGTATGGGCTGCAGCCCGGGCCTTAAGATGTTACTTGAGTCATGATTGACCTTTAACCAGCCGCTGTTATAGACGTAATTAAGGCAAGGTGCTTTATCTGATTCTATACCTGAGGTTTGTGGAAAGGGGTGGCTATGTATGGATATGTAGCACGTGTCTGTAGGGGGTGAATGGAAACGATTTCTATACTAAAAGTATTCTGAGAACCCCCTCAAAACTTTAAAAATGTATTAGAGTTTTGTAATCCCATCTCTTACAACCAGTGTTCCCGACTTCCCAATGCTGACCATATATAGCTACAGTGTCTTCTACAGGTGAGTGATTCTGTGCTACATTCATCAGAAGGCTGTTGCGAAATGATTAGGAGTTCGATTCTCACAGTAGCTAACGCATCTTTCAGTTCTTCCCGGTTCTCCACCCAGAAAGATGAATTCCCAACTTTTATTCTAATGGAATTGACTTGTTCTGAATTAAACTACATTGTGAAAAGTTGGGGGAACTGAGACCTGTTTCACAAAGGCCATATATGAGTGACATAGACTTACAAGCAAGATACTAGTAAGGTGGTGTTAAGATCAAACATTGGGTTCATTGGTCATATCTCCATAGCTCACTCTTAGTAGGAGGTGTTTCAAAAGGAAATGGGGAGTGGAGCTTATGCGTAAAGAGTCTATGTAAGAGTGACATATGACCAACATAAAGTAGCTGATTTATGAGGAAGGTTGAGGGTACACATAAATGGGAAAGATCATATCAATTAGTGGAATTCCACATATCTTTTTAATCCATAATGTCAGGAATATATTAAAATGAAATACCCTTTTATAATACCTTTTTCTATTGTGAAATAAGAAAGTAGAGGCATGTTCTGCACCTGGGTGATTGATCTTACTAGCTCAATGATTGATCTAAGAGTGAACTAAGGACTGATCTAGATTACTGCCCATATGTCCAATTGACAGCTGTTTCTAAAGCACCAGTCTTAAGTTCCAATACTAGTGACAGCTTGTTATGAAACACTAGTAGTCATTCCCAAGTGACTGATCTTAAGTGGTCACGCATAGAGTGGAAAGATCGATCTTAAATAAAGAATGCTTATAAAACAGGTCTCTGGTTCCATGATTGGTTCCACCGCAGAGTGTTACCATTAGTAGATAGGCCAGGGCATTGGAGGAGGGAACTAGCTGGGAATTAGTTCTCAATTGGGAAGCATTTACCAATTCCCATCCACTTCTAGGACCAATTACCTTTTGGCAATCCAACAGGGAATTGATTCCCTGAGGTCATTCAGTTCCGTTTTTGGAATAGCACCTCCGACAGAATTAATCCCAGATCTTTTTGCAACGTCCTCCTGGCTGGTAAACTAAAGGGCTGGTAGCGTTCCTGAAGTGCACATGATACACTACTGCAGGGTCAGCGAATTACTGGGTTCGGTGCATCATGCTGACGGAGTGAATTAAGTATTCATGTCAACTGCCATATATGAAATGGCCCTCAAATGAGCGCAAGGCCCCTTATGATGACATTGATATTGACCTGCATTGGTATCAGAAATGTGACAACAGCACTATCTATCCCTATTTTATGTGTGTGTGTGTGTGTGTGTGTGTGTGTGTGTGTGTGTGTGTGTGTGTGTGTGTGTGTGTGTGTATGTGTGCGTGTGGCTGCCTCTCTCGTATGACACCGTGGATACATGATCCTGTTTTCAAAGTTAGTAGAAAATGTTCCGGGTCACATAGACACAAATTGTGCATTTTTAACCCAAGTATTATGTCCTCTGAAAAAATGTATAACCATGCCATTCAACCAATATAATACTTTTAGTGATCTTTCATCTGGTCATGTCATCCTTATTGGTACAGAAATCATCATAACCATCAAGTATGTCATTCCTTGCACCCTGTTCTCTACTCCCCCCCCCCACAACCCCGCCGTGTGTCGACGTTTTGCTCGGGTGGCTGAGAGGCGGTTGCCTATTAGTACATAATACATGACCTCAGGTATTCTGACTGCAGACACCTTTTGTTTTTGAGCCTCCTCACCACCTCCATAAAACATGAGACCATCCAGACCACGTCCAGACCCCGATACCAGGGTGAGACATGCAGGACGCATGCGTGTAGAGTCACGTGGGAGGCAGCAGACAGGAGGCGCCTTACACGGTATAGGGAACAGAGCCATTCCTGTATGTAGGTGGCCATCTTGAAATCAATTATGTAACTGGCCCCCAACGGCAGAGGCAGAGGGTTGTGAGTAGTCTCTTATCATCCTCTCCACCCACAGAAAACAATGGGAATTGATAAGACTGATAAGCTGCCCCTGCCTCTATCTTAATCACCTTAAGTGTCTGTGAATGGAGAGGATTAGTCTGATAGGGAGACAATGGCTTGGTTTTACTCAGCCTGGATTATATGTGCCCTCTTAGAAAACTTTTAAAGTTTAATTTCTCTTGTATTTTAAGTACTCAGTTCATATAAAAGCTTATTGTTTAAGTTTAAATATTTGCTATCCAAAGGTATAGGTTTTTAGAATAGAACAAAATATTGATTACAAAGGGGAATGGCACAGAATATTGGGTGATGATAGGGGATGACAATAGTGGATATTGGATCTTGGATGCCACTTCATACCTGGTAGTAGATGAAAATAGGGTGACACTTAGTAATGGATGATGACACGGGGTGGTGATAAGTATTTCATGAAATGTTGATGGTACTAATTGATGATATAGGGAAGGAAGTAGTGGATGAACTGTTTCTTGGAATACATTCTTTTGTCGGGTTGATGCTTTATACATAGGCTTAATGAAAAAAAAGATGTCACCTAAAGCAGTGATTAGGATTAGATTTAAATAACTACTTAGGAAATCAAATGAAACCTGTTCATATTGATCAAAGATTAAAGCTCACTTCATTGGTCGCCCTTAATAAGTGGGGAATTTTTGAGATACCTAGTCTCCCAAAGATAAATGGTTTGGATGGTAATCTGCCATCATTGAAATACGGAATCACTGTAAACTGAGTAAAGTGATCAATGTAAGAGAGTATAGGGTATTTGTGCAGAGACATCACAAGGAGTGATGTCTGCTCTACATGATAATCTGTCATAGTAAGTGCCCCAGCACTGGACCATGGCGCACATAAATCCTGTGTCACCCTTCCCCCTTCCCCCATGTGGGGCATTATGTGTATAACTCGGTGGTCTGCTTACATATGGCCCTGTGTGTGTCAGTAGAACATAAGGCCCTGCCCTTTGTGGTTAACGCACGGCATATAGCATTGTGCTATATGATGTATGTGAGAGACCAGCCACCCTAACCACGGCCCTTACCACTGCTACCCTGAAATTAGCACCCGGCGCCGCGACAAGATTACTCCGCAGAGGCTACAACTTCGTCACTCTGCCTGTGTAAAGCCAATTACAGCGTAGTTACCACGGCCGGCGCTCGGCGGGACATAAATTATGAGCACTTTGGCTCTAATTTACGGCGGCTTCACATGAAACTGCCCGTTTAGAGGCGGCGTGGTAATGTTTGGTTTGGTAATTTATGTTTGTTCAGCATTACACAGCGCGGTCGTCACAACCGGACAGCAGGGCGCGCAAAAAAGTAGTGCCATGGTGACCTTTTAGTTCTAGAGCGCCCCACAGGGGGCATGGTGCGCCTGATGCCCGAAAGCAGGGAAGGGACGGAAAACTGCTATCGATCAGAAATACGGAGTAACGGGAGCAAATATGGATTATGTCGGGAGGTCAATGCATGTTTTATAGAGGCACTGCCGCTCAATCTGTAAAATAAATAAGAGAAAAAGTGGAAAGAGAAGGGGAATCAAAAAGTGCCATCCCAAAATACATACATGTTTGTGAAAAGCTGATGAGATTTGGTCACGCTTTATTAAAACTATATTTCTCACCTAGTGCTAAAATGCTTAAAATATTTATGAGACTTTAATCCATCACCATCAATGGTGGTTTGGGAGGGAAATGAAATATAGGGAAAGCCAAACCAGAAACAATGATGTATTGATTGTGATGGGGAATTTATATGGAGTATATACACTATTGACGATGCAAAAATGAGTTGACTAACGAGAAAGTCTCCTTTTTTTCAACACAATATCCCGTCATCTTTGAATAAAAGTCGATGAATCATTTGTCTGTGAACGTGTTATGTTGAGGATTTTCATAATAATGACAATCCTCATTCCTCAGCACCAATACAGGTATTAAACAAACAGGGCACAACAAAGCCACTGTATTGTCATTGTACACTTAAAGCTATCGAGTAGTCTTTTAGAGCAAATCCCTTTCCCTTTGCTCCTTTTGTACCAATCACTGGACTCTTGGGAGCAGCAGTGACGTGACATGGACCTGGAGACAAGGACCCGTATCGGGCTTATTTCTCCACTGATGGTAATCCTCTATAAAGGTAGTATTAAATAGGAAATGTGCTAGATAGGGGTGTTTAAACTCCTGACAGAAAAGATCTATAGACCTCTATAACAAAATGCATCTCAAAGTCCTAGGGATATTAAACACATTCAAAGTACTATTTAATAATCCCAACATTAGAAAAGAAAACAGTAAGAAGGTTACTTTTTTTCATACATTGTCTATTAAATTTGCTGGGTCCTTAGCGACCAGAGTTCTGCTCCTTAGAATAGGCTGATAGAAACGCGAGGAGGAGGGGGGGGGGGCGAGACCATCGTATGATAAAATATTGAGTGGTTCAGTTAGTAAGTAGACTTGTGAAGTAAAGCAGAGGAACTTTTATACTTTCCATGTACCAGAAGTGTGTGTGTGTGTGTGTGTGTGTGTGTGTGTGTGTGTGTGCGGGGCGAGTGGTGGTGGTAGATAATCAATCCCCTAGAATCACTCACACTTGCCGCCCCCAGTGTGCGTGGTCTATACACATATTGGGTGTGAAATCTCTTAGTTGCATGTCAACTTCACATAGATCTCAGCTTTTAAAACAGAACACACATAGCCTCCACAGACCAGCCGTTCTACCTTACCCTACTATTGTGTTTCACCATAAAAGATCACAGCCAGAAATTGGGAGTTGATTTCTATGACACCATCAGGCTTGTCCAATTACATGTGAAGTTGTATCCACTTTCCTATTTTAACATGGAAATTTGCTTTCCACTACATTTTCTTCTTGGTAACTAGAACTGCTCTCAGTCACTCTATAAGTACATCCCTATGTAAATATCAAACAATGTTTAGCAAGGCATGCATAGTATGACCACTGTGTTTGGGCTTTGATGACACCATAGGGCAGGCCCCCCACCCCTAGTATAGTTGAAGAGGAGCAGTGATTTATTGGGATATATGTGTGTGGATTCATTATAATGATGTAACATTATATAAATTGAAACTTATATATGTTGAATCATCTATGATATTGTAAGAATACTGTATTTTAATGCACATTTGTTTGCTTACTTTGAAATGTTTGTGGTAGCCTGTGGTTACTACAGACTACTTTGAGGTGGAGTTAGGAAAAGGTGTGAAAACTTGTCAGATTTAGCCATAATCCATACAGGCTGTAGTGGTGCAAGCTGGGACTTACTCCAGGGTGTGGGAAGCTATGTATAATGGAAGGTGCAATGTATGAAATCTCCTAGAGGAGGAGTATATATATAGAGTTGACTTCTCAGTGGAGAGACACACCCCTTACCAGAGTCAGGACAGGATATCAGGACAGCACACAGCAGCCAAGAGCACCATGGAGGAGGCATGGTTGAGGTTTGGGTGTAGCTCTGTCCTGGGCCAGGAACAGTTACATAGGTGCAGTAGTCCCAACAAAAGGACCTTAGGCAGGTATGAGGTTGAGTTACACCTTGGAACTGTGGAGGCCAGCCTGGACTGTCTCGGGTGGGTGCACTGAAAAAAAGTCTTTCTGACAAAGTGACATGTATACCCATGTCAACTTGATTTGACACAGAGAGCACACGTCATTGGGACATGTGCACATATGTCACCATGACAACTGTAGCACACAGTAATCCTCATATGATTTGACATGCCTAAAAATGCCACGTCATCTGTTAGTTGACTAGGGTCACAGCCATGTCGAAGGCTCTTGACATGTGATGGTTTGACATACATAATTGTTCTAGGATATTCCACTAGATGGGGCAAACAACCATTTTGGTACAAGGATTTATAACTACCAAGAGGTACTACCAACACTTGAGACATTTGATGTATCTGTGTCATTTTGTTTCATAAAGAATAGATCACTAAGGTCTGTAAATACTATCAATGAATGGTAGTGAATTCTATTTCATTGTTAAATTTGCATTTGTTATTGAATATCAAAATAGACACCCACAATCCTGAATTCTTCAACTGGAGAGGTTAGACACCTTGTGTGTGGGTCAGTGAAAATACCAAAAGATTGTATGCTAACCCACAGTCTATAATCTCAGTATCTTCATTACATGGAGACAGATGGCATTGCCATGCACCTCCATGCCCTTGTCTTATGGACTGCATAGAGGTCCTCATTCAAGTAGAAGTTCTGTAGATAGGAAAAAGTGCCTTAGTGTTGCAGGCCTGTGGGATTATGATATCCCCTGCCTTCTATTATAGGCCTGCCTTGATTGAACCATTGGTACATAGCTATTGACTGCTCTTGACCCTTACATAATTGTCTCACAGTATTACCTAGCACTCAGGTGAATGGATCAGAAATATGTGACGTGTCTTCATTATGCATGTCAAGTGGAGTTGACAAACCAAATATGAGAGCGTCAACCTCATTCGACATGCCTTCATACATGTCATGTGGGAGACAAATTGTGACCTGTGCAGTATGCGTCAAAGCGATCAGTGTTCTTCTCTCTGTGTGAGGTGCTAGGAAGGCATTTTGGTAATTGTGATCTTTACTTTGATACTGCTTTGTATTGTATCCCTGCTCTATTGTGTTGGAACAGTTGTACTTGTACATCCACTGTGCTAATTATTTTGTAGGTGCAGATTGTTATAATCTGAGTGATATAGCTATGTGCTATGGAGCTATTGTTTGCCATTTGAGATGTAAATTGAGAGTTGTACATAATTGAAACTATTGAGAATAATTTGTGACATATTGATAAAGATATCTCTCGAGATAGTGAATAACACCAATAAATGTATTATGAAACCGCATTCTAGCTCCCTTTTGATATGCAGTAATACATTTAGATCCTGAGAATTTTGATAGTTATTAGTAACTGGAATATAGTATAAAGAGTAATACAAATGTTAAGGGGAAAGGATTTGATTCTGTCCCCTATTCCAAATCTATCCGGAGTGGGTGGTTTCAACCTCCCCCTAACAGATTGCATGTTAAGAAATAACCTCCAGCTAAGAGTGATGTCTTGATAAACTATGATTAAGAAACCATTTCTCGCAGAGGCATTCAATAGAACACATGTATACATGTAAACCGTTAACACCAACCTGCCCCGAGAAGGAAGGATTGGATGTGGGGCCCGGATGTGGGGAAACACTGGGGCTGGCAGGGGAAGTAGAACCACTCCTGAATCACCAAAAGATTACAACCAGAGCCAATAAACGCTTGGCACTGCGCTCGATGCACAGCGTTTTGTCACCTTTTCTATCACCATTCCCATCGAAAATATAGCTGGTGATCCTATTAGATTCCCTAGTCTGACCTAAACAGGAATGCACTACTGCCATCGGAATTGTAGTGTTGGATGGACATTTATTAACGGTGTATAATTCTGCAATACCAAAGAATGCAATTTAGAAGTGACAGGGTGTACTTGGATTACATCGAATGTTTATTTCAGGAGACTTCATCCTCCATACTTTAGCACAGTTTATAACTAAACCAGTGCAAACCCCCATCGACCATACCAACGTCTATGTTTATGTATAGCCTTATATAGGTATTGGATAAGTGCTGAATAACAACCATTCTCTAGAACAGCTTGTAAATCATATATCATTATCGGTTGGAATATTATGTTTTCACAAGGTTTTATGCAACAATTTACCATTCATTGACATAATTTGTTTCCTCTTCATTGCATTACAATTAACCCATGCGCAATCGTTGCCAATTTTTGTGTCTAATGTGAATTTAAAGACTTGGTGCGTGCCTGACTGTCCATATACAGATTGTAGACAATATAGTTGTGCATACCTGAGTGGGTCAAGGCCTCACCTGGGGACATATGGGACAGGTTCCTTAATACCTGAGGATATTAAGGTATGGTTATTCATTATGACACTTAGTGCCTAATTTTGTATGGATATTTATAATGCATCTATATTATACACGTACTCATGTCTGCTGCATTGTTTTAGCTAAGAAATTAAATTATAGACACGTGGATGCCACTGGATGAGCCCACGTGTTGAATCGTTAGGCTGTCCGTTTCCATGTAATTTTCAATACTAATCCCAAAATGCACATTTAAATTTATAAGTATTCTAATAATTGAATAATATGGATAACCAAGCACAAATACCATGTGTCGATGTCTAACGGCACGAGGCCTTGTGTTCTTATTCACATTTTAGGAAAATGATATAAAAACACAACAATGTGGAACCCTAATGTGTTTACTATCCGTAATGGGTGGCAAATTCATATATGAATGCTACAATGCCATCTTCCAGGGTCCAAGTGCCGCTATCATGATATTTACAATCCTTTCTGTGCCTTCTGTAAGAGAGTGTGTGTCACAGTATGCTGTTATAGTTAAACAGCCAACATGTGCCACACATGGAGGGTTTCGGACCTTTCAGCCCCCAGCCATCCGGCCCCTGACCGTCCGGCCCCATCCATTCAGCCCCTTACCATTCAGCCCCTCATACATCATAACTACATCACAACCAAAAAGCAAACAAAATTGACGTATTTATGACGCATTTATGATGTATTTATGAAGTACTTATGATGTATTTATGACGTATTTAAGGGCAAGCCAGTTGCAAAACGATTTAGACAACATATGATGTATTACTGACGTACTTATGATGTATTAATGACGTATTTATAACGGAAATTACAAGGAGTGTTTAAAGAAAGAGTGGTGATGTATCTATGACAAAATTATGACGTATTCATGACGAATTTATGATGGAATTATGATGTACTTATGATGAAGTTATGACGTTAATTACAGCAGGAATTAAGAGAAAGGGCAGATGACGTATTTATGATGAAGTTATGATGGAAGAATGATGTATTTAAGACAAAGTTATGATGTAATTATGACATATTTGGGGCCAAAAGGCTAGGGGCCGAATGACAGGGGGCTGATTGGTAGGGGCTGTTTGGCAGGGGCCGAATGACCTACAATCCACATGGAGCAGGTTATGGTAAGAGCCTATCTCCACTACACGTCCATCGCCACCGATGTGCAAATCGGTCGCGATATCCCACCTGAAAGACTCATATTTGATACCGATCATGGTACCGAAAGGTCTCCTTTTGAGGTACCCCACCCCCACTCACATGCTCACATACGGTACCGACGGTCGTTGTGGCTCTTTGTTGCCTAGTGTAGAAAAGGCCCTAAGGGGTATGGGTTTATTATAATAATAGAGGATGAGACGACTTCAGGCTAACTAGTACAGATAACCTACTTCTTAGCATCTCCATTATGCCTCTATAGTGTCATGAAATCCAAGGCCAGGGAACCCCAGAGAGGAACGAATTCCCTCTGATGAGAAGTGTGCTAGAATAACCAATGGGTGTCTCATTGTCTATCTATCGGTCAGATCATGATTAAGTCAAGGAAAATGGTGGCTCATCTAGGTAGACATTATACATAATACATTCTTTATTTCACAGCGTGCAGTAGATGTACTTACAATATGATAGCTATACACTCTCAGTCCCAACTGTAAATCGGCTATAAATACCCCTGTATGTAGGCAGTAGAACCACCTGTAACTACAGCACAATACACATCTAGTGTGTGCATTCATGCCTTTACAAGGTAATACTGTAAAGCAGAATAAAAAGTGTTGTACTGTTTATTTACATGTGCGGGCTGACAGTGTAGCTTGTGCATTTTGCTGTGGGATGTTTGATCTTTTTTGATATGGATTTTCAACACCTTTTTCCAGTAGATTTCCTATTTAAAATAACCCTTCATGAGGATTGTTATCAGTGGGAAGGTAAGCCAGATAAGGGCTGCGCTGGTTGCTATGACCTCACTGCTACGCCCAAGAATATCTATAGTCCACCATTTTGAAATTAGCTGGTTGAGGTAAACCAAAGACATACAATGATGGGTAACACTCACTTCCAGGGACATGCTGGTCCCATCTTATCAGTTCTTATCAGTGCATCTTGCCAGAACCAGCTCCAGTCCCGCTTGTAGCCAACCGCTTGTAGCCAATACAGCGTCCAGACTTTCTCTCAAACAAATTATGAAAAAGACCACATGGTGCCATGGACGGCAGGCATTATATGCACTTCTTATGGAGTATTGTCTTCGACCTGGCACTACACTCTGTACTCTTCCTGGCATGGATCCCTTTAGGAGATATTTCCTATGACTGACGTTACATGTGCACTTTTGGATCTCAATGTTCTCACAAGAAGGATCTTGGATTTGTTGCCAAGCTTTGATAACAACACGCATAAAAATGTATTGATTTAGGAATCGTGAGGAACATGTATGATGCCCGTGCAAGTTGACAGTATCTGTTTCAATGGCGACTATTACACTAGAACAGAGAATGTATACCCAACAGGGAATGAAGACTGGTATCAGGTGTTGAGTTTAAGATATATTGGGGTTAAGCGGGACTGCAGCTGGTTTCTGGTGACATGCACTAATAAGAGCTGGTATTGAACATGGGAACCAGATTGTCCCTGGAAGTGGGTGTTACCCAGGGACAAGGCACCCATCATGACATGTCTTATCAGTGTATTTAGGCTTTTAGCAGAACCAGCGAAATTTCAAATGGTGAACCCACTGGGTGTGGGTCTTGACTCCTATAGAATAACGTATTCCTAGGCTTTACTGATACTGCTAATATGAGAGTTGTCATTTATCATCTACATATAGATACTGCTAATATGAGAGTTGTCATTTGTCATCTACATATAGATACTGCTAATATGAGAGTTGTCATTTGTCACCTACATATAGATACTGCTAATATGAGAGTTGTCATTTGTCATCTACATATAGATACAGATAATATGAGAGTTGTCATTTGTTATCTACATATAGATACTGATAATATGAGAGTTGTCATTTGTCATCTACATATAGATACTGCTAATATGAGAGTTATCATTTGTCATCTACATAAAGATTGCGATTTGGTATTGTGTGTTGCCGCTATGCATAATAAAATGGAAAGAATGTCAAACGCCTTTATGAGTTATGGAGCAAAACGCAATATAAAAGTGTGCACATGTACTACTACAGTAAGTATGGGAGGGGGCTACATGCCTTGTGGGCATGGGGCACAGGTGTATTACCTAAAGTGTCCTAGGGAGGTGACAACAATGTTGGTATGGTAACCAGTTCAATGTTAACCTGCCTATTATTACCTACGACACCGGAGAAGAAGAAGGGTCTGGGACCCCAGAGAAAATGATCCCAAAATGGCGGATGAGGGAGAGTGGGGAGGGAAAGAAAGGCCGACAGCATGATTGCCGATCTATGGGCTCTACTGACACCCACTACTTTGATGTAAATCTTCTGGGGGAACATTTTGCTCATTACACCTTTCCACTGACCAATCATCGTCGCCGCAGGTGCAAGTGTCGCGGGCCAAATTATCCCCTCAAAGAAGATGGCGCCTTCAGACGGAACGCCCAGTAGTCAGTCAGGTCACTTGTTGGTGGTTGTTAAGAGCTGTCACCATGTGGACAAGACGGGGTGATTGCTTCTAGAGGAGGGGAGGGGTGTCTGGGTGGAACAGATAAATAAAAACTTAATATCATGGTTTACCTTGGGGGAGGGCCCTATGGCGTAATAATGATAGACCGTGGAATTTAAATCCTTGTGTGCAACATCAAAATATGATGGTGATTTGGAGAGTGGAGATGGTTATAGTGGGCGGAGGCAACTTCAAGAATGCTGGCAAATGAAGCCTGTAGCTCTCAGAGCTCAAAGGGTTTCCAAAACAGCGCTGGCACTATGGGGGATATGGGGGTAAGTTTGGGTAACAGATAGCACGGCCATCAATAGGCTATTCTCTGTGAAGTATGGTACTGGTAGTGCAGTTGAGTCCAGATATTTGGGTTTACAGCTTCTTCATGATAACTAGGCATACTTCATGTTTGTATTTGTGATTCAGAATACAATTGAAATGTTCCCCTGACAAAGAGAAGCACGTGCACATTGTGCATGTATGTAACTTCTTGGGTGTTAATAGATTCAATACAAGTTGCTTAGAGGCATTAACAGGCGTACATATGAGTCGATCACACCAGAAAAAGGGCAACATGGAATACAGATTGGGAACCACACTACTACTAGATTACAGGGTCAGGGTGGGCAACGGTGTTATTTCGAAAAACACTACAGAGAACTATTGGGCTAGTAAGCCCGCGGGGAGACCAGTGTAAACTCTTTCCTCGGCGAAAAAGAAGAGACATTAGACAGATGGATAGTTGCTCAGATCGCCGATTTGATACTTTATGAGAGTCATTGCTTATACATGTACTAGGAATCTCTTAAAGGGTGGTGCCATTCTTCGGTACTGCCAAAGACGTAGGCCTATGTACATGGGCTGACCCTGCAATCTCACAGAGAATCTATCGGGTGAAAGTTCTATCCCAGAAGCGTTCCCTGATGAGCACTGCGAGTACTTTAGCTAAAAAAAACACTGACAAATCACCATGATGGGCATAGATCCCATAGGAATTCTTCAATAAATACTTTATTGCTCAGAAATGCATTCCCAGACACAATTGTGATTTCAGCACCTATATTGGTCTACACTTATATACACCTGCTCTGTAAAACAGACGGGCCTCCCTAGCCCACTTAAAAGGGTCTATTTCTCCTCTTTCCTATCCCCTCGGGATGTGTGTGGTGCACATATGCGCGGGCACTGACACATTCCCCTGTGGGCTTCCCTAGCCCAATTAAAAGGGTGTATTTCTCATCTTTCCTATCCCCTCAGGATGTGTGTGGTGCACATATGTGCGGGCACTGACACATTCCTCTGTGAAATTGTGTAATGTAGTTCTCGCCATGAATATGACCTTAGCTGTCGAAATGGCGTTAAACATCTATTACTCACTCACTGTAAAACAGACCCAAGCCCACAGCAGGATCCATACCGACACCTCTGTTCTTTTTTCTCCTCTATGACTTATTGCCGACTCACTTTTACTGCCGACTGACGGCCATAACCGGACGTACCGTCATACATCACGTGACGAGGCCTCCTCCGCTGGTTACCAGACACCATCCTGCGCTGGTAGCCAGTAAGTATAATGTATGTTATAGATGGAGGGTGGGGGTGGACAATTGTAGGTAGGCTGTGAGAGGCAGCAGTACGTCATCTGGATATGACACTGCCGCCCTTGTACATACAGGTATTATACTCCACCTGGCTCTGCACCCTATTGTTCCTACTGTATGTCTATATCCATATTCTACAGTTTGGGGGTCAAGAGGAGGTTTTCAGAATTAGGTCAGTTCTAGCAGGAGGTTTTGTGAATTGGGTCAGGTCTGGGAGGAGGTTTTGTGAAATAGGCCAAGCGTAGCAGGAGGTTTTATGAATAAGGACATTTTTGAACAGCAGATGTAATTCTTGGGAAAATTCTGTCCCATATGGGATTCATACCCATGCACCAGACAGTGCTGGGATCCTGTGTCTCATGTGCTAACCATTACACCATGAGTCCTCAGCTGATACTGTGGGTGTTAGAACATCTACTGAAGGGCAATATGCTACTTCTATGACTGAGTAATCAATTATAGATAAACAGGGTGATTTCACTTTGAAAGTTTGACTGGTCACTCTAGTGTAGTGGTTAAGGCCTGGCACTAGAAATCTAGACCACACAGGTTCAAACCCCTGGTGTGATTTTGTTTTATTCTCGGTTGACCATTGTCATTTTTGCAACAAATTCTAAAAATAATGTATTATAATGAACATCCTCTGATTGCCAAAATAATAAAGGGGGGCTTCAGAGGGCCTTTTACAAAGACTCCTTTTACCTTGTATGTGTAGGTTAAAAACACTTTCCCTGTGCAGTCTTGAACCCACATTCTGTGAATCAAAGTCAGACATGCCAACCATTATACTATTGAGACTGCTGGTGATTATAGACTGGAACACCATATATTTATCATAGCTTTGTATCACAGCCAGTGTAGAAGATTCAAATCCTCTTCTAGGCCTCTACAGTTTATGTCAAATTATGCTTATATTTATGGTTTTACTGTTATTTAAATTTCAGTGGATTGAGTATAAGTCAGAAAACCTCCTTAGAGCTGGAGGTTTTGCCATAAACCCCCAGCTCTGCGGAGGTTTTCCATTACTTATTGGCCTCATGCCCAGTCCTCCTCACACCCCGCTAACAGCAAGGCGAAGGGGAATGTATGGTAAACCCTTTCAGTAAGCATCAAACTATCACAGGGGTGAATTTTGATCATATCCGAAAGATTTCAAATGATATTGAACAAGTACATGCAGATGAAGAGGGGAAATATTGCTGTCTAAATTACCTTTTTTTTTATTCAATATATGTTTGGGCTCTTTTGAGCAGACTTTTATAATTTGAAAATTGATGCATGAATAAAGGCACAGACTATATAATGTCAGCAACTTGGAATTGGTACCTACCACTAGTAAACTTCACATATGGATCCGTGGATGTTTAGTTTGGAAAGCTAGTGCTCTGTTAACTACTCAACTCACAAAAAAAAGTCAAACATCATTCCCTTTGCTTCATTACCGCGTCCTTGCACATATCGATCATTCAAAACTTTTAGAATTTGCCTACACCCGATATTTTACCCACACGGCACTTCATACGTCCAGCAGTCAAAAAGAAGGTGGCCGTCCCCAGGTGTGTATTGTGTGTAAGATAGATGGAGGGTACAGCTCATGAACCTCTCCACCCTTGTCCACCCCACCCCTCCCACCCTACCTGCACTCTGCCTCACTAAAGCACACCATCCGTGCTACAGAAAACATGGCGATATAGTCATATTTTAGCCCTAGCAGAATTAGTTATGTTTGAAATAATCACAATTGGCCAAGGAAGAATATAGGGCAGAAGCAGGATGCATTATCACCTAGTCAGATAATTCTCTCTATTCCGTACAGAACCTTTCTTTTATGTACATTACATAGCAACCTATCCCCCAACCTGCTGGCTGTTACAGTGCTTATATCTCCACGTGCCAGATCAAGCAATGGTGGTCCACTATACATTTTCACACAGAGTACACACATGTTAAAGGGGAGTTCTTCTTCAGTGCCCCACGCATCAGATGATGTCAGTTGTGGTGCAGAGTGCAGTAAGAGTACCTATGTACTCCGCCCCTACCTGTACCCACAGTAATCAGTCAGGGCCACAAACACACACATTTACTCACAAGTGACAACGACTAATACGTCTGTGGCGTGGTTTCTAGGTTCTGAATTGAAGAACAGAACAAACATTTTCCTCCCCTTCAGGACAGGTTCTCAAACACATTAATAACGAGTCCACTTGTGTTTGACAAATATACAATTTTCTCCTCTTTTTTTTTCTCAACAACAAAAAAAGGCGCGGACACCAGATCATATGCTCTTGGATGTATAAGATATGTAAAATATCTATAATGTACTGAATAGGTATATATGTAGCGACTTTTATAGGATAATTTACCTCTAAGTCGAGTAGATTTGTGTTAAAGGTATGATTCAAGATGATTAAATGCTCGGTGTACAGCATCCTCTGTAATCTCGAATACATAGACCTTTCATTTTAAGGTTTTCCGTATTTTCGGTATCATAACTCGTAATATGTAACTTATGTATAATTTATGATATGACATAAGTAATATGTTCTAAAACTTTAAATGTTTCGACTAGTGCATTGATGCCCTTTCATCACTTTTCAAGGAGTCCTTAACTCATTCGAAGTCACGTGATAGTCCAAGCAGAATGAATACCTTTCGACATTTTCTTTCATAAAGTTAAATAAACAGAACTTATTCAAGACAAGATTGAACAAAAAACAACTCTTTCAATTGTGTTCAGCATTTACAACCTCTTGAATTCCACGAAGGATGAAAGGACTATTAGGCTTGTTGAGCACAATGGTTTAATGAAAGTGTAACTAATGGCCGACCTTTGGGGAAAACAAATATGGTGGATGTTCTGTAGATGTCACCTTGTCTTACTGAAACATCAGGTATTCCATGGAGTAGGAGACCGTTATCTTTTATCGCACAGATGATGACATTTGATGTGAACATGATATTCACATGATAGGATAATAGACAATACTCGACATTCAGAATCCCCAGGAAGGAAAAACTCTCTTGACGTATAATACATCCCATAGTATTCATGAATTTTATAAACAAAAATAATCAGACCTGTGGCTGAAGAATTCAAAAGAGATGACATGAGCATAAAGGGTGAATTTCTTTACATAAAGCCTTATATTTCACTCTTCAACGACCATAGCAGTATAGGTTAGAAACAACATGGGGTTTCCTTTGTAACCACATTTAAAGACCAAAGTTACAACATGTGCTTTATGCCAGGCTTTATGTTACGTAGAGAGTTTTAACTTTTAAAGATCAGAATTCTGGAAAGGCCAGCTACCTTTAGACTTTTTATCTGAATGTCATGACCATATCATGTCTTATACATTCTACTTTTTGTCACATTTGGAGAGTCTACATGCCTGATATTCAGGGAGCAAGAAACTAACATGTAGGTGTGCTATCTATCATATCTCAAATGAATTATCAGAAAAAATAGCATGCCGGTTTCACTTTCCCTACGAAATTTGTACAATACTAAAAGCTGCCTATTGTTGTGGAACACAATATTGAGTACAGTACAAAATGCTCTCTCAGTTTGAGTCGTGATAGAAGATATAAATTACAACTCCACTTGACATTTCACTGCGGACAGTGCCGGGGGGAGTTTGTGAAAACGGAACCTACATACGTGGAATCTAGAGAGATAAAAAGAGGAGAATCAACTTTGTGGTGGTACAGTAGTATATATAGCTTGGGGATACACAGTCATAAAAGTGGATTTTTGATACCTCCAGGGTCCCCTCTCCCCCCCCTCCTACCTGTAGCACCAGTCCATCTCATCTCCAACCTCCAGTGTAGTTACCATAGTAACACGAAGATAACGGGCAGAAGGTGCCCTCAGGCCCCAACACCTGGAGGGGGCTAGGGATGGAAACCAGTGCACAGTGGATGGAGCTAGAGCTTAGAGAACGGTCTGTTTGCTAATTATATCACAATTTTATTGTGTTATAAATACGTTTCTTTAAAATACATGAATGCGGATTTAGTACCGGGTTTAGACAGGGGTACAAGTTGATGAGGGGTGACTATGTGGTGTGCACACATAATGGTGTCTGAGTACAGAGCATTTGCACGTATATTGTCCAGATTATGGTCAATAGAAGTTGGTCTATGGAAGTCATTATAGAAAAAAACCCCGTAAAAACTGTATTTCAGGACTAGTAAAAGTAAATCACATCATATTTTCTTAGTCTAAATAAACGAGAAATATTCCCAGGGACTATATCAGCTTTGCATGAATAAACTGGGTGATATTATTCTAACACGTAAAAATGCATTGTACGTGGCTTTGGGTATTGTATCTATCAGTAGCATCAAATCTGTATCCATTGCTTAAGGAAATCCTGACAATACTGTCAGGTGTCTGAAAGTCTGGCTGCCCTGGAAGTATTACACTGTAGTATTCTGATAGCGTCCCTTACCATAAGACCTCTCAGCATAACTATAAGTACACTGTGAGGCCAGCGACCCGACTTTACAGTGGAAAGCTTGTTATTGAACAAGTAATCAATGGATAACTCATGACGCGTGTGTGTTAGTGAAGGATAATGACACGAGGCTGTAGGCCGAGTGTTATTAGCCTTTGCTAACACACACAAGTCGTGAGTTATCCATTGACTACTTATTTTATACCACGAAACTACTTATTTTATACCACGATACCACGAAATAATCAATATTATACCAATAAATTCAAATTGAAAACAAAAATTATTCCCCCTCCCCGGGACTCGATGCCAGCCATTGTGTGTACACGATCGGTACATACACCTCCTCGCCCGGCAGCGGACAGCGACAGCCCCCGTCTTGGCTAGCCTTGGCAGCGGCACACGGCGAAAAATAGTGTACATACACCTCCTCCCCTGGCAGTGGACAGCCACAGCGCACACGGCGAAAAACAGATGCGTCTCGCTGTTATGTTTGTGTAGAATACACCTCGTCGCCCGGCAGCGGACAGGGACAGCGCACACGGCGAAAAAAAGCTGCGTCTCGCTGTTATGTTTGTGTAGAATACACCTCCTCGTCCAGCAGCGGACAGCGACAGTGCACATGGCGAAAAAAGATGCGCCCAGACCGGGAATCGAGCCGTGTACCTCTGACGGCTGAGCGCAACGTGCTAACCGCTAGACCACTGCGTCTCCTCCTTCTGCGCCCGGCAGCGGACAGCAACAGCGCACACGGCGAAAAAAGACGCGTCTCGCTGTTATGTTTGTGTAGAATACACCTCCTCGCCCGGCAGCGGACAGCGACAGCGCACACGGCTTTGTATCATAGCAAGACCTGGTTCGACCCGAGCATTTCTCGTCAGTCCCTGTGGCGCAATGCATAGGGAGTTGGGCTACAGACCTGAGATTGCAGGTTCGACCCCTACCATGGCAATGAAATATTCTGTTGGTTTTAACATGTAACATATGACATGGGAGGACATGAGAGGCGTGCGGTTATCCTGGATAACCACACGCCTTACATGGATAACCGCACGCCTTACATGGATAACTGCACGCCTTACAAAATCGATGGTAAAGCCTACAGGGTGTCCAATATCGACAGATATGTGGATGGGAATATACCCCAAAAAGCACTGTGTAAGCTAGAAATCGTGGCATAATGGGTACTACAGGGGGAGTTCATGTAAGTACAAACCCATTGGCTTGATTGGGGTTCTACTGTAGGTGCTGTGGTGGTATCTACTGCATATTTACAATTCGGGCTGAGATTGTAGTGATGCAGACGATGCCCTGGCTGACTTTGGGGGAGGGGGTCTGGACTGGAGGCATTGCTCGGTATCAGGGCAGAACGGTGCCGGGTACAGGACACCAGGGACAGGTGCATCCCCCTCCCCTCACCCACCCACTACGTGACATGACATGTCCAACATGCAGCATGCCCAGCCGTATCCCCCTGTACCTGGCTACGCTGTGTCTCCCCTCCCTCCTTGTCCAATCCCACAATAACTCTACCTGTTGTCACACTGGCAACTGATACATAGAAAAGGCGGAATAGTGGTCTGAGGTTAACCTGTGCATAAAATTTTCAATTCAAGTTGATCGCTGTATTGATTCGATATTATCTTTGTAAGAATACTTCAAAAAATCACTTTTTGAGAAGGCGTGTGATGACTTCACAGTGGAGACGGACCCTCTTGTACTATATAAGGGAAAATATTGTTATTCACAACATGAAACACACAATCAGCCCCGAGTCCAGACCAGCCATCCCCACCCTAAAGCTGTGTACCATGCAGGGCCTCAACAGTCTCCAGGATCATGGAACTTTTGAAAGGGCTAGACCCATCTTCTGAAGCCGTCCCATGTACCTAAATCCAAACAAACAGACACGATTGTATGTCATATTATTTCTTTGACAAATTAAAAAGATTTCTACCTTGCCTTGGGTAACCCCACACTGCAGTCATTCACCATTGAATGCTATAGCAGTATGCCTTTCTAGCACCTGCCTGGTTACCTCAGTTGGTTGAGAGGCTGACTCAAAACCCAAGGGTCAGCAGTTCAAGCCTCTCTCGGAACTTTCAACTAAAACACTTTTCTCAAAGACGTCAGATACCAAGTGGACCTAGTGGGTAAGGTACTACACACCAGATGGAGTTCTGAAAATGTCCACAGGGCCCACCACCAGTTTTACATTTGATCCTTAGATAGAAACCTATGAAAGCAAGAACTTTTCATCTAGGTTCTCCTGCTTTCTGGAAAATCAAGTGGATTTTCCTAAAATACCCTCCTTTACACAGGATCTGGAAGTAATTCTGCAGGGAATCAAGGGATTGCTGATGCTGAGGTCCCTTGAATCAGGTGACTAATCTTAAAGAAGGTCCTAAACATAATACTTGTGAATAGTCAGTGGCAAAGAGATTTCAATTGACTAATGATGAAGGAGATTTTGTTGTTGTCGGATTCTGCCATTATTGTTGCCCAGTCTTTAACACAATCAACAATACATGTACCTTCAAAACCACACCATGTATATATACCAGGATGCAATACATTGCAGCCCCCCCCCACATCACTGACACAAGATCATGTCAAAGACTGCCTCTGTCACTCATCCCTTGCCTCCACACCAACCACATCACAGACAACCAGACAACAACCACTTCAGGTGTCACAAAGCTAATTTCCAGGTCATAAAATCAGAGCACGCAGGGTGTTTGTATCCCCGGTATTAAGGTGGTTGATGCTGGTGTTAGCTGGTGTTGTTGTGGACGGGTATTGTTGGTATCTTCCTCAGTGGGGTTCTGGAGAGGTTCCAGCCATACCACTCGTTAGCATAAACAGAGAAGTGCTAAAAGCCTTTGTTAGCTGCCAGCAATAGTGGACAGCAATTAATGTGGCTGTGGTTAGCTGGATATGTTTAAGGCTGTGCATGTGAACATCTACATTATAGGGGTTGTGTGTTTAGGTAACAGCTGTTTTATTTGTAGGGCCGATAAAACAAGGCAGTGGCAGAAAGGCCGAGAACACAGTTTCTCCTACCAATCATTCATTGTAACCTAGGGTCACCATGCAACCTCGATGCATACAAATTAGGCTAACAAGCTGCTATATTGCCTTTAGAGCAGTGCGTTGGATTTAGGCCCCCCACCCTCAGAGAGTGTATTGTGGATAATCTCCCATGAGCCACCTGCTCAAATCTAACATTATTTAGGGGATATAATATTATGACAGTTATTAATGCACGCGTTGATTTTAGCCCAAGAAACAATCCACAAACAGGCTCGTGGATTTATCAAGGGGCTAAAATCAACACGTGCATCAATAACTGTCACATATTGCCTTTATATCA
This sequence comes from Acholoe squamosa, assembly GCA_949317995.1. Lineage (NCBI taxonomy): Eukaryota > Metazoa > Annelida > Polychaeta > Phyllodocida > Polynoidae > Acholoe > Acholoe squamosa. The sequence goes on from OX439048.1 coordinate 45,791,597, forward strand.
TGGTTTCCATCATTAATTCTAATTATTTCAAATTGATGGAATCCACTGATTTCTGTTAGAAATGGGGGGATATGTTTTGCCGTCAACTCAGTCATAGTATGTTTCGTTTCAGTGTCAACATCCCTCTTTCTAGCCGTGGTTAAATGCACTGCTTTTAGTAACAAATATGAACCCAAATCAGTGCAAAATGTCGATAATCATGATAAAATTCAGATGAAAGGGAGTGATTTTCCTGAAAAGGATACAATGGCTTGGTTGCATTCAGCCTTGGTACATGTAACATGTGACCTCCTATAGAAGTAGATATTTTAATATTTTGATTTTATGTCTAAAGTAATGATATTCATTTTAAGCATATCTAATTGAAGCTGATAACATGTGCAATCCACTCATACGATTTATAAAGACTATTTTGCTTGCAATGTCGCTAAATTGCGTCCATAATGGTGAAACGCTCTATTGATGTTAGATGTAATCTAGAGGATGGGCTGAGAATATGTACAGTGTATGAATATCGTTATCTACTCCAAATAGACACATATGTTATACTAGAAAATCAGCCAATTGAACCTAGACATAGCTGAGAGGGCGGATAGGTTTGTCAGTAGCAGGTTTATCACCGCTTTAGACAGGTTTAGTACATGTTCAACAAATATGGAGCATTTATATGGCCGTAAACACGAATTATAACAACATAAAAATTTCACTTGAACCATGCAGTCCGACTGTTTTAGGAGACTCTGAATGGCACCGTACAAAGTAGAGGCATGGGATAGGGTAATTGTGGCCAGTTGGGATTTTAACATTCCTTATTGCATATGTATTTTACTGCAATATGCCTATTAGACTTCAAAACACACTTAAAAGTATAGCAGCAAGCTAACAAACACATGGCTTGGAATTACATCCAGGTATGTATAATGATCATATTTCCTATAATTACCCCGGGATATATACCTAATATGAAGCTGTAGGTTTGGTTGACCAGGAGCGTAGGCCTATGTGGATCACAACAGAGAAGGAAATGACAAAGGTGTAATTTACCACAAAAGTAACCAACAAAAAACAAATGAGCACTTTAGTATTCACATGTTAGATAAATCCCCACAATCTTTTAGCTCCTAATATTAAATCAAATCCTTCACCATCCTGAATACATGAATACAATATTAGCCTGGCGCTAACCTACATTTATACACCACTCATGCAAAGTCTGTTTAAAACGTTGCATTATTTATAAGTTACTAAAGGTCACCAATACTTGTACTTATTGCCACATGGGCCTGGAGGGTGCTGCTGTTTTAGCCGTGTGTTTAAGATATTCCATACGACATTAAGGTAAAGGAACCCTTAGTAAGAAGAGAACAACATGTCAACAACCTATCAACCTCCTCTTACCATCTTCCTAAACAATTGGCAAACATCCAAAAAGTGGCCCTTCAGTCACCCACCACAGCTCAGTTGGAAGTGGGCGATAATAAGTGACATCGAGCGATAATAAGTGAGTGAGGACGATAATGAGTGGGTTTGGCCGTTTGCACAGTGTCAATATTGGCTGGCGGATTGATACACTGGGTGGTTGGAGGTGAGCCGCCTCAAACCACACACCATCAAAGATTCATCCGCGCAACAGATGCCCCGAGATAATGTCTACTGGGCGAGGAGGTGCTGATTAATTGGCTGGAATTTGCAGCGTGTCTGCTGAGCAGGGAACAACTGTTCCCCTTTGCCTGCCCCCCCCCCCTGCCTCTCACCCATCTCACCAGGTCCCACACCCTGCTCCCCACACCCCGGGCCCACCCCACCCAATTCCCGCCCCCTTTGACGCCCGTGCGATCCCAGTCTCGCGCTCTCTCGCACAGCCTCACGCGAGGTGCCCATTAACAGTTGGCATGGTAACGCCGTCCGTAGCGCCCCCTGTGTCACAGGTCAATGATACACCTGGACTACGATATGAATTATGGAGGCTTCAAAATAGATTCTTACCATGTATTACTTGATAATTGACATAATGTTACCTTTACGACACCATCTCCCTCACCCGACACACACATGGTACGACATGTCATAGGGTGCGAAGTTTTGGGTGAATCTTTGTGTGATTTATTAAAGTTATCCCTTGGAACTTATGCCATAATAGGATAATCCTTTTCAACAACATTAAACAGTTAAAAAAAAAGAAAAAATTGACCTATACATACATGGGCCTACGTAAGGGAGTGGTCATTATTTATCAACAGGGTAGGAGGTGGTGGGTTTCCGCGTGGATGCGTGAAAAATTTTTATGCCCCCCCTCGATGGCAGTCAAAACTTTTTGTGCCCCCCCACGTCAGAGGCACGGAGAGTTTTTGCGCCCCTCTTTGATCTATAGTAGCGCGCGGGCTTTTTTGCTAAAAAGAGGGTGAATTTTTTTAGCCCCCCTCTCAAGAGGGGTCAACATTTTTTTAGCCCCCCCCCTCGGGAGGGGTCTGGAAATTTTACGCCCGCCCCTCAAACCCACCACCCACCCTGTAGATAGATAATGACCACTCCCTAAACGTTGAAGACGAATGGTTCCATTCTTTAATACCGAGTGTAATTCTACCCATTGTGGAAAGAAAGATGGAAGTTGGAATGGCTCGGTAAAGGTGATGCATTTCATAAGAAAAAAAACAAGTTTCTGAAGTACAGATTAAAACCCAGGTAGGTGGTCGTCCATCTGGGTTAACTTGCTTTGGACGGACTTTCGTCCTAAAGTAGTTTGATGTGAAGCTGAGAAAAGGGCAAGGCGCGGGTGATTTTATTAATCATTTTAGAAGGGGAGATTAACTCTAGGTTTCTGCCATGCATTCACAGCTTCTTTCTCAAGTACATCTATAGCTTAATTGGGCTCATGTCTGGTGATCTACAATCGCAGAGGTAGAGGCTTGGGGCGCCAATTGCTCCTCTGACTGCCAGAATTGTTGAGTGCTCGAGGTTATCCCAGCGAGTCATTGGGGATCACATACCAAATGAGTTCATATGGTCACCCCATCACCTTCCCTACTTGACTGTTATAGTATTCAATTGCTGGGACGGGCTTATATCAGCTTGAGACGTCATGAATAGCATAGCTGCTGTTGGGAAATAGATCTAATGAAAAGTTTAATACCTTGGGGCACCCACCCCATGAGACAGGCCTACTCATGGAAGTCCTCATTACTTATCAAACTTCCCTTTCTTGAATCACAGGCATTGTCTGAAGTGATAAAAACTTAGTGTTATTAGTAATGGCAACCAACAGTCATTCATCAACGTTTGATAGCCTACTGCAGTGCACAATTTTAATTGTTTGAGTTCAATTTCTTTGACATCGGTTGGTATGGTGGTTGCATTTAATTGGGGTGTGAGCCAGTGTGAGAGGCTGTTCTTAATGACCCCCCATTTCAGATCCCCAATAATGTCATCCTAGTCATAGGCCTACACAATAAACTAGTTTACTACTGTGTATGTCCATGTCCTAGCCTACATGCAATCCCAACCTTACCTTATCAACAAACTTCCATGTCTTTATATGTAAATGGTACCACCACTGGAAAGTTGGAATGTAATCAAGTTTTCCACATCTATAGCTATATCAACAAATATTTCATGTAGGTTCGAGTCCATATTTTCATATCTAGGCTTATACCACGATTTGTGGGTTACACAGTGCTTTTTGGGGTCTATTCCCATCCACATATCTGTCGATATTGCACACCCTATAGGCTTTACCATTGATTTTGGAAGGCGTGCTGTTATCCATCTAAGGCGTGCTGTTATCCATCTAAGGCGTGCTGTTATCCAGGATAACAGCACGCCTCTCATGTCCTCCCATGTCATATGTTACATGTTAAAACCAACAGAATATTTCATTGCCATGGTAGGGGTCGTACCTGCAATCTCAGGTCCGTAGCCCAACTCCCTATGCATTGCGCCACAGGGACTGACGAGATACGCTCGGTTAGAACCAGGTCTTCCTATGATACAAAGCCGTGTGCGCTGTCGCTGTCCGCTGCCGGGCGACGAGGTGTATTATACACAAACATAACCGTAGAAGGAGGAGACGCGGTGGTCTAGCGGTTAGCACGTCGCGCTCAGCCGTGAGAGGTCCGCGGATCGATTCCCGGGCCAGACGCGTCTTTTTTCGCCGTGTGCTCTGCCGCTGTCCGCTGCCGGGCGTGTACACAATGGCTGGCATCGAGTCCCGGGGATGAGAAATAATTTTTGTTTTCAACTTGAATTTATTGGTATAATATTGATTATTTATTGGTTTCGTGGTATAAAATAAGTAGTCAATGGATAACTCATGACTTGTGTGGGTTAGCAAAGGCTAATAACACTCGGCCTACGGCCTCGTGTCATTATCCTTCACTAACCCACACGCGTCATGAGTTATCCATTGGTTACTTGTTCACTACAATTCTATGGGCCTAGGTTTGCATGGATCCTTAAAGTGTATCATTTATGGCTTAGGTTATCAAGTACAAACCAACTAGGCCCTATTTCATATTTTTCTGTTCCTTGCTCTTCCAGGCCTATCCCATCATGGCACGCGACTTCCGCCAATGACGCCCACCATTCTGCACATGCGCAAAAAGCGGAAACCGTACACCAAACTGCAGATAGCGGAGTTGGAGAAGGAGTACATAGCCAACACGTACATCACCAAACCCAAACGGTGGGAGCTCTCACAGCGCCTCAACCTCACAGAGAGACAGGTCAAGATCTGGTTCCAGAACAGGAGGATGAAGGAGAAGAAGTCTACCGACCGCACCTCACGTCACATGGACCACGACAGATGAGACGCGGCGTCATGGCCATTGTAATGACGTCATAGCCATAGGGATGACGTCATAATGCCATGGTCACACTAGTACAATCATGGCCGCTTTAACGATGTCCTAATGGTCATTTCTCATCACAATCATAACATTATGGACGTTCTAATGATGCACAATGGCTGCGACTACAATGATAAGGTCATTGCTGCTTAAATGATGTTAGGATATCTAGGCCATTGTCATTCAGCAATAACATCATGGGCAGTAAGTTTCATGGACATAGATATGACAAAACGATAAGTCATGGCCATGGTCACTGCTGTGATGCCATGATGCCATGATGCCATGAGAATTATTAATATGAGGACATAGCAGCATGGACGGTATAGTGATTAGACTGCCATACTCATGTCATATAACATCATCGCCATTTGACCTATGGCTGCCATAATTATCATCCTCATGTTACAATCTGACTGTATACTTAGCATTTCTCTTGGTGCAGCATTTATGGTGGCGGTGACCATGGAGAGAACTGATCACTGGGCCGCCATCTTGAGCAGGCCTCTATGACGTGTATGGACTAGAGTATACTCAATGTACAGAATAGATATCTGATGTGCCCCGGGCTGATGTGTCATGTTTATTTATTATCGACATTCAATGTAGGGATTCTTCCCACAGACGTTGTATCTTAGTGCATGTTATTAACCAAATATATTTCTACCTGCCGGGACCTGCCGTCAGTCGTCCATGGATAAACTCTGTGTACAAATTTCTCTGACGTCACGACTTATGGACTAACTGTCACATTGAAGACCCTTTACTGTACTTTATAACTTATGTTGATTATCAATCATTGTCTATAAAGGTAGATGTAAATGTCACTGGTCCTGGTTCCATGACCAAGACTAGAACACTTGTTCAAACTTGCCAATTATTACAATAAATACGCAATTTGTTCATCTGTTAATAACAAAGTAATGTGTGTCTTGATAAAACTTATTAAACGCATTTCCTTTATTTCCGGTGAATATCGATGCTAAGTAAATGTTTTAAAAGACTCATTTGTGTATATCTTATGATTTTATCATGTTTTTAGAAGTTATAAAATTGGCTTAGAATGGCAGCAAATTGTGCAAAACTGCAATGACCAAAACTATGTAATTGTTACTCAGTGTGATTTGATATGTTGTAAGGGAAAAGATTGATCTCAAATGTAACCATGGTGACCTGGACAGGCATAGAACTTATAGAACAAGGAGCCATGATTGTTTTTACTTGTGACTGTTTTTGGTGACCAGATGTAGGCCCCTAAGTCTTTTGGTGATGTAGGCTCAGTGGGTGTTTATCATATTCTCTTCACGTACAATTATTAAAGTGTAGCCTATTTGTAGATGGTTCTAAAATGCAATAAGTAAAGCAATGCTAAAATAATGGTTCTACTGTAAGCGATGACACGTGCATTTTGTATAGCTGTATATACGTCTGTGCTTACTGTGAAATTCACAATTTCTTACCATGAAGACAGGATAGATGTAATGTATGACTCTCTTCTACTACATTCCAGCACATGATGTATAGTCTACATAATACAAAGTGCAACTCCGGATAGTATAAGAACTGTAAATTTCATAGAAAGTGTCACCATTTTGGGGCTATTTTAGGAATGAACATATGAAACACGTGATGTCCTCAATCACAATAAACTGATCAGTGGTTGTTATGTACCGCCAAATAAGTACTACAGGTACGTTAGATGATCTAATCAAATTTTTACCTAATCAAAATGTCAAACAGTTGACCTCTTAAGAGGTCCAGGGCAGAAAAAAATTAGTAGTGGCAAATTATACATGTATCTCATCTCATGAGTAACACAGTCTTTGTGAAAAGTTTTTGACCATGCAGGACATTCAGTCCTGCAGATTTTAAAATTCTGAGGCCCGGTTCACTTTTTGCAGGACCGAACCATAACCAGTACCTCAGGGCATTTACTGTTTTAACAGAAATATCACACAGCAAGATTATAGATTGTTTTTATTATTTAATTCATTAGGATTTATAAAGTACTGAGAGAAATTTGAGAAAAATGTTTATGCTTTTTGCTTTACCTTATAAAAACCTTAATAATGGTCTCATTTGAAAGCCATAAAAACTGGCGTGTAGTTTAAGGTCTGCAGATCACAGCCAGACATTTGGTCCGGCACAATTTTTGCCGGACCTGCAGCCATTTTGCCGGCTATAGCCAGTGTCCAGCACGTTTTCACAAAGATTGTTAACGTGGCCCTTCTGCTAGCACTGAAAGTGATTCGTACCGGGGTTTAGTATATCATACAACCAACCTTCTACACTATTGTCCAGGCTATAAATAAAGTTATGTTAATAAGATTAAGAGACGCCCTCCAAAGTGAATTCAGAGTACGGCTCCTCCTATTTATGACATGCATTTATTACATTTATGTATCGCATTTAACCCGAATTTATTACCAATAACAGTCATAAATCCCATGTACTTAATTAACGTTAAACATTATAGCACTGCCCAATTACTCCCATTGTGTAGCTATGTACTGTGTACATCTCTCAACAACTAGGCTACAAAACAATGTATACATTGGAATACCCTATATTTTCTATCTGACCTATATAGTGTTACAGATTCTTACCAACTTCGTACATGCGCAATATTATTAATAATGTTGCACTACTTTGTAGTGTGGGGTCTGCAGCAATCTAAAAGCGATCCCAGACTACACATGATTTAAATTGACTCCATGACTCCATTTTAATTCTGATTTATGAAAAGGCCTTGATGAATATTGTAAATGACACATCAGTTTACAACGCAAAAAGTAGTGTTTCATTCCTTTGTACCATTATTGAGGCCAAAAACACGAGAGAATGAGATTCAGGCTTTACAGCCATTCTTTTAATTGTTTCCTGTTGTGTGTATTGATTTACGCAATGGTATCATGTTGTGTTGTATATATATATATATATATATATATATATATATATATATATATATTCAGGTATTTACACCGCTAAGACGATTTGAACTTAATTCTTTAGGTTCTTCCACACTGTATCAAACACTGTCAATCATTCCCGGCGATCATTGCTAAGTGACTTAGATCAAAGATCCCTGCGTAACGTGAAGCGCACATTTACCGTTGTATGCCTGGTGCTGCGTAACGTGAAGCGCACATTTACCGTTGTATGCCTGGTGCTGCGTAACGTGAAGCGCACATTTACCGTTGTATGCCTGGTGCTGCGTAACGTGAAGCGCACATTTACCGTTGTATGCCTGGTGCTGCGTAACGTGAAGCGCACATTTACCGTTGTATGCCTGGTGCTGCGTAACGTGAAGCGCACATTTACCGTTGTATGCCTGGTGCTGCGTAACGTGAAGCGCACATTTACCGTTGTATGTCTGGTGCTGCGTAACGTGAAGCGCACATTTACCGTTGTATGCCTGGTGCTGCGTAACGTGAAGCGCACATTTACCGTTGTATGCCTGGTGCTGCGTAACGTGAAGCGCACATTTACCGTTGTATGCCTGGTGCTGCGTAACGTGAAGCGCACATTTACCGTTGTATGTCTGGTGCTCTTTATCCTGGTGTGAATTATTATAGGGAGCAGCCTCCAAACACACATCCCACAGGCAATCCCGCCATAACCCACCCCATGGACGGGCACCCCATGTTATGCCTAAGGTACATTAACATTAATATTTAATTTCTCATCTACATACCACTCTCAATTTTCACAACTTTTATTTACCTTTTCAGATTTTTATTTTTGAACACACACAGAAAACATGCCGCCGCCTAAAACTCGTCAATACAGACCAGTTTATGGTAGTCAAGGTCAAATGACCACCTAAAATCATCAAACTGACAATAAAAAGTGGTCATACTGACGACTTAGGTGGTCAGGATGACGACCTAAAGTCGTCACTTTGACGACCTAGAGCTGTAGTTTTAGGTATCGTCAACCTAAGGACTTAAAGTCGTCTGCACTGACTAGTTTCGTGCCTCTCAGTTTTTCAGTGCAGGGTAGGCTCCCACCTCGTGTATTGCCTAAAGTGTTTCCCCTTTCACCTACAAGGCCCCCTGAACTGTGCATTATTGAATAACTAGTTGATGATGTGAGATGTAGAGACCCGATTAGAATCTTGTGTATGGATATCGGCCATGTTTGTGTACAGAAATAAAGGTGGTTGATGAAGATATTATCTGACAAATCTAATAATTCCTGTCTCAAAGTGTAAATAACCCGAATGACAAGTAAATAAATGTTGTGTGAGGTATCTGCCGATATGACAATGTTCCACAAATATGATAGTCTCTTTATAACACAGGAGGCAATAGGTTGTCATTTGGAGATTGTCAATTGTCATGTTGAGATTATTGGTAATGATTGTGCTGAGAGCATCAATGTAACAGACTATTGTACACGACCCACCTCTACAACCGGAGCGTGGCTTCTCAAAGAATCTATAAGTAAACAATAAAGTCAGTATGTAATTTTAATACAACTTGACAGGTGTTTGGGTTTCCTTTAATATTCACTCTATGATGACGTATTTAGCGTAAAATGTATATTGAGATAATATCTAGTCTGTGAACTGTAAGCGTACAAGATAACAAAATGTGCCAACATCTTATCGCTAGTTTCACCATTTAGACTTTGGTTCTCTAAAACTATCGCGACAGTAACAACATTATACTACAGACATGTTATCTAGCTTACAAGATGACACATTAATGACAAGAATTGAGAACAACTGGTTTACTGAAAATCACTTAAAATAGAAAGAAATTGGCACGTTTATTATCAATGTGAATGATTTGATGCAATATCTAATTAAATCTACCCAAACTTTAATATATTAATCTGTTGTAATTTAAGCCAGAAATTGAGACAATATGAATTCTTCTTTCAAATCAATTCCTTATGAATACCACGGCTCTCACTAAATAAGGTATTGGTAATATTTCTAACAACAGGGAGGCCTTCTCCCTTTCTGCATACAAGCCAAAGATGTGGGGACCGAAATGGCCCTCCCACACGTCCAAAATGGTTATTCCCTGGCAGGACGGTAGGAGCAGCCAGAGGACGGCATGGACACACGGCCCCAGGCTGTCCACGGTTAAAATTCAAATCCATGTTTTGTACCTGCCCCCACATGCCCCCCACAGTTGTCTCTGGGAGCCGGTGTATTAATTCTACACTTTAAGGGCCCCATGATGCCTCCAGGTTCACGTTCCTTTGTCTTCACGGCGAACTGTTGCAGCGCTGACCAGTACACCAGCCAGTGCCTTGCAGTTGACACTCAAAGGCTGTATCAAGCACGTAGGGTCAGCATGGTGCATGGATGTAGTCCTGGTGAGTATTTGTCAGGATTGCATTCGTTCATACTTACATCATGAGGACCAATAACTATGGGGCATTAAGACATCTTGTCGCCTGTAGAGGGTTAATGAGTGGCACATACCTGAGTACTACAGGTGACCACCTGTCTGTGTCAGAGCAGGCTTTTTGTGGCAGCCCAGGGACCCAGTGTGTATCCGGTATGAGGGGAGGCTGACCTTGAGCTAACCTTGACTGGGCTCTATGGGAGAAGGAGGAGACGCTAGACACTTTCCCACATACAGCACACGTGATGTTATGTCATTCAGAATGTCATTCTAATGAAAAAAAAAGACAAAGTTATCTTTTGAATAGGTTTACCAGATCCATGCAGGATAAATACGTATATAGCTGTCTTGTGTTTCTATGGAGAGGGAAGGGAGATAGGGACTGTCAGGAGGAAAATTCCATTTTGATATAAGATTTTTCACATGGATTCCCCTGGTTGGACTACGTCCAGAGTTCAGACAATTACAGTAAGATAACACAGAAGCCAGCATCCATCATTAATCTTACAACTCACTTGTATGTAAAACCGCATTCATGGAAACTGGAAGAAGGTGTCCCAAATCCCTTCCACAGAGTGCCAGGACGTGGGAAATTAGGGCTACAATAACGTAGGAAAGCGCAATAATGGGACAGCCGGCTATATATTCAAAGCATCATAAAATAAATGTATATCTATATAAAAACATTGTGTCGTTCCACTTTGATAATAATAATAATAATAATAATAATAATAATAATAATAATAATAATAATAATAATAATAATAATAATAATAATAATAATAATAATAATAATAATAATAATAATAATAATAATAATAATAATAATAATAATAATAATAATAATAATAGTTGTTAGAGACCTTCTTCCCATAAAAGTGCCTCCTAAATGGGCGAAGTTTTATCCCGCATCTAGGCAGACATCTTCTCTAAGTCAAATCTCAAAATACCGGTAGATGTGAAAATGTCTTGAGGGTGGGCATTGGGCTACTACCTAGTTCCATTTACTTTGTTTTAAAATACACCTGGAGACCCAGGTACATGTGCTATGATCACACCCAGCTCTGAGACGGCAAATCCTTGAGATATATTCCTATATATAAGGGAGTGGTGGTACATCTAACATGGTCCACTCGTGGGATGTTCAGAAATGGCCTTCTGGTCTATGAAAGACCCCCTTCACATTCAGAGTTGTCCCCATTCTCTTCATGTAGGGAAACCTGGCATGGCATTGCTTGTAACAAATCTTATCATGAACGAATCCAAAGTTAATTTTTGGAAGTAAATGTATGTAGTAACTTTGATCTCCGTGGTATAGCGAGAAGGGTGATTTGACAACCTCCGTATTGGTTAAAGAATTTGAGTGGTGGCACTTGCGCGTGGAAATATCTTCAAAGTACTGTGGGACTTTTTATGAGGTCAATGACCAAATTTCGATCTTTCTAATTTTGCCTGGCAAATTAGGCGTGTGTGTGCCCTGTCTGTTCCAGGAGGAGATTAGAGGAGACCGACCGCTGAGCATCCTCCTCCCGGGGCCTCACTCCAACACCATCGGCAAGATGGTAGCACTGCCACTAGGCGGTCTTCTCACGGTTAGGGCTGATCCCGGGTCCTGGTAGTGGTCCCTAGTATAAAACTAGATAGATTTTGTTCACATTTTTATCATATAACTCATTTTGTCGTTTAGTCTTTCCCTGCCGTGCTCCCTTTGGAGGCTAGTATTAGCTCACTCTCTGAAATATGCTTTAATTGTGGAACAATTATACTATAATCTCCAATTAAGGGGAGCAACTTCGGCGACATGCCTGATCCGGCCCTCTCTCTTCCAATTCTCTTACACTTACCGAGACAACCCAACGGACCCCCCCCCCCTCCCCACGACCCAGCTTGTACCTGGTAGATGCACTCTGTCGGGCTGGAGGGGGCGAGCCTGGTAGATGTGAGTCTATGATCAGAGGAGGTTGGAAGAGTGGGGGCGCCATCAGTACTGCCAATGATACATGTGGCCGAGATTTGACCGTTGCGGCGCACTTTCAAACATGTCAGCGCCTGAAATGGATCTCCCACCTTCCCCACAATACTGACCTAATATCCTGTGCCATTCTATATCAAGACAATTAAATTCTAGGTATCATGCTAGCATACAATACTCTAACATTGCGCAATATTAAAAAGCAAGAAGTAAGGTTACTTTGCTGATCAGCAGAGCTCTTGACAAGTGCTGCGGTCTGGCTGCGACTAGGACAGGGAAATAGTTTGTGGCTCAACGGGTGCCAAGAGGGGTGTGTGCCATTACTCACATTGGCACAGGCCGTCCTCCCTACCCCTTCTGGACGGCGGGCGTTCATGGAGGGCCGGACGTAGGGCTTATTTCAGACTACTTTCTGGGTTGCTCCTACTTGCGCGATGGCATTTCCCTTAAGATAAAATGTCCACCTATCTTTGTCTGCTGAAAAGGACCATGCTATGCCCTCACTGATGTACAATACATGTGGGAGTTTGGACAAAATTGGAAGTTTTCGGGAAGCCATATTGGCGGCACCTGTCGAACGGCAATAGGAACGATTTCTTCTCTTTCCTTTATTGTCATGTCCAAAGGATATGGCAATGAAGAAAATAAAAGGGTTTTCTAATCTTATCTGGGCATGCTTTATATTCGCACTTTTGCGATACTTTGGTATGATGCGTTTTATTAGGACTCCTTGAAGAACCTCACTGACATTTGTTTACATAATTTTAGTTTGCCTAGTCCCCACGCGGGTTAGTTCCAGGGTTCACCAGCGAGTCCTTCCGACCTCCTCTGGTCTATGATGGTAGGTCGGCCCATTGAGAGAAGATGGTATAGGTAAAGATACTGGAGTCTCTCTGATATCATTGGAAGAACAATTTGGCCAAATCTGATACCTCCCTTATGCGACTTATTCATACAAACCTACTCATAGAAATCACAATGGAAAATGCCTACAATCTTCGTGTGAAGGTGTTGGCAGAAACATAGTTGTGGATTATGCAGTGACTGCCATCAATCACACATCAAAGCGGTGCTTCCACAGGACATCACTCAGAGTACGGTTATCTATGGCCTAAGGTGCCTTAGTTAGGCTTTGATACACAGCCTAAAGTAGGCCCTGTTACTGATGTAGTGCCTTGATACAGTCAGCACACAGCACATGTCTCACAGCCACAGGGGACAACGGCCATGTAGCCTGCTATACTACAGTACATAGACCAATTAGTATTGTAAACGTGTCGTTTATTTCGATTGGCATATATATATATATATATATATATATATATATATATATATATATATATATATATATATATATATATATATATATATATGTATATATATATATATATATATATATATATATATATAGTGTTACTTTTGACAAATAATTCAGAAGGAAAAACAGATACAGGACCATGCCACGAAGAAGGGCGGATGAAAAATAAAAAGAGATTTATGGCATAGATAAAATAAATGCGATACAGAATAAGAATGTCATACTTTTACTTACGCCTTGGACTGCTGACAAAAATTGATAATGGTTCATTTGAAAAAGTGAAGAGACGAGTGAAAACACGTTTGGCATAACGTATAGGGGTCCTGTTGATAAAGGTGAATTAAACCACTTAGCTGTATGCACAGGTGTTTTAATACATTTTATATTAAACTTAAGAAATAGCCATACGATTCATGATACGATTGACAAAGACTAATGTAACCCCCTCTCCTTTTTTCTTTTGTTTATCTTTAAATTCCCTTTATTTTTCTTGCCCGTTTAATACTGTTCTTTATTTTAATTTTTTTTTTTTTAATTTCTACCGTGGATGTGTCGTGGATCACGCGATCCCTCAGTTTTCAGGCATTAAAAATTGGTTCATCTGTGTGAGAGGTATTGTCTTGCAGTTTTCACATAATTCAGGTAACGCAACGTATCATGTGCAACAGATGGGGAAGGGGACGAAACCAGAGATCAAAATAGTGACGCTACATTTATGACACAGTATCCACAGAAGCAGAGAAATCGAGATCAACAACGTGTGACACCCGTGCATGGACACATTGAGACTGACACAAAGTGTGACACATTGAGACTCACACAATGTGTGACACATTGAGACTGACACGAAGTGTGAGACCAGTACATGGACACATTGAGACTAACACAAAATGTGACATATTGAGACTGACACGAAGTGTGAAACCAGTACATGGACACATTGAGACTAACACAAAGTGTGACACATTGAGACTGACACAATGTGACACATTGAGACTGACACAAAGTATGAAACCAGTACATGGACACATTGAGACTGGCACGAAGTGTGACACATTGAGACTGACACAATGTGTGACGCCAGTACATGGATGCATTTTGAGAGAGAGAAAGAGAGAGAGAGAGATATACAGAGAAAAGTGTCTCTGCCATGCCTGTGCACTGTTAAACAGGAAATATAGCGTCACAATATAAACCATGGTGTCAGACCCTCCCACCTAATGACCACCTTCTTTACACCTGTATACAGCCTGCCTGTTACGTGATGTCTACCCCACCCCTGCCCCCCCCCATCCACTCACACACACACTCCCAGCCTGCACAGCCCCGGGTGCACAGCCTGGTATGCACATATATAAGCTATAGTAATCTGTAGAAGCAGGTTAAATGTGGATGTGGAGTTTGAATTACAAGGAAGACATGGGGACTGGGCCTGGTTAGACTCTTTTTCACACAATTCCGTTTTTAGTGGTATTAATTTTATGAGATTTATGGAGAGCAGCGTTCATAAACGTGGTGTCAGGGGGTCTAGGTAATGCTGGGGGTACAGTCCCAATTGTGTAGAGTCCATGAGATGGATGTTCACATCGAGCTGTAAAACACCGCACCACCACCACCACCACCACCAGCAGGCACCCTCAGTACTACACATGATTAGAGCCTGTAAGGGCTGGAAAACCCCGCACCACCACCACCAGCAGGCACCCTCAGTACTACACATGATTAGAGCCTGTAAGGTCTGTAAAACCCCGCACCACCACCACCACCAGCAGGCACCCTCAGTACTACACATGATTAGAGCCTGTAAGGTCTCTAAAACCCCGCACCACCACCACCACCACCACCAGGCACTCTCAGTACTACACATGATTAGAGCCTGTAAGGTCTGTAACCCCCCCCCCCCCACCACCACCAGCAGGCATCCTCAGTACTACACATGATTAGAGCCTGTAAGGTCTGTAAAATCCCCGCACCACCAGCAGCAGGCACTCTCAGTACTACACATGATTAGAGCCTGTAAGGGCTGTAAAACCCCGCACCACCACCACCACCAGGCACTCTCAGTACTACACATGATTAGAGCCTGTAAGAGCTGTAAAACCCCGCACCACCACCACCAGGCACTCTCAGTACAACACATGATTAGAGCCTGTAAGGGCTGTAAAACCCCGCACCACCACCACCACCAGGCACTCTCAGTACTACACATGATTAGAGCCGCATGCCGACTTCTACCTTCTACATGTATCTATAGATCGTCATGATGCCTAGATCCAGTGTTAAGGTGCCCACTCGCCAACACTGCATTTGGCCATCATATCTGCCCTAAGAAGTGCATCAAACCCAGAGAGTGGCAATGATCTATGAATACTACAGAGGTGCATCATGCCGACCAATTCGTTTAAGGCCTGTTTGATACACAGCACTACCCTTAAATATTAGAGAGGGGCAGACAAACAGCATACAGTGTGCGCCCAGGGGAGGGGAGGGGGCAGGCTACACTTCTGTCAGGCCTAACATCAACTAGGGGTGATGAATGATAAAAGGAGTTAACATATGGTGTATATATGTCTACATCTTTTGGTTGAGTATATGAGTAGTATATAGGGGTAAACTCAGCGAATAGCTACAGCTACTGAACTCCGTTTGACCTACTTACGAACCGGAAGTGACCTAGTTTTGAAACCGGAAGTGCCCATATATGGGCATGTGACCTACCTTCTCGAGCTCTGATTGGCTGAGAGATAATTTCTGTCAATTCATCCAAAGTTATGCAAAACATGACCTACCGTAAATTCTCTTGTATAAGCCGCAGAGAATCCAAATCGAAATTAGGCTTGTAGGATTGACCCAAAGTCAGGGTATGGCTTGTATGAGGGGTTTTTACACCATAAAACAGTACTAAACTGTCAATTTTCAAGCCTGCCTCACCAGGCTTATATGAGAGAATTTACGGTACTTTTCTCTTTGTGCATGCGCAGAGATAGATTAAATTCAAAATGGCGGACAGCAGACAACGTTTGACATACGTTCTCATTGACTTTGCGCATGCGCAGAGATGGGTTAAATTCAAAATAGCGGACAAATGTTAGGGAGCATTCATTATTAACAACAGGGTGGGTAGGTAGGTAGGTAGGTAGGTAGGTAGGTGCCAGGGGTCTGTTATACAACCTGGCGAAGGTGTCTTCTCTACTCCACCCCGCAGATGCCATGATATCATTAATAGGGACGTTTGTCTGGCTGTAGCACTTGTTGCTGCATGTCTTGAGCTATAGGGACCAAAGTCAGAGTCAATGCCTGCCTCTGTAAGGGTAAGCCTTACCAACCTGGAGGTGATCTCAGGACTTGCCCTTTTTACCGCTTGTTTGATGGTACCAAATACCTGAGGATATGCTGACTGTGTTTCATCTTTGTTCATGTATACCCGTAGGTGTGTATAGACACACAGTCTCTCATCCTCAAATTTATCAAACCTGAGGATGACAGGGTTTGTCTTAGGATCGTTTGATTTCAGTTTTTTGAGAATACTTAATGTGCACAGTATTATCCCCAAAGGTGATGTCTTTTCTAAGCTTCTGAGTCCTTGTAGTCTCTGGCCTGTTGCCAACAATCTTGAACGATACCATGGTCCTCCTGGTCAGTTTATCCAGCGTCAGGTCTGCTATCCATCCCCAGCTGGTCATGTGGTTTAATACCTGCATGGGATCCCAAATGGTCTCATATGCTTCTCATGGGAGTCTTTCTACTCTTACCCCTTTAAGGAACCTAGAAATTTCTGGGTGTTTCCTAGTGGCATGCCTTCCAGCCCGATTAAACATGATAAGAAGGACTGTGTGCTATTGAGGGTACTATATCCCACATTTGTATCCAACATGTGTACTAGGAAGTCAATACATTGTTTTAGGGATCAAATTTTCTTCCGCGTAATTGGTTCATTTCTTACTGTTTCGTAGGCCGATTTAGTGGATTTCCCTATGGAGGCTAACATGATGTTACATGCTCTGTCAGTGTATTGGAGGTGTTGTGTCCATATCCTCCTTAGAGTGGGATGGCAATCAACCTCATCCTGTTTGCCTGTTGTTGACTGGGAGGATTAGCCTTGTCCTCCAGTCTGGTGCTATGAGTTGCACACAGTGAAATCTTGTGTGTAAAAGTGTCATTTTTTTTGTGAAATTTCCATAACATTTTGGTAAAATTGTGAAAATTTTACAGAAATTTTGTAACATTTCCATAGAATGTTGCATTTCTTTCTTTTTGTGAAAAGAATACATAGGTTAAAACTGTGTTTCAAGGTGTAATCTTGTGTGTTAAAAGTGGAAATTCTGAACAATTTAGGTAAATTTATAAAATTATTGTAGCATGTCTGCTGAAAGAAGGAAAATCTTGTGTGTAAAAAGTGGAAATATAGGTAAATTTCCTTCATTTTGTGGAAAGAATACCTAGGTTAAAGGTGTGTGTGTCAATTTGGAAATTTCCACTTGATTGTTGGGTCCTATATGAGACATTGCGGTGTGTATATATACATTTTGTGTCACACTTTTGGGTGTTTATACCGTGTTCCTAGTTGTGTAGCTGGTGAAGTAGGTTTAAATTAATCCTAATGTGAGTGAGCCGTGTAGAAAGCTATAGATGTAATGGAGCTAACTTTTGCTTGATCTTGAAGGAATTTCCACCATGCTGATTTTCATCATGCTAATGGAGAATGTTTTTTTAATAGCCTTACCATAACCATTGTGTGCAGTACGGAGCTGGTGCCATAAAGTTGTTGTTTTGAAGAAAACACTCTCTAAAATTTAAATTGGGAGGAACAAATGCGTCTGAAGGATGATGTTTAGGACAATACTGCCACAGTTGAAACAGCTTACCTTGTTCTACACCACCTCTTATGTCTGATATAAAAACCTCTGTTTCTCTTTTGTGAGAAGTGCTCAGAGGTAGTGAAGCAGGAGTCATGATCAGCTGAGCAGTGAGTGAACCTTGCACCATCAATGCTCACAGTGGCAACTCGGTGGTCAGTTTAAGTTGGGGTAATACATACTGGGCAGAGGCGTAGGAAGCAAATCTCCATTGGGGGGGGGCCAGCGGGAGCCCCACCTCAACCTTGAATTGTCGGCTCAAGCGCAATAGTGCCTATACATACCTATATAAAATTTGTATAGAAAATCTTTGATGAATTATAGATCTGGTTTGAGGCCCAGGGCCTCATTTTCCCTACCCCTTTACTATATCAATCTAATTTGAGATGCAAAGTTTTAGCTTCTTGTTCAATTTATTATGAATTCCTCCCTGGCCCCCCCTTTCCCTACGCCCCTGCTGGGGAAAAGGACCTAACTAAGATTTAAAGGTAAACTAGGCTAAAGTAGGTAGGTAGGTAAAATAGGGTAGGGTGAGTAAAGGAGGAAGCAGGGAGTAAGGGACATCCACTTGTTGATGGAATTCAAATAAGTGACACAACCTAACTGCAGCCCCTTCCCTCTCTGGGGTGGAGGACAGGGGAAAGAGGTAAAAACCCTGGTGCAGGGGGTGCACTCTCACACGGCCCACTCACTCGCTCAGTGTCCAGCACACATTGGCAGCAGCAGCAGCAACTCTGAGGAGCTCACCTCACCATGAGTCAGCAAGGGGATGATAACCAAGAAGGGGAGCAAGCCCCCTTCAATTTTACTGACTGGGGGAAAGAAGTTGGTCTTAAAAGTCCATGGATTTACTGAGAAAGCTAGACCTGGATTCTGAGCAGGTTTTGACTACACTCCTGCGTGCATATGTAGCAGCCATGGACAAAACTTTAGGACAGTCAATGCTCCTCAAATGTACACTGGGACAACTGGGTAACACCCACTTCACTGAAGATACTAGTGGGTCAACAGTTAGCCAAGGACCCACTGTGCCTGAAAACGGTCAGGACATAATCCCTTCTGGCCAAATATCAAGCAGCCAGAAAAACCAGGCATTATTGGAAGCAGGCATGGTTTAAAGGATCCTACTAACTCTGCAGCACAAGGTGAGCAGCTGGACAGTGGTGCCAAGGACATGTCCACCTAAGGATTTACTCACCTCACTTGGATTTACTGGCAGCAAAACAAGTGGGGCACAGGGTTACAGACAGCCCTCTGGGGTTACATGAACAAGTCACCAGTGGGCAGCACAGCCTGAGCAGGTTTTGACTACACTTTCAAGTATCTTGTTTATATCTGGCTGATCCTGAAAAGCTTCAACTGTATGATGTCATTTGACCAATAAAACTTGTTAAACTCAAACTTGTTGTATCTCAGGTAGTAAGCCACCTCCCCGCTGTGTCCAACCTTTTTAATGATCTAACCCTTGTAGCCTTTCATCAACCACCACATACCATCAAACCACATAGATATCATTGACTTTACAATATACCCGTATATATTATACAGTGAAACTTCTTTATAAGGAGCTCTGATATATTGAGACCGTGCATATAAGGAGCATATTTGTCAAGCACCAATCTTTTCCCATATATTTCTATTGTACCAAAACCCTCTTATAATGTGGGGCATTTCCTCTTAACTCGGATATAAGGAGGACATAATTATTGGAACAGGTGTGAATACTTCAAATGAAACACCTCCCAGGGCTTTCATTAGATTTATATGTCCTCCAAATCCACCTAGGGGAGTGGGTGGGGGCGTCCTATCACCTACCAGGACTTCCCTTAGATCTATGACCCTTCCTAGGTCGTCTATATGAGCAGAGAAGCAGGTGGGGGCATCCTAACACCTAACAGGACTTCCCTTAGATCTATGACCCTTCCTAGGTCGTCTATATGAGCAGAGAAGCAGGTGGGGGCATCCTAACACCTAACAGGACTTCCCTTAGATCTATGCCCCATTCATAGCCACCTAGAGAAGTAGAGGAGCTGGTGGGGGCCTCCTAACACCCCCTGCATGCTCTCCTTAGATCCATGCCCCCTACATAGCCACCCACAGGAGCGGAGGAGTGGGAAGGGCCGTCACGACCTCCTCACACCTTCCAGGGCTTCCCCAGAGGAATGGGTAGGGGTGATCTAACAACTGCCGTGGCTTCCCTTGAAGCTATAGCCACTCAAAGAAGCAGAGGAGCAGATGGTCACGTCCTTATACCCCCAGCACTTACTTTAGAACTATACTTTCCCTAACCTTGCTTATAAGGAGACTTTGCTTATATGGAGCAAATTCACTTTATTTAAAGTCCTCCTTATAATGAACTTCTACTGTATATATATATATATATATATATATATATATATATATATATATATATATATATGTATATATATCCGCCCACCTCTTTTGCTCTTTTGTTGAACCGCCATATGTGAAAATCTACTCACACAAGTCAGACATCAGCATGTAATCTTGTATTTTGGTGTGTGAGTAGGACAAAATTGAATTTCTCTATCCAACCCTGTCCATCAATACTGCCAATATGAAGTGTGAAGAGTGTGGCCTCGAGTTTGATGGCAGAACATTTAAAAACAGTCCTATTTGTAAGAGTTGTGCAGGTTATAAGGCTCCTTTGGCAGAGGGAACTGACTTAGGTAAAGAGAGTGCCGGTGACACTTTTCTAACCAATGTAAATGAAGGTGGACAGGGGATCAGAGGCCAGAATTGGAAAGTGAACTGCATAGAAAATCTAATCACACAATAATACATTCATTAGAGGATGAATTGGCCTAAGGCTAGATTGGAGGAATATTAAGAAAGTCAACGCATTTCTAAATTACGTGTTGAATTGGCTGAAGTGCTTAAAAAAACTGCTAAATTAGCGTTATCAAAGACTCAGTTAGATGAGAAGGCAGATGCAGCAATTTATGACACTAAAAAAGCTGAAGAGGCAAAAAATAGAGCATAAGCAGAAAATAAGAAGAAATTTGAAGAGTGAAGGCCAGGTGTGATTAGCAGTGATTCTGATACTGACTCTGATACTAACTGTGATGATGAGTGTTCTTCAGGCAGTGACAGCCCTGATGGTGCGAAAAGTGGTGTCAAGGAATCCGAGGAAAAATTGAAAAAGGTCAAGAAAAAGCTGAAGTCTTCCAATGGGATGAAGGAGAAGGCCGTGGACAAGCCATCTCCCCACAAGAAAAAGAAGAAAAGTCAGAGGAGGAAGAAAAAGAAAAGCAAGAAGAAGAGTAAGAAAAATGACAGCGACAGTAGTGATGAATCCAGTAGTGAGTGTGAATTTGATTTTGACCTGAAAAGATTGGTACCAAGATCAATTCGTAAGAGACAATTAACATATAAGGAGATTACGTATTACTCCTTGAAAGATGTAAAATCAATGCTCAAAGACAAAGAAGAAGTGGGGCCATATGTCAGCCACTTAAGATTCATTGCAGGGAGAGATCTCCATGGTTATAAATTTGATTCTATTGTCAAACACGATGAAGTTGTAAGGGAAAATGCCTCAAAAGATGGTACAGCAAAGTTTGCTGAAAGAAGTAATGATGATGTCAACGAGAATTTCGGAAGTGATGCTGTCTACCCACAAACCAATAGAGGGGGAAGGGGGGGAAGGGGTAGGGGAAGAGGTCGTTTTGTGACAGTGAGTGATGCTGGAGCTCAGACTTGTTTCAAATACAATGAAGGGCGTTGTATGTGGGGGAACAAGTGCTTCAGACAGCACATTTGTGCTGATTGTGGTAGCAAAGACTATGTGTCTTCAAAATGTACTAAGAATCAAACCCAAAAACCAAATACTACAAAATAGGGTTTGCAGCTGAGGTTTGATTTAAAGGAGAATGAATTCTTGTTGCATGTAAGTTGTGGTACAAGGCTTTACACATTTGTTTGAAAATTTTGATATGTGAATTGTCTGCAATTTATATGATCAAAAAATTAAGAAAGTACGGTAGAGAAGTGACAGTACTACCTACTCTGATACATTGTTGCATGGAGGAGTTGTTAATTGAAAAAAAAAATTGGTTCATGATTATATTGCAAAATGAACAAATTTTCACTAAATGTTTGTATAAACAACTAGAGATAGAAAATATATCAGCAATAAAGATATGTACCGGTAGTTATACATGTAAAGGTGAGATTAATAATTGCATCAACTTATTGGATTATCCAATACTTGATATTGGGTTTAAAGATGTAACTATCAATGACTATTTATACAATGTTTGGTCAGATTTAGATGATGATGTACGCGAGTTTAATGAAACTTGGGGTAATTTTGTACTGTGCGAGAAAGAATGTTGTCATTATATTGATGGGGTAAAAAGTATATTGAAACCATGTATGATGTTTAAACATGTAATTCAATCAGGAATTTGGGATGCTAATTTGTTGTACATATTTAGTTCATCCTTGTTGGGCTGTAAAATTGCCAATGAAAACATACCTGTAACTTACGATAGGTACAATTATAACTCAATTGAAAAGCCATATGCAAGTCAATGTATGAATAAAATTGTTGCTGAGGAGTTACAAAAAGGTATTATTGGTATTGTATCCACGAAACCCAGATGCATCCACTCTTAGGTGTAATTCCTAAAGATAATGGTAAGGAGATTAGGTGCATTACAGATGCAAGTAAACCTACAGGACATGATGTTAATGAATATATGGATGAAGTTGTAGATAAATTTAATTATATAGCGGTTAAAGATGTGGCCAAAGATATGACTAAGGACCGTTTCATGAGTATATTGGATGTTAAAGGTGCTTATAGAATTGTACCTGTATGTAAAGAGCATAGAGATCTCCAAGGTTTTAGGTGGATAGTTGAAGGTGAAGAGGTATTCTTGATTAATAACAGTTTGGCTTTTGGTGTGAGATCAGCACCTTACATTTTTACACAATATACTCAATTTGTAGTTAGAATAATGTGTGCATATGGTTTTGATGGGGTATACGGTTATTTAGACAATTTTTTGATAATGGAGGATGAAAGGAGTGATTGTTGGGAAGCATTGTGGTTTCTCATAAAATTGTTGAGACCATTTGGTTCCTACATAAATTATAAGAAAATCATTTCACCATGTAAAAAGATACAGTATTTAGGTATTGATATGTGTTCTACCTCGATGAAATTGTATTTACCCGATGACAAATTGGACAAGTTGTCTAATGAGATTAATTCTTACTTGGATAAAAAACAATGTAGTAAAAAGGAACTACAACAGCTGGTGGGTTTTTTGGCCCATTGCAGCACTATTATACGCGGTGGGAGAACTTTCTCTTGCAGAGCAATTAATATGGTAAATACGGTAGAGAATCAACATGATAAAATTGTACTATCGGAGATGTTTAGAGATGATTTTATATGGTGTCGTGCTTTTGCTATTATGTTTAATGGTAGCGCAGCAGTAATTAGCCTAAAGTACAATAATTGTTTGACTTTTTATACAGATGCATCAATGTTAGGTTTTGGTGGTTACTATGGTAACGATTGGTTCTATGGTTTTTGGGACAAAATTGATGAGAAGGAATTTGTGTATACAAATCATCTGGAATTAGGACCAAATGGGATTCTGCATAGTTCCACTGAGAGAGAATTATGGCCAGTGTTATTATCTACTGTACGCTGGGGGAAATATTGGGAAAATAAATCAGTGCATATGTTCATTGATAATCGAGCAGTAGAAATAATGTTAAGTACTGGTCACTTGCGAAATAAGTTATGCATGTGTAATGGTTCGCTTTCTTATCTAACTTCGATCTAGTTCGAGAGATGTCAATATCAAACAAAACCAGACAAGTTAGCTTGGGTTAGTGCAACCGGCACATGTTTATTTGGAGTTACATATGTTCGGAGTGGTGCTATAGATATAGCTCGATTCTGTTCAGGTGTTGTCCTGGCCGCAGCCAGAAACCAACTGAGCTCCCTACGCGGTCCCAGGTAGGGACTGGAGCAGCGAAGACTAGTGCTGCCACCACCCCGCAGTGGCCAGAGATCGAAGCAACCTCTGGTCCTACCGGTGGTAACCGCACCGATCGACCTGCCCCCTCAAATAGGGAGCAAACACTATATACAACGCTCCACGAGCACCTACACTTCTCTCATCGGATATGACTAGGGTAGAAAAAACTGTAGGAAATAGTCTAAAGAAACTATAATAGGGCTCGAAATGAGTATTTATACAATGGTAGTGTGGAGCGAAGTATATACAAATTATTAAATTAACAAACCTAAGTAAATACTATATATTACTTCGAAGTGAAATAGAATTTCTATCTTCGAGGTTAGGTAAAGTTAAATTATACAACATTAGTTCGAAGAACATTTGTTATAATATACATGTTACAAATACCTGATTATACATGATGAGTTTTGTAATTAACAAGAACATATTAGCACAATTACCCGAAAAGAAAAGAAATTTTGAACTCATGTATGAGTTAACATTTTATAATTTTTTTGGTCAGTTCGTCGAACTGATTTAGTTTTATATAAAGATATAAGTACCTATTTACACCCACGGGGAGTGCATTGGGCTTGCCTGACATCAGTTCGAAGAACTTCTTGGAGACACACGAATGGCTGGCACCAGTATCTATCAAGAATTCCCCGACCTGTTCCTTCACCGATACAGTGACGTACCATCTTTTCCCTCCCAGCTGGGAAGGATTCTCAGCAAATCGAACCTGCTCCTCCGAGTCACCGAGCTCCCATCCAAAGTCTTTTAAAAAGGCCACGCATGGATGGTCTGGGGGAAGGTGTGTCGCACTCCCCGGGCCAGCTCTCTGACCCACCCTTCCTCGTCTTTGATGCAGGATTCTTCCCTCCGGCTCCGAGTCCTCTGACCCGCCATCACATCAAAGCTCCTGGCCCCGACTGGAGTGAGAGGATCCTTCTCACTTACCAGACTCCCAGGAGAAATTGACTCGTTGGATAGTTTGATCTTGCCGTTTCCGGTATTTTGGCAGTTCCTTTCAGGGATCACATTGCTTGCCCTTAATGTGACCCCCTCTAGTTTTCCTCATTCCCTACTTCGCCCTCACTTTCCTGGACAGCCGTAACACGGGTGAACACGGGCTTCGGAGCAGTACATTCGTGGGCATAGTGGCCCATTTCCTGACATCTATAGCATCTTAACTGAGACCAGTCCACCCTCTGACGAGGCAGTCTCATGGTCATAGCTTCAGTAAATGTTTTAATCATCTCCTCCATCATTTTACTAACATCCATCTGTGCCGGAGTGGCTACAGAAGTAGTAGTATTGGATGTCGTCGGAGTAGGTAGTGAAGAGGACCTTAGACCTCGAGAGTTCGTTCCCTCCGTGGGGGTGGGCTCAGCTTTGGGTCTGAGGTCCTGACCGGGAGTCTTCTTACTGAACATTCGTCGAGGTATATACTTCCTCTTCATGTCTCGTTTCACTTGGACAGCAGAGATGCTTCCATCCTCCTCTTCGATCTCGATCACCTCGATATCGGAATCACCCCCATCAGCCTGATGCATGGAGGAGACCGGAGTCGTCGGGGCCAGTGCAGTGGCAGCTGCCTTCAAGGGGATTTTTCCCGCCATCAAGGTTCGAACCTTGTTAAAGTCATTTATTCCTTCAAAGAGGTCGGTCACCCTCGCATTCTTCCCTTTCCAAGTGGCTAGGGTGGCCTGCTGCTGTTCCTCGTCCCTGAGTATGTGTATGAACTGGGGTAGTAGGTTGTTAATGAAGTATTCCTCATTCAGACCAACATTGGGGCGGGCCTTATGTAATAAGGTCTGCAGTTTGAATCCGAAAGCTCTAAAAGTCTCATGAGGCTTTTAGGTCGTTTCTTGAAAACCATCATAGGGTCCTCGGTCACCAAGTTGTACAGGAGTACACTCGCTAATTCAACTAAATCGGTGAATGTGCCACGTTCATTGTAGACTTCATTCCATTTGACCACTGCTATCTTCCCCGGTCCGGCCTACAAACATCTGACCAGGTGTGGCAGTGCTTCTTCGGGGGACCATGCGTTACAGCGCATGTCGTTGGTAAAGTTTGAAAACCATTCCTTCCATGTCGCAGTCCCGTCATAGGACATGGGAATGATGGCAACCCTTCGAGCAGCGTTGCTTGTACGTACCAGCTTACCCACTTGGCTAACGCTCCCAAATCGTTTCTTCGTTGTGAGCACACCCGGAAGTGTTCGAAGATCGATTCAGCAAATTATCAAGGGTGGCTCGAGATCGCCTCCTGTTTCCAGAAGATCCTCCAGCAGCACCTGTCGCTCCGCCATTGGGCCTTGGAGCTCCTCCAGCATTACTTAAAGTACCTCCCATGGCACCTTGGCTCCTGTCATTACCCGCTCCCAGATCTCCTGGAGAGGAGTCCTCTTCAAACGAAATGTTGAAAGATCCGTCCTCATTGGTGCGGACTATGTCTGAACCCTGATAGGATCCACCATTCTCATCAGTGTAGGTTCCAAAAGGGACATCTCTGACACTAAATCTCAGTTTCTTATCTCCACCCCCATCAGATTTATGTCCAGGTTGATAGATACCGTCACCGGTAACATTCGCCCTAGCATTATCATTGATGAATGGGTCATAATCTGGTAATCTCTGTCTCACCAGGGCTTCCGCTGGTGTCGAAGTTGTCATTGGTGCCATACCTTTGACAAATGTTTGATCGGAGGGGATGATATTCTGTTCTTCTAATTCATCCGAATTTGAATCATCAGCGATATCACAACTAGCTGGAGTGGTATCGGTATGGAAAGAGTTTTCTTCGCCATCGGTATGGACATTATCATTGTTCGAAATGTCGTCAGTTGCAAGTTGACATGTTGTTTTCCTCTCTGGTGGCACTGTATTCTCCAGGCCTGTTACATAACAGTCTAGAGCCTTTTTCTTCTTAGTTAGATGGGCTATCTGCAGACACAGTTCTTGCTGGTGATTTTCCAGCATTTACTGTTCGTTGTCTTTGATCATTGCATTTCGAATCTGCACTAACTTCTCGTTTTCGGTTCTCTGGAGATCAATGTTTTCTCGGATTTTATCTTCTTCGATTAACAATTGGTTACGCTTATCTCCTTGATCAACCTCTCATTGTTCATATTCTCTTTTCCAGAGATCTGTTTCTAGCTTCCTTGTTTTCCATATTCTGTTCAAGATTGTTCAGAGTGAAGAATAGGATCTTTTGTTCATTTTCGTATTTCTCGCATTGTTTTTTGAGATTTCGTAGACGCAATACTTTGCGTTCAGAATTTTCCCACTTCTTTTGTTGGTCACGTCTCATCATCTCATCTCGATTGATTGCTTGCTGTCGCAAGTATTCTTTTGCAGTCAATCCTTGGCTTTGGTTTCCACCTACATCAAATATAGATGTACTCAAGCCTTCGAGTGACTTCCTATCTGTAATCGATGTAGCTGTAGCAGTACTAGTGGTAGTAGCTACATGTCTTCGAGGTGAAGTGTTCATCATCATGATGGGACTACGACTTTTTGAATCCGAAGTAGTTGGTTCTGTCAAGTCTAATTTCTTCGGGTTCGAAGTCAGTAGTACATAGGTAGTTGTCAACTTGGGAGTTTGAACTACCTTTTCTGTTAGTGAGTCAGTGAATGTCGTATAGCCATCTTCGGTTTCAATAGTGAGGCCTCGGCCTGTATCTACCGTAAATGGTGGCGCCTTCGCTTCAGAACCTAAATTGCTAAGGTCAGATTCAGTGGAGTCACCACTGTCGAACCCCAAGTTTCCTTGGGTCGCTCTGTCATGGTTCAGTTCAACCTCCAGGGTTGCGCACTAAAACCAAGACTGGTCACGGCACCAGTGTAATGGTTCGCGTTCTTATCTAACTTCGATCTAGTTCGAGAGATGTCAATATCAAACAAAACCAGACAAGTTAGCTCGGGTTAGTGCAACCGGCACATGTTTATTTGGAGTTACATATGTTCGGAGTGGTGCTACGCGGTCCCAGGTAGGGACTGGAGCAGCGAAGACTAGTGCTGCCACCACCCCGCAGTGGCCAGAGATCGAAGCGACCTCTGGTCCTACCGGTGGTAACCGCACTGATCGACCTGCCCTCTCAAATAGGGAGCAAACACTATATACAACGCTCCACGAGCCCCTACACATGCAATGGTTATGAGAAATATTTTGGTCTAGTTTTGTATACAATTATGAAATTTTCCCTCATAGAATATCATCAAAAGAGAATTTATTTTGTGATGCATTAAGTCGAGTCAGAGGTAGAAAAGCTAGGGACTTAGTTCATGATATAGCTTCATCGAGAGTGTTTTGTTGTCTTTGTCCAAAAGGTGTTCGTTGTGCAGATGATACTTAAATGGTACTTATCCTAGTGCAACAAGTCTGAGATTTGGCACTGTAATTTATTTTTATTTTTTATTTTCCTTATTCAGGTGAGGATGAGTTTGTACAAGAAATTAGACGACTGGAGAATTTGTATTTTGCTGAGAGCACAAAAAGGAAGCATAGTTCTCAATTGAGATGTTATCAAGAGTTTTGTAAAAAATATAAATTGTTACCTTTCCCTTTATCATCCTTGACGATGAAAAAATACATTGTACATTTGAGCAAAGATCTTGTGTATAATAGCATTCAACAATATATCTCTGCAATATTAGTGATTGCTCGAATGATGGGTTATCAGTCAGAAAGTAGAGAATCTTTGGGTTTACTATGGATATTAGGAGGTTTGAAACGTTGGAAGGTGAAACGGTGTTACCATCGTCTTGTATTTTTCCTCAAGATTTGCTGTTATTCAAATCTAAACTTGTTTTATCTGATATTCAAGATCTTACTTTTTGGTTGTCATGCATGATCATGTTTCATACTCTATTGAGAGGTTCAAATGTCTTAGCCTCAGAATTTTGTTTATGATTTGAAGATGTCACTTTCTTTGATTTGGGTTGTTTTTTTTTTATTTTCTCTATATCACACAAAAACCATTCAATACAAACAAAGAGTGTTACAGACACCAGTACATAATGTAAAAGGTAATCAATGAATCATTGAAATTGCATATGTCTTCATCAGGTTCTAACTCAGGTCGGCCATTATTGGGCTGGACATGTGGTAAAAGGTTTGTACCACCAACTTATGATTGGTTTCTGAAAAAACTACAAGATTTGTGTTTAAGTTGTGGCATGGGAGAAAAGTATGGAGCACATAGTTTCAGACATGGGGGAGCTACAACCATGTCAATGGTAGGCATGAACTTCTCAGACATATCGATAAAAGGAGACTGGAGAAGTTTTGTGGTTTTGAGATATGTAAATCGGCCATTAGCCAACTTCATTTCAGAAAATAAGAAATGGTCAAGTCGGATATTAGATTTCACTTTGTAAGTTCAAACTGTATCTATTATTTTTTTAAAATTTTTGTTGTTGTTTTGTTTGTGTTATTCCTCTTTGTTTGGAGGGATGGGTGGCCACAGTTTGGTCTGCTAAGCCCAAATTTGCTAGTTTATATTCTATGTATTCTTTAGCTCATGTTTATTACTTATTTGACACATATTTCATGATGTGAATATAAGACAGAACAAACAGATTATGTATCATAAAAAGCATCTTTTATGGATATAATAGGTAGTGGGGGGAAAGACGCTTGTTATCCAGTATAGGTGCGGCACCTGCGCAATACTTACATCCGCCCACCTCTTTTGTTGAACCGCCATATTAATTCTTTTTTATTTTATTGTTGTTATCTTTGTTTAATAAACAGGCGGCCACAGTTTGGTCTGCTAAGCCCAAATTTGCTCGTTTATATTCTATGTATTGTTTAGCTCATGTTTATTACTTATCTGACACATATTTCATGATGTGCATATAAGACAGAACAAACAGATTATATATATATATATATATATATATATATATATATATATATATATATATATATATATATATATAAAGGTAATTGGCGTCCGGCTTGTGAGCAATGCCAAGGTCGCTCACACCCCGTACCTGTGTCTACCTGGGTGGTCCCACTCACACTGTGTTGGGATCTTGACGGATTTACAGCTGTGGTAGTTTTTTTTTTCAATTCAAAATGAGTCCTACCAGTATATGCGCATATACCAGTAGTTTACCTGGTACTTTTTGAGTGGGGTTTATGTCTTAATCTTTTTCATAAGTGTGTCTAAAAACTTTAATCGGCCGCACATTTAAGTCGAGGGTCGCTGATAGGATAATGTTCAACATTGCCGACTTACTCAAGCCGAACATATCACTCCACCTCCCCATCCCCCCTCCCACCCCGCTCCGAGGAGTTTCCCCTAATGCCTATCTGGAGTGGTCGCGGAGCCCGCGCGTCCCGCGTCAAACCGCCGTGTGTGTATACTACTCACACCGTCCCACCGACCGCCACACACGACGCCGCGCTCACACATTCCCCTCATCAGGACCAGGATTTTCTCCACTCAACAACAGCCACAACAACAACAGGAGAGACAGCCACATTGTTACCCTGATAATCAGTCTTAAATATATAGATAACATTCAAGTGTTAGGATGGTAGATTGAATAATAATGGCTTCATGGTTAGAAAGGAATCAAATTGCACATCCCTTTGTGCACCCGGGTTTGTGCATCTTGATGGAATATATTTTTGGATATCAGGCTAAAACCATCTCTACAGGTTGTCATGAACAAGTTGCTAGTTTTGGTAACCTTTGCTTGGAGTTGGACTAGACTGGAGTAAGGTAGGGTAGGGGAGCCTATAAAAAGTTAGGGTAGGGCCAAAGAATTAGGAGAAATAGAATAGGCAGCGTTTCCTGAACATAACACTTTTCTAAGCCTAATAATATATTGCTTCTTTCCATGTGTACAGAAATAAACATTTTGATGCGATTTTGATAAATCTATCCAACTTTCTCTCATTTTGTTTAAAGCATGAGGGCGGGGCTATGTTGGGATTCTCTGCGTCCGTCGCCCCCAAACAGAGTTGCCACCTGGTGAGTAACGGGTGAAGTACAACAACATGTCTTCAACTTCTTGTGTGCCTGGTTGGTGAAAGTTATGAAGTTGTCGAGCTGTGATACGTGTCTATACTATACACACATCATTCAGACTGTAATTAAAACACAACACACACGGACAGGTGACTGACTCTGACCAACCTCACCAGAACACGGCGTGGGAACCGGATCCAGCACTGCCCCCGGCCATGGACTGTGTAGTGCCTTCGGGCAGGCCAGGGAGAAGGGGATGGGGAGGTAGGGGAAAAGAGAAGATACACACGGTATGTTGTGAACTTAGGGAAATGTGTAAAGGAGTGCGTAATTTTAAAGGAAGAATCAGGACCGGAGAGCAAGAAGCTTCAATAGCTAATGATAGCCATGGTGAGGCAGTTTAGAAAAGCATGATAATCCAATGGGCTGAGGGATATGTAAAGGGGTGCGTCCACTGCCGACGGATGGACCATCCGTGGGTTTCGACTGTATGATTTATCATTGATTTCTATGGAGAAAATGACGGATGACGGGAGACGGATGGTCCATCCGTCGCAATGGATGCACCCCTTTTAAGGTAAACATGAGTGATATGCAGACTTAGATGTATGCTTGAGGTAGATGTTGAATTTGTTCTTTAGGGGATAGGTTGACTAAGAGATCATAATAAAGGTTGGATGTGAGCTATCCCAGCTGATCAAGCTGTGATAGGTAGGGAAGCTATAAATTGAGCTTGAGGGATAGGTATTGAAGAGGATGGGTAGCAAGGAGGATAGGTAATAAACAGTTTAAGAGATAGGCACAGAGGGTACCTTGTAAGGTAAGCATATTCAAAAGATACATTGGTGCTAGGTAATATCACAGATGTGCCAGTCAAATATGAGGGATGTGTAGAGTTGGGGGATAGTCACCATGAGGGAGAGGTAAAATGAATGATAGGCAGATTGAGGATAGGTAGACTAATGGTAAGAATATACAGAGAAAATTAGGTACAAAGGTGAGGGGTAAACTTTAATCCTTTAAGCCATTTGAGGGAAAACCTAATTAAACTCTAGATGTTTCAGGGGATAGGTAGTATGTGTGATAGGCAGACTAATGGATAGGCAGTATGTGGGAGAGGCAGAGCCATACGCAGGCAGAGTACTTGTCAGGTTGGGATAGGCAAACATTGGGATATGTAGATTGAGGCACTGACTTTGATTAGCATGTTGCATCTATAAAAAGTTCCAATCATTTTCAATATAACTTTTTTTACATTTTTAAAATATTCTCATCATAAAACCTCATTTTTAGGTACCTTTGGCCAAATTTTGAGAATCAAGACCACACATTTTGGATTCAGCAGGACTTTTTGGTATAGTAGGCCCCTTGTTTCCATTTGATATCACTCTGATAAAGATTCCTGGCATCTCCATAAACCCCCTTATCTTACATAGGACTCAGTACTGAACACAAAAGGTAGCCTACTTTTAAGGGGGGAGGGTAGAGGGGGGTGGCTTGCACTATAGGATTCTATGGAGTAACATATCCTAGGGAACCTATACTATTCTTGCGGAGAGTGAAGAGGAGTAGATATGAAAGGAATAGGAGCTGATAAGTTCATGAGACAGTGTTGAAAGGGTCGGTGAGAAGAGAGATGGCATGGCAGGGGAATGGAATCGGTGGATGGAGGGGAAGGGGAATGTGGTAGGACTATGGTAGGAGAAGTTGGAAGAGGAAGTAAAGACCTTGGTGTATAAGAGGGCACGAGTTAGGACGAGGGAAGTGCAGAAAAAAAATATACCTATTAGTTAGAAGACAAGGTTAGCGGCGAGGGAAGACCACTTAAGAAACAAGTCTATCCTTGGACAGGAAAACCAGACCTACCTGCATCCTTTATTTTGATAGCGTTGGTCTAGACCACAAAGGTCATAAAGCATTTATTATATCAACAAACTGTGTCAACGATGAACATGCCTCCCCGCGTTTTGCATAATAAATACAGATTATACAAAATACTTTCTGAATACTATATAGAGTACATTGCCAAGGGGGTCTTTTAGTGTTGGGGTCATGGACACTATGCATTTTTATGTCATTTAATTTTTTTTATATAAAAATCTGTCCCTTTTATATCACATATGTGTACTATTGATAGTACTTATCACCAAAGAGTTACTCCCCTCCGGGCAACTTAATCGGGTTTCATGCAGTGGCGAGTACAGCATTTGAAAAAGGAGGGGGCACGGCCCAAAAAATAGGGGCACACCCCCTATTCCTGAGCAAATTTTAGGGTGCAAACTATGTAATTAAACTCTTTCAGTACTGGCAGAAAGGAGGGGGCGCGCGACCCTGCACCTCCCGTCAAATTCCGCCACTGGGTTTGAAAATGGCATCTAGTGGGTTTGTGCTGGTATTTACCGGATTTGGAGATGGTGTATATATTATGTGTGTGGTTCGACTGAGACAGCTGACAACCATTATTTGACGACCCGCATTCTTGTCAAATTTAAGGTCCTTTATCACACAAAAACTTGATTATTGAAAAAAGGCATGTACTTAGCCCTCCCCCTCCGTTTTTATATTTAATAGTACCACTGCCTAATGTTTATCTCTAGGTAGTTATCTTGATTAAACTCTTTCTATGTATCAGGAAATGAATATTAACAATCAACATTATATATCCAGGTACACCCACACGGCAGTATTAAAGTGGGTGTACTGGCGTTGATGCTGGTGCTGACCCCATAACGTGTGTGTGCTTTTTGCGTGTTTTATGACACTGTACTGTGACGTTATATCGTTATCTACTCCAGCACACTGACATGGCTGATGCTGACATGGCTGATGTTGACATAGCTGATGTTGACATAGCTGATGCTGACATGGCTGATGCTGACATGGCTGATGCTGACACGCCTGATGCTGACATGCCTGATGCTGTCTCATCCCCCGTGCTGTCTCATGACCTCCTGTCCTACACGCAACGTGCATGGCGTGCCGTGATGTTTGAACATGTCCCATGTTATCCAGTGGATATTCCATTGCTTGATCTGGTTCCTAGACTGGCTGCAGTCCCTGAGCTCTCCTCCCAACCCCACTATACCCCCCTCTGTGACTCTCCTCCTCTGGCTGCTGGGCTCATTGATTCACTAGAAATAGATTCACTAGAAATGTTTTCAATTTTCATTTTCCCATTTTATTTCAATTATCTCATTAAAAAAATGGACTGCAGCCAGTCTTTCTGGTTTACTGCGAGATAAGAACTGATAACAAACAGCTTGATGGGTACCGGGTGTTGAGGCCCCCTGAAAAGTCTGCAGTGAAAGAAGGGGATTTTCTTATTGGTTGTTAATCCATCCTCCAACCTCCAATAAACCGACCTAGCGGGATGCATCATTGACTGGCTGTTATATAGGCTAGGCCTATATATAATTATCAGTCCCAGCAAATTGTTGTGACTCCTCGTCAACCTGTGTGAAGTGGCTCACACATGTCGCTAGATGGAACACAACGTCGCTATAGCACAAGATCACCAGGAATAGCAATGGTGGTGATCACATGGCCTCACCTCAGATGGCGAGGATGGTGATCACTCAGACTCACTAGGGATGGCGACGCGGGTGATCACTCACCTCGCTAGATGAAACACGCACCTCGTCATAGCACATGTTCACCAGGGATGGCGAGGATCGTGATCACTCATCCTCACCAGGGATGGCGACATGAGTGATCACTCATCCTCACCAGGGATGGCGACATGAGTGATCACTCACTTCGCTAGATGAGACGCACACCTCGTCATAATGCACATTCACCATGGATGGCAAGGATTGTGATCAGTCACCTCGCTAGATAAAACGCGTACCTCGTGATAGCACAGGTTCACCACAGATGGTAAGGATCTTGATCACCCACACTCACCAGGGATGGCGACACGAGTGATCACTCACCTCGCTAGATGAAACGCACACCATGCCATAGCGCATGTTCACCATGGCTGGCGAGGATCGTGATGACTCACACTCACCAGGGATGGCAAGGCGGTTGATCACTCACCTCGCTAGATGAAACGCGCACCACATCACAGCGCAGGTTCACCATGGATGGGAGAGTGGTGATCACTCAGACTCACCAGTGATGGCGACGCTGGTGATCACTCACCTTGTTAGATGAAAAGCTCATGATCATCGACATTGGTAATCATGCAGCCTCACATCTGCCAGATCAAAGTATGTTTTGCCAGAGAAGGTATTGCCATATGTATCTTCCCTCTAACCACAGACAAGGTGTTCATGTTGATATTTCCCTATGTATTTTTCCTGTAACCAGAGAAAAGGTGTTTATGGATAGTTGCTTTCATTTTAGAGATACCTCTATCTAAATTCAATTGTGACACAATCTGCGAAAAGGGGTCTTAGAGCAGGGGGCAATAAGACCCCCTTTCCCAGTACATGTCACAATTGATATTCTCTCTATATAATCTTGTTTGATTCAACTCTGAAGTATTACATGGAAATCAGTGTGAAACAAAGCACATTTGATACGTATGGGACTTATACTTCATGCCCACACTTCCTAGATAGGCTACATGTGGAACAGTGGTGCTGTCTTAACACCTTTGGCAATGGTGGTGATAAGTTGCCACTGTGAGTGAGAGTGAGTGACAGATGATGCAATCCTCAGAGAGCATTGACTTGGAGTGACACAAATTCACGCATTGAGTGAGACAAAGGCTGGCAATGGTGGTGATAAGTTGCCATTCTTAGTGAGAGTGAGTGACAGATGATGCAATCCTTAGAGAGCATTGACATGGAGTAACACAAGTTCACGCATTGAGTGAGACCAATGTTGGCAATGGTAGTGATAAGTCGCCATTATGTGTGAGAGTTGATGCCAGTGGCACGGGAGTGGTACATAATCACACAGTGAGTCAGATCCATGTTGGCGATGCTTGTGATAAGCCGCCATTCTGAGTGAGAGTTGACAGGCAGTGGCACATACTCACGCAGTGAGTTAGATCCATGTTGGCGATGGTGGTGATAAGTCACCATGCTTTGTGAGGGATGACAAGGGGTGGCACATACTCACGCAGTGAGTGAGATCATGTTGGTGACTGTTGTGATAAATTGCCATGCCATGTGAGACTGACACACAGTGGCGAAAGATGACGCAGTGAGTTATCACTCAGAAAGGAGTCACCATTGATGACCAATCATGGCGACAGATAACGACAATTTGCTGGGGTGCTTACATTAAAAGGACAACACCGCTCAAGCGATGGTTCCCCCTACTAAGGAACCTGCAAGCTCTGTATACTCTGGGTGTTTAGGAACTTTTGTTGTATCAGCAAGGATTCTAGTGTATCTAAACTTCTTGGTAAACACCGCTCAAGCGATGGTTCCCCCTACTAAGGAACCTGCAAGCTCTGTATACTCTGGGTGTTTAGGAACTTTTGTTGTATCAGCAAGGATTCTAGTGTATCTAAACTTCTTGGTATCAGTGAAGGTTGAAAGGGTCCCATATACAGAACACGGCATAGGTCCCCCATCTCATCAGCTGTCTGTCTGTCTCTGTCAGTCTGTCTCTGTCTGTCTATCGGGCTGTCTGTATGTGTGTCTGTCAGCCTGTCGGACTGTCTCTCTGTCTGTCTGTCTGTCTCTCTATACTTGAGTACCGTCGGCCAAAACAGAGAGCTCCATGGTTGGTAAAAATCCAGTTAGACCTAGACCTCAAACAATGAGGTAAAGATGGGAGGAATTTACTGTTTGTATCTATAAGCATCATTTCACAAAAATGAGATGGTTTATGCACAAGCAGACCATTTCTCAATGCAGGAAGACATATTTCTGGGATGTGGGAGATGGGGGTCTTGGAACCCTATTTAGCAGTTCAGCTTGTTGTGTGAAAACTCCCATGTTAAAAAAGTATATCGCCCATTATGTGCATAATCTTATTCTGTGTGTGTGTATGTATATATATATATATATATATATATATATATATATATATATATATATATATATATATATATATATATATATATATATATGTTTAATATCATTTCTCCAGTTCTCAGTCTGTACCTGTTTTCTTTCTTTTTTTTTTCAGCGAATTAGTCATTGTGTAATGTAGTGCATCCTGCTATCCTAGATTATGTTTTATATTCCGGGTTAGCAGATTCTTTAGTGGTCCGACCCCTGCTGAAGCTGATACCTTGCGAGATAAGGACTGATAACAGCGAGCTGACGGGTACCAGGTGTTACGTAATGCACCCTGAAAAGTCGGAACTGAATTAAAGGAATTTTCCCAATGGTCAATATTGTATCGCGCTAGGTCGGAATATAGCAAGGACTGAACTAGTAGCCATTTTCATCATTGATATTTGGGGAGCAGAAATGTTTCGGTTGAGCAGAACACCGTTTTTTGTACTGTGAAGCCTGAAAAGAAGAGAAGAAAAATGGAGTCTTTCCTGATCGTGCCAACCATGACATGTCCGCCTAATGAAGTATGTATGACAATGTTGTGCGGCCGGCAACACACATGTACATTGTATACTTCCCCAAACACGGCCAGTCCCCAGCACCCAGCCGTGCCTGCATGAACCTACTCCTGCCTCCAGGTCCTCTGCCCGCCAGGGCGCTCTTCGCTCCGGGCTGTTCGGGAATCTCCGGCAGTGCTCGCGGCTATTCGGGGATCTACGTGTGTGTATCGGGACCCCGGCCACCTATGGCTGCCGTAGGGCAGACCTGAGGACATACGGCAACAGGTGTCAACCTCTGCCTCCTATACCTGGGATGTGCCAACGTTGCCAAAGCTCTCCTCTCCACCCACAACCTGTCAGCCTTCCTTTCTGCTCCAGGTGGAGTAATTTCAAACAGCTGATTTCATGGAGTCTCTTGTCCATTGCAACTACCATTTCCTACAAATATGTAGGAAATGGCAGTTGCAATGGACAAGACTGCTGATATTAAAGGTGCCCTATATAACTCATCGATTTTTAAAGAAAGAAATATACGGGAGAGGTTCCGGTCATGCTGCATGCAACATTTTCCACGTTGCCCTTTAACTTAATGTTTTTCTTTGCTCCAAATGCAATATGGTGCGACAATTGCCATTCCTCATATAGGTCTCTTTTGCGGCACTGGCCGGGGCATCTGCATAGCTATGCACTGTAGCTTATTACATATATTGTACATTGTACAAAGGAGAACATTAGGGGGGAGATTGGTGATCATTATGCCCACTAGCGGCAGAATATATATATATTTTGTTGTTCTTTCATAAAGCTTGTTTCATGCAATTGTTTTCAGATCCCTAAATACAGGTAAGCCATAATCAGAATACATTTTGCCTTAGATTTAATTTGAACGTGTTGCTATGACGTTGTTGTGTCATTGAAATGGATTGTAGGGATGGTGCAAGGGTGTTGTTATATTGTTCAAATGCTATTGTCATGTTGCAATTTCTACCAGTGTTGTTACAATATTATTGTATGTTCCATATTATAATCTATCAATTTATCCATCCTTTAAAAAGCATCCTTTAACTAGACTTGGACTGAAAGGTCCAACTTCAACACACTATTTTATAGATCTGTAATGGTTTGATTTTATATACTTGTATAGTTCGAAGTAAAACCAGACAAGGTATCTCAGGTTAGTGCAACCGGCACATGTTTATTTCTTATATGTTCACATCCACCTCGAATGCTAGTGCTAAATAATAAACTTAGCTCGGGAGAGAGTGGTCTGACTCTGATGGTCGTCAAAGCCTGACTAATGTCTTCCCCCACCCCAGGTAGGAGCTGGAGGAGGACAAACAGTGCTGCCATCACCCTGCAGCGGCCAGTGGTCTTAGCGACCTCTAGTAGCTCGAACTGCCCTCTCAAGGAAGACGCTTACACTATATCATGCTCTACGAGCCCCTACATCACCCCCACCAGAGTATGGCTAACAGAACTAAAACGGAATAGGTCTGCTCCCTATGAAACGCTACCACTTAATGCCAGATTTTGACTTGAACATCCACTGGTGTAACCAAGGTGATGAAGCTCTGGGCCAATAAGGGATCAGCAGCCTCTTTCTGGTATCATGACTGTTCAGAATTAGGTCAAGGCAGTTTCCTAATATGGGTGTTACTTGATAATTAGGTCAAGTCATGAACAATTGTGGTCATGGTGATTAGTGGATATAACAGATATAATTGTGGAAACCTTTAAGTAGGTGATCTTTGGTGTGGTTTCAAGCTAAGTGTCTCATCAGGCGTGATGTTTAGATTGAGAATAAAAGTTTAGATTTAATTATGCAAAGGACATAAATAAGTATGAATTTCTTTATAGTCAATCTGTATTAATTTTTTAATTTTTTATTTAATTTAATATGAGCACAGGGATTAAAAAGTAATCTCCCCAGTTATTCGTTCATAAAAAATATAAAATCAGTAAATATCTGTCAAATTTATTGATATGTGAAGTTGTCACTATGGTTAAGCTACAGTTTAGGTTTTTGATGTAAAGACGATAGGCCCTGTGAGGGGTGATGGGCTCAATGAAAAAAAAACCCAGGTAGCTCAGGGTCCTGGGGGTATCGGCACCGGGGGCTGGAGTTTCCCGGGGTGGTGGGTGTTGCATTACTTGCTCACCCAACGTCGATACGGTAGCAGTGGTGTTAGTGTGGTAGGACAATGTCCAAATAACAATAGTGTTATGTAATTCCCTGGTTGATCTCGGGCTCACGGTGTAGACTGTTTTAACCAACGGGATATTTGTGTGAGATGGAGGTCAACTGGTTTAGTCCAAAAGATTTTAATCCTTGGGGAGTTATGGTGTACAGACGGTGCATCCATCTTTTCTCCTCTTGGTTCCTTTGTGCAATACCCTCCAGTGACTTTGGGGGGTATTTAATAAAGCTTAAGATTGTGATAATCGGGCCGTCTTCCCAACAAGTTTCAGGCAACCGATTACTGTTTGGACACGATCTAAAGTGTCTTGCTACTGTTGTGTCATGTGTGACATTTTTGATGTCACCCATGTGGCCGTTAAATCTGTGCAGTAGCTTTCTCTCCGTTTGGCCAACGTATTGGATTTTGCAATACTTACAGGTAATGGCATAAATGAGATTAGCTGTTTGGCAGTTCACATTGATCAGTGTTCTGAATTTCTGGCCTGTACTGAGAGAAGTAATTACGCCGCTTTTATCTATTTTGGGGCAGTAATTACAGTTACTTGGCCTTTTGCATGGGTGGGCAACTACATGGGGGACTTTGCATCTGGAGTTGTTAGTGCTTGTAGAAGCTCGTACCAGGGCGTTACTTTGTGAATGGTTTTTTCTTTTTCTAAACACAAGTTTGGCCCCATGATAGTTTCTCGTTACTTTAGATTTTAGCATCAAATCCCAGTTTCCTCGAATTATGGTCTGTAAATCAGGATTAGCTGGATTGTGGGTTATGATGCAGTAAAATGCTTTTTCTTGTTCCGTGCTTTTCTCCTTAACCTGGAGTAGTTTCTCACGTGGTTGTAGTTCTGCCTTAATGATGGCATTGAAAACCAAGTTCTTGGGGTAACCCCGTCTAATGAAATGGGTGCCTAGCATTATTGCATTGCGCCTGAAGTCTGCCTTGTCTGAGCAGATTCTTAGTACCCGTAAGAACTGTGAGTATGGAATGCCTTTAAGGACATGTCTGGGGTGTTCTGAGGAATATAATAAGTAATTGTGTTTGTCTGTGGGTTTACACTAGAGGGTGGTGCCCACTGTGCCGTCAATGTTAACTAGGACTTTAATGTCTAAGAAATTTATTTCAGTTCTGGAGTGTTCCGACGTGAATTTAATGGTTTTGTGACAGTCATTCAAATATTTGATGAATTTTAGGAATTCTGATTCTCCATGGGTCCAGATGAGGAAGACGTCATCTATGAATCGTCTCCACATAAAAGGTTGGAGTCGATATGGGTATACATATTTGTCCTCAAATTGTCCCATGAAGATATTGGCATAAGAGGGGGCTACTTTGGTGCCCATGGCTGTGCCACTGATTTGTAGAAAGTGTTTGTCATCAAACTCAAAGTTGTTGCAAGTTAGGACGAGTTTGAGTAATTCACATAGAGAGTATGTAGTGGGGTTTTCAAAGGGGTGTCTGTACCTATTAAGTGTTCTGCGCGTTGCTTGGATACCCTCTAGGGTTGAAATGTTTGTGTAGAGGCTCGTAACATCCAAAGTTGCTGGAATGGCATTGGGTGGTAATCTTAAATCCCTAATTTGATTCAAGAAGTCACTGCTGTCTCTGATGTAAGAGGGTAATTTGGATACCAGGGGTTGCAGGAAGTGATCTACTAACTGTGAGATACACTCTGTGGGGCAGCCATTTGCTGAGACAATAGGTCTGCCTGGTGGGGGTGTTTTGTTTTTGTGTATTTTAGGTAGTAAGTAAAGTTTAGCTTTTCTAGGGAAGGGGACCACTAGGTAGTCATGAACAGCTTTACTTATTTCGCCGTGTTTGTACATTTCTTCGACTTTTATTTTGATGAGGGAATTATGGAAGTTGGTTAGATCTGCTTCCTGCAACCTATAAAAATCTCTGTCATTTAATTGACGGAGGCCCTCTTTTATGTAGTCTGTCCTATTCTGTATGACTACTGCAGAGCCTTTGTCTGCTTTCTTAATGACTATGTCAGTATTCTTAGATAGCTCTCCCTTGGCCACCTTTTCAGCATAAGTGATGTTCGATCGGTGGTATGGAGTGATAAATTCATTTTCCAATTGTGTTTGGTTAAGTAGACACATATGTTCCACAATGGCAGGACCCGGGGGTTTCCAAATAGATGGATTCTTGAATTTTTGATCATGGAACAGGGATGCTATTCTGAAGGGGTCATGAATCGGCTGATTGTCATCTGGTGTGCGTTCGCTCTTAGATTTAAGTTTTTCTATGGCTAGTTCCCTTTTAATGCTTAAATGGAATTTGGCTAAGTCTTCAAATAAGATACCAGGGTCAGGAGAAGGGGGGGTGCAGACAAAGGTTAGGCCTTTTTGTAGTAAACTAAATTCCCCATCAGATAATTCATGATCAGAAAGATTGACAACTCCACTGTGAGTGTAGATTGTGTTATTGTTATCTTTATTGATAATTGCATTACTGTTATTGTTATAGTGCAGCTGTAGAGCAGGTAGGTACTCTAAACAATAGATGGCAAAGGCACATAAGAAATCAGTGTCTTTGAATAGATCAATGTTAATGCAATCTAGGTAACTTAGGTTCTCATAATTGGATCCTGTAAGTTTTGCAGAGTTTGTATTAAATGTTGGTGATCCTGAGGTGAGATTCAGGGTGGCCAGAGGGGCCTCAGTGTCAGTCACAGAGGGGCCGCTTAGCGGCGGAGTAGAGCACGGAGTTGATCTAATTCCTCTGTGCTTAGGATGCACCGTCTGTACACCATAACTCCCCAAGGATTAAAGGGGCCCTGGCATGGCAAACTACAATATGGGTACCGACCCAAAAATCGTTGGTAAAATCGCAGGAACCAGCGGAGCGCCCTGATTGGTCAATGGGTGGTCACGTGACCTTTTAATGCGGGCATGCATTCGCCATGCCAGGGCCCCTTTAAATCTTACACCAGAGTATGGCTAGGTGTGTAAAAATTATTTACAACATGGTAGAACATAGTCTATATTCTAGGAGAAATAGGGCGCTCATAGTAGTATATACATGAGTTCGAAGTAGACTG
The DNA here is from genome assembly GCA_949317995.1 of Acholoe squamosa. Classification (NCBI taxonomy): domain Eukaryota; kingdom Metazoa; phylum Annelida; class Polychaeta; order Phyllodocida; family Polynoidae; genus Acholoe; species Acholoe squamosa. The sequence continues at coordinate 45,834,644 of OX439048.1, forward strand.
TGATATGTTATTTGTGTAATATTTACAGACCACATATAGTTATAGTTATTAACCCTTCGAAGATACACTTCGAACACAAACTAAGAGGTTGAACTAGTTCTGAAGAACAAGATAAACCATTATAAGTTTTATCATAATACGAGACATATTAGAGTAAATAGTTATTAACATATAAGATGAATGTTTGTTTATGAATAACATGAAGTACACAACTGGAAAAGAAAAATTTTGTAGTTCACGTATGAACTCTAGATAATAGTTTTTTTTTATCCAGTTTACAATAACTCGGGTTTTTACTTCTTTACACTATATTGAAAAAGGCATTATTGGATCACTGGTTATAGAATCTGCACTTTTGACTGCTTCAGCCTAGAGTACGCTTGGGGTACCAGATGAAGCAAAATTTTTAGGCTGTGAATCAGTTAGGAAAGTCTGGGTTAACTCAATTTTTCCCTTTTGACTTTCTCAAGTTATTATTTAGAGAGTGTAGTGAACATATATCTTTCCTTTTCTGTATTCATATTTAAGATTCTAAAGTGCATTCTTTGAAAGAGGATTTATTACACATAATCACACACAACTTGTTCAAATTTCAATACTGCATTTTGGGCCTCCATTCAAATGCATCGGAGCTTCTCCTGAATTCACCTCTGGTAATAGGTACTCAATTAAACAAGATCCCGACAGGACTAATTGAGATCTCCATTTTAATATGCCATACATTGAAATCTGATGAGTAGTTCACGGGATAATCTCTAAAACTCAATGTCCGAGAGAATCTGCTTCGAGAGTGACGTTGCTATCCTTTTTTTACGCAAATTTGCATCACTAGGCAACGTCATGTTACTTAGTAACTTCATGTCACTAGGCAACGTCAGTAGCATCGTGAAACGGGCCAGACTTTGCTGTGAGAAGAAGGCATAATTTGTCATGAACAGTAAGCATAATTTGCCGTGAACAGTAGGCATAATTTGCCATGAACAGTAGGCATAATTTGCCATGAACAGTAGGCATAATTTGCCGTGAACAGTAGGCATAATTTGATGTGAACAGCAAGTTCCTTTCACCATCACCGATGGTATTGCCTCAAACTCTTATGGCGAAGCCACTAGTATATATTAAATAATGTATACATACCGCTAACTTTTACATTGAACACATTTGGTTTATACCTGAGTATCCTGACCAGCGGTTTGAATCATAAATATATCTCGAATTGAGATTCAAGTTACAGATCTGTATTATTGCGTATGTGTATAGCACCTCTGTTGAAGTTATACTAATTTTAACTTGAGAAAGTTGGACAGTATATATATATATATATATAATATATATATATAATATATATATATATATATATATATATATATATATATATATATATATATATATGAGACTGATATCCTATAGTTAAATAGTAATAAGTACAAAGTAGGACGGTTATATATATACATCGTCTCATATAATCTAATACACTGTAAGTAACCTTTAAACTATACTTCGAAGTGGTAATACTCAGTACAGATAGTGGTATAATGATAGTGTTATATACTTTAAATAATCGCTCTATAGTAGCCCACCAGTGTAGTGGGTCTACCGTACAATGATAATAGACTTCGAGTGTCTTCAGGGGTAACTGCCATTAGGTGCTTAGTTGAACTTGGTGGTGGTAAGCCGCATCGCTGTTATGATGTGCCCTGATCAAGATGGGAAGATGTAGATTCGTCCATTGGTGGTTATTGGATCTGCATCCTTCTGGTATCCACGACATCAGGCACAAGTCAGATATACATAATTAATGAATATATATGTTCGAAGTCTCTTATTTGAGTAAAAAATCAATGGCATAAATGTGCAAATTAAACATCAGTTTCAATTGATACTGTTTCCTTGGTATTTGTTGCTTCTGGGACAGTCTCTAATTGTATGAGGTTCGGTACTGTTCCAGTGGTTGCAGCTGCAGCTGGGACTTGGACAGAACTGCAACTGCCTCGAGATTAGTTGATGCAGTTTCAGCAGGTGCACCAGCGGCAACATTATCAGCTGCAGGCCACGTTTCAGTTTCTGGAGGGTGTTTCAGGGTTGACACACTCATAAAACTAAAAGATTTTATGTCTTCCTCTAACTGTTTAGCCTATTTGATTTTAGTTTCCAGTTTAACTAATGCACTTTCTGGGGTATCATCCCAGTCCTTCATGAAGCATCCAAAGGCTGCCATAAATTTGACATCTTGCTGATCATATTGCTTCCGTAGTTCTTGAAGCTCATTTTCATACTTCAGTTTCATGGCTTTCACCTAGTTTTCTCTCTGAAGAGAAGCTCGAAGTCTCCTGGCGTTGGATCTCATGGAGACACTGAAAGATACCCTCGATGACACTACAAAGGTAAGTTGTCCTCTGATTGATGTGTCTCTCTTGCCATGCCTTAAACATGTCAGATTGAATCTTACAAGAGTCCTGAGTCCTCTCTCGGATGTAATCATCAGTGCCTTGCAAGTCAAGGTCGGATTTTACTAAATGCAGAACATTGGTAGTTCGCATGCTTCTTGGCAAAGATCCAGTGTTGGGTGGTGGAGTCTGAACCACGGGGTTCGTGTCAGAGCCACTGGTATAGTTGGAATAGCTTGAGCTCGAAGTAGCAGTGGTGTTTAGGGCAGGGCTTGGGGTTCTTACACCTCGAAATATAGTAGTTGTTACCACTGCTCCTCTATCATCGATGGTCATACCTCGACCTCTGCCAACCTCTGTGGGGAGTAGTTGACTGGGGTCTTTCATACACTGTTCTCGGCCTGGTCTGTTTTGGTAACTACCTCGTCCTTGTCCCCATCCTGCAACGGGGACAGTACCAGACGGAGGACCCATCGGCTTATCTTTACCTGAAGGTAATAGACTCTGGTCCAGGTGTCTGGACGTCAGCCAATGCTGGAAAGTCATCAGGTTTTGTGGCTTTTTGGGTCTCAGCAGAAGTCTCTGGAGTGTTGTGATACTTTAGGGTTGTATCAACGTCGCCCTTAAACCAATCACTATGGGTCAGATGGGTTCCTCCCTCAGACCATGTCTGGTGATTACCTATTGGGGGTAGTCCATTCGGATGGTAACCAGTCTGTGGAGCTCACAGTGGTGATACCTGTTGCAGGCTCGAGGGGTTCCGAGTGACAGTCTGTAGCACCAAGCTGGGATCAGGTGATTTTCTTTTGTGGTCAGGAGCTGGAGCTGGCGACTGAGATTCAGACCTGAGGCATTTAGTGTCACAAGATCAAGGATCAGTACCAGGGTGTGGTCGTGGTTTGCCATTTTGATCTATGGCATCAGTGTCTTTATGCTGTACCTTGACACACCAATGCATTTCTGCTGACAGGTCAAATCTGTGGGACCTTACATTTTTCAAGAAGTAGGTGTCTTGTTTCCCCTCCATTGAATGGCAGAAGTGGTCAGTTTTCAAAGTAATTTTACTACGTACAAGTTCTCCTCCCACTTCGACATTAAGTGTTTGTGTAGTTTCAGAGCCTTTTAATCTGTGAACTTAAGCAAGGTGCTCAGCAAGATGGCCTTGTCGTAGCGTGTGAAGACCTTGACATCTTTTAATCTGATTTCGGTCATCAGTGCATCTATACACCGGGGCGTGGTGCATATGATGCTCAACAAGATGGCGGAAAAAGGCATCCTTACTTGGCCATAACGCACATGTTCCGATCTGTTAATACAGATCTCAAAGGGACATGTCAGATTTTCAGGTGTCCAATTGGAAGCAGCATACTGGAGCTTAGTACAATGCTTGAACCTATAATAGGTCTTAGGAGTTTTCTCCATGTCACTAAGTCCTGCTATCCAAACTCTACAGAATTTAGCAGGGCCAATGTCTTTTATCAGGACTTTCATCCATTCTTTGTCGTCACTCTCACCATCGCGAAGAATCGAATAACTGTCAGTATACCTTGTACAGTCAAGAAAGCATCTTCGCGTATAATCTGGAAAACCAGTTCGAGCATTGACCCATTTATTAAGATTGGCCTCATTTAGAGCATCTTTCAATGGCTCGTCTAAGGAATCGATATTTTCCAGTAACTGGCGACTTATCTCTGCCAATCTCGAGCACCATTGTCATCAGGGTTTTCTTCTGGCTGTTCATCCTCTTCAGCAGCAGTGTTACTGAGGGGTTCATGAACCAGAGGGTTGGACTTTCTTGCAGTCCTCGATCTGGTACTTCGAGCTGGAGAAGGTGAATCTTCTCTTTTAGTGATTTGACCACTTTGATGTTGGCCTCTCGAACTTCGAGATGAAGTAGAGGCCACAGAATCGTCACTGTCTTCACCCTTTTCCTCTAAGAACTATCTTCTTTTTAAGACTAGACTTACTGGTCTTAGTCCCAGTCTTTGGATTCTTTGATAGCTTTTTCAACTTCTTTCTTTATTTTAGTTTTTTGTTTCGTTAGCTATTTGCGTTCCTTGTCAAGGGCTTCTTGACGAGTGTTCAATTCCTCAAGTGTCATTTCTTTTTCATTCTTTGATTCTGTGACTTTCGTAGAGAAAGAGGCATCATCAGTGCTCGAAGCTGCTTCAGGTATCTGCTAGAAGGGCATCCTCTTCATCTCGATCTGGAGAATTCTTTTGAAATTCAGTCATAAAAGCGTACGTCAGTTCTTTATTCATTCTTGGAAGTGGAACCTCGGGAGAGTGAACACTGGGCAAACGTTTCTCGAAACCTAGTATACCATACAGAATGGGGTAGGCACTTTGGCTTCTGATTTGTTCGTCCTCAGTGATGGCATCTACGACAGCTACAAGGCAATCAGTGACACACATTGCCTCAGCCACTCCGAAGTAATTCTTAAACCATACGTCGTTGAGATCAGTAACATTATAATCTGTGCAGCCTCGTGACAGGTGCAACTGCAGGTCATAGGCAATGAGCTGTGGAGGTTCACCTTTCAGTCCGAAGTAGTAAGGAGGGCAATACCTGTTCTTACCCGAGGCTGTTCGGATAAATCCTTTAGTCACATTCACATAGCTGACTGCTGATTGAGCACGGTCTGGAAGTGTCACTTGGACTTTGATGACGACAGACTGTGACCCCGTACTAGTATCCATAGTCACAGTTCAAGGTGGCGGTGGAGTCATCACAGCACCAGGAGGGATGCTCATGGTATCGGTCTTTGTAGCCGGGGTAGATTCGGTGGTAATTATGTCAGATTCAGTGGTATCCATGTGTTCCACTAAGGGACTTCGAGGTTCACGGACATACTGCGCCACTCGGCTCACTAGCGCCACCCTTCCCGCTTATGGCAACCACACACACTATGCCCGGATAACAGGCGTTCGAGGTTAATTTTCTCTATAGATCATTGGTGGGACAGCCTGCTTCTCTGTTCGTATTATCGGGAGTATGACAGAATAACATGTAGCATCATGGATACACGCCAGTCTAGCTGTCTGTCACCCACAGGAACCCCAAACAAGGGGGTTATACGCGTTGTGATCATATTTCGAATCGGGATCGAGGTATCTCAACCTCCAAACACTCGTTGTGGAACTTAAGTAACGGCAGTCCTCCCGGCAATTCTACGCTCACGCCTTCTCCGTGCTTATTCAACCCAGTATCACTAAGTGGTTTAGTGGAAGGTGCCAACTCCTTCCTCCTACCTCTGATTCTGTGTTCCGCCGAGACATTCCTATCACGATTGGATTTTGGATTTGTGTCAGTATCGACCTTCTTAGGTCGTCCCCTTTTAGGTTTGGTCTCTGTTATAATCCTTCGAGGTCTACCCCTTTTTCTTTTAGGGGCTTGCTCTTTCAATTTCTTTATTATTTCTTTGGTTTTCACTAATATTTCGTCCTTCTCACTATTCAACCATCTCGAAATCTCCACACGTTCTGCGTCAGCAGCATCACGTCCTCTCCAACATCTGAGTCTACATACATTAGATTTATTCACTCGGCCTGTGGCTAAGTTCATAATTATAACAGTGCTCTTAGATATCACTTGTGTTACCATATGAGGCCCACCCCAGCTCGAAACTAATTTTTTTACATCTCAGAGGTTCATGGATTCTGAATACTCTATCTTCTACATTAAAGTGTCTCATTTTTAAATTGGTATCGTATCCAATTCTCTGCCATTTGGCATTCTTTATTTTCGAACTATTTCATAGACCCTTTTAAATTGGTCTCTGAGAGATTCCACAAACATCACAGTGCATGGGGCTTCAGGACTTACTCCTATACCTCCATAGACTAGGTCAGCTGGCATTATGATATCTTCTCCGAACACTAGAAGATTTGGAGAACAATTTGTGTCAGAATGTACAGTGCTATTATAAGCATGTACTACGTAATCACATTGCTCGTCCCAATCATCCTGGCAGGAATTTACCAAGGGTTTTAGAACTTTTTTCAATGTTTGATTGAATCATTCCACTTTTCCATCAGACTGAGGTCTATATGGATTAGTTCGAGTTTTACAGATTACTAAATAGTGGCACATTTCTTGCCACAAATTTAATTCGAATTCTCTTCCTTGGTCGCTGTGCAACATGAGAGGTGCCCCTAGGTGCAATACCCAGCCTCAAACAAATGCACCAGCACAAGTGGCAGCTTTATGGTCAGGTAACAGGTATACATGTGTATATTTGATCTAATAGTCAGTTACTACCATCATACATGTGTTACCTCGAGGTGTTGGTTGAATTCCACTAATGATATCTATTGCTATTTGAGCAAATCTGACACCAAAAAGTTCTTGCATCAATGGCATTTTTCCCATACCTGGGCTGGGTTTGTTTTTCCCGCACTCTGGACAAATCATAGCCCATCTCGTAATGTCACTATGCATGCCTGGCCAGTAATATCTTTTGGCCAGACATTCCAAAGTTCTTTTCTTGCCAAAGTGTCCACTAGTTCTATGTCCATGACAATAGAACATAAGACTGATAGTCACAGATCATCGTCAAATGGGTTGTCTTTGCCTCCCACTCAATAAATTGTTCAAAATAAGAGATCTAGTTGTGTTATTTATGCATTCTGGTTCTTAACGCTCAGAGTTTGAAGGGGAACCATGATTTTGCCTAGTTCCTATGCAAAATAAGTAAGCTACAGGGGTGCAAAGGACCAAAAAGGGTCATTTTTTTTGGAAAAAAGCGAGGGACAAATTTTTTCCCCTTGCTACCAAAGAAAAATAAAGGGGCAAAACCTTTTTTCTTTCATCTGGGATATCCCCCCTGGGGTAGAGAATATTTTTGTAACAGTTGAGGGTCCATGCATTATCTTTCGTGATCACTGGGTGCATAAATCCTTTGGTGTAATTGTTGTGAGGACATGTCTACGACCTTTTTCAGGTTGTTTTGCACCATCAAAGACACTATGGATGGACTAATAAGACCCACCAGGTAGAGACCTTACAAGTACCTATGTAGCCCACAAAAAATTTGAACCTGCCTGTTAAACTGTATGTCCCAGAGGCTATTATATGCTTTTGGGGTAGTTTATGCAAGGACACGTCTACAATCATACATGTACTCATAGCTGCTAGGTATCTTATATTTTACTAACCTTATTATGTGGGCCTTATACCTTCATATGACAGCAAAAAGCCCTGTAAGTTTGGTTAATAGATTCCACATAGAACCAGAGATATCATAAGAAAATTATTGACGAGGACACGTCTATGAATGAGGACAAGCCTACGACCATAGACATGTCTACAGTTATATTGCAAGATGCTTGATACTTGACTGACCTTGTTATGTATAAATTATACCTTGATATGAAAGGAATATTGAATGTTAATGAGATTATTCTGTCTTAATGCAACTCTGAGCTATGACACTGAATACAAATGCAAGGACACGTCTACGACCAGGGACACGTCTACGACCATATATGAAGTAATACAGCAAGCTGCTTTGTATATAAGTAAAACCATTATATGTTAGTTGTTCCTTGATAGGAAAGGAACATTGCATGTTAGTGAGGATATTCTGCCTGACTGTAACTCTGAGCTATGGCATTGAATATATAGTGCATGGACACATCTACGACCATGTAATAAGGCATTGTACTGTGGGCATCCTATGAAATACATTTAACCTTCCCTCATATATGGGCATTGTAGCCCAACATATGTACATTATATACACAAAAGGATTTTACCATACTGCAAATTTCTTTTGGGCCCCTCTGACCAGCCATTTGATGATGATCCATGACTATTGATCATAATATCATGCCTCAAGGCCATAGGAATTACTATCTGTAAAACTTTTTCCTTAGTAGGGCAAGTTGAGCAAGGAACTAGGAATGAGTTTCTCTATCTTCGAGGGATAATGCAGGTTTTTCATTTTTTTTTAATAATATCATCCATCATTCTTTTAATTGCAGGATCGGCTTGCTGAAATTGTTGGATGGTATCTGGTGGCCATACCACAACATTTTCCATACAAGCATACATTAGGGGCTCAACGGTTTAGTTTGAGTTCAATCATCTCAATCGAGTTTTTGGCACTTTCTTATGGGCCTTCGGGACAGGGCATCAGCATTAGTATGCTTCGAACCTGGTCAATGTTGGATCTGGCTATGTTCCAAACCAAATTCTGACAAATGTGCCAGCCAGCGTCCAATCATTCCTTCCGTGTCTTTAAATTTTAGTAACCACCTCAAAGAAGACTGAGCAGTACAGAGAGTAAAATCGGTACCCCACAAGAAACTTTTTAGTGTACACTACCACAGCCAGTAACTCTCATTTAGTAGTGCAGTAGTTTTGTTGTGCCTTGTTCAAAGCGTTACTTGCAAACGCGATTGGAACTTCAACCCCATTTCGGCCTGAGATAGAGCCGCCCCAATGCTATCATTGCTAGCGTCAGTGTCCAAACTGAAATGATCCCCCGCAGTGGGACATTTCAAAACTGGTGTATTTGCAAACCCCAGGGAAAGCGTTCCTTTGCTCTACCTGGAGTCCAATGTGCTAATATCTGTAGGGGATAATTCACTCTTGAATAATTTGGAATGAAGTCTCAATAATAAGAACAGAAACCTAGGAAGGAACTGATTTCCTTCGCATTTATAGGTATCTGCCATTCTGATATAGTTTGAAGTTTTTCGGGATCGGCTTTCACACCATCGGGAGTTATTATATGACCAAGATATGTAATTGATGTTTTAAACAAATTACACTTCTTAGCTTTTTACTTCAATCCATTAGCAAGTATCCTTTTTAAGACTAATTCGAGATTGTGTGCGCAATCCTTGAAGGTCTTTCCAAAGACTACTACATTGTCTAGATACACTAAGCAGCTCATCCATAGACGATCACTTAGCATATCCTCCGTCATAGCCTCGAAAGTGGCTGGTGCATTGCACAACCTGAATGGTATTACATTATATTGTAACAAGAAGACAAACACGGGTAATTCGAGTATCAGAAACCACCAGGCTGTTTATTTAGGTGTCGACATAAGCCCCGACACGTCTACCATGAGGTCTGGGCGTAATAAAGATTGAATACATATACTAATATTGACTTAATGTCTTTTATACTCGGATATCTATTTATGGCCTAAGAACACCTCGAGAAGCCAGTCCGCCCCCGGTTCCGACGCTCGTCAACCGCCCCGACGTCTGCTTATTGCCCTATCCTGTTCCCGGATACCCCGTATCCAATAGTCCTCAAGCCTATGGCCTCCTTCCAGTTGCTCCTAGCTCCTCCTCCTGGTCTTAGCAGCAGGCCAAGACCCCGGGTGCCCCTCCTCCCCTGCTTATATAACCTCCTCCTGGGTCTGTGACGTCATCCCCTGATGTCACAAGCTCCCTCGCATGCCCCCTCCCGGTGCCAGCGGGAACTGTTCCTGCGAGCGCGCCCTCCCCGCCTCCCCTCTCCTATCACACCCTTCCCTCCTCAAAATCCTCCACGGGGGGGTGGGGGGGTGGGGGGGTGGGGGGGGGGTTTCTCCGGATTCCAGGCGGACTGGCTTCTCCACGGCTTCTCTTCAATACGACCACTTAATAATCACATTTCCAGGTAAGTTAACTTAACAATATACTTCTTCCTTGTCTCAATTTATCTCAAAAACATCCTCTTATGTCCTAGCCACAGTTTCCATAACAACTCCCTATTCATTTTGCAGGTGAAGACATCAACCCCTCTAGGGCTGCCCTCCCTGGACAGAACACTTCCCCAGAATCCTCTTATGGTACGTATCCCCCCTTAGTCTTATCCTTAACTATGCAAGGTACAATAATGTCAACTATAACAGCAGCGTATACAAAAGAAATATCCTAGTACCCGTAACTTTTTAGACATCCTTAAACAGTAACAAGTTCCGGTATTCACAATGAACCTGTAAACACTAACTGTATGCATCCTCAACGTTAATGGACCCTGGTTATATCATCTATTTACATGGCGGGGTATACTACAAGTGTCTCTCAACATGTCCCCTCTATTCCTCTGTCCCCGGTTAGCACTGGCGGCCCCTCCTACTCGACTCCGGCCCCCGGGTTGTTCCTTTTCACCATGGTCTCGGCTCAGCCTCTCCCCGGGCGTCGCCTCCCCGGACATCCTCATCTCGCTCCTCTGGTTCCTGCGGCAGTCCCTGGAACACGCAAACCACATGAGATTAGCACCATGTCCCCCACCACCAAGGAACACCTACCCCTTCTTCCCCGGCCCCCTTTTTTAACTTCCTCTGGACCATTTCTCCCTGCCAGCCAGTAGATATGCCAGCACTTCCCGAGGCCCCCCCCTCTTTTCCTTTCAGCTTTGTCTCCACTCTCTTCTCACTTGAGCTTTCTCCCGGGTCCCCCCTTTCTATGATCAGTTACCCCGAGTCCTCCCCCTCCTCCATTAGCAATCTTTTAATCCGTTCATCCACACTCTCCCTAGGGTAGTAAGTACTCTGTTCCCGAACAGGAGATCCTTCACTTACCCTGTATCTGAAGACAGTCTGGACGAGGAATTTCGTCTGCACCAGGTCGGTCCCGAGCAACTCGAGCCCACTCCTCGTCCTCCCACCCTCCAGTATAAGGGGCCAAAGTCCTGCGGAGGCCACTGACTGGCTGCCCACTGCTGCAAGGGGTCCATAGGTCCATCGGGTATTTTTTTTTTGTTTTAAAGTTCTTTATTGCCAATAAAGTCTGTTACTGTTACAAAATGATACTTGCGTCTTTATATGATAGTCATAATTTCTATAATAGTTACCGCTATTCTTTGATAGTAGGATATATATATATATATACACACACAGTTGCAAAGTAATAATATGACAAGCAGAAGCTTCATCAAGTCTTCTGATTGTGTTCTTGTCAGATTTGATAATTAAAGAGAAGTAGTGAGAAATTAGACATAATAATTATTAAAAAAATGTAATTTCATGTGGCAAAAAGAAAGCTTTGGACCTCATCCCCACTAAGTAAGTGTTATGGGTTGATCCTTCTGGTCCTAGCTATTTGATCGTTTTACTAAAGTAGGAAACTAGACACAAGATAAGGATATATTAGAAATTAAGTAGGGTCAGGGAGAGAATCAAAGGAAAATAAGTAGGAGTATAGTAATCTGTTATATGTTAAGTGTAGGGTAGAAGGGTTTTAAGGTATATTCTAGTATCCTTTTTGAATTTTTCCAAAGTTTCCGCATTCCTTCTACCACATGATAAAGCATTCCATGTTATGGCACCATGAAACTCCACACTTCTAAAGTAGGAAAGACAGTTTGGGGTAATTGTTTTACATAAGGGAGCATCATGTTGTCTGGTTTGGAGCCTTTGTATAATTTTATAATCTATAGATCTCGAGCGGCTATACATATAATTTATAGTATGAGCAAATCTTCTATCCATTAATTTATTACAAACAGTAATTTTATGTATAAAGTTTGTATTCGTAATATGAGGTACTTTCAGACATATTTTCAGACATCTATTTTGGGCATATTGTAGTGGATCCAAATATTTACCATAAGTTGTTGAAAAACAGATATCTGCATAGTCCATATAAGGAAGTATCGTAGTTTTATAAATTTTCACTGATAATTTTACATCTAGATATTTTCTTAGTAAACACAGTTTGTAAGTTTTATAGGCAATAGTCTTGGTCTGGTTTTTTAGATGATATTTGTAAGAGAGAAGAGGGTCAAGGGTCACACCGAGATACTTATAACTTGGGACAATTTGCAATAATTGGTTATTCATAGAGATATTTGCTTCCAGGGTTTTTAGTTTCTGGTTGGAAGAAGTAAATAACATAATTTTTGTTTTCGAAATGTTAATCGATAATTTGTTTTGAATACACCAGGTATAGTAATTTTCTAGGTCACATTGTAATTCTGTTTTAGCTTGATTGAAGCTGTTGTGCGATGAATAAATCACTGTGTCATCTGCATAAAGTCTAATATTACATGTCTTAATACATTTGATTACATCATTTACATATAATAAAAATAATAAAGGACCTAATATAGAACCTTGAGGTACTCCACAAGTTATATTTTCCAGATCAGAACTCAAACCATTTGCATTTACCAGTTGTTGTCTGGATAAGTAGTTATCCAGGGAATGGGTATCCCCACAGTGGGGAAAGACAGGTTAGCCGTCCCCGGGACAGGGGGAAGAGTCAGACCCACCGTCGGAGCACCACCAGGGGGCGGGATCATAGGGGCCGCATTTATATAGGGACCAGGTAGAGGCTGTCCTTGGGGTCCCGTGTCCCGGCTGTGCCCCGGCGTTGAAGCCCTGTCCGAATAGGCCCCCCCTCCTTTCCTCCTCCTCCCTCTTCCTTTCTCTCTTTTTCTGTTCCTCCTTTTGCTTGTCCTCCTCTTTACTTTTCTCCTCCTCTTTCCTCTTTCTCCTCTCCTCCTCCTTCTTTTCTCTCCTATTCCCTTCCTCTTCCCTCTCTAGTGTCTTTCCTTTCTCACTATCTTTCCTCTTGTCTGACCCTTTTTCTTTGTCCTTGCCCTTCCCCGACTCCTGGTCCTTTCCCTTAGGTCTCTCTGCTTTTTCCGGATTCTTTCTCTCCTTCAATTCCTCTTTGCCACCTTTCTCACCCCCCTTCTTCCCTTCCGTCTCTTTTACTTGTTCTGGAAGTGTCGGTCTCCTCGAATAGATTTCGCCGGTGCGCCTGGCCTCGGTCTGGGCTCCGGGGAACTAGGTCACGTTCTCTACAACAAGGCTGACCTACATCCCCAGGTTACCCTGGTGTCCCGGACCGTCTGGCTACCTGCGCTGCCTCATGCTGCCTCCTGACCAAGTCCCTCTCCTTCTCTGCCATCATTAAGCTATTCATCCTCCGTTGTTCCTCGAACCGCCTGTTTTTCCCCTTGAATATCTCTCTCACCCTATGGCTCATGTCCCTCAAATTCTCCCCGTGTTTCCATGGGAACCACAGGCCAACAGCTGATGGTTCTTCCCGCCCGGGGATCTAATGTAGTACCTGCGCCCCTTCATAGGTAGGACGTAACAAGAACCAAAACCTCTCTCCACACACTAACTCGTCCACTAATTCACTTTCCCTTTCTTTTCCAGATCTCCTCCTCCTCCGTGGATACCCCACTGGTGGTGGATCGGGCCAACCGTGGAGCGTCCGTGTCCGGCTGGTCTGCGCCTGCCGTCTGTCGCTTCTCTTTCCAGGAACCCACTGCCCCTTCCTACCTGCCACACTTTGGACGAGCGAACTCCTTCAGGTCCCTGTCTCCTTTTCCAGGTAAGGCCTTTTTCTGTCCCTACTTCTATCTCCTTCCAATGTAAGAATGAGGGCGACAGTCTTTCTCCTCTCTGCCCTCTCACCACCACCTGCCTGTCCCATTCCTCGGATCTGTGACGTCACCAAGGTCTTTTCCCCCGTTTTGGCGGGAATACCACAAGGTCCCGGATGAATGCCGGTTCCCGGAGCGGGGATGCAGGGGGCCACCACCCTCACTTCTTCCCGCCTCCCCTTGGGCCCTTTCTTCAGTAGATCTGAGTGCACAATATTCCTTTTCCTTCCGGCCTTGATCTCCACTACCGGGCCTCCTAATACTCTGGAGACCACCCAGGGCCCCGACCAGGGTTCCATCAGTTTGGAGGACTTCCCCACCTCCTTCTTCTCTACCAAGTAGTACACTACATCCCCTGCTTCCAGAGGTTTTCCCCGTGTCCTCCCTGCATAATTTCTTTCTTGTCGCCGGACGCTGCGCCCCTTATATTCCCGGGCGTACTGATGAGCGGTCGCCATTCTTTGTTGCATCTCTGCCACGAACCCCATCTCATCAATCCACCCCCTCCCCTCCCCGGATGGGTACAAGAGGGCCAGAGGGGCCTGTGTCTCCCTGCCCAGCATCAAGAAATTCGGCGTCTGATTCGTGGACGCCTGTACTGAGGATCGGTACGCGGACATGACAAATGGCAGCTGCAAATCCCAATCCCGGTGATTCTTATCTACAGACATGGCTAACATGGCCTCCAGGGTCCTGTTGTACCTTTCTACTAGCCCATCTGACTTAGGGTTGTAGGGGCATATCCTCGTCTGTACCGACCCCAGGAGTACCTGCACCCGCTGAAGTAACTCCGACTGAAAATTTCTCCCCTGATCCGAGTGGACCAGTGCGGGTGGGCCCAACCTGCAGACTAATTCAGTGACGTAAGCTCTCGCTACCGTTTTGGTTTCCCCTTGCCGTCAGGGGTAGAGGGCCCATGAGGTCCATGGCTACCCGTTCCAGGGGCCAGCCAATAGGCTTATGCCTCATCATGGCTCGGTGAGGGTATGTCGGGGATTTCCTTCTCAAGCAATTCTGGCAGCTATCGACCCACCTGGTCACATCCTGGCGATAGTCCGGCCAGTAATAGGTCTGCTGAAGGCGTCTGACTGTCTTGTCCTGCCCATAATGGCTAGAGAGGGGTGCCCCGTGCAATACCCCTTCCTTCAGCTCTTCCGGCACCAGTAGTTGAAAATAGGACCTCCCCCCGGGCTCCCACCAGATCCTGCCCAAGAGCCCCCCCCCTCTCTTCCAGCCTACTGACCTGGGCTGCTAGGGCTCTCACCTCATAAGGTTCTCCGGCTAGATTATCTGGAGACGGCACCACCCCGCTCCTCACCCATTCCCGCACCCTCTGGAGTAAGACATCATCCATCTGAGCCTTTCTCCATACTTCAGTCCCCCCAGGGTCAGAGGGCCCATCCTTGCTCCTCCCCTGAGCCTGACTCCAGGTCACCACTCGGCACCTATGCTCCCCGGGAGCCTCCCTTTCCTCTTGCATCCCCGGAGTTTCCCCGCACTGCCGGCAGGGCCGTCTGGAAAGACTGTCTGCATTGCCATGTTTCTTGCCTTCCCGGTGTTCTATCTCATAATCATAGGTGCCCAGCAGTTGAAGCCACCTGGCCACCTGTCCTTCCGGCTCCTTGAAACTCATCAGCCACCGCAGTGCAGCATGATCTGTGCGGATCTTGATATGTCTCCCTACTAGGTAGTGCCCAAACTTCTTTAGTGAGAACATCACCGCCAGTAGCTCCCTCTGGGTCACGCAGTAATTGCGTTCGGGGCGTTTCAGGGTATGGCTGGCGTAAGCCAGCACCTTTTCCTCCCCGTCTTGGACTTGAGACAATACAGCCCCAACTCCCATGTCACTGGCATCTGTGTCCACCACCAGTCTCCCTTCCCTCTCTGGGTAGGCCAACACTGGGGCACTAATGAGCTTCTGTTGGAGAATATGGAAGGCTTTAGCGCAGCCCTGGTCCCAATGAAACCTCCGATTCTTCTCAGTTAACTCAGACAGCGACTTTGCCAGTGATGCAAACCCCGGGATAAAGCTCCTGTAATACCCACACAGGCCCAGAAAACTGCGTACCTCTGTTACTGACTGTGGCACTGGCCACTCTGACACTGCCTTGACCTTCTCCGGATCAGTAGCGACCCCGTGCTCATCTACCACATGCCCTAAGAACACTACTTTCGACTTCATTAGTTGGCATTTACTGGGCTTGACCTTTAACCCCACCTCCCTTAGGCGCAATAGTACTGTCTCCAACCTTTCCAGGTGCTCCTCTGCAGAGGAGGCAAACACAATAATGTCATCCAAGTACACGAGGCAAGTTCGCCACTGCAATCCCCGAAGCACTATTTCCATCAGTCTCTCAAACGTCCCCGGGGCATTAAAAAGGCCAAAAGGCATGACATTGAACCTGAACATGCCACGATGCGTCACAAATGTCGTCTTATCCCTATCATCCGGGTGCACTTCTACCTGCCAATAACCCGAGGCCAAGTCTAGCGTGGAAAACCACTTGGCCCTGGACATGGAGTCGAGGGGTACGCGTCCTTTACCATAATGGCGTTGAGTCGACGGTAGTCCACACAAAACCGTACCCTCCCATCCGTCTTTTTCACCAGCACTAGAGGCGAGGCCTATGGCCCCTGCGACGTTTCTATGACACCCTTCTCCAACATGCTATCCACTTCTTGGTCAACTAGGTCTCGCCTGTGTGGTGCCAGCCGCCATGGGGCAAGCTTTACGGGGCCCGCCCCCCCCAGTGTCTATCCGGTGCTGTACTATCTTTGTCCATCCCATATCTCTTTCCCCAATCTGGAAAGCATCCCTGTTCCTTTCCAGCATGTCTCCCCATGGTTGCAGGTCCCCCACCTCCATCCCTTTTAGGAGGTCCTCCACCACCGTGCTCCCCTCTTCCCTCCTCCGTCAACAGCCGAACTACCTCCCCTCCCTTCTCCGGCATGTGCACCTCCTCCAGTGTGGCCAGGTGCATTCCCCTGTATAACGTAATGGGCTCTTCGCCCGGGTTATAGACCAGGACTGGCACTTGTTCCCTGGATGGGCTAACCAGGGTGCGACCCACCCGGAAACCTCTCTCTTTTTCCACCCCTTGCAGCCCTTCCACTAGCCCCGTCGTCCCTCCCTTCAACTCCGGGGAGAGTATCGCCTCCACCAGGGTCTCTTTACCTCCCTCTAGAGTCTATGTCTTTCCGCTTGAGGTGCGGCATCTGGCCTCCTCCTCTTTGGACCACACTACCCTTTCCCCGGCCATGTCCACCACAGCCTTCTCCTGTCTCAAAAAAGCTGCCCCTAGAATGCCCTCATTGGCAATATCCGCCACCAGGAACCGGACCAGCATGATCTCGCCCCCACATGATAGTTCGGCAATCACCTGTCCTTCTACCTTTACCGCTGTCCCGTCTGCCGTTGTAAGACGTCCGGGGTGTGGGGTTTCCCGGACGTCCGATCCCCTCCCACCATATACTCGACAGAGGATTGGTCATCCCCCCTGTGTCCACCAACAGTTTTAGGGAGTGTCCCCACAGCATACCTCCTAATTCTAACCTGTTCCCATGGCTCTCCCTCACCCCTTTCCATTCCTTTGGCCTTTCCCCCTTCGCCAGAGGTAGTCATTCATAGTTTCGCGAAGGCTTGTTCTGTTTGGCACTCTGTACCCTGGCTAAATACTTAGGACATTCTCTCTTGAAGTGAGACTCATCCCCGCATTCAAAACATCCTCTGGACCAACCGGAGCGTGTCCCTCCCGTTCCCGGCCCCACATCCCCGGATGCCCCGCACGACTTAGCACCGGAGTCGCCCACCCGCATACTGGCCATCACCTTCTCTATCTCTTTTCGAATCCACCTCTGCATCTCCTCCCTTCCTGGGGACGCGGGACGAGCCCCCTTATCCAGGGCTCGTACTCGTCTGTCTGACAATTTGTTGTCGTCCAAATACGCCTGAGCCTCCACCCCTGTTGTCACTGCCTCGAACAAATCTTTGGGTCTGGTTTGAAATATCCAATGTTTCAACTGGGGATCCCCTAAACTGTCCGGAAACCTATCCTTGGCCATCGTGTCCAGAGTGACCGCATCAGCCCCCGGGTATGCCAGGTGGGTTAATCTGGATATATCCTCCGACAAGGCATGCAACGACTCCTTCTGGTTACGAGTGTGTGTCCTCTATAGGGCCTTATAACTCTCCACCTGGTTTGGTGGCTGGAACCTGTTGACCAAGGCCTTCCTTAGTTTTTCATAGCCCCTCGGGGAAGCCGGCTCCATACCTGCAAGTAGCCGTCTTGCTACTCCCCCCAGACTAATGCCCAAGAATACTCCTGCCTCTTTCTCTTCCCATTTATTTGCTAACACGCAAAGGTCAAAATGGGCAAGGAATTCATCCAGGTTCTCCGTTCCATCAAATTTCCCCGGCATTACCGCCGGTTTCTCCACTTTCCTCCCCTTCCCGTCCCCATGCTCTCCCGGTGGCCTGTCCCCTTTCATCTCCTCTAGCGGTACCTCCTCACCCCGCGCTTTGTTATCACCACCATCTGTTGCTCTACCCCCCTGGGGATCCTCACCCAGGGTCTCCTTCCCCGGATAGCTGGATGGCATAGACCAATGGCTCCCCGCCCTACTAGGCGACAACCGAGCAAACGCTCCGAACATTCCCATCCTGGTCCTGTCTGCCCCTCTGCCTGCCGGCCGCTCTGGCCCATTCCTCATACGTGTTCCTGAAGACTTGAGCGTCCCGGGCAGCCCCAGCTCCAGACCTACTCAGCGTCGTCTGCGCCGACCTAGTTCCCCGAACCCCATTATCGCCCATCTGACGGCGGATCTGAATATCCTCATCCACCACTTCCACCAGGGCACCCTTCCTGCCCGTGCCCAATATGTCTTCCAACCTGTCACCCCCTAAGGGTCTCCTCTCCCTACTCTGTGTGTCTGTCATCCTGTTTGCGTGGGTCTCGTGTTCGTCGTTACGATGCTCGTCCGGGGAATTTAAACAAACCCCTCCCCCAGAACGGGTAATTCGAGTATCAGAAACCACCAGGCTGTTTATTTAGGTGCCGACATAAGCCCTGACACGTCTACCATGAGATCTGGGCGTAATAAAGATTGAATACATATACTAATATTGACTTAATGTCTTTTATACTCGGATATCTATTTATGGCCTAAGAACACCTCGAGAAGCCAGTCTGCCCCCGGTTCTGACGCTCGTCAACCACCCCGGTGTCTGCTAATTGCCCTATCCAGTTCCCGGATACCCCGTATCAAATAGTCCTCAAGCCTATGGCCTCATTCCAGTTGCTCCTAGCTCCTCCTCCTGGTCTTAGCAGCGGGCCAAGACCCCGGGTGCCCCTCCTGCCATGCTTATATAACCTCCTCCTGGGTCTGTGACACCATCCCCTGACGTCACAAGCTCCCTTGCGCGCCCCTTGCCGGCGCCAGCGGGAACTGTTCCCGCTCGCTTCCCCGGTTCCCCGACTCGTGCTTGGTATGATCACTCCCTGTTTCTGTTGGTCTAATATTGACGGGATCTCTGCCAAAATTCTTAAAGATGCCTTCCGGTGCCTTGTCTCCCACCTTTATGATATGTTCAGCAAGAGCATACAACAGGGAATTTTCCCTGAGTCCTGGGCCAAGGCAACAGTCATCCCCATACCGAAATCAGGTGCACTGAACCAAGTCTCAAACTGGAGGCCAGTAAGCCTACCCCCCACACCAGGTAAGATGATAGAGTGAGTTATGCACAACCACATTACCGAACTAGCCAACAAAATGGGTCTTATCACAGAAAAACAATATGGGTTCACGAAATGTAAGGGCACAGCCGAGGCTGTGAACTACCTAGTTAATAAACTATACAGGAACAGGGACGAGTCAAAAGTCTATCCGGTGCTGTACTATCTTTGTCCATCCCATATCTCTTTCCCCCATCTGGAAAGCATCCCTGTTCCTTTCCAGCATGTCTCTCCATGGTTGCAGGTCCCCCACCTCCATCCCTTTTAGGAGGTCCTCCACCACCATGCTCCCCTCTTCCCTCCTCCGTCAACAGCCGAACTACCTCCCCTCCCTTCTCCGGCATGTGCACCTCCTCCAGTGTGGCCAGGTGCATTCCCCTGTATAACGTAATGGGCTCTTCGCCCGGGTTATAGACCAGGACTGGCACTTGTTCCCTGGATGGGCTAACCAGGGTGCGACCCACCCGGAAATCTCTCTCTTTTTCCACCCCTTGCAGCCCTTCCACTAGCCCCGTCGTCCCTCCCTTCCACTTCGGGGAGAGTATCCCCTCCACCAGGGTCTCTTTACCTCCCTCTAGAGTCTCTGTCTTTCCGCTTGAGATGCGGCATCTGGCCTCCTCCTCTTTGGACCACACTACCCTTTCCCCGGCCATGTCCACCACAGCCTTCTCCTGTCTCAAAAAAGCTGCCCCTAGAATGCCCTCATTGGCAATATCCGCCACCAGGAACCGGACCAGCATGATCTCGCCCCCACATGATAGTTCGGCAATCACCTGTCCTTCTACCTTTACCGCTGTCCCGTCCGCCGTTGTAAGACGTCCGTGGTGTGGGGTTTCCCGGACGTCCGATCCCCTCCCACCATATACTCGACAGAGGATTGGTCATCCCCCCTGTGTCCACCAACAGTTTTAGGGAGTGTCCCCACAGCATACCTCCTAATTCTAACCCGTTCCCATGGCTCTCCCTCACCCCTTTCCATTCCTTCGGCCTTTCCCCCTTCGCCAGAGGTAGTCATTCATAGTTTCGCGAAGGCTTGTTCTGTTTGGCACTCTGTACCCTGGCTAAATACTTAGGACATTCTCTCTTGAAGTGAGACTCATCCCCGCATTCAAAACATCCTCTGGACCAACCGGAGCGTGTCCCTCCCGTTCCCGGCCCCACATCCCCGGATGCCCCGCACGACTAAGCACCGGAGTCGCCCACCCGCATACTGGCCATCACCTTCTCTATCTCTTTTCGAATCCACCTCTGCATCTCCTCCCTTCCTGGGGACGCAGGACGAGCCCCCTTATCCAGGGCTCGTACTCGTCTGTCTGACAATTTGTTGTCGTCCAAATACGCCTGAGCCTCCACCCCTGTCGTCACTGCCTCGAACAAATCTTTGGGTCTGGTTTGAAATATCCAATGTTTCAACTGGGGATCCCCTAAACTGTCCAGAAACCTATCCTTGGCCATCGTGTCCAGAGTGACCGCATCAGCCCCCGGGTATGCCAGGTGGGTTAATCTGGATATATCCTCCGACAAGGCATGCAACGACTCCTTCTGTTTACGGGTGTGTGTCCTCCATAGGGCCTTATAACTCTCCACCTGGTTTGGTGGCTGGAACCTGTTGACCAAGGCCTTCCTTAGTTTTTCATAGCCCCTTGGGGAAGCCGGCTCCATACCTGCAAGTAGCCGTCTTGCTACTCCCCCCAGACTAATGCCCAAGGATACTCCTGCCTCTTTCTCTTCCCATATATTTGCTAACACGCAAAGGTCAAAATGGGCAAGGAATTCATCCAGGTTCCCCGTTCCATCAAATTTCCCCGGCATTACCGCTGGTTTCTCCACTTTCCTCCCCTTCCCGTCCCCATGCTCTCCCGGTGGCCTGTCCCCTTTCATCTCCTCTAGCGGTACCTCCTCACCCCGCGCTTTCTTATCACCACCATCTGTTGCTCTACCCCCCTGGGGATCCTCACCCCGGGTCTCCTTCCCCGGATAGCTGGATGGCATAGACCAATGGCTCCCCGCCCTACTAGGCGACAACCGAGCAAACGCTCCGAACATATTCCCATCCTGGTCCTGTCTGCCCCTCTGCCTGCTGGCCGCTCTGGCCCATTCCTCATACGTGTTCCTGAAGACTTGAGCGTCCCGGGCAGCCCCAGCTCCAGACCTACTCAGCGTCGTCTGCGCCGACCTAGTTCCCCGAACCCCATTATCGCCCATCTGACGGCGGATCTGAATATCCTCATCCACCACTTCCACCAGGGCACCCTTCCTGCCCGTGCCCAATATGTCTTCCAACCTGTCACCCCCTAAGGGTCTCCTCTCCCTACTCTGTGTGTCTGTCATCCTGTTTGCGTGGGTCTCGTGTTGGTCGTTACGACGCTCGTCCGGGGAATTTAAACAAACCCCTCCCCCAGAACGGGTAATTCGAGTATCAGAAACCACCAGGCTGTTTATTTAGGTGCCGACATAAGCCCTGACACGTCTACCATGAGATCTGGGCGTAATAAAGATTGAATACATATACTAATATTGACTTAATGTCTTTTATACTCGGATATCTATTTATGGCCTAAGAACACCTCGAGAAGCCAGTCTGCCCCCGGTTCTGACGCTCGTCAACCACCCCGGCGTCTGCTTATTGCCCTATCCTGTTCCCGGATACCCCGTATCCAATAGTCCTCAAGCCTATGGCCTCATTCCAGTTGCTCCTAGCTCCTCCTCCTGGTCTTAGCAGCGGGCCAAGACCCCGGGTGCCCCTCCTCCCATGCTTATATAACCTCCTCCTGGGTCTGTGACACCATCCCCTGACGTCACAAGCTCCCTTGCGCGCCCCTTGCCGGCGCCAGCGGGAACTGTTCCCGCTCGCTTCCCCGGTTCCTGCAAGCACACCCTCCCCGCCTCCCCACTCCTATCACAATATTGAAACACTCCCATATGACTTGAAAAAGCAGTCTTCTCCATGTCTTTCAGGTCCATTCCAATTTGCCAATATCCAGATTGGAGATCTAAAGTACAAAAATACTTATTCCCAAGTGAATCCAAAGTTTCAGTAATCCTTGGTAAAGGATAGGAGTTCTTTTTGGTCATTCAATTTAATTTCCTATAATCCACATAGAATTGAATGGTCCCATCCTTTTTCATGGTCATGCATACAGGACTGGACCAGGGACTCGTGCTTGGTATGATCACTCCCTGTTTCTGTCGGTCTAATATTGACCGGATCTCTGCCAAAATTCTTAAAGATGCCTTCCGGTGCCTTGTCTCCCACCTTTATGATATGTTCAGCAAGAGCATACAACAGGGAATTTTCCCTGAGTCCTGGGCCAAGGCAACAGTCATCCCCATACCGAAATCAGGTGCACTGAACCAAGTCTCAAACTGGAGGCCAGTAAGCCTACCCCCCACACCAGGTAAGATGATAGAGTGAGTTATGCACAACCACATTACCGAACTAGCCAACAAAATGGGTCTTATCACAGAAAAACAATATGGGTTCACGAAATGTAAGGGCACAGCCGAGGCTGTGAACTACCTAGTTAATAAACTATACAGGAACAGGGACGAGTCAAAAGTAACCTGTGCCTGTTATGTAGACTTTTTACCAAAGCGTTCGACTCCATAAACCACTCACTACTGATCGGGAAACTAGCAAAAACTGGGCTTCCATTGGGTATCTTGAAATGGCTCGCGAGTTACTTACAAAATAGAAAACAGTCAGTTTTACTTAACAGCACCAAAACTGAACCGCGGGATATACTCTTTGGGGTATCCCAAGGCTCAATATTAGGATCCTTACTATATATACTATACGTCAATGACATTACAGACACCACGGTTCACTCAGATATGATATTATATGCTGATGACATTGTATTGACCTCAAGCCATAAAGATCCATGGCAGGCTAGAGCCATGCTGCAGCAGGACCTCAACAAGCTAGATACCTGGTGCACAAGTAACGGTATGACTATAAATGCTAAAAAGACACAGACGGTCTGGTATGGTGAGAAATTGGCAGTAGTGGCCTGCGACAATATGTCACTATACATAAAGGGCAATAAGCTTGAGTCCCCATCTGACTACACCTACCTGGGTGTAAAGTTATATACAGAGCTGAAGTTGGACTCATTTATGAAAACCACAGAACTTAAAGTTAGAAAAAAGATATTTAAACTGGGAAAAATATGCTACCTCATGGACAAAGATACTGCCCTCACTGTATACGAACAGACCATACTACTACTATATCACCCACTACGACCCCCAAACCCACGGTTGGGGTCATAGAGGGTGCTATTTCTGAGCTCATTTGCATAATATATGCATGATCAATATATATTGTATAATTGATAATCCTCACTTAGAATATTAATGAGGGGCTTTACATACTTAATGAGAACCATCTGAATATTAATGAAGTATAATTGATTGGGGCTATATTGTGGTGAATTAATGAATCGTATATAATGAGTCCTAATCCCTCGTTGGGGGTCATAGAGGGTACTAATCCTGAGCTCATTTGCATAATATATGCATAATCAATATATATTGCATAATTGATAATCCTCACTTTGAATATTAATGAGGGGCTTTACATACTTAATGAGAACCATCTGAATATTAATGAAGTATAATTGATTGGTGCTATATATTGTTGAATTAATGAATTATATATATAATGAGACCTAATCCCTCATTGGGGTCATAGAGGGTGCTATTCCTGAGTTCGTTTGCATATGCATAATCAACATATTTTGATTCATTTTATGATTGATACATGATATGATTCATTTCTAGATGTAAATGCTTTAATTATATATTCGAGTATATGACTGATTATGCTATGATTTCGCTTTTTTATGCATGATTAAAGAAAAAGAGAGTCACTGATTACATTGATATTTTTCTTTATTCAAAATTGTTGTTTTAGGGTCATTTTACAGTAGTTGAATGGATACAAACATGATTAGACATATTGTGTATATTCGAATACAAAGTCAATGTGTGTGGTTAAAGTGAGAACATAGTCAGCAGTGGAGAGGTAGCTATGTATATATGATCTACTTAGATCATTCTCTACCCCCCATTCTTCACACATGAAGGACACTGCTCTGGATAGCATCCGGGGAGTGATGCTAAGATGACAAGACTCCCAAAATGTATCAATCAGGTCATTTCTTTCTGTCAGGCACCCCTCGAAGCCCATGTGGTCCTTCTGACTGCACCGTGAATGTACACAACCAAAACAGTTGGTAGTTACTGCCTTGTGATATTTAGACTGGAGGAGATATGCATACACTTCATAGAGAATCTCAACAGTGTTTGGCCTGGGTATGATGGATGCTTTACAACTGATAATACTGTTTGGAAGATCCCATTCATACTCTGCAACCTGCTCCATACAGCTAGCTTTATTAAGGTAGCAATAGGAAGCAGGAGCTGGTACTCCATTAATAGTTATGCTATATATTTTAACCTGGTCGTGACTGAGATACTGATCTGTGCATGCTGTGACTGGAGTGCTGTCATCCCTCATCTCCACCTCATAGGATGAGGCAGCTGGAGTTGTATCATCAACCATCTCTACTGTGCATGCCATGACTGGAGCACTGTCATTCCTCATCTCCACCTCATAGGATGAGGCAGCTGGAGTTGTATCATCAACCATCTCTACTGTGCATGCCGTTACTGGAGTGCTGTCATCCCTCATCTCCACCTCATACGATTGGGCAGTTGGAATTGTATCATCAGCCATCTCTACGTCAATGTGGGGTGTGTCGGGGGTAACGTCCATTTCTTCCTCAAAGGGGTCGGTGCCAGCCCAATTAACGGGGTCGAACCCGATAATTATGTTCCGCATCTCATAGAACATGTTCTCTGTCATTACAGTTGAGGTTAACCTGTGAAAATAAAAATCACAATATTAGACCTAATATGAAAGGAGGTTTGCAATGAGACATCGAGTAGTAACTTTAGTAACACATAGAGAAAGGGTTAAAATATCATTTGAAGTATTTCAATAATGCTTGGGAATATAGTTTATAATATGATTTATGGTTAGCTTCATCATGTAGACGTACTAATTACAAATTAGTAATTTTAAAGCTTATAACAAACCCAATACTTACTTGTATTTTTGGTCTGTCTTGCCAACCCTGACAAAGCAGATGAAGTTGGCACTGTCCCTCCTTAGAGTAAAGACCCTCCATCCGTCCTGAGGTATTGGGAAAAATACCTTAGTCCCCTCTCTATGGCCACTATTGAAGCGGAAGCTCATTGTCTCCCACACCACGCTTAAAGGGATGTAGGTGATTCTGAACAAACCATCAGTCTTGGGTCTGTAAATAAAAGAAGAAGAAAACACGTTTTTATTAACAGGATATTCCATGAATTGCAATTTGAGAAGTAAACTTGAAAATATGATACTTAGAGAAAGTTATCCCAGTACAAGTCTAATGGATGTTATAGCTTACCTGGACAGTGTCCTTGTCCCACACCATAGAGGCTCCTTCCCCTAGACGTAGGGTCTCCATAGAGGCAACCTGGGCAGCAGTGACAAACAGGGATGTGTCCATGATGAATGTAGAGGTGATGTGCTAACAGTGCAGATAGAATTGATGACTTTGACCAGGACCCACACCCTCTATATGTACCCCTCCATGTACAGATCCCATTATCTGCCCCATTAAACAGGAGATGAAATCAGCTTGGATGTCAAAATTCCACCAGTGGAGACAGGTGTTTTGACACAAATGAGCATCAGATGAATACACAAGCACCTGCTGATGGTTAAATGAGCATCATATCTCCATGCATTGACTAGAAAACGACTTTAAAGAAATGAACTTGGTTTAAAATGGGGAAAAAATATTGCTACTAGAGATTTGATTTAACATCTACCTTTATTTATGTTTTTAATCCTCTACAACATAGCATTACCATTCAACTGTGAATCATGTTCAATGACGAAATGACAACTACATGTATTTCCACTACTGTCTCTGAGAAAACACTTGGATAAAATGTATAAAATGGCCTAGTCTAATTTTGATCTTATATCTATGAATTACTTCTATAACCACCTGACATACCTCACATGTTGATATCCTCATTATTTTTTTCTATGATAAGTATGCTATTTGCTAATATCTAAGGGGTATACATGTATAGTGACTGAGACTACATCGTTTCTTAGTGATGTTTTACTTTTTTCTCAATAAAATGTAAATATCATGACCAATAATGCAGATATCTTTGCCATTTGACTTTGATCAGTTGGGTTACATATACCCCTTATGACATGCATGATAACTAAGACTTTGGACTATTATTAAGACTGATATTAACTTGAATGTAATAGGATGCAAACTGACGGAAATTATACAGTTTTATATATATAGACGTTTATATTTTGTATACAGAAAAATGTGAATATCATGCTCAATGATGCAGATATCTTTGCCATTTGACTTTGATCAGTTGGGTTACATGTACCCCTTATGACATGCATGATAACTAAGACTTTGGACTATTATTAAGACTGGTATTAACTTGAATGTAATAGGGTGCAAACTGAAGGAAATAATACAGTTTTATATATGAACGCTTATATTTTGTATACAGAAAAACTTGAATACCATGCTCAATAATGCAGATATTTTTAGCATTCGACTTTGATCAATTAGGGCACATATTCCCCTTATGGCATGCACAATAGCTAAGACTTTGGATTAATATTAGCATTGTTATTAACTTGAATGTATGGAGATCCAAATGACAGGCCTTGCACTTTTTTTTATACAGAAATACATGTACTCCTGGAAAACGTCATTGGAGCATTGAATAAGGAGAATTTCAATGTTATTAATCCATGAAACTTTGATAATAGTTTGCCCTTGAATGCCTGTACATGCGGCTGTCGGTATAGGAGCCGGGCCAGAACCAGTACCTGAGGCTGTTGGTAGAGACCATGCAGACTTACCACATGTAGGAGCACCACCATTGGCAGCAGGTGAGAATCCTTATTCTTTTCATTTGCGTTCAGTGAGACAATTTAAAACTGGTGCAATAGACAACACTTATGAGGTGAGATTCAAAAGATACTGGCATGGACAAAATGTGGGTGACTTACACAATTTTTTTTCTTCAAATGTTTGAGGAGTTGTTGCAGTATGCAACAGAAGACAGGTATCTTGATGATTTGGGAAGGGTGGTTATCCATCACAACAGCATTAACATGCCAATAATTGTCCCTTTGATGAGGCTTAGGGATCTCTCTCCTGAGACAATAATGGAGAAAATTCAGAATAACTTGAACTCGAACTCAAACTTAAAAGTAGATGATAGCTTTAGGGTGGACATAGGCATAATATATGTTCCGCATGGGGGAGGCTACTATTACATTTCAACTTTATTTGGCAAAGATTCAGACCTAAAGACTAAAAGATCAATCATTCAAATAGTGAATGACAATGACAAAATTTGTTTGGCTCGTTCTGTAGCTGTGGGATGGGCTAAGCTTAACCAAATAGAATCAGCTAGTTTTCAAGCACTCACAATTAATCTTGCTAATCTCAGCAAGGAACAACAGATTCTAAGTGTAGGGAAAGTACCAACATGGTACTACAAGAAACTGACTGACAAAAAGAGGCTGGAACAAACAAAGCTTGCAAGGGCCGTGTCATTATTAGCAGGCGTTCCTCTTGACCGCCCTGGATGTTGCCAACTTTGAAAATGCATTAGGGGTCAATATTTCAATTATTGGATCTCGATATTGTAATAAGTTCATTAGGGTAGGGAAAAAACAACAACCTCCCTGACATCTACCTTTATTACATAGAGCCTGAGAGTTATCATGACAACATTGGTCACTTTCATTGCATCTCCTCCATAACAGGAGTTCTAAGAAAGAAGTACTTTTGTCACTCATGCAAAAAAGTGCAGGGGTATGGTATTTACACTTTACGTTCATGTACCCGTGAGACTCAGACCTAGGTCCTTCGGGTGTAGTGGGGGAATCCGGATGGCAGGTGGCAGCACCTGCCTCTGGGTTCGTATCCATTACACCAGGGGGCCTACCACTCGTCCGCCACACGTCACGTGCCTGGTCTGAGTTTCGCGGGCTTTTCCCCTATATAAGGCTGGTCCTAGCCCATGTTCTTCAGTAGTGGTTTACCCACTGCTCAACCAGGTCGTTACCCGAAAGGGTAACCGAATGCCCTAGTAGCATGTAGTCCTCTGAGGCTGTGATCGTATGTAACATAAGCTATGAAATAAAAGCTCGGTTGCCTACCCGGAAACTTTTCTCTCTCTTCGTTATGATTTAATCTAACTTAACGAGACGAACCACTACACTGGTGCCATGACCAGTTGGTCTTCGGGTAAGCGCAGTCAGAAATGACTGAGCTGAGCCCAGTTAGGGGAAATGGCCCAAATCATGAGCTAAACTCCCCGATGGAGGATGGTGAAATCAAGTCACCACCCCAAGGTACAGAGTGGAGAGATCCACTGGAACACTACCCTGATGGGTTAGAGGATGTAAGAAAAAACTTACATGATAAACTGGATGAATTTGGAGACTCTTTATTCATGCCAGGAGGTACTTCGAAACCTGCACCAATGCATAAAAGTACTGCTCAATTTGGTAAACTACCATTTGAGGTACCAAAGCCTAGCGCAGGTATGTTTGAAACTCCATATAGTTCTCGAATTAAACACCAGAAATGTGGATTCGAAAAGAACAAAATGGACGAGCTTGAAGACATGAGAGCTGAATACGAGAAGATCCAGAAGGATCTTATTACACTGACCGCAACCTGAGACAAGATTCTGACTGAAAACAAACAGTTGATATCAGAACGTCTTGATTACGATCAAAGTTGTAAACGCCAACAACAATTGTTATTGGATCAGATGGAGAAAGAAAAACAAGATTTTCAACTCCAGCACGAACAATATCGTGATGCACTATGCACGGCGGATCTGGAATACAGAGCCTCGTGTGATGAGTTGAATAGAACTAAACAAGAGTTAAATTCAACTCAATCGGCCTATGGCAAGTACCAAGAAGAGCTGATGAAAATTGAATCAGCCTTCAAGGATGCTCGGAAAACGTATAAAAAAAAAAACCGATGAGCATGAAAAACTCAAAGGTCAATGGATACGTGAATCCACAGATTTGGCTGCCAAACAGACAAAGATGATGGATGATTATTCCGAACTGGAAGCTAAAGCTATCCAGATGTCAAAGTATCTAGAAGATACTGGTCGTGCAGTAGGCACTCTTGAATCAGACTTCACTGTTTCAGGAATTGCCCTAAACACGACGAGTAACCTGATGAACTCTCTGAGGGGCGATGACGGGGTAACAGAGACAACTGTACCTCGTTATGAAGGAGTAAAGAGTCATCAGGTTAGATTTACGGATAATACCTTAAAACCTCTTGGTTTAGGTACGGGAAATAGTGGGGGTGACTCTGCGAGTGGAGCTAAACAAAGCCACTCGGCAAAAACCTCCACCTTTGACGGCGGATGGCCACAACAGTCACCTTTAGGGGGACCAAATGGCCCGTATGCCCAGTATGGATGGAGTCAGTCCCAAACAGGAGCGAATCCGTCCAATGGTAACACCCGGAACATGTCCAGAGGAACATCCGGACAAGCATCCGGGAATTCCAGTACAGCTGGAGGGCAATCCGGATGTGACCAAGGATCCGGACCTTCAGGAGATCGTTCCAGAAGCAGACCCTCTGCCAGTGGGACTGGTTTCAATAATGGAAATCAGTCGTATGGAACAGGAGGAAACACTAATCCCAATAGTGGTTTCTTTAGCTTTGGTGGAAATACACAACCCACCAATAATCCAGGGCCAACTCCTCAAACCGGCGGATACACCTTCTCACAGGTGCCTCCATACGGAGCAGGGGGATCAGGGGGTGGAGGAGGACCACCGCCCGGAGGCTTTGGAGGTACTTATGGTACAAATCCTCCAAGGAAAAAGAGACTCAGTCGCCGAGTATCTCTTTCTCCAGGGTTACAAGCGCTGCATGACTCTAATGCAGCGATTGCTAACTTAGGTGTTGATTGTTACAATCAAGGTCTGGACGATACGGAGATCATGGAATGGAGTAAGGGTTTAACCCTTACTGGATCCACGAATCCGGCTCGTAGAGTAGCTAAGATACCTACCCCCTTTAATGCCAAGAACCCTTGGAAGGAGGAGTATCAAGGCTGCGCAGATGTCTTTAACTGCAACGGATGGGGCAAAGCGGAAGCTCTCCCTTATCTAGTATGCTGGTTAAAGGAAGGCGACGGAAAAGGAGCCGTGGAACAATGGAGAGATTCTCAAATAGTAGGACTCTCGGCCCATATGAAATATGATGAACTCATAGAGATTGCTTCATATTTATATGGGAATATAGTTGGAGAAGATGGAATGCGTCCTAGATGAAATGTTTAAACAATTCATCGAAGGATTGCGGAATCAGGAACACAGGACAGTAGCCTGTGAAGCTTGGAAGAATGATGCCTCTCTGACAGATTTGTTCCAGTCCCTAGATCATTATGATCGAAAGGCCCGTATCTTTGCCGGGAAGGTACCTCAACGGATGTCAGCAATGATAATCCCGGAAGGAATACCCGAAACCGATTCATCCGAATCAGGGGAACCTGACGAAGATGAAAACGTTGGGGCCATTGGCCAAGGGAACCCCCGGTATAACCGGAACTGGGGAAAGAAACCGGGTTACGTCAAGGAGAAAGTGATTACTTCCAAACCTCCTGTGACTCAACCCGATACCAAACCTACTACCGGTCCGTCTTTATCAGAGGACCTGGTTAACAATTTGGTAAAGAAGATTACTGAAAATCTTAGGAGGCCTAAGCCTGATAGGAGCGTTGTGACATGCTTCCGATGTCAGGAAACTGGGCATTATGCTGCCGAGTGTGAGGCAGATAAGCCAGTTTATAGAAACACTCGTTACCGGAACAATCCAGGTAAGGAGGACTCAGTGAAGAAGGAAAACTGAGAGGGGGTGTCCATGAAGGCAACCGGATTACCCCCCGAATGAGTGATTGCCATGACTGCCAGCCTATCGCCGCTTGCGGTACTGGTGAGAATCCTCTAGCGATTTCGCCCAGCAGTGAAGCTAAGGAGCCTGATCAGTTCCTTACTCATGAGGCTGGGGAGACTGATAGTACACCAGGTGTCAAGAACCGGCAGAAGAACACAGAGGGGAAACCCGATATCAGTCCAGAGGGAGCGGCCAACGAGTTGGCCAGGGTGGGGTGTGCCCAGTTCCCCCCGGGTCATCCTTGTCTCGAGTTTTTGAAGGGATGTGGATTTGACCTCGGCGCTAAGATGGAACTTGCTAAGTACGCAAGTAGTCCTACCTACTTGAAAGGTAGGAGGTGGTACGCAGTTGTATCTGTGAGTGGTAGATCCGCTGAGTTTCTTGTTGATACGGGTGCTAGCCACTCCTGTATTGCTAAGAGATTCTACGATCTTTTGCCTATGAATCATGAAACTTTCACAACTGAAGGAAATGCTCGTACGGCCGACGGTAGCATGATACAAACGTTCGGTAGAACATGTATGAGGTTCAGTCTACAGGAAGATAAGGACTTCATCCTTACTCCTACTGTGGCGAACATCGCGGATGATGGTATACTTGGTCTGGATTTTGCTGCATTATATGGAGCAAGGTTAGATTCCCAGAGGGGAATATTGGTAGTGAGAGACCCGTATCATCTCGAAGTACAATGTGTACTTAGGCAAGTAAGCAGTGTAGCCAGTGTAGCCCAGACTGTTAAGATACCACCGGGCACAGCCTGTGATGTCTTATGTCGAGCGGACAGACAGTTTTCAGGAAAAACTGGAGTTGTAGAGCCAGACATGGCCATGTTGTCAAGTATCGGATTGGAATCTGCCGACGTTCTAGTAGCTAACGCTGCTTGGACAGTGGTTCCTATATCCAATACCGGTAATAAGACTGTCTATGTACAGAAGGATACGATCCTCGGGTCGGTTGTCCTGTCTGAATTGGTAGAAGACTGTAAACATGTCTCGGCACCCGGAGTCCCTTCCTCACCTGAAAGGAGTCCGGAACTAGACACTCTAGTAGCCGAAACCCATGTAGAAAGTGATGAACAACGTGAAGCTCTAACTGACTTGTTATACAAGTACCGTAAAGCTTTTGCAGCACCAAGTGAAAAATTGGGGTGTACCGATAAGGTACTGCATACGATTGACACTGGTGAAAATGAACCTTTTAAGATTCCTTATAGAAGACTCCCACTAGCCAAAAAAAGGGTAGCTGAGGAGGAGATAGCTAAAATGCTTGAACAGGATGTAATAATTCCATCAACCAGTCCTTGGTCTAGCCCTGTGTGCATGGTGACTAAGTAAGATGGTACCATCCCTTTCTGCATAGATTACCGGAAATTGAATGGTATGACCAAGAAGAATTCATATCCCTTACCACGGATTGATGAGACTATAGACTCCCTTGGAGGTAAGCAATGGTATTGCTCTCTAGACTTACAATCCGGGTACTGGCAAGTGGGTATGCATCCGAAAGACATGGAGAAGACGGCCTTTTCCAGTCATGTTGGGTTATTCCAATATAATGTGATGCCGTTTGGATTGTGCAATGCACTGGCGACATTTGAAGCCATGATGGAAACTTTATTAAGTGACCTATTATGGAAGAAATGTCTCGTCTATCTAGATGATGTGATTGTCTTTGGGAAGACATACGAGGAATGCTTGGAAAATTTAGGTATGGTTCAGGAAAGGATCATAACTAATGGTTTGAAGCTGAAGCCCAAGAAATGCGATCTTTTTAAAAGATCTATTAATTACTTGGGGCGAATAATCTCGAATGAAGGGATTAAAGCCGATCCGGAGAAACTGGATGCCGTGTCAAATTGGCAGGCACCCACGAATGCGAAAGAAGTCAGATCCTTCCTCGGATTCTGTTCCTACTACCGGGACTTTATCCCAGGATATTCAAGGGTTGCCTTTCCTATCCAGACTTTGTCCCACTGGACACCCGGGGTGAGAAAGGAACGATTCCCTTGGGGATCCGAGCAAGACGGGGCCTTTATGAAAATAAAGGATTTGTTTGCAAGTACACCTGTGTTGAAGTACCCTACGGAGAATGATCATTTCATTCTAGATACTGATGCTAGTAATGAAAGCATAGGAGCCGCCCTTTCTCAGGTCCAGGATGGGGTTGAAGTTCCTATAGCCTTCGCTAGTAACACGTTGAGTAAATCTCAAAGAAACTATTGTACCACTAAACGTGAGTTGTTGGCTGTGGTGGTCTATACGAAGAAGTTCAAGCACTTTTTGTGGGGGAGTGATTTCACTCTACGGACTGACCACTCTTCCCTCAGATGGTTATTGAACTTCAAAGATGCAGAGAGGATGATAGGTCGCTGGTTAGCGCACCTATCTGAATTCGGTCTAAATCACAGCCAGATTGAACACCGAGCCGGGGCAAAGCATTTGAATCAGATGCTTTGTCTAGAATCCCAGTGAGGAAATGTGCAAATGCTGAGTGCACTGATTGTGGAGCACACAATGCTGTGTTGGCAGGGGTTCGAGTTCCATTCGAAACCCATCCGGAACATGTCTTGAATTGGTCCTTGGAGACCATCCAGCAGTTCCAGGAGTCTGATGCAGTCACATCACGTTTGATTAAGTTCCTTAATCAGGGTATCTGTCCTCCAAGACCCGAAGTGTCATTGGAAAACAGAGAGATGAGACGATTCTTAGCTCAATGGGCTGAGCTAGAAGTCCGGGATGGTATTCTGTTTCGATTGAAGAACCATTCTAATAGGAAGAAAACCTTGCAAGTTGTCATACCTAGTGCTATGCGACGAGATATTATGTATTTCTGTCATGGGCATAGAACTAGTGGACACTTTGGAAAGAAACGGTCTCTAGAACGTCTAACCAGACGATACTATTGGCCTGGCATGAGTACAGATCTCACCCGATGGGTGGAGACCTGTCCCGAGTGCTGTAAGAACAAACCAGGACCCGGGTTAGGCAAACTGCCATTATCCCAGGAACTGTTTGGTGTAAGGTTTGCTAGAATAGCTGTTGACATTATTAGTGGGATTCCCCCCACTCCTAGTGGCAACATGTGTATGATGGTCGTGTCTGATTATTATACCAAGTACACCCGAGTGTTTCCTTTACCGGATCATAAGGCTGTTAATTGTGCTATGGCCTTTGTAAAAGGGTGGGTGCTGCACCTAGGTGTCCCACTCATGTTACATAGTGACCAAGGCAGAGAATTTGAGTCTAGTCTGTGGCAAGAGATGTGTAATTGTCTGGCGATCTGCAAGACAAGAACTAATCCCTATAGGCCACAGAGCGATGGACAGGTAAAGAGATTCAATAGGACTTTGATCCAAGTATTGAAGTCTCTAGTAAATGAGCAGATGGATGATTGGGATGAACAATGTGAATTTGTGGTACATGCCTATAATGGCACTGTACATTCGAGCACAAACTGTTTTCCTAATCTCCTCGTTTTTGGAGAGGATTTGATTATGCCAGCAGATTTGGTGTTTGGCGTAATAAGAATGAATCCGGAAACCCCTTGCCAGGTGATGTTTGTAGAATCCCTACGGGATAATTTCAAACAAGCCTATGAGAGGGTTAGAGACGAGTTGCAGAAAACTGCGCGTTGGCAGAAAGTTGGCTATGACACAGGTCTAAAAGCTAGATTTTTTAATCTACACCAACCTCTAGCCAACCTGAAATTAGCCAGCAATTGGGATGGACCTTTCACTATAACTCAGGTTATTAGTGATTGCACAGTGATTATTAAATCACAGCTTGGTAAATGTTACAAGTCAAATGTAGCGAGACTACGCCCATGGAGAGGGAGGGATACCTCCACCGAAATGTATGGCGATGGTCTATTGAAAGTAATGGAACAGAGTCGTGTTAAGCAACTCGAAGTGGTACCTACCCGAAAGCGAGGACCCGGGCGGCCACGGAAGGTTGCAGACCCGAAGAGGGTGGTGCCCCCTGTCACAACATCCGGAAAACCGGGGAAGATACAAAAAGTCTCGGCAGGCGCAGGTAAAAATAAGAGGAAAGGTCCTTCTAAGGCTAAGAAGACCTTGGAAAAGGCTCTTATGGATACCAGGTCAATAAAAGAGGCCTCAAAACCTCTTAGACGCAGTCCAAGGTTGCTAAAGACTGCCGTTACCTAGCCTGTTAACACAACAAGTGTGTTGTCCTGTACTGTGTACTGTTATATGTTGTAACCTAGTTCAATGTATATTTGAGCCGGTCATGAGTTTCTGGAAAAGGTCCTATGACAATGTACCCATGGTTTTGGACGGATAATCCGGTGGATATGCTTATGCTATCCATAAACTCCATAATACCTAGCAAGTTGTCATGGTTAAACCCTGAGTATGGACGGACGACCGATCGGGTATTGTATTGTTTTTATGTAAGGGCGCGTGACCTAATTAAGGGCACGCGGGAAAGTTGTTGACCCATTTTCGAATGGTCACGTGAGGCGCCGTTTTGATCATGCGCAGCGATTCAAGTTCGAGTATCCCGCCATATTGTCTTATTCCTGCGAAGGAAGAAGACGTGGCCGAGGGTGGTCTTACTCTTGTTGGAGTCTGATAGCCCGTGACAGCCATATTCCGAGGTGTGCCCTCGTTAAAAGGCACCCGCCTTTCACTGGGTAAGCAGTACTTACTGCTTATCAGGTGGATTGGGATATTTAATCCCCGAACACTTCTGTCGATGGCAGAAGAGGCCGTCCGCCTTGGCGGTGGTGCCGGTGCCAGCACCCCGCCGGAGTATGGAAGTGGTTCTCCCCAGAGTCCCACTTATACATATGACGATCAGCAATACGATGCTGATTGTGATCAGATGGATCAACAAATGAATGTTGATCAGTACTTCTCTGGAGTAGACGATAGCGACGTAGAATCGTTCTATGACACATCCGACAACTCCAGACAAGTTAGTCCTGAACGCCGAGGTGTTCAACAACGAACTGATGTAGGTGAGCCTTATGTAGCCCCTCCATCCGAAGGTTTGAGTGGAGAGCCGCAGGAGTCCAGTCTCATGACAGGGTTCTGATGCCACCTCCCCCTCAAATGCCGCCCCGTCTTGGTGGGAGTACCTCATTCGGTGCTTTGGGACCTGCTTCTCTGGTTGACAGGCCAATGAACCTACAGCTGCCCCTCCCAGACAGTCCAGAATGGCATGATGTAGCCGGTCCCTATGACGGACGGATGTTAGCAATTTCTGAGGAAATGCTGATACCCACCTGTGCACGTAACAGCCAAGATGGCCGATCAGATTGACCATCTCATGTCTCCTGCTGAAACTCCTACCTTGGGAGACGCAGCAGTAGTACCTGAGAAGGCCCTACCTGATGCAGATGGTTCCCCTAAAACTGCTCAGTCTACCCCTACGAAGACTGAGCAGGTTAAAGGGAAAGCAGCTGGTGGAAAGGGTAAAGCAACCCCTACCAAAGGTAAGGGTAAAGGGAAGCGGTCAGGAACTGAACCCTCTACCAGCATGAGTGTGGCCGACAGTACCCGAACCCGTCGGGTGTCTCTACGCTCGGCTAATAAGAAGGGCGCTAAGGCTTCGGATGTCTCCGGCAACGAGACGGACGCATCCGAGCCCGGCACTTCTACTAACCGCAGATCCCGCAGGCGGAATAAGAAGAAGGTTGACCAACGCAAACCTGAACCTATTGAGGTAGACGTTCAAGCTGATAATACAGAAGCTGAACCGGCTGTCCCAACCGTAAAAGTTGAGCTTGGTGTGCCAATCGTCAAGCTACACGACGTAATGGCCGATTTGAGTGGAGACGCTCAAGATGCCGCAGCCCAGGTTCTCGCGGGTCAACAACCCGTTGTGCAACCTGTGGATGTACCATCCGACCCGGAGGGAGAGGAGCCGGTTGACCCAGTTGTGGATGCCACTCCGACTGATGAGCAAGAGGCTGCTATCTGGGCTAACGCCAATAGCAACTTTGCCAACTTCATTCCTCTACACAGGGGACACCTGAAGGGGAGTAAATCCGTATGGAGACTGCCCCCTCGGATCACCTGTGAGAAGCGTGAAGATATGGAGGAGTGGCTTCGCAAGAAGCTCTCCGATAGAAAGCGGGCCAATATGTACTGGATCTATTGGGAATTCGTTAAGAATTCGCCCAATGGTCTGTACAATTATGACCAGAAGGGCAAGCTCAAGTTTGATCTAGATGAGTACTACGGGGAGGATCGTAAGGATTGTTCCTTTTCAACGTTGTACTCAAAGTGAGGGTGAGGTTGAATTCTTTATCGAGAAAGACGAGTTCCTTCGTCATCTCGTGGAGGTTCACATGCACCAGAGGCCGGACTATGTCTGCGACAGGGAGGTTGGCAAGAAATGTGCTAAATGCACAGGATGTGTCACCCCCCGACGCGGAGACATGGTCCGGCACTATGTGACTTCGCATGGAGAGGGCCTGGAGGCAGCCATAGATCGGGTGATGAAAATTCACTCTGAACTCTATGGTAACCTTAAGGGCCTCAATGCCGAGAAGTTGGCTTCCCTCACACCGAGTACGAAGCAGTTTGCGCCTACGGTTCCTGGTACTAACCAGAAACTAAAGGCTCGGTTTGCCCAGACTCCCGGGTCCGGCAAACTAGAGTACGCTCAGGAGGAGTACGATCTGTTGAACGAATGGAGGAGCAACAAGGCCCGCCGCCGTGGTGGGGCTTATGTAACTCCATCCGGAGAACAGGTCCGAAGCCACAGGGATTACCGTCAGGGACCCTCCGCGGCAGATAGGAAGAGACAGGCGTCTGAATCTCCAAGCCGAGCCAGGTCACCACTGGAGGCGCTGGAGAGACAGACGAATTGGGGAAGGAAGAAGCCACATCTTCCATCTCCTACTGGAACTCCTTCCCATTATGGACGAGCACCAACCCCACTAGGTGCACAGAACCCGACATTCTTTGGTGTCAGTGGACCGGGTGGCCAGTCCTCCCGGAAACACGCGCCTTTGAATGTCAAAGACCCGAAGCAGTACCCTGCTATGGGCCCACCCGGACCAGAGATGCAAATCTTTGATCAGTACGGGAGGGTCAAGCAGGAACTGCCGACAGTAGGAGGTCAAGCTCCCCGACCAACAATGAGTGCTGTGGTGAGACAACGTCCACCTGCGCCATTGTTGACAGCCAAAGACCTTAGAAGGGAATTGTCGCGGTTGCCCCTAGCTCAGGGATTACCAAATCAAGGCCCTTCTACGACCACTGCTAGTGCGGCTACTACTGCGGTTGCTTCTTCGCATACGCGTGTAGCTGTCACTGCGAGTGGGTCTGGAGCACAGCCGAAGCCTCAGGGTCAGGTACCCCCACCTGGTGCTGTGGTTCATCGGCCTAAGCTGATCCAGACAGTGGAGACCTTCTTCAAGAAGGAGGACAAATTGTCTTGCAATATTCAGAGCAAGCAATTTGAGACGTTACAGCACCATCTGGAAAACCTCCACCTGGATATGTATCGTCGGACCGTGTCGAGCACTCTCCAGTGCATTGACTCGATCCAGAAGTCAGAGATCAACCGGATCTCTACTCAGATAAAGGCGGATGTTGCCAAAGATAAGCAGGAAGCTGCTAATCTGCGGCAAGAGGCCTTATCCAAGAAGGAAACAGCTTCTCAGATGCTCGACCTAGAACGAGCAACGAACATGAAGAACCAGCAAAAGTTCTTCAAGGTTTTTGGAGTTATCATGGATAACTGGGACGGCACACCTGAGCATGCTTTGAACCTGTTCGAAGCACGCCAAAAGGTGAAACTAACACCTGCTGTCCCCGCATTGGCACCTACGGATGGAGCTGGTGTGGACCCCCCCCCCGTTCAGCCACAGGCTCAACAACCGGGTCCAAACCAGCCACCCGAGGAGAACATGGAACAGTGAAAACTGTTGCATGAAGATCGGACATAATTGTGTGTCCCGGGGTGCTATTACCAATGTATTGTTGGATAGGAAACCATTTTTTTATCCAACCCGTATTGATTCGGGTACCAAACTGTACCCTAATCCGGAAACTGAAAACAGGAGAAACAAACAAGTCACTCTGGAGGAGGAGTACGAATGCTGTAAACACCATAATTGTACCGTGCTATAATATAATGACTGTGCCTATTATAAAATCATGGACAATTTACGCTAATATGGACTTTTGAACTACAAACCGGATTTACTACTACACCACTACTATTTGTGAGCTAGCACTACAGGCATCAGGGTTTAGCTACGCCCATAAAGTCCATCAACAGTCTACAACTGGATCTACTATTACCTCCAGTTAGCTAGCACTACAGGCATCAGGGTTTAGCTACGCCCATAAAGTTCTTCAATAATCTACAAATGGACCTCTTATTATCTCCAGTTAGCTAGCACTACAGGCATCAGGGTTTAGCTACACCCACCAACAAGTTTTACTATAGCACTTCAGGCATCAGGGTTCAGCTCGCCCATACCAAGACATCAGCAGCATCCGACTCCTGTTACATCCTCCAATCATGAAGACAAGTAACTTTGTTGATAATATTATATTGTATGTAAAATTGTATTTATAACTATAAAATATCTTTTATAAAGATATATTATTATATAAGGGTACTTACCTATAAATATACTGGATCTGCGAATCCTAAAAGTTGTTTAAGGTAATCCTAGACCTATAACTGTCTATATAGGTCATTCCTGGTCTCAATATATTAAGAGACTATACTTCTTCTGTAACTTGTAAATATAAAACACTAAGGTATAAACTGAGCTGCGTCTCAAAAGTATAAATATTTTTCTATAAAATAAGAGAAAGTCCAACGGATTTCTCTAAACTTAGTATTGTATTACTCAGGTTAATACCTAATTGTGTTCACATAGTATCAGATTAATTGTTCATATCTGATCATTAATATTCAATTCACTTTATAAAGTGGACAGAGTTGTTAATTTAAAAAGT
This sequence comes from Acholoe squamosa, assembly GCA_949317995.1. Lineage (NCBI taxonomy): Eukaryota > Metazoa > Annelida > Polychaeta > Phyllodocida > Polynoidae > Acholoe > Acholoe squamosa. Next base: position 45,875,118 of record OX439048.1, read on the forward strand.
CAAAATTTTTTTTTCCCGGGTTTAATAACTGTAATACGATCATTATTTACAACCACCGGTCCTTTTCAGGACCCTACTGTTGTCAAAACGTTACTATAAATCTGTGATAATTATATATTTATCATTTGTGGTGGAAATGAAATGAACGACACTCGATGCTATTATTGTATAATTTTTCAGAAATAGGATAGTCTTATACTATAGCCTATTTAACATCGAGCAAGTGTAATTAATACCCCTTTTTAGTATTGTAAACAATCACTTACTAGGTTATTAATACACTGCGGTTTAATTACCCCCAAGTTATTGTCTAAGGGGGGCAGTGTAGGGGTATGGTATTTACACTTTACGTTCATGTACCCGTGAGACTCAGACCTAGGTCCTTCGGGTGTAGTGGGGGAATCCGGATGGCAGGTGGCAGCACCTGCCTCTGGGTACGTATCCATTACACCAGGGGGCCTACCACTCGTCCGCCACACGTCAGGTGGCCGGTCTGAGTTTTGCGGGCTTTTCCCCTATATAAGGCTGGTCCTAGCCCATGTTCTTCAGTAGTGGTTTACCCACTGCTCAACCAGGTCGTTACCCGAAAGGGTAACCGAATGCCCTAGTAGCATGTAGTGCTCTGAGGCTGTGATCGTATGTAACATAAGCTATGAAATAAAAGCTCGGTTGCCTACCCGGAAACTTTTCTCTCTCTTCGTTATGATTTAATCTAACTTAACGAGACGAACCACTACAAAAGCTTTTACAGCAAAGTCTGCACACACTTGTGCTTTTTTTTGTCCGGTGTGTAAAACTGATGGGTGTATCAGTACCCAGGAAGTACAATGTACTTCATGCAACATGAAATGTAGAAACAACCTATGCTTTGAACGTCATTAAGAAAAAAAGAAAACTAATTCGAAAAAAAACCCAGCAAAATCACAGTGTGAGACATGGTGGAAATGTCCACAGTGTTACACAATCTTGAATCGTGCTAGACGAGATCCAGCAAATCACATATGTGACAAATGGTTTTGTAGAACTTGTAAAAGTTATCAACACCAACCAAATCACTGATGCTTTCGAAGATCGAAAAAGCACACTAATACGGGTGATTTCAAATACATTTGGTTTGACTTTGAGTGTACACAAAATGAGATCTTTAGTTGCCCTACAGGATACTGCTGCTCAGGGGTTAGATGTGCACAATGCACCGATAGTCATGATGCATGCCTCAAATGCAGAAAATGTTTGAACTGTAATAATTGTTTCTGTGGCTCTCAAGAGCATCGACCAACGTTTGTGGTGGCTCAGACGGGATGTGACCAATGTTACAAGTCACCCATAACAGAACGGTGTACAAAGTGTGGTACCCGCTGTGATCAATGTCGCAAAACAAAGGAGTTGTGTGAGGATTGTGGGGTCAGACAAGTTATTTTCGAAGGGTCTGAAACCAACAACCTCTTTTGTAAGTGGTTATTTCACCCTGATCACCGCAATTGCATAGTTCTAGCACATTACCTCCGTGGTTACGATGGTCAGTTCTTAGCTCGTTACCTGCTTGACAATGGAATTGCCATTAGCAATATAGTATACAATGGCTCAAAAATCATGACCATGACAATTGGTATTGGATTGAAAATCAGATTGCTTGATTCTTTAAATTTTATGCCCATGTCTCTAGCAGCTTTTGGGTTTACAGAGCTTCATAAGGGATATTTTCCACATTACTTTAACGTTAAGGAAAATGTTAGTTACATAGGGTCATATCCAGAGCCTAAATCTTATGGTGTGGATACCATGTCTACAAAGAATAGGCAAGATTTTTTCGATTGGTATGAACAACGCTTGGCATCGGGAGAACACTTTGATTTCCGAAAAGAAATTGAACAATACTGTATATCTGACGTTACAATTTTGCGTCAGGCATGTCTCAAATTTAGGGAATTAGTTCTAGAAGCAACCATGAGACTTGATGATCAAAGTGCCAACCGAGAAGTCATTGAATCTGATGATGACAATGAGAACAGTGATGGTGAGGGAAACGATTTGGTAGAAGCCATGGAAGCTGAAACAGGTAGAGACAAAAATAAAAAGGCAAATGGTGTAGACCCCTTTAAATGTACTACCATTGCTGGAACATGCATGCAAATTTACAAATGTAAATTTTTGAAGGAATCTCACCGAGCCATCATAGAAGCAGGTCATGTCAAGAAAACTGTTAATGCAGAAACGTGTGATGGTACTAATCTTTTTGATTTGGATGGAAAATGGGTAAATGAAAAAACGTCATATGAAAGGGGGTGGAAGGTCACACATCTAAAGTTTATTTCTTCGCCTATTGCACAAGTACCAACAACGGGATACAATTCATCAAGACAGTATAGCAAAATAGCAATACATTGGCTTGAGTCTGTGATGCGTACTACAGGCATCTACATACGCCATGCATTGAATCATCCCATGGGCGAGTTCAAAATAGGAAAATATAGTATAGACGGATATTGCCCAAATTCCAGGACTGTATATTCATTCTTGGGGTGTATACACCATGGTTGTCAAGCTTGTTTCCCCCCTCAGAGCCCCGAGCATGATGAAGGGAAGGAAGTGTTGCATCCTTTTACCATAAGAACCATGAGGGAACTCCACCATCATACTAAATTAAGGGAGCAGTTCATTTGTAAAAGAGGATTCAATTACATTGCCAAGTGGGAGTGTGAATTCAGAAAGGAGATGAAACGGAATGAACATGGGGTCAATGATTTCATCAAGGGACTAGAAATTCCTGAAAGGTTGAACCCTAAACACAGCTTTTAGGGCGGGCTCGTGAATTGTACAAGGTTATATCACAAAGTGGCTGAAGGGGAGAAAATCAAGTATGTTGATTTTACTTCCCTTTACCCTTTTGTCAATAAATATGGAAAATATCCAGTAGGCCATCCACAAATTATTTTGTCAAATTTTGGCGACTTGAATCAATACTTTGGTATAATTAAGCTGAGGATCCTCGCTCCTAGATCCTTGTACCACGCTGTACTTCCTGTATGCTCCAAGGGAAAATTAAAGTTTCCGTTATGTTCCAGCTGTGCAGATAGAGAGCAAGTCACCCCTTGTACATGTTCTGATGAAGAGTGTACTTTAGATGGAACTTGGTGTACCCCTGAAGTCCAAACGGCCAGTGAAAAGGGATACAAAGTTCTAAAGGTTTATGAAATTTATCACTGGAATTCTTTCAGTCAGTACTCTCAAGGCCAGGGTGAAGAAGGTTTATTTTCTAGTTACATCAATACATTTTTAAAGTATAAACAGCAAGCCAGTGGATGGCCTGATTGGTGTCAGTCAGAAGCTGACCGACAAAAATACATTAAAAATTATCTTGAAAGGGAAGGCATATTTCTGGAATACGACAAAGTAGAAAAAAATCCTAGTCTGCGCTCAGTGTGTAAGTTATCACTAAATTCCTTTTGGGGTAAATGGGCTGAACGCACCAACTTTAAACACAGCCTCATCATTAATGCTTCAGAAGTAAAAAAGCTATTTGACCTCATGAGTGATCTCACGAAAGAATTGTGTGATTTCCACATCTTAGCTGAAGATGTTATTCATATTACTTGGTGCAACAAGTGGGAATTTTCTCCCATTGACTCAAAGACTAACATATTTCTTGCTAGTTTTACTACCTGTTATGCAAGACTCAAACTTTATGATGTGCTTGATGCATTACAAAGGCGTGTGCTATACTTTTACACTGACTCAGTCATTTACACTTGCAAAACTGGGGAAAATGACTTGATTTTGGGGGATATGTTGGGTGACCTCACTGATGAAGAACCTGGGACAACTATTGTTGAATTCATTTCTTCTGGGCCTAAGTCATATGGTTACAAGACCTGTACAGGGAAAGAGGTGTGTAAGGTAAAATGATTTACACTTAATTTCATCAATTCAAATGTTATAAATTTTGATTCTATCAAAGAACTTGTTATGAACCACTTTGCTAATCCAAATGCACACCTGACTATACAAAGCAACAACATTGTCCGCGACAAATTAAGGCACAAGTTGTTCAATAGACACGAGGAAAAAAATTCAAATTTGTGTATACAAAAAGGGTGATAAAAGCAAATTACGATACAGAACCCTATGGGTTCTAAACACATGACCACATCAGCTTTACTGACTTATGGTACTGATGTTTTGTTTTTTACTACTGTAGAGGTACATAACATGTAACCATAGTGTTGGGTACCGTCTGACGTGGCAGGTGAGTTGAGTCTTCGGACGTTCCTCTGGTTCCGGATAGGTGGCAGCACCGATCCGGGTCTGTGGGGACATCTGACGACGAACACCTGGGTCCTTATATAAAGCCCAGGGCTCAGCCGCTACGTCAGAGGCCCTTCTGGCCTCCAAGCATATAGAACACCATTGATGATTATTAGCTGCCCTCTTCATACTACCGGGTAGCCGTGAGTGTGCATTCGTAATAAAATCTATCCGTTGGCATACACTTGAAACACCATCTTACTCTTTCTTTCCGAATCGTAAGACCCGAACCCCCCAGGTCCATAAGGCCACAACCCCTTACACTGGTGCCGTGACCAGTTAATTCTGGTGTATAGCTAGGACGTTATAACGTCCGAACGGCTAGTACATGGGTTAGATAGCCTCGCGGAAGCTAACCCAGCAGGGCAATTAGTTGCCCAGGAGAATGGCAATGGATCATTAGTGCTCCAAACCCATTCGAACTCCCGAGATGCAGAATCTGCATCTTGGAGAGATCCCGGACCTCACTATAATGATAGTGAGGAGAATCTACCAGACTCTGTACGACGTGAACAATCCATACAGAGGCAGAGTAACTTGATAAACCAACAATCACTTGTTGACGAATTGAGTAATTCGATGTTCGAAGTTGGTGGTAGTACTAACCCAGAACATCCGGCACCAATGCCAAAAAGGGTAACATTTGGAGAACTACCTTATAGATTACCCAGACCCGGGCTACCCATATTAGATTACAGCGCTATAGATGGCGACTTAACCTATGCGGTACCGGAAGGTGAGGAATTTAAACGACCGGATGTCCTGTTGTTAAATGAAACCTATGTAACTTTGAACGAGAACCTAAATACCTTGGTCAAAGCTAAAGATGAAGTATTCAATGAAAAACTTCAGTTGGAAGAGGACCTGACTGGCATGCGAAGCGAATTCGAAGCCAGAAGGAGTGAGTACATGAAGGAACTAGAAAGTGAAGAAATAAAACTTCAAGAAATGAGAAAGTCATTCAATAAAGAATATGACAATAGACACATTCGTATCCAGACATACATAGATACGAACGACCAACTAAGTCTTGATAAGGCAAATTACGAATCCGAAATATGCCATTATCAAAGCGAGTTAGAGAAATTGAAACTTCAGTGTAGTAAACAAGCTGAAGACAATGAAACCATCCGGGTAGGCATTATAGCTTACAATAAACAACTGGAGGAGGATAGACAGAAACTCACGAATGAGCTTCAGGAATTGCAGACTACTGCAATAACCCTAGACAAATATGTGGAAGCCGCCCAATTGACTATAGGTACTATAGATCCAACTGTGGTGTCTACAATGTTGGCAAAAACATCTAAAGATGCAACTCCAACTGGATACAACCCATTCGTTGACGATGGGGCTGATAAGAATGTCTACAGTATCCGGAATCTATAAGAAACCGGATGATACCGCAGGTAATGGAAATGCACCTACACCAGCAGCTCCTATGCTGGATACAATAGGTCCGGCACCGCCTATACCAGATTTGAGTCATAAAATTAAAGCGACTCACGTTAGTGCTATTGGTGCTAATAATAATACACCCGTAGCACAACCGAGAGTACCGGGACCACCGAGACATATGCTAACGCCACCTTCATATTTCTCTCAACCCGGCCATAGTACACCGGCAGGCCCAAGATTGCCGAACCCATTTTCGGGTCAAGGTAATGGTCCTAATGATGGACGTTTTCCCAGACCGAACCCTCCGCAAACCAATGTTAACGGCGGTACGTACTAACCAAGAACAAATTCCTATGGATATAGATATAATTATAATCCGGCAGGAAGTAGTAATTACCAAAATGGTAATACCTATAATCAGGGATGGAATCAAAATAATTCTTACCCTAGGTATGCATCTTCCGGAACAGCTGGAAATGCCGGTTATAGTGGCGGATGCCCTAGCGGTTCGTCCGGGCACTACCCTAATAACGGTCCACCAGGAGGTAATCCTCCAGGCGGCTCAGGAGGATCCGGATCCGGAGGATCAGGATCGGGAGGAGATGGTAGGAAGCCAAATAGAAGAACTTCCATGCCTGCAGGGATGCAAACCATCTTTGATAGAAGCCAATGTATCCAAAACCTTGGCATTGACTGCTACCGAAAGGGAGCAGATGGCATGGAAGTCATGAACTGGAGCATGCGAGAAGCAGATAGACTACGCGGATGTAATAATCCGGCACATAGACAGGCACGGATACCCCCTCCATATGATTCCAATGATCCATGGAAGGATAGGTATCAAGCTTTTGTCGACGAAGTCAACTGTAATGGTTGGACAAAAGAAGAAGCTCTGCCTTATTTAATCTGTTGGTTAAATAAAGGTGGAAAAGTAGCCCTCAACCAATGGAGAGCAGCATACGGAATATACGGCACCTATGATCAACTGGTCGAATGTGCCGCATACCTATTCGGATCAATCGTTAGAGAGGATCCATGGGTAAGCTTTAAGAAAAGGACACAGAAACCTAAAGAATCTCACAAGGTCTTTGGTTTGGAGCTACAGGACTTGCTATCAAAAGCGCATCCGAATTGGGCTCATGACGATGACTGCTATCTACAGGAATTGTTTATACAATTCTACAATGGATTGCGGGATCCGGATCACAAACAAGTAGTTTGGGATTCTTGGAAGGATGACACTTCCTTCAGTGACCTATTCATATCAATTGACGGACATGATATGAAGAAGAGATTGGTAGGTCTAGGACCTAACCCGGTAAGAGCAGCTCCATTGCAATATGGAGGTTCACCTGCTCCGGTTTATGAAACTTCCCAATTAGCCCCGATTGATACTCAGGAGGCTGATCAGGAAGACGAATATGTCTCCGATGAAAACGGAGAATATATTGGATCAGTCCAGGTAGCTGGAAAGTATTACCGACAGAAGCGATATAGGAAGGTACATTCGAGAGGGAGGGGAGGGCCCGTTGCTAGTAAAATAGCTTCCGGACCAACCCAATCTGGCAATGCAACCTCTACGGCCAAGCCAACTGTGGCAGCCGCTGTTGCTCCGACTAATATGATGGAAACATTAATAGCCGGATTAACAGAAGCTCTGAACAGACTGAGTGTTGATAAATTTCAAAGGAGATGTTTCAGATGCCAGAAGCTGGGGCATTATGTTCCGGAATGTATGGCTGAGAAACCTGTCCCTCGTAGGCAGGAAGGTGTCTCTGGAATAAGTACAGAGGAAAACTAAGGAGGGGTCCCCCGATGGGCAAAGAAGGGGATCCCAGTGACAAATCTTGCCATGATATCACCATCCGTGATGATAGTTTGCATGTAGTAGCAAACTCGCCTAGCACCGAGGTGGTTGTAGACACCCGGAAGGTTAGGGAAGCTGATATAACAGGTGCCTCGGGAGCACAGGGGAAACCCGATATCAGTAACGAGGTAGGCGGCTATGAATTAGCCAGGGTTGGTAGTGCCCACCTGCCCCCGGGTCATCCTTGTCTGGAATACCTGAAAGGATGTGGATCGACTCCAGGTGTGAACAATGATGTTCCGATCATCACGGATATGCCCTCTGTTCTAAAATTATTAGCACCAATAGCACTAACGTGAGTCGCTTTAATTTTATGACTCAAATCTGGTATAGGCGGTGCCGGACCTATTGTATCCAGCATAGGAGCTGCTGGTGTAGGTGCATTTCCATTACCTGCGGTATCATCCGGTTTCTTATAGATTCCGGATACTACATTCTTATCAGCCCCATCGTCAACGAATGGGTTGTATCCAGTTGAAGTTGCATCTTTAGATGTTTTTGCCAACATTGTAGACACCACAGTTGGATCTATAGTACCTATAGTCAATTGGGCGGCTTCCACATATTTGTCTAGGGTTATTGCAGTAGTCTGCAATTCCTGAAGCTCATTCGTGAGTTTCTGTCTATCCTCCTCCAGTTGTTTATTGTAAGCTATAATGCCTACCCGGATGGTTTCATTGTCTTCAGCTTGTTTACTACACTGAAGTTTCAATTTCTCTAACTCGCTTTGATAATGGCATATTTCGGATTCGTAATTTGCCTTATCAAGACTTAGTTGGTCGTTCGTATCTATGTATGTCTGGATACGAATGTGTCTATTGTCATATTCTTTATTGAATGACTTTCTCATTTCTTGAAGTTTTATTTCTTCACTTTCTAGTTCCTTCATGTACTCACTCCTTCTGGCTTCGAATTCGCTTCGCATGCCAGTCAGGTCCTCTTCCAACTGAAGTTTTTCATTGAATACTTCATCTTTAGCTTTGACCAAGGTATTTAGGTTCTCGTTCAAAGTTACATAGGTTTCATTTAACAACAGGACATCCGGTCGTTTAAATTCCTCACCTTCCGGTACCGCATAGGTTAAGTCGCCATCTATAGCGCTGTAATCTAATATGGGTAGCCCGGGTCTGGGTAATCTATAAGGTAGTTCTCCAAATGTTACCCTTTTTGGCATTGGTGCCGGATGTTCTGGGTTAGTACTACCACCAACTTCGAACATCGAATTACTCAATTCGTCAACAAGTGATTGTTGGTTTATCAAGTTACTCTGCCTCTGTATGGATTGTTCACGTCGTACAGAGTCTGGTAGATTCTCCTCACTATCATTATAGTGAGGTCCGGGATCTCTCCAAGATGCAGATTCTGCATCTCGGGAGTTCGAATGGGTTTGGAGCACTAATGATCCATTGCCATTCTCCTGGGCAACTAATTGCCCTGCTGGGTTAGCTTCCGCGAGGCTATGTACTAGCCGTTCGGACGTTATAACGTCCTAGCTATACACCAGAATTAACTGGTCACGGCACCAGTGTAAGGGGTTGTGGCCTTACGGACCTGGGGGGTTCGGGTCTTACGATTCGGAAAGAAAGAGTAAGACGGTGTTTCAAGTGTATGCCAACGGATAGATTTTATTACGAATGCACACTCACGGCTACCCGGTAGTATGAAGAGGGCAGCTAATAATCATCAACGGTGTTCTATATGCTTGGAGGCCAGAAGGGCCTCTGACGTAGCGGCTGAGCCCTGGGCTTTATATAAGGATCCAGGTGTTCATCGTCAGATGTCCCCACAGACCCGGATCGGTGCTGCCACCTATCCGGAACCTGAGGAACGTCCGACGACTCAACTCACCCGCCACGTCAGACGGTACCCAACACTATGGTTACATGTTATGTACCTCTACAGTAGTAAAAAACAAAACATCAGTACCATAAGTCAGTAAAGCTGATGTGGTCATGTGTTTAGAACCCATAGGGTTCTGTATCGTAATTTGCTTTTATCACCCTTTTTGTATACACAAATTTGAATTTTTTTTCCTCGTGTCTATTGAACAACTTGTGCCTTAATTTGTCGCGGACAATGTTGTTGCTTTGTATAGTCAGGTGTGCATTTGGATTAGCAAAGTGGTTCATAACAAGTTCTTTGATAGAATCAAAATTTATAACATTTGAATTGATGAAATTAAGTGTAAATCATTTTACCTTACACACCTCTTTCCCTGTACAGGTCTTGTAACCATATGACTTAGGCCCAGAAGAAATGAATTCAACAATAGTTGTCCCAGGTTCTTCATCAGTGAGGTCACCCAACATATCCCCCAAAATCAAGTCATTTTCCCCAGTTTTGCAAGTGTAAATGACTGAGTCAGTGTAAAAGTATAGCACACGCCTTTGTAATGCATCAAGCACATCATAAAGTTTGAGTCTTGCATAACAGGTAGTAAAACTAGCAAGAAATATGTTAGTCTTTGAGTCAATGGGAGAAAATTCCCACTTATTGCACCAAGTAATATGAATAACATCTTCAGCTAAGATGTGGAAATCACACAATTCTTTCGTGAGATCACTCATGAGGTCAAATAGCTTTTTTACTTCTGAAGCATTAATGATGAGGCTGTGTTTAAAGTTGGTGCGTTCAGCCCATTTACCCCAAAAGGAATTTAGTGATAACTTACACACTGAGCGCAGACTAGGATTTTTTTCTACTTTGTCGTATTCCAGAAATATGCCTTCCCTTTCAAGATAATTTTTAATGTATTTTTGTCGGTCAGCTTCTGACTGACACCAATCAGGCCATCCACTGGCTTGCTGTTTATACTTTAAAAATGTATTGATGTAACTAGAAAATAAATCTTCTTCACCCTGGCCTTGAGAGTACTGACTGAAAGAATTCCAGTGATAAATTTCATAAACCTTTAGAACTTTGTATCCCTTTTCAATGGCCGTTTGGACCTCAGGGGTACACCAAGTTCCATCTAAAGTACACTCTTCATCAGAACATGTACAAGGGGTGACTTGCTCTCTATCTGCACAGCTGGAACATAACGGAAACTTTAATTTTCCCTTGGAGCATACAGGAAGTACAGCATGGTACAAGGATCTAGGAGCAAGGATCCTCAGCTTAATTATACCAAAGTATTGATTCAAGTCACTAAAATTTGACAAAATAATTTGTGGATGGCCTACTGGATATTTTCCATATTTATTGACAAAAGGGTAAAGGGAAGTAAAATCAACATACTTGATTTTCTCCCCTTCAGCCACTTTATGATATAACCTTGTACAATTCACGCGCCCGCCCTAAAAGCTGTGTTTAGGGTTCAACCTTTCAGGAATTTCTAGTCCCTTGATGAAATCATTGACCCCATGTTCATTCCGTTTCATCTCCTTTCTGAATTCACACTCCCACTCGGCAATGTAATTGAATCCTCTTTTACGAATGAACTGCTCCCTTAATTTAGTATGACGGAGAAATTCGGCAGATCTTCCGTTAACAGTGAGGCAAACATACCACCGCCTTCCGTTTAGAACAGAGGGCATATCCGTGATGATCGGAACATCATTGTTCACACCTGGAATCGATCCACATCCTTTCAGGTATTCCAGACAAGGATGACCCGGGGGCAGGTGGGCACTACCAACCCTGGCTAATTCATAGCCGCCTACCTCGTTACTGATATCGGGTTTCCCCTGTGCTCCCGAGGCACCTGTTATATCAGCTTCCCTAACCTTCCAGGTGTCTACAACCACCTCGGTGCTAGACGAGTTTGCTACTACATGCGAACTATCATCACGGATGGTGATATCATGGCAAGATTTGTCACTGGGATCCCCTTCTTTGCCCATCGGGGGACCCCTCCTTAGTTTTCCTCTGTACTTATTCCAGAGACACCTTCCTGCCTACGAGGGACAGGTTTCTCAGCCATACATTCCGGAGCATAATGCCCCAGCTTCTGGCATCTGAAACATCTCCTTTGAGATTTATCAACTCTCAGTCTCTTCAGAGCTTCTGTTAATCCGGCTATTGATGTTTCCATCATATTAGTCGGAGCAACAGCGGCTGCCATAGTTGGCTTGGCGGTAGAGGTTGCATTGCCAGATTGGGTCGGTCCAGAAGCTATTTTACTAGCAACGGGCCCTCCCCTCCCTCTCGAATGTACCTTCCTATACCGCTTCTGTCGGTAATACTTTCCAGCTACCTGGACTGATCCAATATATTCTCCGTTTTCATCGGAGACATATTCGTCTTCCTGATCAGCCTCCTGAGTATCAATCGGGGCTAATTGGGAAGTTTCATAAACCGGAGCAGGTGAACCTCCATATTGCAATGGAGCTGCTCTTACCGGGTTAGGTCCTAGACCTACCAATCTCTTCTTCATATCATGTCCGTCAATTGATATGAATAGGTCACTGAAGGAAGTGTCATCCTTCCAAGAATCCCAAACTACTTGTTTGTGATCCGGATCCCGCAATCCATTGTAGAATTGTATCAACAATTCCTGTAGATAGCAGTCATCGTCATGAGCCCAATTCGGACGCGCTTTTGATAGCAAGTCCTGTAGCTCCAAACCAAAGACCTTGTGAGATTCTTTAGGTTTCTGTGTCCTTTTCTTAAAGCTTACCCATGGATCCTCTCTAACGATTGATCCGAATAGGTATGCGGCACATTCGACCAGTTGATCATAGGTGCCGTATATTCCGTATGCTGCTCTCCATTGGTTGAGGGCTACTTTTCCACCTTTATTAAACCAACAGATTAAATAAGGCAGAGCTTCTTCTTTTGTCCAACCATTACAGTTGACTTCGTCGACAAAAGCTTGATACCTATCCTTCCATGGATCATTGGAATCATATAAAGGGGGTATCCGTGCCTGTCTATGTGCCGGATTATTACATCCGCGTAGTCTATCTGCTTCTCGCATGCTCCAGTTCATGACTTCCATGCCATCTGCTCCCTTTCGGTAGCAGTCAATGCCAAGGTTTTGGATACATTGGCTTCTATCAAAGATGGTTTGCATCCCTGCAGGCATGGAAGTTCTTCTATTTGGCTTCCTACCATCTCCTCCGGATCCTGATCCTCCGGATCCGGATCCTCCTGGGCCGCCTGGAGGATTACCTCCTGGTGGACCGTTATTAGGGTAGTGCCCAGACGAACCGCTAGGGCATCCGCCACTATAACCGGCATTTCCAGCTGTTCGGGAAGTTGCATACCTAGGGTAAGAATTATTTTGATTCCATCCCTGATTATAGGTATTACCATTTTGGTAATTACTACTTCCTGCCGGATTATAATTATATCTATATCCATAGGAATTTGTTCTTGGTTAGTACGTACCGCCGTTAACATTGGTTTGCGGAGGGTTCGGTCTGGGAAAACGTCCATCATTAGGACCATTACCTTGACCCGAAGATGGGTTCGGCAATCTTGGGCCTGCCGGTGTACTATGGCCGGGTTGAGAGAAATATGAAGGTGGCGTTAGCATATGTCTCGGTGGTCCCGGTACTCTCGGTTGTGCTACGGGTGTATTATTATTAGCACCAATAGCACTAACGTGAGTCGCTTTAATTTTATGACTCAAATCTGGTATAGGCGGTGCAGGACCTATTGTATCCAGCATAGGAGCTGCTGGTGTAGGTGCATTTCCATTACCTGCGGTATCATCCGGTTTCTTATAGATTCCGGATACTACATTCTTATCAGCCCCATCGTCAACAAATGGGTTGTATCCAGTTGGAGTTGCATCTTTAGATGTTTTTGCCAATATTGTAGACACCACAGTTGGATCTATAGTACCTATAGTCAATTGGGCGGCTTCCACATATTTGTCTAGGGTTATTGCAGTAGTCTGCAATTCCTGAAGCTCATTCGTGAGTTTCTGTCTATCCTCCTCCAGTTGTTTATTGTAAGCTATAATGCCTACCCGGATGGTTTCATTGTCTTCAGCTTGTTTACTACACTGAAGTTTCAATTTCTCTAACTCGCTTTGATAATGGCATATTTCGGATTCGTAATTTGCCTTATCAAGACTTAGTTGATCGTTCGTATCTATGTATGTCTGGATACGAATGTGTCTATTGTCATATTCTTTATTGAATGACTTTCTCATTTCTTGAAGTTTTATTTCTTCACTTTCTAGTTCCTTCATGTACTCACTCCTTCTGGCTTCGAATTCGCTTCGCATGCCAGTCAGGTCCTCTTCCAACTGAAGTTTTTCATTGAATACTTCATCTTTAGCTTTGACCAAGGTATTTAGGTTCTCGTTCAAAGTTACATAGGTTTCATTTAACAACAGGACATCCGGTCGTTTAAATTCCTCACCTTCCGGTACCGCATAGGTTAAGTCACCATCTATAGTGCTGTAATCTAATATGGGTAGCCCGGGTCTGGGTAATCTATAAGGTAGTTCTCCAAATGTTACCCTTTTTGGCATTGGTGCCGGATGTTCTGGGTTAGTACTACCACCAACTTCGAACATCGAATTACTCAATTCGTCAACAAGTGATTGTTGGTTTATCAAGTTACTCTGCCTCTGTATGGATTGTTCACGTCGTACAGAGTCTGGTAGATTCTCCTCACTATCATTATAGTGAGGTCCGGGATCTCTCCAAGATGCAGATTCTGCATCTCGGGAGTTCGAATGGGTTTGGAGCACTAATGATCCATTGCCATTCTCCTGGGCAACTAATTGCCCTGCTGGGTTAGCTTCCGCGAGGCTATCTAACCCATGTACTAGCCGTTCGGACGTTATAACGTCCTAGCTATACACCAGAATTAACTGGTCACGGCACCAGTGTAAGGGGTTGTGGCCTTACGGACCTGGGGGGTTCGGGTCTTACGATTCGGAAAGAAAGAGTAAGACGGTGTTTCAAGTGTATGCCAACGGATAGATTTTATTACGAATGCACACTCACGGCTACCCGGTAGTATGAAGAGGGCAGCTAATAATCATCAATGGTGTTCTATATGCTTGGAGGCCAGAAGGGCCTCTGACGTAGCGGCTGAGCCCTGGGCTTTATATAAGGACCCAGGTGTTCGTCGTCAGATGTCCCCACAGACCCGGATCGGTGCTGCCACCTATCCGGAACCTGAGGAACGTCCGACGACTCAACTCACCCGCCACGTCAGACGGTACCCAACACTATGGTTACATGTTATGTACCTCTACAGTAGTAAAAAACAAAACATCAGTACCATAAGTCAGTAAAGCTGATGTGGTCATGTGTTTAGAACCCATAGGGTTCTGTATCGTAATTTGCTTTTATCACCCTTTTTGTATACACAAATTTGAATTTTTTTTCCTCGTGTCTATTGAACAACTTGTGCCTTAATTTGTCGCGGACAATGTTGTTGCTTTGTATAGTCAGGTGTGCATTTGGATTAGCAAAGTGGTTCATAACAAGTTCTTTGATAGAATCAAAATTTATAACATTTGAATTGATGAAATTAAGTGTAAATCCTTTTACCTTACACACCTCTTTCCTTGTACAGGTCTTGTAACCATATGACTTAGGCCCAGAAGAAATGAATTCAACAATAGTTGTCCCAGGTTCTTCATCAGTGAGGTCACCCAACATATCCCCCAAAATCAAGTCATTTTCCCCAGTTTTGCAAGTGTAAATGACTGAGTCAGTGTAAAAGTATAGCACACGCCTTTGTAATGCATCAAGCACATCATAAAGTTTGAGTCTTGCATAACAGGTAGTAAAACTAGCAAGAAATATGTTAGTCTTTGAGTCAATGGGAGAAAATTCCCCAAGTTGCACCAAGTAATATGAATAACATCTTCAGCTAAGATGTGGAAATCACACAATTCTTTCGTGAGATCACTCATGAGGTCAAATAGCTTTTTTACTTCTGAAGCATTAATGATGAGGCTGTGTTTAAAGTTGGTGCGTTCAGCCCATTTACCCCAAAAGGAATTTAGTGATAACTTACACACTGAGCGCAGACTAGGATTTTTTTCTACTTTGTCGTATTCCAGAAATATGCCTTCCCTTTCAAGATAATTTTTAATGTATTTTTGTCGGTCAGCTTCTGACTGACACCAATCAGGCCATCCACTGGCTTGCTGTTTATACTTTAAAAATGTATTGATGTAACTAGAAAATAAATCTTCTTCACCCTGGCCTTGAGAGTACTGACTGAAAGAATTCCAGTGATAAATTTCATAAACCTTTAGAACTTTGTATCCCTTTTCAATGGCCGTTTGGACCTCAGGGGTACACCAAGTTCCATCTAAAGTACACTCTTCATCAGAACATGTACAAGGGGTGACTTGCTCTCTATCTGCACAGCTGGAACATAACGGAAACTTTAATTTTCCCTTGGAGCATACAGGAAGTACAGCATGGTACAAGGATCTAGGAGCAAGGATCCTCAGCTTAATTATACCAAAGTATTGATTCAAGTCACTAAAATTTGACAAAATAATTTGTGGATGGCCTACTGGATATTTTCCATATTTATTGACAAAAGGGTAAAGGGAAGTAAAATCAACATACTTGATTTTCTCCCCTTCAGCCACTTTATGATATAACCTTGTACAATTCACGCGCCCGCCCTAAAAGCTGTGTTTAGGGTTCAACCTTTCAGGAATTTCTAGTCCCTTGATGAAATCATTGACCCCATGTTCATTCCGTTTCATCTCCTTTCTGAATTCACACTCCCACTCGGCAATGTAATTGAATCCTCTTTTACGAATGAACTGCTCCCTTAATTTAGTATGACGGAGAAATTCGGCAGATCTTCCGTTAACAGTGAGGCAAACATACCACCGCCTTCCGTTTAGAACAGAGGGCATATCCGTGATGATCGGAACATCATTGTTCACACCTGGAATCGATCCACATCCTTTCAGGTATTCCAGACAAGGATGACCCGGGGGCAGGTGGGCACTACCAACCCTGGCTAATTCATAGCCGCCTACCTCGTTACTGATATCGGGTTTCCCCTGTGCTCCCGAGGCACCTGTTATATCAGCTTCCCTAACCTTCCAGGTGTCTACAACCACCTCGGTGCTAGACGAGTTTGCTACTACATGCGAACTATCATCACGGATGGTGATATCATGGCAAGATTTGTCACTGGGATCCCCTTCTTTGCCCATCGGGGGACCCCTCCTTAGTTTTCCTCTGTACTTATTCCAGAGACACCTTCCTGCCTACGAGGGACAGGTTTCTCAGCCATACATTCCGGAGCATAATGCCCCAGCTTCTGGCATCTGAAACATCTCCTTTGAGATTTATCAACTCTCAGTCTCTTCAGAGCTTCTGTTAATCCGGCTATTGATGTTTCCATCATATTAGTCGGAGCAACAGCGGCTGCCATAGTTGGCTTGGCGGTAGAGGTTGCATTGCCAGATTGGGTCGGTCCAGAAGCTATTTTACTAGCAACGGGCCCTCCCCTCCCTCTCGAATGTACCTTCCTATACCGCTTCTGTCGGTAATACTTTCCAGCTACCTGGACGGATCCAATATATTCTCCGTTTTCATCGGAGACATATTCGTCTTCCTGATCAGCCTCCTGAGTATCAATCGGGGCTAATTGGGAAGTTTCATAAACCGGAGCAGGTGAACCTCCATATTGCAATGGAGCTGCTCTTACCGGGTTAGGTCCTAGACCTACCAATCTCTTCTTCATATCATGTCCGTCAATTGATATGAATAGGTCACTGAAGGAAGTGTCATCCTTCCAAGAATCCCAAACTACTTGTTTGTGATCCGGATCCCGCAATCCATTGTAGAATTGTATCAACAATTCCTGTAGATAGCAGTCATCGTCATGAGCCCAATTCGGACGCGCTTTTGATAGCAAGTCCTGTAGCTCCAAACCAAAGACCTTGTGAGATTCTTTAGGTTTCTGTGTCCTTTTCTTAAAGCTTACCCATGGATCCTCTCTAACGATTGATCCGAATAGGTATGCGGCACATTCGACCAGTTGATCATAGGTGCCGTATATTCCTTATGCTGCTCTCCATTGGTTGAGGGCTACTTTTCCACCTTTATTTAACCAACAGATTAAATAAGGCAGAGCTTCTTCTTTTGTCCAACCATTACAGTTGACTTCGTCGACAAAAGCTTGATACCTATCCTTCCATGGATCATTGGAATCATATAAAGGGGGTATCCGTGCCTGTCTATGTGCCGGATTATTACATCCGCGTAGTCTATCTGCTTCTCGCATGCTCCAGTTCATGACTTCCATGCCATCTGCTCCCTTTCGGTAGCAGTCAATGCCAAGGTTTTGGATACATTGGCTTCTATCAAAGATGGTTTGCATCCCTGCAGGCATGGAAGTTCTTCTATTTGGCTTCCTACCATCTCCTCCCGATCCTGATCCTCCGGATCCGGACCCTCCTGGGCCGCCGGGAGGATTACCTCCTGGTGGACCGTTATTAGGGTAGTGCCCAGACGAACCGCTAGGGCATCCGCCACTATAACCGGCATTTCCAGCTGTTCGGGAAGTTGCATACCTAGGGTAAGAATTATTTTGATTCCATCCCTGATTATAGGTATTACCATTTTGGTAATTACTACTTCCTGCCGGATTATAATTATATCTATATCCATAGGAATTTGTTCTTGGTTAGTACGTACCGCCGTTAACATTGGTTTGCGGAGGGTTCGGTCTGGGAAAACGTCCATCATTAGGACCATTACCTTGACCCGAAGATGGGTTCGGCAATCTTGGGCCTGCCGGTGTACTATGGCCGGGTTGAGAGAAATATGAAGGTGGCGTTAGCATATGTCTCGGTGGTCCCGGTACTCTCGGTTGTGCTACGGGTGTATTATTATTAGCACCAATAGCACTAACGTGAGTCGCTTTAATTTTATGACTCAAATCTGGTATAGGCGGTGCAGGACCTATTGTATCCAGCATAGGAGCTGCTGGTGTAGGTGCATTTCCATTACCTGCGGTATCATCCGGTTTCTTATAGATTCCGCATACTACATTCTTATCAGCCCCATCGTCAACGAATGGGTTGTATCCAGTTGGAGTTGCATCTTTAGATGTTTTTGCCAACATTGTAGACACCACAGTTGGATCTATAGTACCTATAGTCAATTGGGCGGCTTCCACATATTTGTCTAGGGTTATTGCAGTAGTCTGCAATTCCTGAAGCTCATTCGTGAGTTTCTGTCTATCCTCCTCCAGTTGTTTATTGTAAGCTATAATGCCTACCCGGATGGTTTCATTGTCTTCAGCTTGTTTACTACACTGAAGTTTCAATTTCTCTAACTCGCTTTGATAATGGCATATTTCGGATTCGTAATTTGCCTTATCAAGACTTAGTTGATCGTTCGTATCTATGTATGTCTGGATACGAATGTGTCTATTGTCATATTCTTTATTGAATGACTTTCTCATTTCTTGAAGTTTTATTTCTTCACTTTCTAGTTCCTTCATGTACTCACTCCTTCTGGCTTCGAATTCGCTTCGCATGCCAGTCAGGTCCTCTTCCAACTGAAGTTTTTCATTGAATACTTCATCTTTAGCTTTGACCAAGGTATTTAGGTTCTCGTTCAAAGTTACATAGGTTTCATTTAACAACAGGACATCCGGTCGTTTAAATTCCTCACCTTCCGGTACCGCATAGGTTAAGTCACCATCTATAGTGCTGTAATCTAATATGGGTAGCCCGGGTCTGGGTAATCTATAAGGTAGTTCTCCAAATGTTACCCTTTTTGGCATTGGTGCCGGATGTTCTGGGTTAGTACTACCACCAACTTCGAACATCGAATTACTCAATTCGTCAACAAGTGATTGTTGGTTTATCAAGTTACTCTGCCTCTGTATGGATTGTTCACGTCGTACAGAGTCTGGTAGATTCTCCTCACTATCATTATAGTGAGGTCCGGGATCTCTCCAAGATGCAGATTCTGCATCTCGGGAGTTCGAATGGGTTTGGAGCACTAATGATCCATTGCCATTCTCCTGGGCAACTAATTGCCCTGCTGGGTTAGCTTCCGCGAGGCTATCTAACCCATGTACTAGCCGTTCGGACGTTATAACGTCCTAGCTATACACCAGAATTAACTGGTCACGGCACCAGTGTAAGGGGTTGTGGCCTTACGGACCTGGGGGGTTCGGGTCTTACGATTCGGAAAGAAAGAGTAAGACGGTGTTTCAAGTGTATGCCAACGGATAGATTTTATTACGAATGCACACTCACGGCTACCCGGTAGTATGAAGAGGGCAGCTAATAATCATCAATGGTGTTCTATATGCTTGGAGGCCAGAAGGGCCTCTGACGTAGCGGCTGAGCCCTGGGCTTTATATAAGGACCCAGGTGTTCGTCGTCAGATGTCCCCACAGACCCGGATCGGTGCTGCCACCTATCCGGAACCTGAGGAACGTCCGACGACTCAACTCACCCGCCACGTCAGACGGTACCCAACACTATGGTTACATGTTATGTACCTCTACAGTAGTAAAAAACAAAACATCAGTACCATAAGTCAGTAAAGCTGATGTGGTCATGTGTTTAGAACCCATAGGGTTCTGTATCGTAATTTGCTTTTATCACCCTTTTTGTATACACAAATTTGAATTTTTTTTCCTCGTGTCTATTGAACAACTTGTGCCTTAATTTGTCGCGGACAATGTTGTTGCTTTGTATAGTCAGGTGTGCATTTGGATTAGCAAAGTGGTTCATAACAAGTTCTTTGATAGAATCAAAATTTATAACATTTGAATTGATGAAATTAAGTGTAAATCCTTTTACCTTACACACCTCTTTCCTTGTACAGGTCTTGTAACCATATGACTTAGGCCCAGAAGAAATGAATTCAACAATAGTTGTCCCAGGTTCTTCATCAGTGAGGTCACCCAACATATCCCCCAAAATCAAGTCATTTTCCCCAGTTTTGCAAGTGTAAATGACTGAGTCAGTGTAAAAGTATAGCACACGCCTTTGTAATGCATCAAGCACATCATAAAGTTTGAGTCTTGCATAACAGGTAGTAAAACTAGCAAGAAATATGTTAGTCTTTGAGTCAATGGGAGAAAATTCCCCAAGTTGCACCAAGTAATATGAATAACATCTTCAGCTAAGATGTGGAAATCACACAATTCTTTCGTGAGATCACTCATGAGGTCAAATAGCTTTTTTACTTCTGAAGCATTAATGATGAGGCTGTGTTTAAAGTTGGTGCGTTCAGCCCATTTACCCCAAAAGGAATTTAGTGATAACTTACACACTGAGCGCAGACTAGGATTTTTTTCTACTTTGTCGTATTCCAGAAATATGCCTTCCCTTTCAAGATAATTTTTAATGTATTTTTGTCGGTCAGCTTCTAACTGACACCAATCAGGCCATCCACTGGCTTGCTATTTATACTTTAAAAATGTATTGATGTAACTAGAAAATAAACCTTCTTCACCCTGGCCTTGAGAGTACTGACTGAAAGAATTCCAGTGATAAATTTCATAAACCTTTAGAACTTTGTATCCCTTTTCAATGGCCGTTTGGACCTCAGGGGTACACCAAGTTCCATCTAAAGTACACTCTCCATCAGAACATGTACAAGGGGTGACTTGCTCTCTATCTGCACAGCTGGAACATAACGGAAACTTTAATTTTCCCTTGGAGCATACAGGAAGTACAGCGTGGTACAAGGATCTAGGAGCGAGGATCCTCAGCTTAATTATACATTGATTAAAGTCGCCAAAATTTGACAAAATAATTTGTGGATGGCCTACTGGATATTTTCCATATTTATTGACAAAAGGGTAAAGGGAAGTAAAATCAACATACTTGATTTTCTCCCCTTCAGCCACTTTATGATATAACCTTGTACAATTCACGCGCCCGCCCTAAAAGCTGTGTTTAGGGTTCAACCTTTCAGGAATTTCTAGTCCCTTGATGAAATCATTGACCCCATGTTCATTCCGTTTCATCTCCTTTCTGAATTCACACTCCCACTTGGCAATGTAATTGAATCCTCTTTTACGAATGAACTGCTCCCTTAATTTAGTATGACGGTGGAGTTCCCTCATGGTTCTTATGGTAAAAGGATGCAACACTTCCTTCCCATCATCATGCTCGGGGCTCTGAGGGGGGAAACAAGCTTGACAACCATGGTGTATACACCCCAAGAATGAATATACAGTCCTGGAATTTGGGCAATATCCGTCTATACTATATTTTCCTATTTTGAAATCGCCCATGGGATGATTCAATGCATGGCGTATGTAGATGCCTGTAGTACGCATCACAGACTCAAGCCAATGTATTGCTATTTTGCTATACTGTCTTGATGAATTGTATCCCGTTGTTGGTACTTGTGCAATAGGCGAAGAAATAAACTTTAGATGTGTGACCTTCCACCCCCTTTCATATAACGTTTTTTCATTTACCCATTTTCCATCCAAATCAAAAAGATTAGTACCATCACACGTTTCTGCATTAACAGTTTTCTTGACATGACCTGCTTCTATGATGGCTCGGTGAGATTCCTTCAAAAATTTACATTTGTAAATTTGCATGCATGTTCCAGCAATGGTAGTACATTTAAAGGGGTCCACACCATTTGCCTTTTTATTTTTGTCTCTACCTGTTTCAGCTTCCATGGCTTCTACCAAATCGTTTCCCTCACCATCACTGTTCTCATTGTCATCATCAGATTCAATGACTTCTCGGTTGGCACTTTGATCATCAAGTCTCATGGTTGCTTCTAGAACTAATTCCCTAAATTTGAGACATGCCTGACGCAAAATTGTAACGTCAGATATACAGTATTGTTCAATTTCTTTTCGGAAATCAAAGTGTTCTCCCGATGCCAAGCGTTGTTCATACCAATCGAAAAAATCTTGCCTATTCTTTGTAGACATGGTATCCACACCATAAGATTTAGGCTCTGGATATGACCTTATGTAGCTAACATTTTCCTTAACGTTAAAGTAATGTGGAAAATATCCCTTATGAAGCTCTGTAAACCCAAAAACTGCTAGAGACATGGGCATAAAATTTAAAGAATCAAGCAATCTGATTTTCAATCCATTACCAATTGTCATGGTCATGATTTTTGAGCCATTGTATACTATATTGCTAATGGCAATTCCATTGTCAAGCAGGTAACGAGCTAAGAACTGACCATCGTAACCACGGAGGTAATGTGCTAGAACTATGCAATTGCGGTGATCAGGGTGAAATAACCACTTACAAAAGAGGTTGTTGGTTTCAGACCCTTCGAAAATAACTTGTCTAACCCCACAATCCTCACACAACTCCTTTGGTTTGCGACATTGATCACAGCTGGTACCACACTTTGTACACCGTTCTGTTATGGGTGACTTGTAACATTGGTCACATCCCGTCTGAGCCACCACAAACGTTGGTCGATGCTCTTGAGAGCCACAGAAACTATTATTACAGTTCAAACATTTTCTGCATTTGAGGCATGCATCATGACTATCGGTGCATTGTGCACATCTAACCCCTGAGCAGCAGTATCCTGTAGGGCAACTAAAGATCTCATTTTGTGTACACTCAAAGTCAAACCAAATGTATTTGAAATCACCCGTATTAGTGTGCTTTTTCGATCTTCGAAAGCATCAGTGATTTGGTTGGTATTGGTATTTACAAGTTCTACAAAACCATTTGTCACATATGTGATTTGCTGGATCTCGTCTAGCACGATTCAAGATTGTGTAACACTGTGGACATTTCCACCATGTCTCACACTGTGATTTTGCTGGTTTTTTTTTCGAATTAGTTTTCTTTTTTTCTTAATGACGTTCAAAGCATAGGTTGTTTCTACATTTCATGTTGCATGAAGTACATTGTACTTCCTGGGTACTGATACACCCATCAGTTTTACACACCGGACAAAAAAAAGCACAAGTGTGTGCAGACTTTGCTGTAAAAGCTTTTGTAGTGGTTCGTCTCGTTAAGTTAGATTAAATCATAATGAAGAGAGAGAAAAGTTTCCGGGTAGGCAACCGAGCTTTTATTTCATAGCTTATGTTACATACGATCACAGCCTCAGAGGACTACATGCTACTAGGGCATTCGGTTACCCTTTCGGGTAACGACCTGGTTGAGCAGTGGGTAAACCACTACTGAAGAACATGGGCTAGGACCAGCCTTATATAGGGGAAAAGCCCGCAAAACTCAGACCGGCCACCTGACGTGTGGCGGACGAGTGGTAGGCCCCCTGGTGTAATGGATACGAACCCAGAGGCAGGTGCTGCCACCTGCCATCCGGATTCCCCCACTACACCCGAAGGACCTAGATCTGAGTCTCACGGGTACATGAACGTAAAGTGTAAATACCATACCCCTACACTGCCCCCCTTAGACAATAACTTGGGGGTAATTAAACCGCAGTGTATTAATAACCTAGTAAGTGATTGTTTACAATACTAAAAAGGGGTATTAATTACACTTGCTCGATGTTAAATAGGCTATAGTATAAGACTATCCTATTTCTGAAAAATTATACAATAATAGCATCGAGTGTTGTTCATTTCATTTCCACCAGTAGCTTATAACAACCACAAATGATAAATATATAATTATCACAGATTTATAGTAACGTTTTAACAACAGTAGGGTCCTGAAAAGGACCGGTGGTTGTAAATAATGATCGTATTACAGTTATTAAACCCGGGAAAAAAAATTTCGACTTTTTAAATTAACAACTCTGTCCACTTTATAAAGTGAATTGAATATTAATGATCAGATATGAACAATTAATCTGATACTATGTGAACACAATTAGGTATTAACCTGAGTAATACAATACTAAGTTTAGAGAAATCCGTTGGACTTTCTCTTATTTTATAGAAAAATATTTATACTTTTGAGACGCAGCTCAGTTTATACCTTAGTGTTTTATATTTACAAGTTACAGAAGAAGTATAGTCTTTTAATATATTGAGACCAGGAATGACCTATATAGACAGTTATAGGTCTAGGATTACCTTAAACAACTTTTAGGATTCGCAGATCCAGTATATTTATAGGCAAGTACCCTTATATAATAATATATCTTTATAAAAGATATTTTATAGTTATAAATACAATTTTACATACAATATAATATTATCAACAAAGTTACTTGTTTTCATGATTGGAGGATGTAACAGGAGTCGGATGCTGCTGATGTCTTGGTATGGGCGAGCTGAACCCTGATGCCTGAAGTGCTATAGTAAAACTTGTTGGTGGGTGTAGCTAAACCCTGATGCCTGTAGTGCTAGCTAACTGGAGATAATAAGAGGTCCATTTGTAGATTATTGAAGAACTTTTTGGGCGTAGCTAAACCCTGATGCCTGTAGTGCTAGCTAACTGGAGGTAATAGTAGATCCAGTTGTAGACTGTTGATGGACTTTATGGGTGTAGCTAAACCCTGATGCCTGTAGTGCTAGCTCACAAATAGTAGTGGTGTAGTAGTAAATCCGGTTTGTAGTTCAAAAGTCCATATTAGCGTAAATTGTCCATGATTTTATAATAGGCACAGTCATTATATTATAGCACGGTACAATTATGGTGTTTACAGCATTCGTACTCCTCCTCCAGAGTGACTTGTTTGTTTCTCCTTCTGTTTTCAGTTTCCGGATTAGGGTACAGTTTGGTACCCGAATCAATACGGGTTGGATAAAAAAATGGTTTCCTATCCAACAATACATAGGTAATAGCACCCCGGGACACACAATTATGTCCAATCTTCATGCAACAGTTTTCACTGTTCCATGTTCTCCTCGGGTGGCTGGTTTGGACCCGGTTGTTGAGCCTGTGGCTGAACGGGGGGGTCCACACCAGCTCCATCCGTAGGTGCCAATGCGGGGACAGCAGGTGTTAGTTTCACCTTTTGGCCTGCTTCGAACAGGTTCAAAGCATGCTCAGGTGTGCCGTCCCAGTTATCCATGATAACTCCAAAAACCTTGAAGAACTTTTGCTGGTTCTTCATGTTCGTTGCTCGTTCTAGGTCGAGCATCTGAGAAGCTGTTTCCTTCTCGGATAAGGCCTCCTGCCGCAGATTAGCAGCTTCCTGCTTATCTTTGGCAACATCCGCCTTTATTTGAGTAGAGATCCGGTTGATCTCTGACTTCTGGATCGCGTCAATGCACTGGAGAGTGCTCGACACGGTCCAACGATACATATCCAGGTGGAGGTTTTCCAGATGGTGCTGTAACGTCTCAAATTGCTTGCTCTGAATATTGCAAGACAATTTGTCCTCCTTCTTGAAGAAGGTCTCCACTGTCTGGATCAGCTTAGGCCGATGAACCACAGCACCAGGTGGGGGTACCTGACCCTGAGGCTTCGGCTGTGCTCCAGACCCACTCGCAGTGACAGCTACACGCGTATGCAAAGAAGCAACCGCAGTAGTAGCCGCACTAGCAGTGGTCGTAGAAGGGCCTTGATTTGGTAATCCCTGAGCTAGGGGCAACCGCGACAATTCCCTTCTAAGGTCTTTGGCTGTCAACAATGGCGCAGGTGGACGTTGTCTCACCACAGCACTCATTGTTGGTCGGGGAGCTTGACCTCCTACTGTCGGCAGTTCCTGCTTGACCCTCCCGTACTGATCAAAGATTTGCATCTCTGGTCCGGGTGGGCCCATAGCAGGGTACTGCTTCGGGTCTTTGACATTCAAAGGCGCGTGTTTCCGGGAGGACTGGCCACCCGGTCCACTGACACCAAAGAATGTCGGGTTCTGTGCACCTAGTGGGGTTGGTGCTCGTCCATAATGGGAAGGAGTTCCAGTAGGAGATGGAAGATGTGGCTTCTTCCTTCCCCAATTCGTCTGTCTCTCCAGCGCCTCCAGTGGTGACCTGGCTCGGCTTGTAAATTCAGACGCCTGTCTCTTCCTATCTGCCGCGGAGGGTCCCTGACGGTAATCCCTGCGGCTTCGGACCTGTTCTCCGGATGGAGTTACATAAGCCCCACCACGGCGGCGGGCCTTGTTGCTCCTCCATTCGTTTAACAGATCGTACTCCTCCTGAGCGTACTCTAGTTTGCCGGACCCGGGAGTCTGGGCAAACCGAGCCTTTAGTTTCTGGTTAGTACCAGGAACCGTAGGCGCAAACTGCTTCATACTCGGTGTGAGGGAAGCCAACTTCTCGGCATTGAGGCCCTTAAGGTTACCATAGAGTTCAGAGTGAATTTTCATCACCCGATCTATGGCTGCCTCCAGGCCCTCTCCATGCGAAGTCACATAGTGCCGGACCATGTCTCCGCGTCGGGGGGTGACACATCCTGTGCATTTAGCACATTTCTTGCCAACCTCCCTGTCGCAGACATAGTCCGGCCTCTGGTGCATGTGAACCTCCACGAGATGACGAAGGAACTCGTCTTTCTCGATGAAGAATTCAACCTCACCCTCACTTTGAGTACAACGTTGAAAGGGACAATCCTTACGATCCTCGTAGTACTCATCTAGAGCAAACTTGAGCTTGCCCTTCTGGTCGTAATTGTACAGACCATTGGGCGAATTCTTAGTACATATTGGCCCGCTTTCTATCGGAGAGCTTCTTGCGAAGCCACTCCTCCATATCTTCACGCTTCTCACAGGTGATCCGAGGGGGCAGTCTCCATACGGATTTACTCCCCTTCAGGTGTCCCCTGTGTAGAGGAATGAAGTCGGCAAAGTTGCTATTGGCGTTAGCCTAGATAGCAGCCTCTTGCTCATCAGTCGGAGTGGCATCCACAACTGGGTCAACCGGCTCCTCTCCCTCCGGGTCGGATGGTACATCCACAGGTTGCACAATGGGTTGTTGACCCGCGAGAACCTGGGCTGCGGCATCTTGAGCGTCTCCACTCAAATCGGCCATTACGTCGTGTAGCTTGACGATTGGCACACCGAGCTCAACTTTTACGGTTGGGACAGCCGGTTCAGGTTCTGTATTATCAGCTTGAACGTCTACCTCGATAGGTTCAGGTTTGCGTTGGTCAACCTTCTTCTTATTCCGCCTGCGGGATCTGCGGTTAGTAGAAGTGCCGGGCTCGGATGCGTCCGTCTCGTTGCCGGAGACATCCGAAGCCTTAGCGCCCTTCTTATTGGCCGAGCGTGGAGACACCCGACGGGTTCGGGTACTGTCGGCCACACTCGTGCTGGTAGAGGGTTCAGTTCCTGACCGCTTCCCTTTACCCTTACCTTTGGTGGGGGTTGCTTTACCCTTTCCACCAGCTGCTTTCTCTTTAACCTGCTCAGTCTTCGTAGGGGTAGACTGAGCAGTTTTAGGGGAACCATCTGCATCAGGTAGGGCCTTCTCAGGTACTACTGCTGCATCTCCCAAGGTAGGAGTTTCAGCAGGAGACATGAGACGGTCCATCCGATCGGCCATCTTGGCTGTTACGTGCACAGGTGCGGGTCCGGGTACTAGCTCCGGATGCGCCAGTGCATACTGCCTCACCAATAGACGTACTACGAGGTCCTGTATCACCCCGAGCCTGTCTAGTGGAGACACACCAATACGGGCCTCTTCCGCCTCAATGGTTTGAGACGTAATGGGGACCCCTGGACAGTAATCCACAACAGCGTTACCTGCTGCTTCATACTTATCCGCTGTGCCTAACATTAGGATCTGGTCTCTATCTATATATCTAGAGACCTCATCTGCCTTGACACCGGTGTAACCTGTTTTGTCAGACACGTAGGAAGGCCTATAAGAGGTATTCCTTCGGAAAGCCATTTCTGTGTCCCAGACGGCTTTACGAAACCATAAGTGGACTACCAATCCTTTGGCCATCTAATGGTAATCCATCAACCAGGACTCTGGAAAGGTATTAGCCCATTGCGGATGAGCACATTCCAAGATTGCGTTGACAACACGCTCGTCAACCTCTCTGGGCGTCCCATAACAGGTGGGTATCAGCATTTCCTCAGAAATTGCTAACATCCGTCCGTCATAGGGACCGGCTACATCATGCCATTCTGGACTGTCTGGGAGGGGCAGCTCTAGGTACATTGGCCTGTCAACCGGAGAAGCAGGTCCCAAAGCACCGAATGAGGTACTCCCACCAAGACGGGGCGGCAATTGAGGGGGAGGTGGCATCAGAACCCTGTCATGAGACTGGACTCCTACCGGCTCTCCACTCAAACCTTCGGATGGAGGGGCTACATAAGGCTCACCTACATCAGTTCGTTGTTGAACACCTCGGCGTTCAGGACTAACTTGTCTGGAGTTGTCGGATGCGTCATAGAACGATTCTACGTCGCTATCGTCTACTCCAGAGAAGTACTGATCAACATTCATTTGTTGATCCATCTGATCACAATCAGCATCGTATTGCTGATCGTCATATGTATAAGTGGGACTCTGGGGAGAACCACTTCCATACTCCGGCGGGGTGCTGGCACCGGCACCACCGCCAAGGCGGACGGCCTCTTCTGCCATCGACAGAAGTGTTCGGGGATTAAATATCCCAATCCACCTGATAAGCAGTAAGTACTGCTTACCCAGTGAAAGGCGGGTGCCTTTTAACGAGGGCACACCTCGGAATATGGCTGTCACGGGCTATCAGACTCCAACAAGAGTAAGACCACCCTCGGCCACGTCTTCTTCCTTCGCAGGAATAAGACAATATGGCGGGATACTCGAACTTGAATCGCTGCACATGATCAAACCGGCGCCTCACGTGACCATTCGAAAATGGGTCAACAACTTTCCCGCGTGCCCTTAATTAGGTCACGCGCCCTTACATAAAAACAATACAATACCCGATCGGTCGTCCGTCCGTACTCAGGGTTCAACCATGACAACTCGCTAGGTATTATGGAGTTTATGGATAGCATAAGCATATCCACCGGATTATCCGTCCAAAACCATGGGTACATTGTCATAGGACCTTTTCCAGAAACTCATGACCGGCTCAAATATACATTGAACTAGGTTACAACATATAACAGTACACAGTACAGGACAACACACTCGTTGTGTTAACAGGCTAGGTTACGGCAGTCTTTAGCAACCTTGGACTGCGTCTAAGAGGTTTTGAGGCCTCTTTTATTGACCTGGTATCCATAAGAGCCTTTTCCAAGGTCTTCTTAGCCTTAGAAGGACCTTTCCTCTTATTTTTACCTGCGCCTGCCGAGACTTTTTGTATCTTCCCCTGTTTTCCGGATGTTATGACAGGGGGCACCACCCTCTTCGGGTCTGCAACCTTCCGTGGCCGCCCAGGTCCTCGCTTTCGGGTAGGTACCACTTCGAGTTGCTTAACACGACTCTGTTCCATTACTTTCAATAGACCATCGCCATACATTTCGGTGGAGGTATCCCTCCCTCTCCATGGGCGTAGTCTCACTACATTTGACTTGTAACATTTACCAAGCTGTGATTTAATAATCACTGTGCAATCACTAATAACCTGAGTTATAGTGAAAGGTCCATCCCAATTGCTGGCTAATTTCAGGTTGGCTAGAGGTTGGTGTAGACGCAGTACTCTATCCCCTAGATTAAAAAATCTAGCTTTTAGACCTGTGTCATAGCCAACTTTCTGCCAACGCGCAGTTTTCTGCAACTCGTCTCTAACCCTCTCATAGGCTTGTTTGAAATTATCCCGTAGGGATTCTACAAACATCACCTGGCAAGGGGTTTCCGGATTCATTCTTATTACGCCAAACACCAAATCTGCTGGCATAATCAAATCCTCTCCAAAAACGAGGAGATTAGGAGAACAGTTTGTGCTCGAATGTACAGTGCCATTATAGGCATGTACCATGAATTCACATTGTTCATCCCAATCATCCATCTGCTCATTTACTAGAGACTTCAATACTTGGATCAAAGTCCTATTGAATCTCTCTACCTGTCCATCGCTCTGTGGCCTATAGGGATTAGTTCTTGTCTTGCAGATCGCCAGACAATTACACATCTCTTGCCACAGACTAGACTCAAATTCTCTGCCTTGGTCACTATGTAACATGAGTGGGACACCTAGGTGCAGCACCCACCCTTTTACAAAGGCCATAGCACAAGTAACAACCTTATGATCTGGTAAAGGAAACACTCGGGTGTACTTGGTATAATAATCAGACACGACCATCATACACGTGTTGCCACTAGGAGTGGGGGGAATCCCACTAATAATGTCAACAGCTATTCTAGCAAACCTTACACCAAACAGTTCCTGGGATAATGGCAGTTTGCCTAACCCGGGTCCTGGTTTGTTCTTACAGCACTCGGGACAGGTCTCCACCCATCGGGTGAGATCTGTACTCATGCCAGGCCAATAGTATCGTCTGGTTAGACGTTCTAGAGACCATTTCTTTCCAAAGTGTCCACTAGTTCTATGCCCATGACAGAAATACATAATATCTCGTTGCATAGCAATCCGTGGTAAGGGATATGAATTCTTCTTGGTCATACCATTCAATTTCCGGTAAACTATGCAGAAACGGATGGTACCATCTTTCTTCGTCACCATGCACACAGGGCTAGACCAAGGACTGGTTGATGGAATTATTACATCCTGTTCAAGCATTTTAGCTATCTCCTCCTCAGCTACCCTTTTTTTGGCTAGTGGGAGTCTTCTATAAGGAATCTTTAAAGGTTCATTCTCACCAGTGTCAATCGTATGCAGTACCTTATCGGTACGCCCCAATTTTTCACTTGGTGCTGCAAAAGCTTTACGGTACTTGTATAACAAGTCAGTTAGAGCTTCACGTTGTTCATCACTTTCTACATGGCTTTCGGCTACTATAGTGTCTAGTTCCGGACTCCTTTCGGGTGAGGAAGGGACTCCGGGTGCCGAGACATGTTTACAGTCTTCTACCAATTCAGACAGGACAACCGACCCAAGGATCGTATCCTTCTGTACGTAGACAGTCTTATTACCGGTATTGGATAAAGGAACCACTGTCCAAGCAGCGTTAGCTACTAGAACGTCGGCGGATTCCAATCCGATACTTGACAACATGGCCATGTCTGGCTCTACAACTCCAGTTTTTCCTGAAAACTGTCTGTCCGCTCGACATAAGACATCACAGGCTGTGCCTGGTGGTATCTTAACAGTCTGGGCTACACTGGCTACACTGCTTACTTGCCTAAGTACACATTGTACTTCGAGATGATACGGGTCTCTCACTACCAATATTCCCCTCTGGGAATCTAACCTTGCTCCATATAATGCAGCAAAATCCAGACCAAGTATACCATCATCCGCGATGTTCGCCACAGTAGGAGTAAGGATGAAGTCCTTATCTTCCTGTAGACTGAACCTCATACATGTTCTACCGAACGTTTGTATCATGCTACCGTCGGCCGTACGAGCATTTCCTTCAGTTGTGAAAGTTTCATGATTCGTAGGCAAAAGATCGTAGAATCTCTTAGCAATACAGGAGTGGCTAGCACCCGTATCGACAAGAAACTCAGCAGATCTACCACTCACAGATACAACTGCGTACCACCTCCTACCTTTCAAGTAGGTAGGACTACTTGCGTACTTAGCAAGTTCCGTCTTAGCGCCGAGGTCAAATCCACATCCCTTCAAAAACTCGAGACAAGGATGACCCGGGGGGAACTGGGCACACCCCACCCTGGCCAACTCGTTGGCCGCTCCCTCTGGACTGATATCGGGGTTCCCCTCTGTGTTCTTCTGCCGGTTCTTGACACCTGGTGTACTATCAGTCTCCCCAGCCTCATGAGTAAGGAACTGATCAGGCTCCTTAGCTTCACTGCTGGGCGAAATTTATGTTTTATGTTTTTAATCCTCTACAACATAGCATTACCATTCAACTGTGAATCATGTTCAATGACGAAATGACAACTACATGTATTTCCACTACTGTCTCTGAGAAAACACTTGGATAAAATGTATAAAATGGCCTAGTCTAATTTTGATCTTATATCTATGAATTACTTCTATAACCACCTGACATACCTCACATGTTGATATCCTCATTATTTTTTCTATGATAAGTATGCTATTTGCTAATATCTAAGGGGTATACATGTATAGTGACTGAGACTACATCGTTTCTTAGTGATGTTTTACTTTTTTCTCAATAAAATGTAAATATCATGACCAATAATGCAGATATCTTTGCCATTTGACTTTGATCAGTTGGGTTACATATACCCCTTATGACATGCATGATAACTAAGACTTTGGACTATTATTAAGACTGATATTAACTTGAATGTAATAGGATGCAAACTGACGGAAATTATACAGTTTTATATATATAGACGTTTATATTTTGTATACAGAAAAACTTGAATACCATGCTCAATAATGCAGATATTTTTAGCATTCGACTTTGATCAATTAGGGCACATATTCCCCTTATGGCATGCACAATAGCTAAGACTTTGGATTAATATTACCATTGTTATTAACTTGAATGTATGGAGATACAAAATAACCCTAACATCACTTGGATTAATACCATTATTAACCTCCTGTTGGACTTCACCCTGATTAAATATATCAACAGGGCTCTTCCCCAATTCGTCTGTCTCTCCAGCGCCTCCAGTGGTGACCTGGCTCGGCTTGTAAATTCAGACGCCTGTCTCTTCCTATCTGCCGCGGAGGGTCCCTGACGGTAATCCCTGCGGCTTCGGACCTGTTCTCCGGATGGAGTTACATAAGCCCCACCACGGCGGCGGGCCTTGTTGCTCCTCCATTCGTTTAACAGATCGTACTCCTCCTGAGCGTACTCTAGTTTGCCGGACCCGGGAGTCTGGGCAAACCGAGCCTTTAGTTTCTGGTTAGTACCAGGAACCGTAGGCGCAAACTGCTTCATACTCGGTGTGAGGGAAGCCAACTTCTCGGCATTGAGGCCCTTAAGGTTACCATAGAGTTCAGAGTGAATTTTCATCACCCGATCTATGGCTGCCTCCAGGCCCTCTCCATGCGAAGTCACATAGTGCCGGACCATGTCTCCGCGTCGGGGGGTGACACATCCTGTGCATTTAGCACATTTCTTGCCAACCTCCCTGTCGCAGACATAGTCCGGCCTCTGGTGCATGTGAACCTCCACGAGATGACGAAGGAACTCGTCTTTCTCGATGAAGAATTCAACCTCACCCTCACTTTGAGTACAACGTTGAAAGGGACAATCCTTACGATCCTCGTAGTACTCATCTAGAGCAAACTTGAGCTTGCCCTTCTGGTCGTAATTGTACAGACCATTGGGCGAATTCTTAGTACATATTGGCCCGCTTTCTATCGGAGAGCTTCTTGCGAAGCCACTCCTCCATATCTTCACGCTTCTCACAGGTGATCCGAGGGGGCAGTCTCCATACGGATTTACTCCCCTTCAGGTGTCCCCTGTGTAGAGGAATGAAGTCGGCAAAGTTGCTATTGGCGTTAGCCTAGATAGCAGCCTCTTGCTCATCAGTCGGAGTGGCATCCACAACTGG
Source organism: Acholoe squamosa (assembly GCA_949317995.1). Lineage (NCBI taxonomy): Eukaryota > Metazoa > Annelida > Polychaeta > Phyllodocida > Polynoidae > Acholoe > Acholoe squamosa. Next base: position 45,908,992 of record OX439048.1, read on the forward strand.
GTCAACCGGCTCCTCTCCCTCCGGGTCGGATGGTACATCCACAGGTTGCACAATGGGTTGTTGACCCGCGAGAACCTGGGCTGCGGCATCTTGAGCGTCTCCACTCAAATCGGCCATTACGTCGTGTAGCTTGACGATTGGCACACCGAGCTCAACTTTTACGGTTGGGACAGCCGGTTCAGGTTCTGTATTATCAGCTTGAACGTCTACCTCGATAGGTTCAGGTTTGCGTTGGTCAACCTTCTTCTTATTCCGCCTGCGGGATCTGCGGTTAGTAGAAGTGCCGGGCTCGGATGCGTCCGTCTCGTTGCCGGAGACATCCGAAGCCTTAGCGCCCTTCTTATTGGCCGAGCGTGGAGACACCCGACGGGTTCGGGTACTGTCGGCCACACTCGTGCTGGTAGAGGGTTCAGTTCCTGACCGCTTCCCTTTACCCTTACCTTTGGTGGGGGTTGCTTTACCCTTTCCACCAGCTGCTTTCTCTTTAACCTGCTCAGTCTTCGTAGGGGTAGACTGAGCAGTTTTAGGGGAACCATCTGCATCAGGTAGGGCCTTCTCAGGTACTACTGCTGCATCTCCCAAGGTAGGAGTTTCAGCAGGAGACATGAGACGGTCCATCCGATCGGCCATCTTGGCTGTTACGTGCACAGGTGCGGGTCCGGGTACTAGCTCCGGATGCGCCAGTGCATACTGCCTCACCAATAGACGTACTACGAGGTCCTGTATCACCCCGAGCCTGTCTAGTGGAGACACACCAATACGGGCCTCTTCCGCCTCAATGGTTTGAGACGTAATGGGGACCCCTGGACAGTAATCCACAACAGCGTTACCTGCTGCTTCATACTTATCCGCTGTGCCTAACATTAGGATCTGGTCTCTATCTATATATCTAGAGACCTCATCTGCCTTGACACCGGTGTAACCTGTTTTGTCAGACACGTAGGAAGGCCTATAAGAGGTATTCCTTCGGAAAGCCATTTCTGTGTCCCAGACGGCTTTACGAAACCATAAGTGGACTACCAATCCTTTGGCCATCTAATGGTAATCCATCAACCAGGACTCTGGAAAGGTATTAGCCCATTGCGGATGAGCACATTCCAAGATTGCGTTGACAACACGCTCGTCAACCTCTCTGGGCGTCCCATAACAGGTGGGTATCAGCATTTCCTCAGAAATTGCTAACATCCGTCCGTCATAGGGACCGGCTACATCATGCCATTCTGGACTGTCTGGGAGGGGCAGCTCTAGGTACATTGGCCTGTCAACCGGAGAAGCAGGTCCCAAAGCACCGAATGAGGTACTCCCACCAAGACGGGGCGGCAATTGAGGGGGAGGTGGCATCAGAACCCTGTCATGAGACTGGACTCCTACCGGCTCTCCACTCAAACCTTCGGATGGAGGGGCTACATAAGGCTCACCTACATCAGTTCGTTGTTGAACACCTCGGCGTTCAGGACTAACTTGTCTGGAGTTGTCGGATGCGTCATAGAACGATTCTACGTCGCTATCGTCTACTCCAGAGAAGTACTGATCAACATTCATTTGTTGATCCATCTGATCACAATCAGCATCGTATTGCTGATCGTCATATGTATAAGTGGGACTCTGGGGAGAACCACTTCCATACTCCGGCGGGGTGCTGGCACCGGCACCACCGCCAAGGCGGACGGCCTCTTCTGCCATCGACAGAAGTGTTCGGGGATTAAATATCCCAATCCACCTGATAAGCAGTAAGTACTGCTTACCCAGTGAAAGGCGGGTGCCTTTTAACGAGGGCACACCTCGGAATATGGCTGTCACGGGCTATCAGACTCCAACAAGAGTAAGACCACCCTCGGCCACGTCTTCTTCCTTCGCAGGAATAAGACAATATGGCGGGATACTCGAACTTGAATCGCTGCACATGATCAAACCGGCGCCTCACGTGACCATTCGAAAATGGGTCAACAACTTTCCCGCGTGCCCTTAATTAGGTCACGCGCCCTTACATAAAAACAATACAATACCCGATCGGTCGTCCGTCCGTACTCAGGGTTCAACCATGACAACTCGCTAGGTATTATGGAGTTTATGGATAGCATAAGCATATCCACCGGATTATCCGTCCAAAACCATGGGTACATTGTCATAGGACCTTTTCCAGAAACTCATGACCGGCTCAAATATACATTGAACTAGGTTACAACATATAACAGTACACAGTACAGGACAACACACTCGTTGTGTTAACAGGCTAGGTTACGGCAGTCTTTAGCAACCTTGGACTGCGTCTAAGAGGTTTTGAGGCCTCTTTTATTGACCTGGTATCCATAAGAGCCTTTTCCAAGGTCTTCTTAGCCTTAGAAGGACCTTTCCTCTTATTTTTACCTGCGCCTGCCGAGACTTTTTGTATCTTCCCCTGTTTTCCGGATGTTATGACAGGGGGCACCACCCTCTTCGGGTCTGCAACCTTCCGTGGCCGCCCAGGTCCTCGCTTTCGGGTAGGTACCACTTCGAGTTGCTTAACACGACTCTGTTCCATTACTTTCAATAGACCATCGCCATACATTTCGGTGGAGGTATCCCTCCCTCTCCATGGGCGTAGTCTCACTACATTTGACTTGTAACATTTACCAAGCTGTGATTTAATAATCACTGTGCAATCACTAATAACCTGAGTTATAGTGAAAGGTCCATCCCAATTGCTGGCTAATTTCAGGTTGGCTAGAGGTTGGTGTAGACGCAGTACTCTATCCCCTAGATTAAAAAATCTAGCTTTTAGACCTGTGTCATAGCCAACTTTCTGCCAACGCGCAGTTTTCTGCAACTCGTCTCTAACCCTCTCATAGGCTTGTTTGAAATTATCCCGTAGGGATTCTACAAACATCACCTGGCAAGGGGTTTCCGGATTCATTCTTATTACGCCAAACACCAAATCTGCTGGCATAATCAAATCCTCTCCAAAAACGAGGAGATTAGGAGAACAGTTTGTGCTCGAATGTACAGTGCCATTATAGGCATGTACCATGAATTCACATTGTTCATCCCAATCATCCATCTGCTCATTTACTAGAGACTTCAATACTTGGATCAAAGTCCTATTGAATCTCTCTACCTGTCCATCGCTCTGTGGCCTATAGGGATTAGTTCTTGTCTTGCAGATCGCCAGACAATTACACATCTCTTGCCACAGACTAGACTCAAATTCTCTGCCTTGGTCACTATGTAACATGAGTGGGACACCTAGGTGCAGCACCCACCCTTTTACAAAGGCCATAGCACAAGTAACAACCTTATGATCTGGTAAAGGAAACACTCGGGTGTACTTGGTATAATAATCAGACACGACCATCATACACGTGTTGCCACTAGGAGTGGGGGGAATCCCACTAATAATGTCAACAGCTATTCTAGCAAACCTTACACCAAACAGTTCCTGGGATAATGGCAGTTTGCCTAACCCGGGTCCTGGTTTGTTCTTACAGCACTCGGGACAGGTCTCCACCCATCGGGTGAGATCTGTACTCATGCCAGGCCAATAGTATCGTCTGGTTAGACGTTCTAGAGACCATTTCTTTCCAAAGTGTCCACTAGTTCTATGCCCATGACAGAAATACATAATATCTCGTTGCATAGCAATCCGTGGTAAGGGATATGAATTCTTCTTGGTCATACCATTCAATTTCCGGTAATCTATGCAGAAACGGATGGTACCATCTTTCTTCGTCACCATGCACACAGGGCTAGACCAAGGACTGGTTGATGGAATTATTACATCCTGTTCAAGCATTTTAGCTATCTCCTCCTCAGCTACCCTTTTTTTGGCTAGTGGGAGTCTTCTATAAGGAATCTTTAAAGGTTCATTCTCACCAGTGTCAATCGTATGCAGTACCTTATCGGTACGCCCCAATTTTTCACTTGGTGCTGCAAAAGCTTTACGGTACTTGTATAACAAGTCAGTTAGAGCTTCACGTTGTTCATCACTTTCTACATGGCTTTCGGCTACTATAGTGTCTAGTTCCGGACTCCTTTCGGGTGAGGAAGGGACTCCGGGTGCCGAGACATGTTTACAGTCTTCTACCAATTCAGACAGGACAACCGACCCAAGGATCGTATCCTTCTGTACGTAGACAGTCTTATTACCGGTATTGGATAAAGGAACCACTGTCCAAGCAGCGTTAGCTACTAGAACGTCGGCGGATTCCAATCCGATACTTGACAACATGGCCATGTCTGGCTCTACAACTCCAGTTTTTCCTGAAAACTGTCTGTCCGCTCGACATAAGACATCACAGGCTGTGCCTGGTGGTATCTTAACAGTCTGGGCTACACTGGCTACACTGCTTACTTGCCTAAGTACACATTGTACTTCGAGATGATACGGGTCTCTCACTACCAATATTCCCCTCTGGGAATCTAACCTTGCTCCATATAATGCAGCAAAATCCAGACCAAGTATACCATCATCCGCGATGTTCGCCACAGTAGGAGTAAGGATGAAGTCCTTATCTTCCTGTAGACTGAACCTCATACATGTTCTACCGAACGTTTGTATCATGCTACCGTCGGCCGTACGAGCATTTCCTTCAGTTGTGAAAGTTTCATGATTCGTAGGCAAAAGATCGTAGAATCTCTTAGCAATACAGGAGTGGCTAGCACCCGTATCGACAAGAAACTCAGCAGATCTACCACTCACAGATACAACTGCGTACCACCTCCTACCTTTCAAGTAGGTAGGACTACTTGCGTACTTAGCAAGTTCCGTCTTAGCGCCGAGGTCAAATCCACATCCCTTCAAAAACTCGAGACAAGGATGACCCGGGGGGAACTGGGCACACCCCACCCTGGCCAACTCGTTGGCCGCTCCCTCTGGACTGATATCGGGGTTCCCCTCTGTGTTCTTCTGCCGGTTCTTGACACCTGGTGTACTATCAGTCTCCCCAGCCTCATGAGTAAGGAACTGATCAGGCTCCTTAGCTTCACTGCTGGGCGAAATTTATGTTTTATGTTTTTAATCCTCTACAACATAGCATTACCATTCAACTGTGAATCATGTTCAATGACGAAATGACAACTACATGTATTTCCACTACTGTCTCTGAGAAAACACTTGGATAAAATGTATAAAATGGCCTAGTCTAATTTTGATCTTATATCTATGAATTACTTCTATAACCACCTGACATACCTCACATGTTGATATCCTCATTATTTTTTCTATGATAAGTATGCTATTTGCTAATATCTAAGGGGTATACATGTATAGTGACTGAGACTACATCGTTTCTTAGTGATGTTTTACTTTTTTCTCAATAAAATGTAAATATCATGACCAATAATGCAGATATCTTTGCCATTTGACTTTGATCAGTTGGGTTACATATACCCCTTATGACATGCATGATAACTAAGACTTTGGACTATTATTAAGACTGATATTAACTTGAATGTAATAGGATGCAAACTGACGGAAATTATACAGTTTTATATATATAGACGTTTATATTTTGTATACAGAAAAACTTGAATACCATGCTCAATAATGCAGATATTTTTAGCATTCGACTTTGATCAATTAGGGCACATATTCCCCTTATGGCATGCACAATAGCTAAGACTTTGGATTAATATTACCATTGTTATTAACTTGAATGTATGGAGATACAAAATAACCCTAACATCACTTGGATTAATACCATTATTAACCTCCTGTTGGACTTCACCCTGATTAAATATATCAACAGGGCTCTCCTGATTTGATATGGGATCACTAGAATGAATGAATTCATCCTTCCTAACCACAATTCCCACCTCCTGTACTGGAGCTCGTGGAGGTAAGTCGACATCTACCACATCTACTATAACTGGATCGGGCACCAAACAAACATAACTGCCAGCTATAGGACATCGACCACCTACAAATTCCTAATCATTTCTGGATTTTCGGCAATCAGTCTTACCATGTCCAGTAGCATTACATCCGCTGCAAATATACCTATACTTGCAAGGGTCCCTCAAACACCCCTCTGCTCTATTGAAAGCATAACATGAGTTATTTGACACTTTAGATTTTACCACTTTTTTAGACTTAGATGCATAAGCCCTTTGAGCTTGAACCGTACCATCGTATGAGAGATGTCTAAGAATATCAGAATTATCAATAACTCCAAATGCTTCAATACCATCTTTGTTGGCTCTTGTCCTAATGGATTTGTCATAGGCTACTAAAGCTGCAACAGTATACATTTTAGTCCCTGCCTTTTCTACTAGTACTTGTAAGTGTTCAACCTTCCTTATAAGAATCCACTACAAAATTCAAGTTGACCAGTACTAATTTCTCAACTGTATCAATCTTATCATGCTTTTTAACATAGATTTCATGGTCAAACTCACCAATTTTGGTACCATTGTGGAGCCTAGAAGAAGTGGAATCCAATGACGACCCTCTTGAGGAGTTATGCACCCCATGACGAGCAGAAAATGACGATTTCGACCTCCGCTGACGACCACGGCGAGTCACCTCCTCCCATCTCGATCCGTTGCTATGGATGCTTGGAGACTGCTGTCGTCTCTCCTTGGAAACGCGGCTGCGTCCTTGCCGACATGACGTCATCGCCCGCTTGTAAACATTAGCATGTGTGTGCCCCGCCCCTTCGGTCGAATCCAACATTTCATCTCTCCGGTCCCCTCTAGTAGCAACCACTTCTTGTAGAAGGCTCTTAATACTGCGTAACTCCAGCGAGTTAATCCTATTCATCTGGTCAATGAGTGGATCATCTTCTAACCCAGTAGCATGGTTGGGCGGTGAAGGCACCTGACGTACACCATATGAATCCAAGTCGCTCGAAAATCCTAAGTTGGCCGATTCTACTGTATTCCTAACCGATTTGGCTGATTTCTTAGAAGCAGTAGCCCATTTAACACCTCTAGTTGATTTTCTACCCATCTTGACAGAAAGATCAATCAATAAACAAGAAAATCAAATTAAAAATCAAGGGAACACCCAGCGTGGTGTTACCTGACCAGGTGAGATTCGCCAACTGACGGTTACTTCAAAACTGCTCCTTATATACTGGAGGATTATTTACCATGATGTCATACTATGACATCATAGATATCCATACGAGCTGCAAGTAGTCCCTAACCGTCCGCGGCTAATTTTATAAATATACACGAGTGTATATAGTTCCATATATATATATATATATATATATATATATATATATATATATATATATATATATATATATATATACTTTTATATTATGTATCTTTTTGAAATAATATAAATGATTCTTGGGGAAGTTGAGAGCTAAATGTAATCTCACCATGGTGAGAGTAACAGGATGCCTGTGGTTTGACCCTGTTGAAATACTCGAGTGTACTGGATGAGTGATGTCTGAGTGATGATTAGTTCTTGTCACGAAGGTCCAAATACTTACGGCTGGCCTTTTTCCCTCGATGCCATTCATTCACTGAAAGTGCTGTAGTGTGTTGCTTCTGAACTCTGTGTGTATGCCATCAACTTAAAGGCCTTCACCTCTACAGTGATTTTTATTGGGTTATCTGCGTCTTCCCCAGAGAGAGACGAGACTTTTATGGCCTGGGTGTCTAGTTCCATCTCAACCACTTCCTGAACTGTGAGGAAGTGTGAATCAACGACCACAAGGCATCAGTACATTGAAATGGGTCTTTCTACCTATCTGTGAACAATGCCGTGTCTGTTATACGTGACCCCTTTTGGGCATGGCATCCATGCAGCTGACAGAACAACTTACCATGGCAGTTTTCTATTGGAAATGGCCCTATTGGTTGGAGTAGCATGAGTCCGGTACCAATCATGGCGAGCCTACTCAGGACTCTCAGACTTTAAAATAAATATATTATGTAACGCCATCCCACCATCTCTGCCACTGCTTATGACAAACCGAAGGGCTGTAGTCGGGTACCCGAAGGTTTTGTCGGATTGTCCCTGACAAAAGTTCTGTCCAACGACCTGCCGTGATCATGCTTGATGAATGGGTCACATGAACTGTGGAGCCGATGAGAGATACTGCCACGCCAGTATGCCCTGTGCAGTGGCAAACTGTTACTTACCTTTATGCTGCCGCCATGCTGTTCATCCGGAATACCTATAAACCTTCGGATGAAACAAATGAGACTATCCTGGCCCACTCCGTTGCTGGGGTCGCCATCAGGTACTGAGGGGAGCGTAATTGCACTGCTTAACCTCCCAGTTTGCAGTTCACTTGCATTGAGACATTCACACGATTGTGTATTGCTCCCTCGTGAATACCGTGTGGGCGTCCTGAATACCGAAGGACCTTCTCTGGAAAAGACGATGCTTTCACGGATGCCTGGTTCCTTCCAGATGCAGTATCTCATCATTGCTTCCCCACGACTAAGATGACGATAATGGAGCGCTACGGCACCACGATAAGTGTTTCTCTGAGGGACGATATGAAACTCAGCCTTTAAGAGGGTTGCTTGAAATAAACTCGAACTGTTATCCCATCTGGAACAGGAAGTACCAGCTGCCTCAACGATCATAGAGCCACTCTGAGGCATATCACCGTGACGCATCACCAGCTCAAGTCTTATCGAGTGTCCTTGGTAGTGATCATCTGAAAGACCAACAACACTGGTTGACTGGACGCTCACGGGAAGGATGGCCTTCCGCGTTCATTCATCAAACTCTATGCAGTAGTGGCAAGCTTCAGAGTCTCGAAATCGCCATCCACGTTAATATACGATGCCTTGTGAAGCTGCTAGAGAAGTAGAATTCAGTGTTTTCCGGGAGAGTTGCGCCTCTCCAAGCACTGAAACATCATAATGGTACGGTACTTGGCCACCCGGCGTGGTAGCACGGTAAAGGTACGTGTGAGGTAAACGCACCACCACTTGACTCGCGTCTGGAGACGCGGATTGCCACGATACCCAGCCAGGTGTGTGGAGTGATGCTCTAAAAACCTGCAAAAACTCACCATCAATATGAACCTGTTACCTGTGAATGGCACCACTTTCTGGTGATAGCTGTGAGTAATCAAACTAACCATGGTCTAGTAATCAAACGACCAAGCCTCACAGCAGAACAACTTACCTACGCCACCTGCATGAATATAACCTAGGCTCGGACGCGGGAGGACTATAGATTCGCCAAGAGTGTGGTTGTGCCTGCCATTGTCTGGACTACCATTATTGGGCACAAACCATTCCAGTATCGGATGTTTACCCTCACTGTCTGTCACGAAGAACATTAACTTTTTTTCACCTTGCATCATCCTATGTTACACTATGCACCAGTGTCAAGAGACTATCGGGTATTCTGGAGGTGTGCGTTCTGATGGGTGTCTGCTGCTCTGTAAGAGAGACTTGACACATGCCTCTCGAGAGGCCTCGTGTCAACAAGAATGAATGGGCCTCACACGAGGCGTTTGGGCAGCGGTTTTCTAACCATATGTAGTGCATTGTGGGTGGGGGTGACCTCGAACGCTAACTACACAACTTTAGCTTGTTCCCTCCACCCCCTTCCACCCCAGCCAGGTCTGGCTAGGTACCAGTCCTTAACTATGCTTTGGAGGGTAGTAAGTTGACTCAGGGATCAACATTGACCTACATGGGGCAGACCAATAGGGGGTGGCCTTACAAACCAGCATTGATCCCTCGGCCGTACTCCGAACGCCTCGACAGAGATTCGAGAGCAAGCAATGACGGTAGTGCAGGACACTGTGTCGCCAAATAAAACCGTTTTTTTTTGTGACCAAACACCTCTGCAACTGTGGCCTCTGTTTAGATTAGATCTTTATTCAGTGTAATCGTCCTTACAATGACGTTTTTCCTTGCACCAGCAGGTAGATTACAATGCGGACATCAATACTGGGGTACTTATGGAACTTTTACACATATCTTTAAACGATTCAACATTCAGTGTGAGGATTATACAAGTAAACAATAGAGTGCATTGTAGTTCTGTCAACGGTATTATACCTGATTGTGTGTGCCAGCTACAGGTAGAGGGAGAAGGGTAGAGGCCAAATCAGGTGATCACCAGTTTATAAATTTGTGTATGGCCGCTTTGAAACGTTTTAATGTGGGTAGATGTTGGATGTAGGTCAGGAGTGTATCCCAGAGTGAGACCCCCCTGTAATATGGTGATCTTTGATAAAAGCTTGTTTTAGCACGGCGTTTGGCAAACCTAGTTTTAAGATCCCCCCTTGTCCTCACCTGGGCCTGCTGTAATGCTTCACCTCTGTTAGCTTTTTTCCACATGATATACAATAGCTGTTTTGAGGGTCTGAGTTGAAGTTTCTCCACTTTAGATATGAAATGTAACTCATCAACACTGGTTTCCCTCACTCTTTTATTCTGACATATTCTGAGCGCATGATTTTGCATACGTTGCAACATGACCAGTTCACAGTTATTTGCACTTCCAGTGATGAAAGAGCAATATTCTACCACTGGTATAATCATTGTTTTATATATACGAAAACTGATATCCACATTTAGGCATTTACGTAATTTACTCAGCTTATACAACTTATTGCCAAGACTCTTTTTCACCCTCCCAATGTGGGCTAGTATATTTAAGCGTGCATCAAGCTCTACTCCCAAGTAGTTGTAGCTGGTACAGAAAGGCAGAGCTTTATTCCCAAACAACACATTAAGTTCCGGTAACTGGCCCATATTGTTGCCAGGCCCGAAGTACATGCACATTGACTTTGTGGCATTAACCGTCATGAAGTTAGTAGTACACCATATATATATATATATATATATATATATATATATATATATATATATATATATATATATATATATATATATATATTATGATATCCGGTTTAGGTCACTTTGCAGTTTTTAAACCGCTATTTTACTGTCTCTATCGGAAGCATACAATATTAAATCATCAGCGTACATAATATATTTACAGTTCATAATTGAATCCTTAATGTCATTGATAAATAGCAGTGGTCCCAAGATTGAGCCCTGGGGTACGCCAAATCCTACTGCCGATTTGGGAGATCGGTTGTCATTGGCTATAGTCTGATGTGATCTATGTGCCAGATAGTCAGTAAGCCATTTCTTTATTTTTCCATGAATGTTTAATCTGCAGATTTTCAGAATGAGGGTGACACAGTCGAATGCTTTAATGAAATCAATAAAACAGCATGCAGTGATGTGGCCATCATCCCTAGAGTCATACAGATCGTTGACCACAGTAAACACAGCATCACATGTGCCTTTGCCTGGGGGAAGCCAAATTGCACGGGCGATAGGATTTGGTTTTCCTCCAGATGATCAGACAAGATCTTGTGAACCAGTTTTTCCATGAGTTTTCCTGGTAGGAGGAGCGTGATGGGCCTCCAATTTTTTATTGACTTTAGGTTTCCCTTTTTTGGTATTGGGACTAGTAAACCACATGACCAGGAGGCTGGGAACAGATGAAAATATGTAATAGTTTTTCTGGCATGAACATAAATACGTCTTTCAGAACAGTACTGTTTATTCCTTCTATACCACTTGACTTATCAACATTCATTTTCTTGACAAGTTGGGTGACGGCATAGAGATTAATAGATTCGCTCAGGTCAATATCGTTCTCCACTCCATCAAAATGGGGATTGGGAATTTTACTGAATAAGTCATTTCCAATATTAGCAAAAAAGTCATTAATATATCGGGCTGTATTCTCAACGGGAATGACCTCTCCAGTTAGTTCATTTTCTAACTGAATAGTTAAGGTTTTTGTCACAGGGTTGAATAATCCATTTACCTCACGCCAAAATCGATGGGGGTCATTTTTGGCTTCTTCGAGTGTTCTTAGAACAAAATGGCATTGTGAATATAACAGTTGACGGTGATTCCTATTCCTCAAGGTACGGACTCTTTTTAGAGTAGCCCTGTCCTTAGTGATTTGCAATTCTCTAAGGAGCTGCTGGCTTTCGTTAATCAACTCAATAGTCTCCCTGGTTACCCAAGGCTTGGGGTCCCTCTTTATTTTGAAGGTCCTGACTGGGCAAGCACTATCTAGATAATCAAGCAAATTAGTGTAGATAAATAACCATTGCTCATCAGGGTCAGATAAAAGGATTCCCAATTTAGATCCTGCAGATACTCAAAAAGATCATATTTGTCATAGTCCTTATAGGACCTAACCGAGAAAGTTAATGCACAGTGTTTTTCACGAGGCTTTTTTCGGCAGGCATAGATTGCATAGTGATCAGCAATCATGCATCCCAGCACCCCTTGGTTACTGACAATGTCACAGTTGGTCAGGTTGTTATCAATACAGGTACCACCGACGTCAGTGTCATTAGGGCGGGTTATATCTTCAACTAGCTGTTTTATGCTGTGTTCCCTGCATAAATCAAATAAGCCCTTGGATGCTGCAGTGTTTCTCTCTCTGATGTTAATGTTAAAGTCCCCCATAACCCACAACTCATACTTATTCCTATTCACATTCCTGAGAATAGTTCCTAACTTTTCAATAAATATATTAACATCTTTGTTAGGTGGCCTATATCTATTTAGAATAACCATGGCCCTGTAAGTAGGCTTATTAAATTCAATAGCTTGCGCTTCAATACAGGGGTCCATAATTTGTAGGTCATGAATTACACGACAATAGGGACTATGCCTGTTACTCACGTAAGTTAGCAGACCTCCACCAGTAGTGTGATTGCGATCTAATCTATAGATTGTCTTACCACCCCAATATACTATTGCGTTATCACTATCGGGTAGTACCCATGACTCACACATACAGAGGAAATCAGTATCAAGATTCAATTTAATATCTAGGAGCTTCTTTGTGTTCAGACTACCAGCATTGCAACTTAAAAACGCTAGACCTTTTAGCTTATCAATGAAGCCCTGTGTCTGTACTAGCAGCTGCCTATGTCTATCATTAGCCATCTATGTTGGGAATGACAGCCCCCGAGTTTTAGTTCTGGGGGGTTATCAGATGGTAATGGCCAAGGGAGTGTTCTCAGACCTTGGACAATACCAAGGGGGGGTGGGGAAGAGAACTCAAGACTTTTACAGGGGGCTCCAAACCCTAATATTTGATAGCTTATGTTGGCGTTAGGATGTGACTAAGTGTAGTGGAGATTCTATTATACCATATACTTGTAGAATAAATACATCATAGGCTTTAGCTGGCACACACAAACAACAACCCCATATATATGTTCAACACCTTCATTTCAGAATTCAGTGCTTTAAATTTCAAACATACACACAATATTTCACTGGGGGGGTTATCAGATGGTAATAGCCAAGGGAGTGTTCTCAGACCTTGGACAATACCAAGAGGGGGGGGGGAGAAAGAGAACTCAAGACATTTAGAGGGGGCTCCAAACACTAATATTTGCTCTAAGGCTTTGATTTAGGGTGGGTTTTGGTTAAGGGAATAAAGTGTAGTAAAGATTCTAATAAACCATATACTTGTAGATTAAATACATCATAGGCTTTAGCTGGCACACACAAACAACAACCCCATGCATATGTTCAACACCTTGTATGTATAAGTCTCAATAGATAGTGGCATCACGGGGAACCTGTTTATCTCAGTAAGGTACTATGAACATATAGCTGTACCCTCAGGCAGTATGTTGTGAGATCAGTGTCAAGCACGGCATCTATGTTCTCAGGGGGCACTTGATGTAGGTATAGTGCAGTAGTTCAGCCTACCTTACATATAGGGATTCCCACTATATACAATACCTGACATTGTGTAGTTTCATGCGTCATGTAGAGTCATCATGTGGTGGTACAACAAGCTCCCGGTGGTGCAGGAGGTCGTTACACAAACAGCGATTTTACGATACATTATTTTCTCCCAAATCAGCGTACACCTTTAAGACTTCTTTTATGGTCCGTTACACAATAGGTTCTGTCTTTTTCCTACGAGAGTCTTTGTTGCAACGAAAGTTTATTTTTATTTCTCGCTGTGTAATTCTCGCTGTGACAAAGACGTTGTCGCACAGCGAGAAAAGAGCCCCGGAAACCTGTGTAACTTGACCCAGTTCCCTCACAACGTCACTTCCGGGAAGGAGGCGGCAACTGTTTTCGTTTCAGCGGGGACAGAGCCCTACCCTGAAAGAACAGCGAAAAAACATGACCTTCTTATCTGCAGAAGTAAGTAGAACATTCTAATTTAAGTCTATTAAGATCCAAAAAATGTGCCTATCCTTTTTATATGTAACAAAAGAGCTGTCCTTCCCCTGTCCTGGCTTTTCCTCGGTTTTCTTCGTGTGCCGGGATGAGCGATAAAAGGGAACAAGCTGTCTGACACGATTTTCTTTCTTCTCTCTCCTCTTCGACTGTCTGTCCTCTTTCTTTATTTAGTAAAAATTGCCCTTTTTTCGTTTCAGAACACTAGAGGGTATTCTCCCTCTAGCAGTAGTGAAGACGACGGGTATGGGGAGGAGGGACAGGAACTTCACGAGGACGGACACAGGTCTTTCGACCTACCAGACATTTTTAATCCTTCCACTTCTCATAGACGAAAGTTAGAAGAAGAAGAAAAGAAGTATGAAGTCGAAGTTTCTAGTGAGTTGTCAGAGGAGGAGGAGCCTCCCCCAAGCGAGCTACTGGTTCTTCAAAGAAGAAACTCCCTGTAAAGTCCCCAGGCAAGGTAACTGTGAGAGGCACTCAAAGGTGCCGTGAAGTGTTCTGGACAGACCGAGAAAACAGGGCTTTAATGTACACTGCCCTCAACCAAAAGGCTTTCCTGCAAGCCAGAGGTAAAGACGGCTTGGCAAGGCGTAAGGAAGGATGGGACACAGTGCTCGGTAAGTAACCGGCTGACATGCCCTCCCTTTTTGACTTTTAAAGTTATGAAAGGAAACCAATCTCTACCGCCGACTTGAACTCAAGTACAGTAGAGTATCTCATTTTAAAATTTCCTTAAGTTCTCTACGGGTGCACGATAAGTAAATAGGTGTCTGTTATAAAATAATCTTTCTATTAAATACATGGCTTCTTTTCTTCTGTCAAAGAGCCTTACTGATTTTACCTTTCTTCTTTTAGCCACTGTGAACAGCATACAGAACGCGGACAGAGATCTTCAGAAGACACGGCACCATTTAAATGACTTCTTCTGGAAGCTGAAGACGAAGGTAAGTTTATTAGTGAAACGACTGTCAGTCTTTGTGAACAAGGAAATCATTTAAAGTCACAGAACAAAGGAAAAAGAAAATACATATAACAAAGTCACTCTCTCAAGGTACATGCAAAGCTATTATACAACTAAACTCATGCTCGTCTTACCACAAGTCTCTTTCTTATAACCAAGTAGTCTACTTTCTGTCAAAGACTTTTTTATATCTGAATAAGTATAAAAAGAGAATTTTTTGGACAGAATGAGAATTTGCTGGACGACATAGACGCGGGCTATTCGGTTGAAGGTTGTACTCTCACAGAGGTAATGTGCCTGAAATATAAAGGCGTGGAGAGAATTGCAGGTGAGAATAACCAAACCTTGTTTTTTTTTAAACATGTGTTTGTCCTCCTTAAAAATTAACCTATCCTTTCGGAATATTCCCTCCTCCAGACTTAACTTAAGTCCCATTCTTTTTAATGTATTCCAAACCAGCCTTTGACCTTGGTGTCAGTTCTAACACATAACGATAAAATAATTTTCTTCTAAAAGCTTCATGATAGAGCTTCAGTTCAAAGAAAATAAATCCCTCCTTTATCTGCCACAAAGAGAAAGTGCCATGTACACTTTCTAAAAATTATCTCCTTTTTTTTCTTGTAGGTCCTTCAGGTGAGGTCATTCACTACACAGATGCCGTAGAGGAAGAAAAGAAGAGACGTAAGAATCAAAGGCAGAAGGGGAGAACGCTTCCTTCTCCTACGGGCAAGGTGAAACCACAAACTGCATGCGCAGTGACAGCTAAGAACGTCATTCATATACCATCAGAAAAAGAGCTTATGCTAGCTAACCAGTTAAGTGTAACCCAAACCACCCAGGGCCGAAAAAACGAAACCAACTCCCACCAAGCTGAAAACAGTTGTCAAGAAAGAGGCTTCTCTGGCTGTAGTTAAGGGAGCTTCTGTTGTTAAGGGAGCTTCTAAGCCTGCATCCGTTAAAAGTTCAAAGAATCCTCCTGAAATTTCTCTTTCTGTCAAATCCAAAGGGAAGGCTCCGTTCAAAAAACCTGGGAGGCGGGCAGTGAGAAACGCTGCATCTATTGACGTGGACTTAACAGAGGAGGACCATAACAAAGAGAAAAGTGAATCTGACGACATGGAGGTAGATGTTATTGAAAATGACAATGTTGTAGACTTAACTGGCGTAAGTCAATCTGTGAGTCCTCCTCTCACTTCCACCCCTAAAGGGGTTTCCCCTAAGGAGGGTGTCAGACGCAGCCCCAGGATAGCCCAACGAGAATCAGGGGGAAAAAGCAGCAGTAAGAAGCTGTCCTTTGGTAGTGAAGGGTCAGGGGAAGTAAGCTTTAAAGAAGAGGTTAAAAGAGAACAAATTAATGAACGTCTGGCTAAAGTGGAGTCTTTTATTTTAACAATGGAATCAAACAGGAGGGAAAATGAAGACAGAACCCTGAATCTAGTGGAGAGGTTTACTGAAGTAACAGAAACTCTCTCCTCTTAGAGGAAGAACATTATAGACAATCAGGCGACATGCAGTCACAACGTTGCGCAACTTATAAAAGTGGTTGGTAAGCTGATCTATTTAGGCGAGGGGGAAAAGTGTTTTTCGAATGCCCTAACACAGACTGCAGATCTGCCTTACCTAGACACCCAGACCCTAGCGGTAAAACAGGATACCTTGTCGGGCCAGTTCAAAATTGTCACTGTAGACCCAAAGTCCGCTTCGAGCGACAACTTGCTGCATGTTACTGAACAAGGGACTCTTGTCATGGGTTCTTCCCCCTTCTCGGATGCACATCTTGCTATCTTCAATCCTCCCACTGGCAACGGAGCTCCACTTGGCCCTGGGTCATGTGCAGAACCTGGGTCTACAGCCACTCTGTCTCAGTCTCCTACTGGCAACGATGGTACAGTTGTCCCTGGGTCATGTGCAGAACCTGGGTCTACATCCACTCTGTCTCAGTCTCCTTCTTGCAACGATGGTACAGTTGCCCAGGTGTCATGTGCAGAACCTGGGTCTACAGCCACTCTGTCTCAGTCTCCTATTGGCAATGATGGTACAGTTGTCCAGGTGTCATGTGCAGAACCTAGGTTTACAGCCACTCTGTCTCAGTCTCCTTCTTGCAACGATGGTACAGTTGTCCAGGTGTCATGTGCAGAACCTGGGTCTACAGGCACTCTGTCCCACTCTCCCACTCACAACGAAGGAAATCTCCTGGGGGTGTCTACTCATATGAGGCCTACAGCAATACTCTGTCAGGCTCCCTGTCCTACTCAAGGAACATTCATTCACCCACATGTGGAGACTACAGAGACACTCGGTCACCCTCAAAGTGCTTATGAAGCTGTGGCTAGTACATCACAAGCCATCCAAGAGCAAAGTACATCTGAACCTGGTGCACTCATCCCTTACTGTGTCCCTTTAGAACCCGCTGATGCTCACCTGCCCCAGACCCCACAGCAGACCCCGTTGCTGCCTTACAGGAGGCAAGTAAGTGTGAATCTCATGTGAACACAAAACCCACACCTGAAATGCGAGACCAATATTTTCAGTCTTACAAAATTATCGCTCCCCTCTCTTCTTTCAGGAGCACTTTACCGGTAGAACATCCTGTTGAGCCCAGTGACCAGAGAAAAGAGAAGCCATCCATTTCAGTACCATTATGTCATGATGATTCAGTGATAGATGTTACAAGTGAAGTCCCCGAAGGGAGTTTTGGACTGACTTCGGTTCTTTCTACCTGTGCGCGAACTAGAGCAAGGCCACCACCCAAGGCCGGTGCATCCAATCAAACCTACATAGATGTAAGGTGGAATTGTACTCAGATGTAAAGACAGTTAAGACAGAGGGTAGGAGTGAGGAAGAAGTCATGGAAGCTGCTTCTACTCTGGGTAGAATGCACTTAGCGATAGACTCAAACAACACACCACAGGATAAGGAAAGCTCAAGAGGAGAGGATACTAGTGATGAGACGAGACAGGGCCCAACTACCCGCAAGAGGACGGGAGCAGACGGAGGTAGAAATGCTCCTAAGAAAGCTAAGCAAGGAGCGAAGCGTAAATGAAGGGAATCTTATACATGATATTCTAACATGGTCATGTCAAGTTAACTTACTTACGTTACGTCAAGTTAGTTCCCACGAGGGTCAACAGTTTTTCCCGTGTAGCATATATGTCATTTAATTTTATTTTTATTTTCCCCAGACTGACTCTAGTCATAGTTTGATTTTTTAGGGTGAACAAAAGAGAAGAGCCCTGTCTATATTACTTCCGAGTAATCATGTTATCCAAGAGTTACAACCAAAAGAGACTAAAGTTTTGTCTCATATAAACAATGTCAAATAATTCACATGTTCCAGGGTCAACAAAAGAAGAGACCCCACTTTACTGTTTATATGACTTATTATGTAAAAGAAGACTTTCAACCAAAAGAGAAAAAAGTTTTCTCATAGATATCCAACTACAAAGAAAAAACAGAGATGATTCGTCTTATTGACTTTTAAGTTGTTAGGAGAAAATGGTTTAACTTGTTCTAGTCTTTATGCTTTTTACATCACAAAACTAGTACTTTCTTCCAAAAGACTTGGAGATTGTTATTGTATGAGACTATTTCTTCGTTGTTTGAGTCAAAGCTTGGACTTCTTAATAAAGTAAATATATGAAAAATTATTTCCCTGTCATTTTCTTGATATAATATAATAATTAATTGTTTTCATTGTGACTTCATGGCATGAGGGCGAGGGGGGTAAAACAAAGAAAAATAAGGAGAGGCACGAGAAGTTTTTCGTCCAACTTTTCCTGTTCTATAGAGAAATAGCCTGGCCCAATTTGGGGGGGGGACAGGCCCCCTTTTTTCCCTAACAAGTAAGCCCCTTTTAACAAACCATCCTCTTCTCTTCAAAATTTAAAATAAACGTACTAATTTATGTACATGTACATCCCTCACAACGAGAGTTTGCTTTTAAAAAAGTCGCTGTGCACAGGGGGTGACACTGGTGTTAAGGAGTGACGTCACAACTAAGGTTAAGGTTGTATCCTGTGTAATAGCTGTCTACATCTCAAATGGAGAGGAAAAGACATAAGGTATGCGACTCTTGTGCATGTACTGTCTTTTTTTTTATTCCAGGGAACATGTAAAAACCTTGATATGGTTAATTAATTGCATATTTTTTCCGTCCGCATGGCCGCCAAATTCACGACGTTGCACAACGAGAAAAGTTGTCACTACGACTAAAGTATTTTCTCGTTGTGTTACCGGTATAAGAAAAACTATGTACTAAAGAGGAATATAATAGGACTTTTTCTTTTTCCTTAGGATGGCAAGGTCATGCCTCTTGCACACAAAAAGAAAAGGCAGCTTCTTTTAAGGCGGAAGGACAACAAATCGGTGGACTCGGAAGCATCAACTGTGGTTTATTGTCCACCTACTGCATGGGACACTTTAAATGACACTAACAACTTCCCTGCCTCCCTGGCTGAAGCTCAGATGAAAAATGAAATTCTAATGCAAGTTCTTCTGAGAGTGAGGGAGAGGACCTACCCTTGATAGAAGACGTGCCAGTGAACAAAGACAGATGGGGGAAGAAAGAAGTGGACGCTCTAATGGATGCAGTGAACATGAACCGTGGAGCTATCAAATACCAGTTCTCAGGGACTCAGTCTGGAAGGGAAGTGCGCCACCAGGCATGAAGAGACGTGGCATTGTATGTTAACATGGAGGCGAAGACACTCCGTACGGTGCGACAATGCAGAGACAAGACGTCCGACTTCAAAAAGTATAACACCCTACGACGTGAAATAAAAAAGACTGGAAGCGGACCTCCACCCAAGAAGATGCAGATGTCGGAAGTACAGGCTAAAGCCCTAGATTTCCTGAAGGAGGAGGTGGTCAGGGGCATACCTGGAGTAACAGCCATGGAACTGAACCCTTCACAAAATAGAGCAGAACCTGCAATGAAGGAGGAGGATATATGGAAGCCTGGTACAAGTGATTTCAGTAAAGTTAAAGAGAAGATGAAGGTCACAAAGATACCAAGAAAAGAGAAAGACAAGGAGAGTCACAGGAAAGAGAGGATGAAAAAAGAGGAGAGAAAGAGGGAGCATGAGAAGAAGATGAAGGAGGAGAGAAGGAACGAGGAAGAAGAAAAAGGTGGCATTATATTGTCAAAGAGACTTCAAGGAAGAAAGAGGAAGAAAGGAAAACACAGTTGGCCGAGAAGGCTAAAGGAGGAAAGAAAGTGAGAAAAACCACAGTCATTAAGTGCACAAGGAAGGAATATACAGCTCTGTCTCAGGAGAAGCAAAAAAGAAAAGAAGAAAGGGCAAGGATAAGAGAAGCAAGGTCAGAAGCTAAGGAACACTGTAAAAAAAGGTGTATAGAGTCTAAACACATTCAGCCTAATAATGTGCCTAGCCTTTGTGTTTATATTTCAATGTTTTTATAGCTTTATAAAGTGTTTATTTTGTTTATGTTTAGGTTTGCCCATGTGTTTAGACATGACATGGTGAGATGAAGTTTCAAAGTTATGGTGTCTGGCATTATGATAATTGTGTTTAGATATATCTATAGATATTGATCTTTTGTAGATCATCTCAATTATTCTATTCTAGCTATAGTAAGGGGAGAGAGAGCATCATACTCTGAGGAGTAACATTTATGTGTTTATTGATAAACCAAAAACAAAGACTTTATTCTCTCTTTTGGATATCAAGAGAAAGATTTTATTTATTTCAAATATAAAGATACACCTACTTTTGCTTAAGGTGAAAGAAAGAGAAAGAGAAGTGTTTTATTAAAGCTGCTCTAGTCAAATGTAAAACTTCTAGACAACTAAAATACAAACAAAGGCTATAAATAAATATATTTACTTTAAGGTGGATTTTTCTCTGTAGATGTATTATGTCTCTTGTCTCTCTGGTTAAGAATTACTTTAATCTTTATAAAAATGCCTCATTGAAGCTTGAGGTTATCTTGCTCATACATCAAAACAAGCCTATAGGATATAAAAACAACCCTATGAATATGCTTATTTTTCATAGACATTTTAAATTACGTTCTTTGTACATACTATGTGGTATGATATTTGAGATAAATACTTATAAATAGAGTTAACTTATCTATAACTGTAAGTTGGATTTAGACACCATTTTTTAACCAAAGTTTAGTTCAGGATTTACATTAGAAAAACTTTTCTACGTAAGCTTGTTGAAAGCTCTTGTTGCTGACATTTTCCTCTTGCCGTGTCCTGTGGGTGGGCTGAGCCAAAGGAACTCGGAGGGGTCTGTAAGGGTCATCTTGGTTTTCTACTATTCGGATCCCATGGTCAATGGCAACGTTGTGGAGACAGGCACAGCTGTAGATGATTCTGGCTGCTGTCTGTGGCTTGTGGCGTATGTAGCCTGCAGATGAGTCTAGGACCCTGAAAAAAAAACTTTTGTCATTTCAGAAGAGGGAGATAAACTGAGACCAGGAATTCAAAAAGGTTGCTTCGAATATAGGGAAGGTATAATAAAATTAAAACCGGACCATAAACCCTTACATAATGGACCAAACCTTGAACAATAAGAGAATGTTATGAATAAAAAAAGGAAACCATGCTCACCTCCAACGCTGCTTCAGGATCCCTATTGCTTGTTCTACGCGTACTCGGCTCTTCCAATGCCATATGTTGTAACTTCTGATCTTGGGAGATGTCTCGTCCTTTAAAGGAGTGAAAAGGTTTTGCCTTACTCCATATCTGAAAAAGGATAAAATGTAGATGCACCTAGACAGGGAAAAGAGGGGGAAAGAAATTATCTTGTACCATAGGAAGAGGGGTATCGTTTCTTAGAAAACAGGGGTATGCTTGTCAACCAAAGACCTCACAATGATTAGACACAATATGACTTCAAATAATCCTTGTTTGACAAGAATGGAGGGAAAAAATGACGCAAAGTATCTCAGGATAAGGCAGAACTGAAAAAAAAATGTGTTAAAGTAACAAGAAAATAAAGATAAAATTAAGTGATTTAATTATAGGTTTCATGGCTCATATAAAAGGATGATCATGGGTGTAGACCACTGAAACAGACATTGTTACATGGGTTATTCTTACAAGAGACTTGCAACATGGGCCTCAGATACAAGACTAAATAGGTCAAACATAGGCTACAGGGTCTTTGCATATATTTTGACTCAATCAAAATTAGGTGTGAAATAAAATTACCCTGTCGACGTGAGAAAGACCTCCTCCTCTCTTGCTCCTCTTGAATTTGCTGTACAGCTTGTACTCCCCCACCAGTTTTCTTACAACATCTTTAGAGAGGCGGTATCTTGCTGCAAACTCTTTGTCATCAAAAAGAGTGAAAGGTGAGTCCCTTTGACGGCACTTTCTTGTCTTCCTTCCCAATCTGTCAGTGGGGGGCGGCATATTGAAAAAAAAAGACTTTCCCTCAGTTTATGTCAATTTGTTTACACTGGTTCCTGTGTCTTTTATCAATGTACGACACGCCCCATAGGAATCAATATTGAACAACCAAAAGGCAGAAGGTACAAAGGAACTGCCTTTTTTTGTGGTTGTGTCGACACTAAGTTAGACACAACGACTTTTCTACAGCGAGAAAAGGATTGTGTAACGGTTTTATTCTCGTTATGCAGAGAGAGTGAAAAAAACATAGCGAGAAAACATTTGTGTAACGGTTCCACCATGACACAAAGAGAATAGCTATATTCTCGTCTATTGTGTAACGACCTCCAGGTGGTGTAGGCAGTTGTCAGCATTTTTGTATGTGCTGTAGTATGGTTGTATAATCTTCGCTGCCACATCATCTCAGCATCACTGCATAACCTCAATTGTCCAAAAGAGAATAGAGTTTATTGACTGGTTTGCTAGCCAGTAATATACCTAGTAAAGTAGGGTAGCTTAAAGCAGTAGTATTCGGCATAATTAGGCATATTTGAGTGCTCAGCAGATACATTAACAGAATACATGGTTAGACAGGATGCATATTCAGGCACACTACAACAAGTAACACTGCAATTTAGACTGATGTTTGATCGATAGCTCACTATTGTGTTGACATTGCGAGAGTGCCCTGGTAAGGGCGAGGTCGGTGTACTTAGAGGCCAAGTAGCAGTTGCTCATTCTTCTGCATGGAGTTGCCAATGTTTTCCCCATTGCCAACTTAGTGTCACTGTTGGCATGTGTGCCATCTTGTAACCGGCTGTAATGGTGTTCTATGCTGCGTGTAAGTTTGCTCTAAATATGTACATAGTGGTTACTTCAGGGTGAGATCATGCTGTATTCACAGTTTATTTCCACGATTTTCAGGTTAACCTGATGTATAATAGTGTTCAGTGTCGATTGGTGTTGGTGGCGACCAAAGCACTTTAGTTTCCGCGAGAGTTCAACTCCATATATGGTACATAATACCACTACCACATTGGGATGAATATTGTGTATTCTCCTTATAAGAGACCTATACTGGTCATTCATATAACACACTGTATTCACAATGTTCAAGGACGATTCCCTCATAACAGGGCGCCTAGCATGGTCTAGCTTGGTAATATTACATATACCACAGCATATATGGAGTTATAAGTCCATATGTTATTTTATCTATATAAAAGATATGGAGGGTATGTGGATGGCCAACTGACCCACTTTTTTTAAATAATTATTATCATGTCCATATTCTGTCCATATCTTAGCTCCATATCTTATTTAATCACATGTGGAGAAACACGCTCCTGGTACCCCTCTCCCCCGTATGTGATTTACCCTCATTCGGACGTCCGTAAGATAGGGAAAAACAGGGCACAGGGAGGGTGGTTTTATGGATTTATCAGCTGGAATATCCCAAAAGATGCCTGAAGATTTCAGCTTTACCGACATCATTATTTCTGAATACAGTTTTTGATTGATATATGTCATTGTGACGTCCATGTCTTGTGCGAGCGGAGAACTTCCACCCATTGTGCTATTTTTGAGAGTCTTCTGCAAGGAAGGGACATTTTACAATTCATGAATCGTATGACATATATGTAAGAAAGAGATCAAATTGTGAAATAAAAGGAGAGAATTAAGATTTTTCTATTATTGTATAGTGACTAATTTTGGTATTGGATAATCAACTAAGCCACCTTACCCAGAATTAGGGAATATTACGGGATGTAAATAAAGGTCCAGCATTCAGTTTCTACATTTAACCGAGGTGGTGGACAATGTGCATCAATTAGTCCCTCGTCAACTACTTGATGTTGATCCCACCTGTAATCAATTTTAGATATGTGTACATAATCGCATTCCTAATGACCCAACATAATGTCTACTACTCCACTGGAGTAGAGAACTTAGATCCCACAAAGAAACTTTGAAATACTTAAGGCAAATTACTCACCAACGTCAATCTTGCAGTAGGAAGTGATTAGAAGTCCTTTCACCTGAGATGTTCTCTCACACATCTTACTTTTCAGGATACATTTAGGATGTGGCCACAATCTTGTATCAGGAATCACATAGGTTATTCCAGCACACTGTGGTGTGGCACTACACATGGCAGTACATTGTTCAAGGTCAACCCTCAGAGAAGTGATATCATTTCCTTGACAGTCTCCATCCAATATCCTATAAGGTGCTATAAACGAGATAAATTAGTGACTGTTCTATTTTGATATCGACTGCAGCTTTTACCTTAATATGTCATATTGACAAAACCTTTAATTAGAATATCCATACCAGCATTTGCATGCATGGAATTTGACATGAGTCTCACATCAGTAAAAAATCATTGAATTCAGATACCAATGTATGTCAATTTAAACAGACGGAGGAAAGGATTTTCCTCTACTTTTCTCGGATGGATTAAGTCCAAGTCATCACCCCAATACAAAGACTTACATTTATATACACATTATAGTTTTACCTTTGCTCTCTGTATAAATGCATTCTATGTCTGCAGGGTAACCAGTCAGAATGACCCTTCTGGAGATTAATCCTCCAGCAAGTGATGACCATTTACTCCATGACCAATCTGTAGAATTGATTAGTCGTTCTCCTTATTCAGATAGCAAACATGAAATAGGTATCTAAAATAACATCAACACTGCCGTGTACCAAAAAAAAAAACCGACAACTCTCTCCCTGTAGGGTAAAGGCGCATCTATAAGAGTTTAAAGTAAAAGTTGACATAAAATGAATTTTTTTTGATAAACCACATAACCTTTTCCATGAGGCATTACCTACCTACTTGTTACCTGTTTTGGATGTGGTCCCATTGAGATTTATACCAATACTATATGACAAACAAAGCCTTCACATATCCCATTTAACGTCGCTTACAAAACATACCATTTAGACACATTTAGTTTAAATACCCTAACACACCCTAACACACTGTCATACTAGTAATTGTGCATGATCAAGTTGTCATATGAGAAATATCATATGACTAGTGGTATATAGAGAGTAGTAAGAATATCAAGCTCTTCTTAGTGTTATTCCAGTTATCACTGGTTTATTCAGCTTAGGCAGAACATGTTATGTATCAGTAATACAAATGTTAATATGCAGGTAATTTCCACACACAGTAAATATACAATTGGTTATAAAGTTCTGTTCCACTCCACCTGTGTAATAATAATAATAATAATAATAATAATAATAATAATAATAATAATAATAATAATAATGATGATGATGATGATGATGATGATGATGATGATGATGATGATGATGATGATGATGATGATGATGATAATAATAATAATAATAATAATAATACACTGTCCAGTATGGTCCTAGGTGGGTTCCCACACCTAGCTCCTGACCTGCTGCTTAGAGGGATATTATAAATGTGTAACTTTAGCCTCTGGTAGTTGACTGGTGGAAGATAGCCTCTGGCCACTAGAGGGGTGTAGTCCTATGCGTGTCTGGCTAAGTCTAACCCAGCATAGTGCAGAGCTATAGCAGGCAGTAGGAGAGCTGAACTGGACATGTTACCTCAGTGGTGGTTCTGGAGATTCTGATTTCTAGAGGTGCTTGCCAGGTGTATAAGTACCACTTCCTGGCTTGGCCCCTCAGACTGACTGGAGCCAGTGGCATCTGCCTTAGTCTGTGGTTGTTAGAGGGGGGTCTTTCATGTCTCAGTGGGCGCACAAAGGACCCCCATGGACGCCACTGTGTCCCCCATTGTCTCGGTCGGTTTGGCATGTTCCGACCCTCATATCTCGGTTGTTTATGCGTCTACAACCTTCATATTGCGCATGTGCAGAGTTGAATATGTCAAGTTACCACTGCCTGCTTTCCGGGCGCATAACTTGCGCTGGTTTGTCTGTAGCGCATTCGGAGGTCGAAACCGTCCCGGTTGCATAACTTCCTTAATAATGGGAGTTGGGCCTTGATCTTGGGCTCATTTTGACCGTCTAATTATGGCAGTTACATATTATGGTGCTTTCATATTTGACCTGGGTCGCTCTGGAGCGACGCTAGAGCGACCGGAAGGGTATGACGTCGGTACTTATGTAACCTATTGTTCAGTCGTGGGTGCTCAGACACCCACGACGGCGTCAGCTGTGCCCAGGCACCCATGACGGCCGGTTGCATTCACCTACAAGACATTATATTGTGCACTGGACCATGAGGGCGGTCTCTTTGACTCTTAAAAACATTATATTGTGCAGTGGACCATGAGGGCGGTCTCTTTGATGATGTAACTTATGTATATTTGACATAGCTGGTGTTCAGTGGAGCATGAACGCTCTTCTAGACATTCAATGTATTAATTTCTTATATATTCTTTGATTAATACAGTAATATGTTAAGATCATTGGAATAATAAAATGGTATATGATAACACCATGGGTGTTAGTAACATTCGTCCCTTAAGGCCCGAATCCACCAAGACACACAAGCATGCCACAGATCTCCACGTTTTTTTTTTCTGACGCATGGCAGGCTGAGGCGTCTTGGTGGATTTGACACTTCAAACTGAAGTAAGGAATCATTGAAAATCGATACAGCAGACTTACCTATATATATATATATATATATATATATATATATATATAT
This sequence comes from Acholoe squamosa, assembly GCA_949317995.1. Lineage (NCBI taxonomy): Eukaryota > Metazoa > Annelida > Polychaeta > Phyllodocida > Polynoidae > Acholoe > Acholoe squamosa. Next base: position 45,936,144 of record OX439048.1, read on the forward strand.
ATATATATATATATATATATAATCACGCTACCAGGGAAGAATGTACAGGTAATATACGGACATTAAATATAATATTATAGGTGATACGATATATGAAGAGTGTAACAATGAATATATAGTAATGAATGATAAATCACAAGAACAAATGAGTTTGGTGGGTTACTGACCTAGGGGCTATCAGCACCATACATGCCAAACACACACATAAACACGCCTAACACATGTAAACACATACCAATCAGCATTGCAAATGAGATTGGCACAACCTATCCAATTGTAATAATTCATCTTTATAATTATGTAAATAACCGTACACAGCATTGGATTTCCAATTAACTTTTTTCTTAATATCCTCTATACTGAGGCCAGCATCCTTCAATAAAGTGGCACCTCCGTGCCCAAGAGAGTGAGTACCAGATTGGATAGCTAGAACTTTCAGCTTCGAGTCATACTGATAATCCATACAACTACCGTTGGATTTAAAAAGGTAATCTCTCCTATTCCTACCCCTACACCAATGGACATAGTAAAGACCTATAATTTCTTGACAGATATATATCAAAAGAATTCATACCAAGTTGATCAGTTTTTGAACTTCTAACATGTAAGACTACATAGTTGTCGCTAACCTTAACATCACCTACCCTCAACATGTGAGGGGATTTTACCACATGGCCTACCCTGAGTACACCTCTATAACATGTTAATATTGCCAACCAAATTTAATGTCAGCCCTATAAGATAGGTCTAAATTGGACCTTAATTTCAGCATATCTTGAGGAGTTAGGGCGTGAATACTCCTAGTAGGATTAGTATCATGTCTCTCGATACAATCCAAAGTCTTCTTCAACATGAAATTACTACTGTAATCAATAAAACCTTTTAACTTCTGTTGGTACCAAACTGCAGACATGTAATTTTTTACAGATGATGGCTTCATATACTCAAACAAATACACTGCATATATCGAACCTTGACATGGAGAACAAGGAAAAGGTTGTAAATTAAATTTTTTACAAAATTTATTCTACCTTTTAAGTTGTTGTTTCCTAGTTCTCCTAGTATTCTCTGATACACCCTAGTCCAAAAGATACGTTTTTCTTTTTTGCAACCTCTTCCACTCTGGAATCAAAACAGCACATGTTTTTTATCCTGTAGAGTAGCGATACACTTTCTAGGCATACCTTTATAAGCAAGCTTCGACAACTGGTCAGCCAGAATATTGTCTTCTGACCTAAATATAAGTAGCATAAATCTCCACATTGTTGATAAAGCACAACCAAAATATTTCCCTTAACCATTCCATGCACAGTTTGTTTTTATATCTACCCGTGTTGATTATAGCTAGAACTTGCATATTATCCATTATACAATGGATTCTTTTATTTCTATAACTAGAAATCCAATGTTTTAAGCCCATAATAACAGGGTACAATTCATACACATTGATATTCCTGTGGTGATTTTTTAGATTATCAAGTATTGGAGGGACAGTAAAATGGTCTACACCCAGATTAAATTTATCAAACGATGTCCAGTCTCTGTACAGAAAATCATTACCCATTCATGCGCCAAAGCCCTTAATAGAGGAATCCGAATACATTGGGGTATCTATCAAGTCATTAAGGATTAAACTTTTACAGTTAAAAGTATCACAAAATTCGATCCACCAATGCATGTCCTGTCTAGTACATTCAGATACTTTAATACGTTAACAAGACTCTCCTGTTCTGATATGGGCTCAGGCAGATGAATCAATTCATCCACCCCACCCGCGTTTTCCACCTTCTGTACTGGAGCTGTAGAGGTGAGCCAATATCTACCAAACCTACTACAACTGGATCCTGCATCAAACACACATAACTGCCAGCTATAGGACATTGGCTACCTACATATTCCTAATCATTTCTAGATTTTTGACATTCGGTCTTGCCGTGTCCAGTAACACCACAACCACTACAAATGTGTTTATACTTGCAAGGGTCTCTCAAACATCCCTCGGCTCTATTGAATGCATAACACGAGTTATTTGAAACTTTAGGTTTAACCCCATTTTTGGACTTAGAGGCATATGCCCTCTGGGCCTGGACCGTAGTATCGTACGAAAGATGTCTAAGAATATCGGAATTTTCGATTGTACCAAAAGCTTCTATACCATCATTGTTAGCTCTAGCTCTAACAGATTTATCATAGGCCACCAGGGCTGCAACAGTATATATCTTTGTTCCTCCCTTTTCTACCAACACTTGCAGATGTTTTAACATACCCTCCATGTCATCACCTTCCTTGTAGGCGTTCAACACAAAGTTCAAGTTGACCAGAAGTAATTTCTCAACCGTATCAATCTTATCACGCTTTTTAACATAGTTTTCATGGTCAAACTCACTGATTTAGGTACCAACATGGAGCCTAAATGCAGTAGAGTCAGTTGACGACCCTCTCGAAGAGTTACACACCCCATGACGAGCAGAAAATGACAATTTAGACCTCCGACGACGACCCCTGTGAGTAACTTCCTCCCATCTCAAACCGTTGCTATGGACGTTTGGTGAACGTTGTTGCCTCTCCCTGGAAACGCAGCTGCATCCTTGACATCATCGCTCGCTTGTAAACATCAGCACGTGGGTGCCCCGCCCCTTCGGTCGAGTCCAACTCCGGTCCCCTCTAGTAGCAATTACATCCTGCAGAAGACCTTTGATTTCTCGTAGTTTGCCCTCCAGAGAGTTAATCCTGCCCATCTGGTCAGCGAGTGAATCATCTTCAAACATGAGTGTATATAGTTCCATATATATATATATATATATATATATATATATAATTTTTAATTATTAATTCCAGATATGGGTGAGGAAAATGAGTAAATACACATAGAAACAGAAGCATAAAGACCTTGGGGCAGGTTTTTCGGAGATATATGCACAATATATTCCGTAACCTTTTCGACAAAGCGATAGGATTTCCCTGTAAGGGGGTAAACGTATCCCCCAATTCTGCACTAATTGGCACTTTCTTCAGCTAAGTATTGCCCACTTCACACGGATATTGCTCAGTTTGAGCCGGTGGGGGAGTAATATCTATAGGAATGAACTGCCGATGCAGAATCGGCTGTATCAGGTTACTTCACAAATTACATGTAAGAATAAACTTATTCAAGAAAACGCTCTTCATTTTTTATCGTGATGCTGATTTTGAAATGATTTCTACCCTATGTGTATGATCAACCAATTTCAAAATCATTCAGGGTTTTATGCCTTATCAGGTCTAAGCTAAAGTATAGAAATAAACCTGGGTGATTTTTTACCCGGAGTCATTTTTGACCCTGCCCGCACCATCCCTTGAGGAATTTTCACCCCAGGGTCATTTTTGACCCAGTGTAATTAATGTAAGACTTCCATGTGTCACCCCCACAGTCTTGTAACGAAACTTATTTATTCAGCCAAATCCTCTTTGTTCTACCTACCTACAGAGTTATCTGCCAGTGCAGGTGCAGCAACACACTCTGCTGTTCTGGTATTGTTCCACCTTGGGGCACATATCCTTTGTCCTGTCGTACCCGGTGCTTGATAAAGGTATCTGATCTGAAATATTCAGCACATAATGTTATATGTTGGAAGGGGAAATCCTATCTAATATGAACAAATATTAATATAATTATCTACAATCAACTATAAACAGGACGGTTGATCAATTGTTTCAGTTTGGGAGGTTATGCAAAACTGCAAACTGCTCTTAAACATCGTTTGTGGTTAAGTTCAGCTACCACAGGGGATAGTGATGGTGTTGAGTGCCATTGTTTTTGGTTGGATTTGGTGTGGTTGGTTTTACTCCCACTGATACTTGTCAAAAGTTAGCAGAGTCCTTTAATTCCATTCTCTTAACAGGTTTATAAAAGCTTCTTGCCAAAAAAAGGTAGATAGGTATTTATATATAGCTAGCTTGCCAAATACAGCAGTGGTCGAATCTATAGATGAACAACGATAGCAAGTGTTCTTTTATTTGTTTGGTCCCAAAGACAGGGCAAGACAAGTTATGGCCTTTGATCACTCAGATTCACTGAGGGGGAACCCCATGACAAAAGCCAAGCATGCAGGCTGGGTCCAGCTGCCCAGCTGCTAACCTCAAGAAACCTCAGGCTTGTTGTCTTTTGCAAATCTGGTAGCCTACTGTTAATATGGAAGATTTCTCCTTCATGGACTCCCAGTGAATTCAACCCCTCTTTCATGACATCATTGTGAGCGTCCCCACTCACCGGGGGGGGGGGGCACCATTGACCAGCTCTCCTCTGCTTACATCTCACCTACATTGGAGCTTCAGTTTTAGGTATACAGCAAATTTGCTACCATCAGATACTCTGGTGGGTGAACTCCCATTGTTAGTGACCGAGTACGATGGTAGACAATGTATGGAAATAGTGGTCAGCAGAAAATGTCATGGAGAAACCGGGACTCGAACCCGAGACCCTCAAACTTCGAAGTGGAAGCTCTGCCCCTGAGCTCCTTCCCCTGGCCTGACATTCTCTACCTTCCAACTACCCTGGATTGATATGGTATACATAGGGGGAGTGACACAATCAAGTGAACAGTCCCTCTGAAGGCTCTGCGCACCCGACGGGGGAACGAACCCCTACACTAGTGTAGAGGCATATAGTTATACTGGTAGTATTTGGTGCCATCTGGCGTGGCAGGTGAGTTCAGTCGCCTGAGGCTACGGATAGGTGGCAGCACCGATCTGGACCTATGGGATATCTGGCGATATACCCTGGGGTACCTATATAAAAAACCCAGCTCACCAGCTACGTCAGAGGCTAGGTAGGCCTCCGTACATTACACATGTAGTTATATTGCTTCCCTAAGAATACTTAACAGGGTAGCTGGAAAGGGTGACCCGAATACAACCCGTTGGCATACACTCAGAATACTGTCTTTGTGTTTCTTTCGAATAACAAGACTCAAACTGCCTAACTGGTAGAACAAACCATTACATTGGTGCTGTAACCAGTTAATTCTGGTCTGTATAGCCCGGACGATAGCGTCCGAATGGCATATTCATGGGTTAGATGATTTGAAACAAACTAACCCTGATAGACAACAAATTGTCCAAGAGGATGGGAATGGTACTCTGGTACTTCAAACCCATTTGAACCTCCAGGATGATGGATATTCAACCTGGAGATAATCCGGTCCCCACTATCAAATGATAGTGAGGAGAACATTCCTGATTCTGTATGAACAGAGCAATCTATACAGAGACAGAATACCCTTATAGGGAATAATTCTCTCTCGGGGGAATTATGTAATTTGATGTTTGAAGTGGGTGGAAACACTAACCCAGAAGATCATGCTCCAATGCCAGGTAAAAAAGTATCCCCCAATTGGAGAACTACCTTATAATGTTCCTAAAACAGGTTTACCAGTTTGGGATTATAGTGCTATCGGCAGTGAAGTAACTTACGCCATACCTGAAGGCGAAGAGTTCCGACAACCAGATATCTTCTTAATGAATGACAATTATGTTACCTTAAATAAAACTTTGAATGTTTTAGTTAAGGCAAAGGATGAAGTTGCTATAGAAAAGGAGCAATTAGAAGATGATCTTATAGTGTTACAGAAAGGATTCGAACACAAGAAGAATGAGTACCTGAGAGAACTTCAGGATGAAAATACAAAGCTCCAAGAGATGAGGAACTCATTTCATCAGGAGTATGATACTCGGCAAACTTGTATCCAAGAATAGATAGATATGAATGATCAGCTTTGTCAAGAGAATGTCAATAGTGAGGCTGAAGTAGTGCATCATCATACTGAGTTAGAAAACTTGAAACAGCAATGTAACAAGCGAGCTCAGGATAATGAGGCTATCCGGTTGGGTATTAAAAACTTATAATCAACAACAAGAATGGGATAGATAAGGTATGATAAAATAAATACAAGATATGCAGGAAACTGCATTGGCCCTTGACAAGTATGTGGAAGCTGTACAAAAGTCTATTGGAAAAATAGACTCAAATGTCGTTACCCAAATGCACCAATCAGATACAGTCCGTTTGTAAATGATGGTGCTGATAGAAACGTTAGCTCTGGAGTATATTCTAAACCGGATGATAATGTTTCTGGGGGAGTGGTAGGATCTGATGGTTTGACTACAACAGTCAGTGCCATTCAAACACCTATCAGTAGCATGCCTCCACTAGCAAATCCGAGGCATGATCCACATGTGGGACGAGCACCACCAATCCCTGATCTGAGCCATAAGATAAATCCACCTCAGACCAGTGCTTCTGTACCTACACAGGATATAGACCCACTACCTGTATCTAAGGCAGCAGGACCGGTAAGAGGTTTGCTAATGCCTCCCTCTTATTATTCTCAACCCGGACACAGTACTCCAGCGGGACCAAGGTTACTTCAGCCTAACCTGGGTCCAAATACCATACAGATATCAGCACCCTATCCTGGTGCGATACCAACTAATGATGACATCTCACCCTGTGCCTTTGTCCCGGATACCGGCATCTCAGGGCACCACAGATTTGGGAGGGAATGTAGCTCAAATTACTTACGTTCCGCTATCTGTATCCGGTGGTGCAGGAGTACCTGGAGGTTCTGGTGGAACTAATTCCGGATATGGCCAGGGTACTATCCAGGAATGCAATATGTGAGATCCCAGTCTGGTGGAGGCAGATTCCCCTATTTTGGGAATGGTTACAACCAGGGACAAAACCAAAATGGTTATTACCCTAGGTATACCGGAAACCAGTCCCATAGCCAGGGACCCGCAGGTTACTCTGGAGCTTCCGCGGTTGTGCAGGAGGTGCTCCTGGAGGTGCAAGAAATGGACCTCCTGAAGGAAATCCAGGTGGATCAGGGCTGGGTGGATCTGAATCTGGAAGAGACAGTAGAAAACCTAACCGTCGGACCTTTATACCTACAGCAATGCAAGGTATCTTTGATAGGAGCCAGTGCATCCAAATTTTGGGCATTGACTGCTACCGAAAGGGTGCCGATGGCATGGAAATCATGGATTGGAGCATACGAGAAGAGGATAGGCTTCGAGGATGTGCTAATCCTGCATGGAGAATGGTGCTGATTCCCCCTCCATATGATCCGAATGATCCATGGAAGGATAGGTATCAAGCCTTTGTAGATGAAATCAACTGTAGTGGTTGGACTAAGGAGGAAGCCTTGCCCCCTAATTTGCTGGTTGAGTAAAGGCGGCAAAGTGGCTCTAAATCAATGGAGAGCTGTATATGTGTTATACGGTACGTATGACCAATTGGTTAAATGTGCCACTATTTGGTTCTATTGTGAGAGAAGACCCATGGGTAACCTTTAAAAAGAGAACCCAGAAAACGAAAGAATCTCACAAGGTCTTTTGTTTATAATTACAGGACCTATTGTCAAAAGTTCATCCGAATTGGGCCCATGACCATGATTGCTATCTGCAAGAGTTGTTTACGGAATTCTAAAGGGGATTGCGTGATGATCACAGACAGGTGGTCTGGGACTCATGGAAGGATGAAACTCCATTCAATGACCTCTTCATTGCCATCTATAGATAGTTGTGACCGAAAGAAGAGATTAGTAGGTTTAGTTCACAACCCTTTACAGGCGGTGCCTATGCAGTATGCGGAAGCGTCTGCTATGATTCCAGGATCTTTCCAGATAGCTTCTGTAGAATTACAGGATGTTAATTCTGATGATGAATGTTTCCGATGAGAATTGGGAACATATTGGTGCGGTTCAGAAAGTATTACCGTCAGAAACGGTATCGACGGATAGGTCCAAAAGACAAAAGCAAACCAGGTATAATCAAACCTGCTGTTTGCCAACCATCTGTAACCAAACCAATGAATCCTCCTACAGTGGCGGCTTCCACTGCCCCTACTTAGGTACACAGTTGACTGAAGCTTTGAGATGCCCTCAGTCTCAGAGAAGATGTTTTTGATGTCAAACCCTCGGTCATTACACTGCCGAGTGCACGACAGAGAAACCTGTGCCTAGATCACAGGGAAGTTTTTCTAGTGTAAGTACCGAGGAAAACTGAAGAGGGGTCTCTTGATGAGCAAACAAGAGGATCCCTATGACATTATTTGCCTTGACATCACCAGCCGTGATACAGATTTGCATGTAGTAACTCCGGTGAGGATTGTAAAATCCAGAAGGTTAGGGAGCCTGATATATCAAGTGCCCAGGGTGCACAGGGGAAACCCAATATCGGTAAAGAGGTAGGCGGCTATGAGTTAGCCAGGGTAGGTAGTGCCCACCTATCCCCGGGGTCATCCTTGTCTGGAATTCCTAAAAGGATGTGGATTGACTCCTGGTGTGAACAATGAAATTGTTAGGGATACACCTTCCCTATTAAATGGAAGGCGGTGGTATGTTTGTCTTATTGTTGATGGAAGGTCTGCTGAGTTTCTGGTTGATACAGGTGCTAGCCACTCCTGTATTTCCAAGGAATGCATGATACTCTCTTATCGGCAGGAAGTGCTCAGACGGCCGATGGCAGTAAAATGCAAAAGTATGGAAGAACTTGTATGAAGTTGCAAATGGATCGAATACATGGATTTTTCATGAGTGCTACCATTGCAGTTATATCAGATGAAGGGATATTCGGGTTAGATTTTGCATCATTATATGGAGTAATGTTTGAACCACAGTCTGGGGTACTGAGTGTGAAATACCCGTATCCTGTGAAAGTAAGGTGTGTATTAAGACAGGTTAGCAGTATAGCCTCTGTGGCTCATACGGTATGGATTCCTGCAGGAGCAGCCTGTGATGTGCTTCTAAGAAGTGATCCGGCTATGAGGAATCGGACAGCCATGATAGAACCCGATATAGTTGCCCTGTCTAGTATCGGATTGACTTCCATAGATACAATGGTAGCTCAGAAACGGTTATGGATAGCAACTTTAAGTTACCGGAAGTAACTGATCCGGGAGATATCTCAGACTTAAGAAAGTTATATGAGGATCCTAGTCATAAAAAAGGAACTGTTTCAATTGCTGGAGCAATACAAGTGTCAGTAGACCATTATAGGTATTGTACTTATTATATTTATTTTTCACCTTTGACTCTACCATGTAACCCAGTGTCCGAGTCTACCGACAAGCCAAGCCATACCCATAGCCCAAAGGCTGGCGGTGTCAACTGCACTTAGTGACCCCACCTCCTCCCACTGGAGGATATGCCCGTTAATCACGAGCAGCTCACTGCATGCCAGGAATTCCTAGCAGCTATGTGTAGACCAACTCCTCCTGCTGGAGGACATGCCCATTGATCATGAGCAGCTCACAGCATACCGGGAATTCCCAGCAGCTATATTTAGAACCATACTGAACTTTGTGACCCCCAGTGCTATGTTTAGGATCCACCTACACACCTGCACTGGAGTTCCCCAGTTACTATATTTAGCTCACCTGATACTATTTTTAGGATGAGCTGGGTGAGCAGCTCCTACTATAAATACCTGTAGTTGGAGCAGCTCACTCATCTTTCTACCTTCATACTTCATCCCTCACACACTCACGTGAGACAAGAGCCCTCAGCTCAAGGGCTAGGCTTGGACACTGTTGGGCACCTTATACTGTATCACCATCTATACCTTGTGGACTTCTAATGAATACTCTCCATTAAATATGGGAAATGGAGAGGAAACATCTATTACACGAAGAAAATATGCCTATAGTGTCTGGGTGGTGTTATGTATGTCTGTTTCAAGAGTGGTAAGAAGGTTATTATGGGTGAGTTTGTTAGGAAAAATAGAGTGGAGTGTAGGGCTGGGGTGGGGGTGGGGGGGTGTCTATACTCTGGATATAGACATTGTGGGATAATTTTGGAGGAAAAAGGATCCCTATTTGTTGTAGTGTTGGGTGTTATGGGAATATTCTTTATATCCATGATGTGATTGGGTGTTTTACCATATTGTCAGTAGACCGTTATAGGTATTGTACTTATCATATTTATTTTTCACCTTTGACTCTACCATGTAACCCAGTGTCCGAGTCTACCCACAAGCCAAGCCATACCCATAGACCAAAGGCTGGCGGCGTCAACTGCACTCAGTGACCCCGCCTCCTCCCACTGGAGGATATGCCATCAATCACAAGCAGCTCGCTGCATGCTGGAAATTCCTAGCAGACAATGTTTAGACCAACTCCTCCTGCTGGAGGACATGCCCATTGATCATGAGCAGCTCACAGCATACCGGGAATTCCCAGCAGCTATATTTAGAACCATACTGAACTCTGTGAACCCCAGCGCTATGTTTAGGATCCTCCCTACACACCTGCACTGGAGTTCCCCAGTTACTATATTTAGCTCACCTGATACTATTTTTAGGATGAGCTGGGTGAGCGGCTCCTACTATAAATACCTGTAGAGGGAGCAGCTCACTCATCTTTCCACCTTCATACTTCATACCTCACACACTCACGTGAGACCAAGGCCCTTGGCTCAAGGGCTAGGCTTGGACACTGTTGGGCACCCTTATACTGTATCACCATCTATACCTCGTGGACTTCTATGAATAAAGTGGATATCAAACTGGATCCCTGATTCGTCTGTATTCATCCTCATTCATCATTTACGGACTCGTTGACACAAGAATGCATTTGCTAAACCTGGTGAACCTTTAGGGCGAACCACGAAGGTAGTATAAATACAGGAGATTCGGAACCTTTTAAGATTCCTTATCGACAGTTACCTCTAGCAAAGAAAAAAGTCATTGAAGAAGAAATCAATAAGATGCTTAAACAGGATGTGATAATTCCGTCTAGTAGTCCCTGGAGTAGTCCTGTGTGTACGGTAACAAAGAAAGACGGTACCATTAGGTTCTGTATCGACTACAGAAAGTTAAATGGATAAGGGCGAACCACGAATGTAGTATAAATACAGGAGATTCGGAACCTTTCAAGATTCCTTATCGACAGTTACCTCTAGCAAAGAAAAAAGTCGTTGCAGAAGAAATCAATAAAATGCTTAAACAGGATGTGATAATTCCATCTAGTAGTCCCTGGAGTAGTCCTGTGTGTACAGTAACAAAGAAAGACAGTACCATTAGGTTCTGTATCGACTACAGAAAGTTAAATGGAGTAAAGAAAAAGAATTCATATCCATTACCTCAAATTGATGAAACCATTTATTCATTAGGTGGTGATAGTTGGTTTTGTATTCTAGATTTACAATCTGGATACTGGCAAGTAGGAATGAATCCTACAGATATGGAGAAAACTACGTTTTCAAGCCATATCGGAGAAAACTGCATTTTCAAGCCATATCGGATTGTTTCAATACAATGTGATGCCTCTCAGCCTGTGCAATGCGCCAGCCACTTTCGAAGCAATGATGGAAACTCTTTTGAGTGACTTATTGTAGGAAAGATTCCTCGTATACCTTGATAATGTGATAGTATTTGGAAAAACCTTTAAAGAATGCACTCATAATCTCCAGTTAGTTCTAGAACGGATCATTTCCAACGGTCCCAAGTTGAAACCTAAAAAATGTCATTTGTTTAAACAGTCCACTGGGGCCGTATCATTTTAAATGAAGGTGTTAAAGCTGATCCGGATAAAATCGAATTAGTTACAAATTGGAGTAGACCCACAACACCTAAAGAAATAAGGTCCTTCTTGGGATTCTGTTCCTATTACCAGGATTTCATTCCGAATTACTCTAGAGTGAGTTATCCTTTACAAAGTTTAGTTAATTGGACTCCAGGAAGTACCAAGGAAAGATTTCCTTGGGGAAACGAACAAGATTGAGCTTTTCAGAAGCTAAAGGATCTGTTCACAAATACTCCAGTATTACATTATCCAAATGTATAGGATCATTTCATACTGGCTGGGGTTTGAATACCATTGGAAACCTAGGGTTGGTCTATGGTAACCATACGACAATTCCAAGAAACTGATTCAAAAATTGCTAAGCTATTACAAAGTACCAAAGGGTATATGTCCAGCTTGACATGTTGTCTCTCGAAAACCGTGAAATGAGAAGATTTCTTGCTTAGTGGACCAATCTGGAAGTCCGAAAGGGAGTTTTGTACCATTGGAAACCATGTAAAAATGGAGAGAAACTCATGCAAGTGGTAATTCCACATGTAATGATGCGTGACATTATGTACTATTGTCATGGTTATAGGACCAGTGGTCATTTTGGAAAGAAACAATCTTTAGCTTGTTTATCTAAAAAATACTACTGGCCTGGAATGTCCCAGGATCTATTAAGGTGGATCGCTATGTGTCCGGATTGTTGTAAAAACAAACCAGGACCTGGAATGGGCAAACTACCACTCTCAGAAGAGTTATTCGGGGTTAGATTTGCCCGAGTTGGAGTAGATATTATTAGCGGATTAAATAAAATGAGAACATCTGGAGATGTTGGTATGTGACTATTATACAAAGTGTACTAAAGTCTTCCCACTACCGGATCATAAAGCTGTGACATGCGCTGAAGCCTTTGTTAAAGGCTGGATGTTGACTTTTGGTGTGCCCTTGATGCTGCATAGTGATCAAGGCCGAGAATTCAAATTGAACTTATGGCAAGGAATGTGTGAATATCTTGCCATTTGTAAAACTAGAACCAATCCTTATCGTGCACAAAGTGAGGGTCTGATAGAGAGATTCAATAGAACTCTGATCCATGTCCTATAGTCACTTGTGAATGAAAATATGGATGACTGGGATAAGCAATGTCATTTTGTGGCTCATGCTTATAACAGTACTGTACATTCGAGTACTAACTGTTCTCCTAACCTGTTGGTATTCGGAGATTTGATAATGCCTGCGGACCTAGTGTTTGGGGTTGTAGGAATGGACCCTGAACTACCTTGTCATGTATTCTTTGTTGAATGCTTAAGGGACAGGTTCAAGAAAGCATACAAATCTGTACAAATTGACTTAGAAAAAAAAGTGCTCGTTGGCAGAAAGTGGGCTATGATGTGGATTTGAAAATAAGAAAGTTCAAATCGGAGATATGGTGCTGAGGTTGCATGAGCCCCTCAGGAATATCAAATTAGCATCCAATTGGGATGGTCCATTCACTATAACCCCTGGAGGTTATTAGCGTACAGTTATCGTTAAATCTGACATTGGTCGATTCTATAAGTCCAATGATCTGGGAAAGAGACCTCCACAGAAATGTACGGTGAAGGATTCAATAAGGTTCTTAATCTGAATCAAATATATGACCAGGAGAATGACCTGAAACCCAAAAGAGGGCGGGGAAGACCTAAGAAAGTGTCAACTAGGAATCCACCAATGTTAATACAGACTAAGCATGGTGGTGTTAAAAAAGTCTCGGCAGGTGTAGATAAAAAGAAGAGGAAGGGAATCCTGAAGGCTACAGGATCCCTAGAGAAGGCTCTTCAGATTGTCAGGTCCGGAAAGGAACTATTCAAAGAGGGGGTAGCCGTCCGCTGTAGTCCTCAACTGGCCCTGAGGACTGCAGTGACCTAACCTGTAAACACAATGAGTGTGATGTCCTGTACCCTAGTTATATGTTTTGTGTGTATTTGAAAACATAACTGACCTGAAAGGTATTTTTGTAGTAACTGTACGATGTACCAGCGAGTAGTGGACGAATAATCTGGTGGTTTAGCTTAGGCAGCAACAGCACGAGCGATAATTACCCATAACAATCAGTTTGTTTACGTTTTCTTGCCCTGCACGTGGTCCGCCGCATGACGTCATCACGTCCAGTCTCAGTTGACCTTTTGTGACCTCGCTTTTGGGAGGGATAATGATGCCACGGGTCTTGGCGTATCGTCATCTTGTTTTTAGTAGTCAATCGAGGCGAACATAGTTTTTCGTCCACTCTCTGATTTACTACTAAAGATGTTCTCAACTCTAGAGCCAAGTCCCTTGGAAGGCGACTCCATTCTTTAATACCTCCCAAACTCGATTCCCTCCAGCCATGGCTAAGGAATCCGTAGCTCCGGCAAAGCTATCCGGTGATCACCCGGAAAGCCTGAGCTCCCCACCCGCGAGGAGTTGTCTCCTGTTACAAAGAGGAGGATAAACTGATGGAGGTTGAGAAAACCGTTCCAGATCAGTCATTCGAAAACCATCTGGCTTCATTCAGTTTGGATGAACCAGTACCAGCTGTTTCCCCACTACACTCAAACAAGGGAACAGCCAAGACGCCAGCTGTAGAGAAGACAGTACAACAACCAGATAGTGACCATTTGACTACTACAGCATCTGCAAACACTGCGCAAGTTGATGGACAGACTGACGAAAGTGGTGCAAAAGAGGACATTATGGAAGTGGTACAGTCTAATGACCCAGCCCTCTACAATGGGGGGTACCTATATGTTTACCCCGAACTGCAGGGACCAATTACCAGTGGCGGAGATCCCATTATAATGGATCCCATGATCCGTAATGCTCTCGAGGATGTGATGCACGAGCGCCAACTCGAGAGGACTCCACTGGAGTGGTTAAAGGATTGGACTTGGTTCCAACACAGACTGATGGTTGATCCAGAAGTCTGCAGTGTTACAACAAACACAGCCATTAACATGGGTGTCTATCAGAAGCCTGATAAGTCAACATGCAACATGACTCGGGAGGATGTAGACTGGGTTCGATGCCTGACAGACAAGGTCAGGCAAGTCTATCCGCATCCCAGGACCATTCAGTATGACTACCATACCCTAAGGGAGTTTCGTACTGCCGCTTCAGAGTTTGAAAAGTGGGATGACGGTTACTACATAGTATAGGCCGAAAATCACACAAATCAGGAATTTGTCTACAATTAGTGTGGATCGAGATGCTGCTATTCATATGATAGTCCAGAAACGTGTTGCTGCTGAGGATGAGACACAGCAACAGCTTGATCAGATGGAGACTGATAGAAAGCTGAGGGAAACTGAAACGAAAGCTCCTCACAAGAAGAAGCATCTCGTGGATTCTGTTAAAGCAGAACAACAGGCTAGTGCCCTTAAACTAGTGATGCTACAGATGAATCTATGCTAATAGATTCATCCGATGAAGAATCTCTAGCGGAATCTTCCTTTGATGATGATGAGGTCGCAGTCCCATCTTATCAAACGGAAAGCGATCGTTGGGCGAATGCCAAATCGGGTTTTAAGTCCTGGGTGCCCACATGCTTCCAGGACTGTGCCTATGGTATCAGAAAAAAGGACGGCTCTACTTTATATACCTGTCCTGGACCTATCAATAAGAATGGTGAATCCAATGATGAGGATTGGATGCTTCTAACTGATGAAGATGTGAATCCAAGCAAAGCCTATAGGAAATTTTGGCTTATGTTGAACGCTCCTGGTGATTGTTATGCACACACCCAGAAGCGTGTGATGACTCTATCCGGACCTGGAGTGCCCGGAAGAAGGGGATGGAGCTGCATCGGGAACTAATGTGTGAGCTCGATAAGATTGACAAGAAAGCATGGACCAAGATCAAGTCTGGTGATCAGGTCCTGTGCGAGGTGCAAAAATCCAAGGATTCGAAGCTTAAGGCTAAGATCGTCCTCACCCCCGGGAGAGGAAAATTGGATATGCATGAGTGCTTGTGGACGCTTTGCGAGGATACTGGGAAGGAAGGCAAGCGTGCCAGAAATAGGAGCTGGAGGACCCAGAACCGTGGGGAACCCGGTGCTGGTCCGGAACAACAAGTTCATGACAGGTAGGATTGTTCCCGATCCCCTCTGGCAAGTTACCCGTATGATCAGTCTCAGGATTCTCCTGTTTTCAAGAAACCTGGGCATGCCAGATCCTATTCCTCAGGAATACATGCTCCAGGCAAACTCGACAAGAAGTCATACCCGGCTATGTCTCAGCTACCTGGACCTGAGAGCCAAACCATTGTTGTTGGCAGAGGATCTGTCAGTCAGTTAGCTACCCCCGAACAGATACAGGAGTATCCGAATCTGGAGCTAAAGTATAACCTGCCACCACCACCCGGATACTGTGTCCAGATTCTGGGAGCACTACTGGTAACAGGTGGTCAAACACCCGGTGCTGTTAAAGAAACTGTAGCAGCTCCTGTCGTGCAGACACCTCCTACAGGCGCTGAACCACCTGCTGCCGCTCCTCCAGTAAAACCAGCCAATGCCATTTCCATTAAAACCGGTTAGGCAGAGATCTGGTTTGATAAATCTCACCAGGGAGAAGCGGATGTCCAGAAGGCCATCTGCACTCACTGTGAGAAGTGTGTAAAACAGAGAGCCACCGAATTCCACCAGGGTCTTCTGAATAACACTGTGTTTTGCTTCCGGAAAGTGAGCGGTACCGAAAAGGAACGCTTAGAAACTAAAATCTGTGGTGATGTCAAATCACTGGAGGAAGAAGCCGTAGCTGCTAAGGATCAAGCAGCTATGGACATACACGTATTGGAGAAACGTGTTAAGGAAGTGCAGCGGAACACCAAGTTGAACACTAAGTTCATAAAGGTGTTTGGAGTAGATCTAGATGAGTGGGATGGCATTTGGAATATATTAAACAAGTAATTAATGGATATGTCATGAGGAATGACTGATATCAAACAATTGCATCTTATTGTTTGATATCAGGCACAAGTCATGACATATCCATTAACTACTTATTTTATTACACGATTAATCAATAAGAATATCAATAAATTCAATTTGGAAAAGAAAATGGGACTCGAAGCCTGCCATAGTGTGTGTACACACAAGGTTTGACAGCTTGCACTGCGAAAAAGATGAACCACACCTGGACGCAAACGCCTGTACCTAGGGTCAGGAGTGGGACTTGCTATCCATTATACCATAGCCGCAAGCTACTATTACTAAAGGAACTTTAGCACTATGTAGAGGATTAGGGTAGCTGCCCTTTCAACATCCATGTCTATTTTATCAAGAGACTAGCACTGCCACTCTGTGGTTAGCTGACCACTTACGGATTATACTACATGACTACTCTACATCAGGACAGCATCTGAAGAACATACAGACTTTATGAATTTATGTTAAATATATTCAAATGAGTGTGTTAAATGACTTGGTCATATCACTGTGAACTACTATGTGTTTGACATTAACCATATTGTATTTGTAAAAGGTTTATTGTAAACCAAACCTAACTGTAATTTGGTTACCCAGGTAACAAAATGAGGTTATTTCAACGTTGAATTAACGTCATTTCCCAGTAGAAAAAACATTGAAAGATGGTTCAGCTTAAGTCCATTTCGTGGACTCAAACCAACATTAAATAAATGTTGAAAAAATGTTGATTTAATTCTCATGGAAATATACATTAAAATGACTTTGGATTAACTCTAAATCAAACTAATATTGATCCTTATTACAAGACTTCTGTGATTTTGGGTGCTTTTTCTGGATATTCCCATGCACATACCTTTTGATATTGCAAACCATGATGCATGCATCATGACTTTTGTAAGGCGTGCAGTTATCCATGTAAGGAGGCATGTTATCCATGGATAACATGGCTCCTTACATAGATAACATGCCTCCTTACATGTCCTTACATGACATATGTTACAAAATTTTCATTGCCAGGGTAGGGGTCGGACCTGCAGTCTCCTGATCCCAAATCCATCTCCCTATGCATTGCGCCACAGGGACTGACAAGAAGTGGCTGGCTAGAACCAGGTCTTGATATGATACACAGCCCGGGGAGGGCTCTCACATATAACTACTATACATTAAAAGTGTGAAAATCCCCGGCAGTCAGGGTTGTGACCCCCCTTAGCTTTGTCGCTGCTGCTGCCATAACCGCGACGACTGCGGGATGCGTTCAAACGAAACCAAGCCAAGCCAGGCGCCGAGGTGTGTGTACCCCCTTGGTCTAGTGGTTAGTGCATTGGGAAGGAAGGCAAGCGTGCCAGAAATAGGAGCTGGAGGACCCAGAACCGTGGGGAACCCGGTGCTGGTCCGGAACAACAAGTTCATGACAGGTAGGATTGTTCCCGATCCCCTCTGGCAAGTTACCCGTATGATCAGTCTCAGGATTCTCCTGTTTTCAAGAAACCTGGGCATGCCAGATCCTATTCCTCAGGAATACATGCTCCAGGCAAACTCGACAAGAAGTCATACCCGGCTATGTCTCAGCTACCTGGACCTGAGAGCCAAACCATTGTTGTTGGCAGAGGATCTCTCAGTCAGTTAGCTACCCCCGAACAGATACAGGAGTATCCGAATCTGGAGCTAAAGTATTACCTGCCACCACCACCCGGATACTGTGTCCAGATTCTGGGAGCACTACTGGTAACAGGTGGTCAAACACCCGGTGCCATTAAAGAAACTGTAGCAGCTCCTGTCATGCAGACACCTCCTACAGGCGCTGAACCACCTGCTGCCGCTCCTCCAGTAAAACCAGCCAATGCCATTTCCATTAAAACCGGTTAGGCAGAGATCTGGTTTGATAAATCTCACCAGGGAGAAGCGGATGTCCAGAAGGCCATCTGCACTCACTGTGAGAAGTGTGTAAAACAGAGAGCCACCGAATTCCACCAGGGTCTTCTGAATAACACTGTGTTTTGCTTCCGGAAAGTGAGCGGTACCGAAAAGGAACGCTTAGAAACTAAAATCTGTGGTGATGTCAAATCACTGGAGGAAGAAGCCGTAGCTGCTAAGGATCAAGCAGCTATGGACATACACGTATTGGAGAAACGTGTTAAGGAAGTGCAGCGGAACACCAAGTTGAACACTAAGTTCATAAAGGTGTTTGGAGTAGATCTAGATGAGTGGGATGGCATTTGGAATATATTAAACAAGTAATTAATGGATATGTCATGACGCATGACTGATATCAAACAATTGCATCTTATTGTTTGATATCAGGCACAAGTCATGACATATCCATTAACTACTTATTTTATTACACGATTAATCAATAAGAATATCAATAAATTCAATTTGGAAAAGAAAATGGGACTCGAAGCCTGCCATAGTGTGTGTACACACAAGGTTTGACAGCTTGCACTGCGAAAAAGATGAACCACACCTGGACGCAAACGCCTGTACCTAGGGTCAGGAGTGGGACTTGCTATCCATTATACCATAGCCGCAGGCTACTATTACTAAAGGAACTTTAGCACTATGTAGAGGATTAGGGTAGCTGCCCTTTCAACATCCATGTCTATTTTATCAAGAGACTAGCACTGCCACTCTGTGGTTAGCTGACCACTTACGGATTATACTACATGACTACTCTACATCAGGACAGCATCTGAAGAACATACAGACTTTATGAATTTATGTTAAATATATTCATATGAGTGTGTTAAATGACTTGGTCATATCACTGTGAACTACTATGTGTTTGACATTAACCATATTGTATTTGTAAAAGGTTTATTGTAAACCAAACCTAACTGTAATTTGGTTACCCAGGTAACAAAATGAGGTTATTTCAACGTTGAATTAACGTCATTTCCCAGTAGAAAAAACATTGAAAGATGGTTCAGCTTAAGTCCATTTCGTGGACTCAAACCAACATTAAATAAATGTTGAAAAAATGTTGATTTAATTCTCATGGAAATATACATTAAAATGACTTTGGATTAACTCTAAATCAAACTAATATTGATCCTTATTACAAGACTTCTGTGATTTTGGGTGCTTTTTCTGGATATTCCCATGCACATACCTTTTGATATTGCAAACCATGATGCATGCATCATGACTTTTGTAAGGCGTGCAGTTATCCATGTAAGGAGGCATGTTATCCATGGATAACATGCCTCCTTACATAGATAACATGCCTCCTTACATGTCCTTACATGACATATGTTACAAAATTTTCATTGCCAGGGTAGGGGTCGGACCTGCAGTCTCCTGATCCCAAATCCATCTCCCTATGCATTGCGCCACAGGGACTGACAAGAAGTGGCTGGCTAGAACCAGGTCTTGATATGATACACAGCCCGGGGAGGGCTCTCACATATAACTACTATACATTAAAAGTGTGAAAATCCCCGGCAGTCAGGGTTGTGACCCCCCTTAGCTTTGTCGCTGCTGCTGCCATAACCGCAACGACTGCGGGACGCGTTCAAACGAAACCAAGCCAAGCCAGGCGTCGAGGTGTGTGTACCCCCTTGGTCTAGTGGTTAGTGCATTGCGCTCAGCTTGTAGAGGTAGGTGGGACGAGTCCCGGTCCAGGCAAATTTTTTTTTTTCGTGTTCAGACAAAACCTACGTCTGCCGGGCGCCGAGGTGTAGTGTGTGTGCACACACTATGGCAGGCTTCAAGTCTTGGGGAAGGGAAACAATTTTAGTTTTTAACTTGAATTTATTGATATTCTATTATCTATTGATATCATGTAATAGATAAGTAGTCAATGGATAATTCATGATGCATGTGTGTTAGCAAAGCTCCTTTGCTAACACACATGCATCATGAATTATCCATTGATTACTTGTTCACTACCATGCCTGTGTATTAGCATAGGATATTTACTTTATTTTTAGGTTTTCTGATATATTTCCTCGAATAGGATTCATTTCCCCCCATCTCTTGAGGCTGCAATACTACATGAGTCACATTTTGCAATGGAACTATGTACCTCATGTGATAGAGGAGCAGCGCATTGATTGATAAGAGAAGACACAACAGGAATGCCTTATACAATTTCAAAATGTTTCAATAAAGGTGTGTACCATACCATGGACCCTAATGTTGGGAACATTTTCATTCATTTTTGGATATTTCTCCACTAAGATATATCTACACATTGGATCTTGATAATTAGGTTGACACAACTAGGATATTAATATCATCATGATTCACATTAGACAGATACCTGTATGCATCATCTAGCCCAGTCATATAATAACATTTCATGCCAACTAGTGAGTTATTCTGAAACCACATAATAATGTTCAATCAATGTTTTTTAAACCAGTTAAATCAACGTTTTTTTGAGTCCGAATGTGTTGAAATAATAGATCTGTAAAACCTATATGGTTGATACACCAGGATGTTGTATTTTCATAATACAATATATAAGCAAATGTCCACGACCATGGGATATTTATGTCATAGCCTAGGGGGTAATTTCACTTTTAAATAAAGAAAAACAGCTCAGATCTGTTCAAAATCAAAGATGGCGGACACCCATTGAATACGGCCACATTGTATTCTATCCCCCATTGAATACTGAATGTCCAGTACTATTCAATAGTAATGCACGTATCTTCCATGGCATAAATAGGTATATAATAATATTACCTGGTGCTACTAAGTAGTTCATTTGTAAATACAGTGGTATAGACATGTGTATATTTTCTAAAAAAAAAATAACAAAAAAACTTGCTTTGTCTATACTTATGTATAGACAATTCTTTTTTTCTGAGTGTATTGTAATAATACGATATTATATTATGTGACAGTTCTTATAAGTACTAAGGGTTATAAAGTAACAATATATAGTAGTGTTACGTTTAGAGTCTTTATCAAGACTTATAAGGTCATATGATACTATTTGTAAACAACATCTTATGTCAGTCCTTTTCAGGACTTGGTATAATCAGATATGTTACATATATCTGATTGATTAATTCGTATGTCATAGTGACCTGCAATTCGTAACATTTTCACTACTATCGAATGTATGTTCACTTCAGTAATATGATACTTTATTTTGGTACGGTTGTATAACTAAAATTGTTCCTCTATTATTCGGATAGACATAATGTATATGTTATCACTATAAAGTATCTAATAGTTATAACTCCTACCTATTGTCTGGGGGAGTAGTGTCGAGTCATATAGTCTGGCGTGGCGGGTGAGTTCTGTCGCCTGGTGTTCTTTAGGCTTCAGATAGGTGGCAGCACAGATTCGGACCTATGGGTCATCTGGGGACATACCCTGGGGTACCTATATAAATTCCCAAGATCACCTGCTACGTCAGAGGTCAGGTAGGCCTCCGTACATTACACATGTAGTTATATTGCTTCCCTAAGAATACTAAACAGGGAAGCCGGAAAGTGTGACCCTAATACAACCCGTTGGCATACACTCAGAATATTGTCTTTGTGTCTCTTTCGAATAACAAGACTCAAACCCCCAAACTGGTAGAACAAACCATTACAATAGTTATAGTTTGCAACACACACCAACCTACCTTAGCATCCTCTAGGTATTGTTCATCAGCAGCAGTAAGCACTTTACATGGCCTTTTTTGTTGGAGTGACAGACTGAGACTTTGACAGGGAGGGTGGAAGTCACTGTGTAGCAGTATCTTCCTACAGGCGTCATGGTGACTCGCTGATACATTGTACAAGGTGATATCCATACAAAGGACCAGTAAGATTGTGATAACCTTTGTTTCCCCTGCCATGTCATCATATAAACTGCACTCCGTGCAACTATGTCGAAATGCAGGAAGTTTTCACGTGTATACATCATCAAATATTGATGTTCATACTTCCTTTCCCCATACAAATATGTTGTTCCTAAAGTTATACATGCATGAGTTCTAACCAATTATTCATTGTGGTATTGACTTTCTGCTATGAGCCCATCCATGTCTAAAAACTCTTCAAACGATAATGAATTATCCATTGATTACTTGTTCACTACCATGCCTGTGTATTAGCATAGGATATTTACTTTATTTTTAGGTTTTCTGATATATTTCCTCGAATAGGATTCATTTCCCCCATCTCTTGAGGCTGCAATACTACATGAGTCACATTTTGCAATGGAACTATGTACCTCATGTGATAGAGGAGCAGCGCATTGATTGATAAGAGAAGACACAACAGGAATGCCTTATACAAATTCAAAATGTTTCAATAAAGGTGTGTACCATACCATGGACCCTAATGTAGGGAACATTTACATTCATTTTTGGATATTTCTTCACTAAGATATATCTACACATTGGATCTTGATAATTAGGTTGACACAACTAGGATATTAATATCATCATGATTTACATTAGACAGATACCTGTATGCATCGTCTAGCCCAGTCATATAATAACATTTCATGCCAACTAGTGAGTTATTCTGAAACCACATAATAATGTTCAATCAATGTTTTTTAAACCAGTTAAATCAACATTTTTTTGAGTCCAGATTCTCAATGTTGATCAACATTCATCAAAGGTTATCTGGGAAAACGTTATCTGCTAAACATTGTTTGAATGTTAAACCAACATCTATGAAAAAATGTTTTCTCAAGAACCCCAAAACAATGTTTTTCAACAAATGTTAGTCCAACTAACCATCAGTGAATGTTAATCAACGTTCACTTAACATTTCTTGTTACCTGTGTATCCTAGTTCAAGGTTTAATGTTATACGGGTTCAGGTCAGTAATTATTATATATTGTTATAAAACACCGAATGTGTTGAAATAATAGATCTGTAAAACCTATATGGTTAATACACCAGGATGTTGTATTCTCATAATACAATATATAAGCAAATGTCCACGACCATGGGATATTTATGTCATAGCCTAGGGGGTAATTTCACTTTTAAATAAAGAAAAACAGCTCAGATCTGTTCAAAATCAAAGATGGCGGACACCCATTGAATACGGCCACTTTGTATTCTATCCCCCATTGAATACGGAATGTCCAGTACTATTCAATAGTAATGCACGTATCTTCCATGGCATAAATAGGTATATAATAATATTACCTGGTGCTACTAAGTAGTTCATTTGTAAATACAGTGGTATAGACATGTGTATATTTTCTAAAAAAAAAATAACAAAAAAACTTGCTTTGTCTATACTTATGTATAGACAATACTTTTTTTTCTGAGTGTATTGTAATAATACGATATTATATTATGTGACAGTTCTTATAAGTACTAAGGGTTATAAAGTAACAATATATAGTAGTGTTACGTTTAGAGTCTTTATCAAGACTTATAAGGTCATATGATACTATTTGTAAACAACATCTTATGTCAGTCCTTTTCAGGACTTGGTATAATCAGATATGTTACATATATCTGATTGATTAATTCGTATGTCATAGTGACCTACAATTCGTAACATTTTCACTACTATTGAATGTATGTTCACTTCAGTAATATGATACTTTATTTTGGTATGGTTGTATAACTAAAATTGTTCCTCTATTATTCTGATAGACATAATGTATATGTTATCATTATAAAGTATCTAATAGTTATAACTCCTACCTATTGTCTGGGGGAGTAGTGTCGAGTCATATAGTCTGGCGTGGCGGGTGAGTTCTGTCGCCTGGTGTTCTTTAGGCTTCAGATAGGTGGCAGCACAGATTCGGACCTATGGGTCATCTGGGGACATACCCTGGGGTACCTATATAAATTCCCAAGATCACCTGCTACGTCAGAGGTCAGGTAGGCCTCCATACATTACACATGTAGTTATATTGCTTCCCTAAGAATACTAAACAGGGAAGCCGGAAAGTGTGACCCTAATACAACCCGTTGGCATACACTCAGAATATTGTCTTTGTGTCTCTTTCGAATAACAAGACTCAAACCCCCAAACTGGTAGAACAAACCATTACAATAGTTATAGTTTGCAACACACACCAACCTACCTTAGCATCCTCTAGGTATTGTTCATCAGCAGCAGTAAGCACTTTACATGGCCTTTTTTGTTGGAGTGACAGACTGAGACTTTGACAGGGAGGGTGGAAGTCACTGTGTAGCAGTATCTTCCTACAGGCGTCATGGTGACTCGCTGATACATTGTACAAGGTGATATCCATACAAAGGACCAGTAAGATTGTGATAACCTTTGTTTCCCCTGCCATGTCATCATATAAACTGCACTCCGTGCAACTATGTCGAAATGCAGGAAGTTTTCACGCGTATACATCATCAAATATTGATGTTCATACTTCCTTTCCCCATACAAATATGTTGTTCCTAAAGTTATACATGCATGAGTTCTAACCAATTATTCATTGTGGTATTGACTTTCTGCTATGAGCCCATCCATGTCTAAAAACTCTTCAAACGATAATGATTTATCCATTGATTACTTGTTCACTACCATGCCTGTGTATTAGCATAGGATATTTACTTTATTTTTAGGTTTTCTGATATATTTCCTCGAATAGGATTCATTTCCCCCATCTCTTGAGGCTGCAATACTACATGAGTCACATTTTGCAATGGAACTATGTACCTCATGTGATAGAGGAGCAGCGCATTGATTGATAAGAGAAGACACAACAGGAATGCCTTATACAAATTCAAAATGTTTCAATAAAGGTGTGTACCATACCATGGACCCTAATGTAGGGAACATTTACATTCATTTTTGGATATTTCTTCACTAAGATATATCTACACATTGGATCTTGATAATTAGGTTGACACAACTAGGATATTAATATCATCATGATTTACATTAGACAGATACCTGTATGCATCGTCTAGCCCAGTCATATAATAACATTTCATGCCAACTAGTGAGTTATTCTGAAACCACATAATAATGTTCAATCAATGTTTTTTAAACCAGTTAAATCAACATTTTTTTGAGTCCAGATTCTCAATGTTGATCAACATTCATCAAAGGTTATCTGGGAAAACGTTATCTGCTAAACATTGTTTGAATGTTAAACCAACATCTATGAAAAAATGTTTTCTCAAGAACCCCAAAACAATGTTGAAACAATGTTTTTCAACAAATGTTAGTCCAACTAACCATCAGTGAACGTTAATCAACGTTCACTTAACATTTCTTGTTACCTGTGTATCCTAGTTCAAGGTTTAATGTTATACGGGTTCAGGTCAGTAATTATTATATATTGTTATAAAACACCAAATGTGTTGAAATAATAGATCTGTAAAACCTATATGGTTAATACACCAGGATGTTGTATTCTCATAATACAATATATAAGCAAATGTCCACGACCATGGGATATTTATGTCATAGCCTAGGGGGTAATTTCGCTTTTAAATAAAGAAAAACAGCTCAGATCTGTTCAAAATCCAAGATGGCGGCCACCCATTGAATACGGCCACATTGTATTCCATCCCCCATTGAATACGGAATGTCCAGTACTATTCAATAGTAATGCACGTATCTGCCATGGCATAAATAGGTATATAATAATATTACCTGGTGCTACTAAGTAGTTCATTTGTAAATACAGTGGTATAGACATGTGTATATTTTCTAAAAAAAATAACAAAAAAACTTGCTTTGTCTATACTTATTTATAGACAATTCTTTTTTTCCGAGTGTATTGTAATAATACGATATTAAATTATGTGACAGTTCTTATAAGTACTAAGGGTTATAAAGTATCAATATATAGTAGTGTTATGTTTAGAGTTTTTATCAAGACTTATAAGGTCATATGATGCTATTTGTAAACAACATCTTATGTTAGTCCTTTTCAGGACTTGGTATAATCAGATATGTTACATATATCTGATTGATTAATTCGTATGTCACAGTGACCTACAATTCGTAACATTTTCACTACTATTGAATGTATGTTCACTTCAGTAATATGATACTTTATTTTGGTATGGTTGTATAACTAAAATTGTTCCTCTATTATTCTGATAGACATAATGTATATGTTATCATTATAAAGTATCTAATAGTTATTGTCTGGGGGAGTAGTGTCGCGTCATATAGTCTGGCATGGTGGGTGAGTTCTGTTGCATGGTGTTCTATAGGCTTCGGATAGGTGGCAGCACAGATCCGGACCTATGGGTCATCTGGGGACATACCCTGGGGTACCTATATAAATTCCCAAGATCACCTGCTACGTCAGAGGTCAGGTAGGCCTCCATACATTACACATGTAGTTATATTGCTTCCCTAAGAATACACTCAGAATATTGTCTTTGTGTCTCTTTCGAATAACAAGACTCAAACCCCCAAACTGGTAGAACAAACCATTACAATAGTTATAGTTTGCAACACACACCAACCTACCTTAGCATCCTTTAGGTATTGTTCATCAGCAGCAGTAAGCACTTTACATGGCCTTTTTTGTTGGAGTGACAGACTGAGACTTTGACAGGGAGTGTGGAAGTCACTGTGTAGCAGTATCTTCCTACAGGCGTCATGGTGACTCGCTGATACATTGTACAAGGTGATATCCATACAAAGGACTAGTAAGATTGTGATAACCTTTGTGTCCCCTGCCATGTCATCATATAAACTGCACTCCGTGCAACTATGTCGAAATGCAGGAAGTTTTCATACGTATACATCATCAAATATTGATGTTCATACTTCCTTTCCCCATACAAATATGTTGTTCCTAAAGTTATACATGCATGAGTTCTAACCAATTATTCATTGTGGTATTGACTTTCTGCTATGAGCCCATCCATGTCTAATAACTCTTCAAACGATACACAGGTTTTTCTTTTTAGTAAATATTTGGATCCTAACTGAAATGTTGTCATGCCTGCAGCTGAGTAAACCTTCCAAATATACACATCCCACTTACCCCTTTAAGGACGGCATGATCCATCCATTGAAACGCTCGTATTTGATAACCTAATGCTCTGGATGAGATACTTGTCGTGAAACGTAGACGAATGAAGATGACCAAGGATGCTGTACAGTGAATCACATTATAGGAAGTTCATGATCTTTCTCCAATAATATGCTGTACAGCCATTGACCTTAACAAATATATATCATGGTCCATTGTACAACAAACTCCACACTCGCAGTAATGACCATTACTATATTTCTGATGACATATTGCAGGTGAACATTACAAATTATAAATGAGAGAAAGGTGTTAAAATCTTCACTCTAAGCTACTGGTGACCATATTGGATTTGTCAAAGTGCCTCAAATCAATAAAGCTGCCATCATGGTTTCTTTTTGGTGCAAACTCTTTTTTCATGGGAAGTATATTTCAGAGGAATTTAGATGATTGAAGGACTGAAATGTGCCATGTAGCAATTAAAAGTAATTAAATTGACATAATAGCCAAGTATATTCTATCTCTTTTATTCGGAGGATGTGGTTCAAGGGTTTGGAGGGCCTAAATCCAAAGGGGAATAGGGCACATTGCAGTGTTATTCTTAATGAGGAGCATCTCTTAGCGGTGTGCTGATATACCTACTACTGATTTGACTGAATAACCTACCTTCCCCCATGCTTTTGGACTGATATGAATGTTTCACACCCTCAGCCCATTCACGCAAACCAAATTGCTCAGCTTTATACTAATTGGTTTGCCTGAGTAGACCAGCACCAAAGTCACGGACGCCTTTTATGAAAATTAAAACTCCCCCTTGCCCACGTTACCCTCATCAAAATTGTCCCCCGCCACCTTTGTTTCTCATGTTATCGCATATTATACTAAATACAAACGGGTGCAATGGCCAACATTTCCATTTCTATTGAGGTTTCTTATACAAGACAGTGCTTATTCGAACTATTTTCAGTGCTTAAGTAACATTTCATTACCACTGTACCCCTGGTGCTTATTTGAGACAGGCGCTCATTCAAACACCGGCGCTTAAACACATCGGTACAGTAGTACAGTGGCCCACAAGGGTCAAGTTGAAGTTGGAGCAAAGAGTTGACTTTCACAAAAAAAAAGTTGTCAGTTCATGCAAACCAACTTGTGACAGGTATCTTTTAGCATTGCATGGTGCACTCTATGTCTTTCTATATGACCAAAGTCTATACCAGCAACTACAGGGTAGCTACCGATTCCCTCACACAATATAACTGATAGTTCCAGACCAAGTAGCTGCTGGTTCCATCATCCCGTAACTGGTGGTTCCCATGCACTGTAACTGGTGGGTCCACACCAAATATCTACTGGATCCCATACCAAGCAGTTGATGGTTCTCACACCCAGCACCTGGTGGTTCCCATACACATTGGTTGCTGGTTCCTGTGCCCAGTACCTGCTGGTTCCCACTTACATAGCTATTGCTACCCATATCCAGTTGAGCCAATTGACCTACTTTTAACCAATTTGACCTTTTTATAACCATAATTGACCTAATTTGACTTTCCTAACCCATTTTAACCTAATTGACCTTCTTTTGACCAATTTGTGCTATTTAACAATATTTGACCTAAATTGACCTATTCTAACCTATTTGACTTAATTGATTTGAACAATTTAAACTATTTTAACCATATTTGACTAAATTGTCTTATCCTTACCTTCTTTGACCTAATTTGACCTACTTTTGACCAATTTGACCTATTTTAATCCCATTTGACCTAATGTGACCTATCTTAACCTATTTTGACCTAATTTGACCCATTGTCAACGAACCGTTACAAGTCGATGTTGTAATTAACACTGAATCCAGAGAAGTTCTTTGATCCTTGTTTATTGCATGATGACAGAGTGTACATATAGGTGATTAACAATGATACACTTGCCAGCGTGCAGACTTTGCCCCTAAGCTCCTAGCTCAACCTGTCGTAGGTCCTAGATACTAGGGAGGTTGTACGTGGTACAATGTAAGTAGAAACAGATGAGCTTAGAATAGATGATTGGGAGCTGCTCACCGGGTCTTAAATACTAAGGTGAGCAGCTCACAGGGTGATGAAATGTCCTGGTAGGAACAGGTCAGATCTGGTTGGGTCTGATCAGATCTGACGTGTCGCCATACCCGGTAAAGATTCTATTTATAGATGGACCAATCAGGATGTAGGGAGGTTGTGGAATTTCCCTGCATCCTAGAAATGCGTCCACAGGTATGTCGGTATGTTGTGATACTCCCAGTGAGTCAGTGCCCAGAAATAGGATGGGTCCGGCTCTCACAACATCCTGGTATGTGTGATGTAAGAGCAGCTGACTGTGCACACTGGGGGGGGGATTGAGCTGTGAGCTTGTGAGCAGGTCCTGAGCGTATATGGCGAAGTATTTTATAAATGTGTAAAATAATGAATAATGCCCAGAATGGTCCATTGACAAATCCCCACATTCCCACTCGTCTCTGCACGAGGTTTAAGGGAGGAAAATCATTAATAATAATGGCTTTTGCCAAGTCCATTAACAATTTTGGGTATTATGCATACAAGGTACATGATACAAAGGGATTTCCAGTATGAAAATATGGTACAAGAATGAAGTAGGTGTATGTGCAGGTTCCTTTATGGAACATTTAAAACAAGAGATACCGGTAGCATGTTTGTTGGATCAAAGGAAACTTATGATACTTATTACTACAGGAATAAATGGGTACACATATTTTTGGCACGTCGTGAATACTGTTGGTACCTGAGTTGTTGTGGCTATGTATTAATACAAAGGAGTATGGAAATACATTTGTCTAAGCTGAGGTGTATGGAGTATTTACAAATATGATGTTCCGGTAGGAAAAGGGATGAAAAAAAATTTTTTTTATTTACACGGTATGTGGAGTTGGCACCGGGAAGTCGAACCAAGGTTGGGAGTTTCCCAAGATAAGTTCGGCTTCAGGCTGCCAAGGGCACATGTTTAGCCAGTATAAATTGACTGAGGTCGTATTTGGGCTGGCTTAGAGAAGAGAGACAAAGGAAAATTGAAGATTTTATGTAGGACAGGGTCAAGGTAGTATTCGATATGACTGTTGGCCCCGCTCTACATAGTTTGTGCCAAACTCAAGAATCTATGGTTAAATGTGAACTTAATTATGCTACCGACTAAAGCTCATAAATACAATACATAGTTGAGCTTGAAAAGGGTGTACAAATGGGGATGATCTTGTAGCACCTAAGGTGACATTATAAAAGGTCTGTTATAAAAATCACCTATAAGATCATAGGAGTTTGCCGATCTATTGAAGGCATAAAAGGGTTGACCTTGTTTACAAAAATAAAAAGTCAGTCTTTTGTCCAAAATAATCATCTTGGGTAGTTGTTGGTGGGGTCAATGGGAGATTGGGTCTCCATGATATATCATAAATTTTAGGATTCATGGTTGCCGTGGCGACATTGTCACTCGTTTCTCATGAAATGTTCTATAGCATTGAAGCTATTAGGTGATAATTTGCCATGTTGTTTCGATGTTGGTTTGGTCCATGGTTCAGTAGGTACTGGTCCCGCCTCCTTGGGCTTGGCTTCTGGTGCTGAAGGGACAGATGTCCTGTTGGTGGTAGGCCTGCTGAGAGAACGACAGGAAGAGGAGATAATTCATTGACCTACAGATTGTCTGTTATGGTTTGCAGACAGGCCACGGTCAATACAGAAAAAGGATGCGAGGTCAATATCATTTTGTCAAGGTATAAAACCCAAGTACAGAGCTCAGTAGATTCATTTGGCTTAGCGCTGGTCCTGTATCCAGGGACGCTTTGATTAGATTTTCCAAACTCCACCAGGTTGTAGTAGTGAGCTGGCGCTGTACCATGATGGCGAAAAGGTTCAGTAATTTATGGGATTTAATACAGGTATGACCTGCTCAGGTCGACTCCTACCTGTCTCAAGTATCTTGAAAAGGAATTATGTTGGTGTTGATTGAAAGAAAATTTATTTTTGGGCCGAAATGGGGGCGGAAGAAAAAAAAATTCTTTTCTTTCCTGTGTCGCCAAAGTTTTGATCCGGGGTGCTATAAAAGGGCACTCGTCCACTCTGTGATGTCATAATGTTACATAACCAACGATGGAGGTATACGAGGTTGAGCTCGTCATGCCCAACGGCACTATCCTCCACCTCACCATTACTATGTCGGGTGGATTGTAAGTATATTCTGACTTTCAAGGGCGATTTTTGAATTTTTGAGAATTTTTGGCTATTCAAGATGTGGTGCATTTTGGTCTGATCTGCTCTAATAGGGTAAAGTGACCATGAGTCGTCCACCTGGGCCTCTTTACAACCTACTAGTTATTCTAGGATCTTTGTAATAGTGGGAAAACTTGCATGGGTCATCTAAAAATGGATATAAAAATTACCCAGATGTCTTACTCTTTCCATCCAGCGATGTTACAACTTTCATACCCATAGTCATGGAGCTCTTTGAGCACCCATTATTCAATAGATGTCAATTTTCTTTCATCAGTACCATGAGTCGGCCACTGTGCTACCTTGAGTCAGACACATCATAAAATGACTCAACTAATTCATAGTAAAGAGTGTACTTATAAAGCAATACAAGGAAAATGTTTATTCCTGGCTAAGTGATCTTGGTCAGAGTGTTTCTGTAATGATTTTACTATTTACAATGCTGATTATCACTGTTCCTTGGGTAAACATAAATCATAGCAAACTTATCCCCATTTATCAGCTGTCCGTTATTTCAAAGTGGCTGTCAATCTATCAGAAGACCTCTCTACCTAATTGGTAGAATATAGTTGATTTTGTTGAAAAATAATGGATAGTGCTACATTCACTTTCCCAAAGATGGAAAGATAGCAGCTGCTACAGCTCAACATATTCTATCAGTGTAAATAGCTTAGAACCCAATGAAATGGTCACTACTAAGTTCATTTTGGACCAGAAAGCAATAGTGGCCGACTCAAGGTACATGTATAGTGGCCGACTCAAGGCACCTTGGGTCAGTCTTATCATACCATGAGTCAACTTCTACACAGCAGATTATTGACTTTTGCACTGAATACTATAAAAGGAATAATTTCAAGTTAAATGATGTTTACAGAGTATGAATGCAATGCTTTATTTCAATTTTAGTTAGGTTTAACTCTGTTACTTGTTCAATATCACATTATCACTAATCTATCATTTTTTTGCTGGAAAATCATCATGAAACGTTATCTGACTTCAAGAATATTTTACAAATTCTAGTGTCATCCAGAGGTCCTGAAAGGTGCTAGACTTATATTCCAAAGAAATGCTAAGATAGCTTATAGCATATCTTGCTATATAGCACCAGTGCAAATAGCTTAGAATATACTAATATATTCATTAACACCTTCATTTTGTGCCCAAAACCAAGCAAAATGGCCGACTCAAGGTACCTGGACGACTCAAGGTCACTCTACCCTAATTGTATTTCAGCATAACGCAGATCCAATGGGTCATCATCCCGCCCGGCGGGATGGCGAACGGGTTTTGAGGTAAGTCTGATTTGAGCAAGTTGAAAAGTGTGAACATGTGCTAATGTTGTTGTTGTGGCCGGGATGCCACATGCTTGTGTCACATGACCGATGGTAGTCATAGTGACGGCCGTGACGTCTGTCAGTTTCGGTAATTAATGCGAAACCAAGATGGCGCCGGGCTGCCGCGTGTGGCGCGAAAATTGTCGGGCCGGATGCTGCAGCCGGTGCCAATACTGATGAACATCTGTGTACGCCGATCTACTGTGTTAGTTAGGCTTGGCTGTGGCTATGATGTTATCTAGCCTAATGGGTTTAATGATAGCTGTGTATGGGTGTGTTTTGGGCGATGTCTTGAGGAGGGGGCTCACTGTGGGGCGGGGGGTCTGATGGGTGAGTTGGATGGGGGGCGATCCCCACATCAGCGTCTTTATGGCGTTATCTGGCGTGTGAGGAAGGGGGTACCTGCTATCCCCACATAAATGTGATGGTATCTTCCAAACGTTACTGACATTTGGTTATAACCTTGGGACAGTCCTAAGTTATATGATGGTGGGGGTGGCCGGTAGTCAATGGGGTGGGGTGGTGGGTTCCATCATGAACCCAAACCGGCCATGTTGGATTGGTGAGTCGAAATTCTACCTACCATTTACGATATATGTGGCCCTCTCAGCCGGGTCGGGTTTAAACATATATAGATTGTTGGGGTGCTGGGCTTCCTAGGGTTCAGCGGAGCCAACTTAGTGGGCTCAATTTGTCTGCTGTAGTTTGGGCACGAGCCTTTCTATCTGGTATGCCCTCCTGGATTGGGGGACGATGCCAGGGCCAGACTCGCCGAGGATTCACTATCACAGCGTGGGGACGCCTGTTTTATAAATAGAGTAGGTGTTCCCCGTTGTTATGGTTATGGGTATACTGACAAAAGGAGTTTTGATTTTGCCAGTGCACATGTACCTCTCCTTGTAATAGTGATCCATACGAATTTTGATTTTGGGGGGGGGGGGGTATTGGGCTTGGGCGGGGTGAGTGGAAGAGGGGGGGGGGCTTGGTTTTGTGTGAGGGAGTGATGTGCGAGGTATAGTTGTTTGGTGAATTTGGGGTGGGAAAAAGGGAATAAATAAAAAAAAAAAAATTGTAGCAATTGGGTGGGGGTCGTGATTGTGTGGGTGGTGTGTTTCACTGTAGGACACTTGTAGGCATGATTCTTAAGCAGACTAGTTTGTTAGGCTAATCTATGATCGGTAATTGATTTATTTTACCTTGACTTTGTGAAAGGAACAGTGACTAATAAACTAGGATGGCTCAATACAGCGGTGGGGGCGTTTGGCCTGATAAAAATGAGCAAATTCAAACTTTTTAGATTGACAGCTTTGACCAAATGGATCCATGGCCTTGCTCCTAATGCCATGTGGGCCTAGAAGGCTATGGATAGTCCACCCTGGGTTGAGTCCATATGACTTTGGTGCTTCAAGGCTAATAGACAATTTTAAATTGATGGGTAGTCTAAGGTAGGATAGGTTGTGTGTGGGGTGGGTGGGGTGGGTGGGGTGTTGCCAAAGGTTGAGAAGTAAGATCTAAAGTGGTCAGGTCGTCGTAGAAAGGCATGATGTGGACTGCAAATTCAACTATCACATTTTACAAAGCACTCTGGGCGCACACTACCATTGGCATGTAATGGGTATCTGGGTAACATGATGGCATAATCCATCATTGTCATGCTAGAAGGATTGATGACGCTACTAAATGGACACATAAGACAAATCCTACCTGGGCTGGTTGCATGGCAGTCTCGGCATTTTGGGCCTGTGGTCTCCGGATACTTGCTCCATGTGGGTTTGGTAAGTTTGGTGTATTGTTGTGAAGTGGATAAGATTGGGGTGGGAGGAGGCTTATATGCTGATCATGAGGTGGCTATTTCTCAATCACAGGCATCCCTTAAAGGTATGTCTCTCCCTAAAATGGTATGGGGCCTTTCTATTGGATGGATGCTAGTGGACCCGTCGGTCCTATGCAAATTATGATCCTTTAGCTATCAGGATGGAGTGATCAGTAATGACACAATATTGTTGTGGTTATGGTCGGGTGAAATGTGAGATACTGATGATGAAATCAGGACTTGTGGGGTCCCTTTCCTGGCCACCTGTGGCGCAGGAATTAAGGATGTTAATATAATTATGTGTCTCACCAAACATTCCAGTACCAATGGTAAACAGAGGTATAAACACTGATCAGGATGCAAGAGAGCTGCTCTCCTACAGTAGGCCGTCATTTGGTAATACCTTAGGGTATTGAGGAGCCCTGAGCTTGTAACAAACCAGCGCATGCATGTCCCAATTGAATGGGATCACAAACCGAGCGTACGCTGTGACCATGGGTAATTTATGTGGCGTGCCAACCAGATCATCCAGTTTACGGCTGCCTGAGCCTTCGGGAAATTAGATAAAATTTTTGGCAATGTCACTCACTAATTTGTGGTTGTAACGTTGTGATGTGTTGGAAGGAATAATTGGAATTTGTGGAAAAATAAAACATAAAAAAAGGGTGAATTTGGTGGTTCTAATGAATACTCTCCATTAAATATGGGAAATGGAGAGGAAACATCTATTACACGAAGAAAATATGCCTATAGTGTCTGGGTGGTGTTATGTATGTCTGTTTCAAGAGTGGTAAGAAGGTTATTATGGGTGAGTTTGTTAGGAAAAATAGAGTGGGCTGTAGGGCTGGGGTGGGGGTGGGGGGGGGTGTCTACACTCTGGATATAGACATTGTAGGATAATTTTGGAGGAAAAAGGATCCCTATTTGTTGTAGTGTTGGGTGTTATGGGAATATTCTTTATATCCATGATGTGATTGGGTGTTTTACCATATTGTCAGTAGACCGTTATAGGTATTGTACTTATCATATTGGGCACCCTTATACTGTATCACCATCTATACCTCGTGGACTTCTATGAATAAAGTGGATATCAAACTGTATTCCTGATTCGTCTGTATTCATCCTTATCCATCATTTACGGACTCGTTGACAATGGTGGAAAACCCTCACGTATCATCCCACAAGTTACCACCTCTCATGAGCCATGGACAACAGTGAGACCCTACCAAAGGAGCCAGCCCCACAATGTATCCCTACATCTCAAGACAGAGATCAGCAAGAAGCCACCAGTACACAGTACACCGCCCCGATAGACTCCTTGCCAGACGTGCTCCAGCTGGACCCAGTGCTGCCAGCCCATAGATGCACACATAAACAAACACCTGTGAGTTCAAACACCATACATTTTTCGTCCACCATAGTGGACACCAACACAGGTGCACCTACCAGTACACCAGCAGGAGCCCCACCACCAGGTTTAAACCTCACCTTACCTGGTTATTCACCCTCAGAATCACCACCCCTAAGATTAGGTGGTCTTCAAAGTACCACATACAGCACGCCTGAAAATCAATCACCTGGTTACCTCCACCTAGATAGCCATCTAGAGGAAAGATCCAATAGCCTGCAGGAAGCCCTGGAAGCTGCTGGACGGTCACCCTCATCCAGCAGTGATTCCGATCCACAGTGTACACCTGACCTAAGTTGGGACAACCTCACTGTACCAGACATCCAAGCCCACCCATCAGTAGCAGACAATTACTGGAAGAGCAGGCTAGACTCAGCAATCCACAGGTGGAGAGAAAACAGACTCAACACAGGACGTGCACAGCAGATACCAACCGCCGCTACACCAAGCTACCAGTGTGGTGAGAGTCCCTCTGTTTTTCTAGACAGGATAAACCGTATTTTAGAAGAGCAGTGGCAAGACAGCTCCAATCTCACCAATTTGCTAAGGCCGCACCAAAACCCACAGCCTGATAGCAACCCATCTGGAGGCAACCCTAGGCCTTATTACTCCTACTCAACCTCTGAGGAAGACAAGGCGACACCTCCAGTACCAAATTCATCCCTGAGCACGCCACCAAGAGCCAGATCCTTGGAGAGGCCATACCCCACCCATAGACCCAGGAGAAGGGTACAATCATCCTCCCCTCACAGACCAAATACACCTGTATTTTACAGACTTCAAAGGAGCTTGGACTCTGCAGCTAGAAGAGGCGACCTCGTGGCCACTACTCCCATCCTACACAGAAGCAGCCATTTCCCTGCCCACTTACAAACAGAATCCACCTCTGAAAAAGACACAGAAATAACCTTCCCCCATCTGCACAGAGCATCTGCCTATCAAAACATGGCCACTGCAGCCCCACCCCCAGAGTACAACCAGGATGACATGACGAGGAACATAGTCAGAGAATGCACCCAGGCAGTCAATGACTCCCTCTCCAACCTGTTAACAGGACAAATGAACTTATTGTCTGCTGAAATAAAAAGGATTGGAGACGACTCCTCCCGCCAACTGTCAAGGATAAATGACAGATTGAATGACATGGACACCTGGAAATCACACCTGGAAAATGACATTGGCCACATACAGAGAAGAGCAGCTCAGGACAATGCTGATGTCCTGAGAAGGTGGTCTGAAATAGCGTCAGCCAATCTGTCTGACAGAATCAACAAAAACATTGATGGAATGAGAACTGAAATATTCAGGGCTATTGATAGGACAAGAACACCTACCAACCAAGGCCCAAACAGCCATTTCTCACCCACCAACACTAGGCTACCCCGCTCAGGCCAACCTTCACAGGTTATGAGCACCTCTACCAGGACGCCGACATCATTACCGGTAGGGTACAGGCTCAGCCCGCCAAGCCTTTTCCAAAATACAGCCCGGACCACAGGTGCCACGCCCACCCAACAAGGCGCGACACATGCAGGTTTTGGTAGTTTGGCCACAACCCACCAGATGGTGCCCCCTACCACTCGTCCATCACTGGTAGCCACCACATCATTTTCAGGCAGTGTTTACAACCATGTATACACACCCCATCAGGCACACACGCCCTACAACAACCCTATACCAATGTATGGTTTGTTTACAAACACACCACCTGCCCAAGCAGCAGCTCCACTATCCTATAATTTTTAACATTGATAATCCAATTTACTAAACCTCTTCAGCCAAGCAAATTCCCCACCTTTACCTCCCCCCCATTCACAGCCCACTTAGACCTTTTTCCTTTATGACTTACAGCCTGGACCCACCGGCAAATAAGCACGGCCCAAATGCTACATGGACCATACACAGCCTCCTTGGACCACATGGGATCAGGAGTGATCTCATGGATCCTTTTGAAATTAGGAGCATAATCATGGAACAGCAACACCTCATCACCTTCCTCGCCCAGGAAGATATTAAACATTACCTCAGCAGCCCTGTGCTAAGACAGGAGCTGGACTTGAGCAATCACTCCATAGCAGCAACCATCAAAGCCTTCATGGTCGCTGTAGCTGGGGATAATCCCCGCCGGCCTCCATGGGGCAGGTTTAACCATAGATCTGCATCATACATAGCACTCTTATGTGCTCGCACGCTTCTAGCGTCAGAACAGCCCCTCAGGGACTTACCCCGCCAATACTCCAGAATTGGACGCGAACTGGCCATAAGGAATACAGCCAGCCTAGTATTCCAGTTTGCTGTTTTCGAGATAAACAGATTCCATGCTCAAGCACGTGTACCGCCCCTGACGGTGACAACAGGCACCAGTCCATCTGCATAAGTCCCATCATGTAACAACAACCCTACCACCCACAGAATCCCCGACCTTTGTAAATACTTGACCATACTAACATCCCATTTGTGACTAAGCTAATGCTATTTTTAAGTGAACCCCACCATCAAAATTTTCAAAAATCCTCAAAATTTCTCAATTTCTCTCATTTTTCTAGAGCAGCAGCCATCCTAGCAGTCTGTATATTCCTACATCTGCTCCTCGGCTGCACCTCAACATCAGACACCAATCTGAACACCATCTTCAGACCCAACTAGGCGCACTGTTTACCAAGTTACCCCAAACACTACTAGCCAATTACATGGACTATCCATTGACCTTCAGCCTTAACTTGACCTTTGACCAGAACCTAAGTCAGCCAGAACTACTCAGCCCACTCATCAGCACTGATGCACCCCAATACATTAAGCACACAGCCCATGCCCTAGATAACATGATACAGAGCCTATTCTCTAAGTCAAAAACAACACTAGAAACCTTGTCAAAATTGATTTCGCCTCCAAACGTCAGACAAGCCAGAAATGCCCCCGGCCAAGTCATTGGTGACATTTTAAGAGCTTCAATAGGCCTTGGGACTCAACCAGAAATTGATATTTTAAATTCTGAGATGTGTGACCTGGATAAAAAGTTAGCCACCAAAATGCATGTGGTAGAATTAGCCACCCATTTCTTGCTAAATATTTCGGAATTTAATTACAATTCTGTCAACATCTTCTCAAAATTCCAAAACGACACTGATGATGCTCTATCTTTTATTTCTGGAAAATTAGAGCATTTAAATTCAAACATCTCATCAATATTATTAAAATTAGAACTCCAATCCAGACAAGACACCTTCTATTCCATGTTATTCACAGCAGCAAATTCTCAAATAGAGTCTTTAATTGACCTCCAAAGCGACTTGGAAAATCTGCTCTTAACCATTAATAATCTACTTGAGGGCACCCTACCCCAATCCATCATTACACAAGACGACCTCAGTTTAGGTTTAAACAATTTATCCAGCCTCCTGCGCGAGGCACATCACGGCATTATTTTAGAAGGCCTACCCATAAGTTATTATTATAAGCGCCGAGTACATGTGCACTGGAGCCATAACTCGAGCCTGTTAATAACCATACCAGTACCCATAACCAGAGGGGGAAGCACCTTTTCTATATTTAGAATAGAAACCTTCCCCGTGCCTTTCGACACCTCCGACACTAAGTCAGTAGGTCACACCCAGGTGGAGCCACTTCCCGGCTACTTGGCTATGTCCAGGACCCACTCACACTACATACAGTTTACACAAGCTGACCTGGATATGTGTGACCTCGGCCACCTTATCAGCTGTAACCTACCCCTACCTCTGTTGTCAGCCACACACCCCACATGCACTCTATCCCTATTTTTAGACCTACCAGAGGCGGTGCACCATACCTGCAGTTTGAAAGCACACATGGCAGCACCCATACCAAATCTTATCCAACCCTTATCTCACAGCACTTTCCTATTAATAACTGACCATCCCACTTCCATGCTCCAATGCACAGATTCAGGCCAAGTCAAAATTAAAAATAGCGCATACTCAGTCATCTCAGTCCCATGTCTGTGCTCCATTAAAAATGCCGGCATGATTTTAACCAATTCTGATTTATCTTGCACCCAAAATTTCACCCTGGAGCCCATATCAAAGGCCTATTTCAATTAACCACTGTGGCGACATTTCGGTCAACCTCCAGCCAATGTTTCCGGCATCACCATGGCAACCACATCCCATACCCTTCACCTGCCCAATTTTGAAAAATTAAAACACCTACATAATCAAAAAATAGCACCACTCTTTCAAGACACCCTAACCCTTAAAAAGGCCGCACAGGGACTTAAGGACCAATCCGCCCTCCTATCCACCAACTCCCTGATGCATCTGGGATATCACCTCCAGTTCTCACCCTGGATACATTTAGTATCACCCCTCCTGGCACTACTTTGCGGCGCATTAACCCTTAAGAACCATCTTTGTGTCAATCAATTGGCGCGCTTCATCACACTAGTCTCAGCAACTCGAACACCCAAGATGGCCAATGCTGAAAGCTGGGACCGTTTTAAAGACCTGATACGCCAGGCTAACAAGGACTGGCCAACCTCACCAACGACCCCAAGTACAGACCTGGAGTATATCCAGTCTCCTGGCCGCTATCAAAGCATGTTCACTTGGGTGCTATTGACTATCCTGCTATACATCACTTGGATCACCGCCAAAAGGTGCCTGCGACACTGGCCCTACTGCAAGCAGGACAGCCACAGGACACCTTCCATCGTGGCCAAGATTCATGCCAACGGTCAAACCTTTAGCTTCACCATTGGCAAGATGATCTACGGACAAAACCTCTGGGCCCCCACCATCACGGCCCCCAAGGTCTCCCCGGCTCGCCTTACGGCACCCCTGGGCAGACACCTGGATCTCCATTGGAAGTCCGACATCAGGACAATAATCGGGGGACAAG
Organism: Acholoe squamosa; assembly: GCA_949317995.1. Taxonomy (NCBI): domain Eukaryota; kingdom Metazoa; phylum Annelida; class Polychaeta; order Phyllodocida; family Polynoidae; genus Acholoe; species Acholoe squamosa. The sequence continues at coordinate 45,977,195 of OX439048.1, forward strand.
TCCGACAGATCCCGCTACAGCGCTATCCTCCGGTACCACTTCTATGGAGAATACCGCTATACAGGATCTTAAAAGGAGGCCACCACATGACAGTGGTCATCTCCTCAGAAGGACAACCCGATTTCCAACTGGCCTCTAGTGATACCGACCCCGCCATACACCTACCCTGTGAGGCCTGGCCGGCTGATCGCCATGACTCCCCGGCAGAGCTCACAAAGTACACCCCACTCCGGCATCAACCAAAGAAGGACAAATATATGTACAAACCACAGGAGATGATGCTCACACCACCCTCAACATCAACCCGCGGTAAGTTTCTTCAGAAACCTCCTTTGATCCTCATGTGGGGATCAAATAGCTGCCGGCCACCCCCCATATAACCTAGTAATGGACTCTCCCGGTCGCCCAATCCACCGGATAGCCCCACCTAACACCTTCATGTGGGGATCATCCCCATCCCCAATAGCTCTAAATCCAACCCCACCCACAATTAAAACCATTTTACAACATCTCCAGTACCATAGCACAGTTTCAACCCACAATAACACAGTTATTCCGACTCACTGTGAAGGCCCACCGCACGATGAGACGTCGCCATCTTGTTTCTGACGTTGCGTCTGGTTCCCCGCCAAACGCTGCGTCAGAATGCCGGCGCTGCGTCTCACCACTGCCGTCGGCCTCCCCAACGTCAGATCTCTTTCATTTTTCCCACGTTGGCATGACAATTTAACGTCAGTCAGGACACCCGCACTCAATATCTGCGTCAAAACAATAACATAAGCACGTGGTAGCAATATCACTAGACTTGTTTTCGACCCAAGTTAACAACACCACCCCGCATGAGCATTAGAAGACCGCCCATGCCAATTTAGAAGCCCAGAATAGACAACATAACTTCTAACTGGTGGTGGACTTTCAGGTATATTGTTATATTAGAATCACAGGTAAATCAGGCTCATGGCACATATAATTATCACAGTCTTCATCATATAAATCACAGTTCAATCAGATCTCCGCATTTGGCCTGCCACCTTCTGGAACTAGTCCTTTTCTTGGCTCCTGTTTTTCTTTCTTCTCCTCATCACCTCCTCCCTAGCACCATGCCAGTTGGCAACCGCCCCATATACATCTGTCTTCTGAAAGAAAAAAATTCAAAACCCCGGTTAAGACACCACCCCGACAAATCCCAAGTTCAGATTCAAAATTCAAAATTCAAAACAGGCTCAAAATCTTTTTTTTCTCAGAATTATCAATACTGACAAAACTATCTTGTCTAACTTTAACGCACCGGCATCGGCTAGGTCCACACCGAGCAGGGCCCACTGGCCCCTCCTTCAGGGCCATCGTGCGGGCCACAAACACCATGGCATTGGGCCGGCACTGGCCCAATCCAAATCCACACAAGCACGACCCTGAAACACAAATACACAGGTGTAAAACCACCTGCACCACATCTGACCACGAATCACTCCAAAAAATCTCCAAAAATTGCCATTCGCACTTACCCAAACAGGCCCACGACCACTAACAGGAGGTACACGACCCCCGACGGCATGGCCACAAACATCCCACGGATGATCATCCTACTTGGTAGCCTTTTTGTCCTCCTTTTTCTCAAAATTTCGAGCAGAGCTTTTTCGTACACTCCCCGATCAGCCGTCTTAAGTCGCTTCTGATCCCAAAATAGCCTCTGCTCCCTTTTATATCAGGATCCAAAGCGGGAGCATAAAGTTAATTTTTGGACCATATTTTTCGAAAAAGCGCATCACCAAAATTCAAAATTTCAGCCAACCAAACCCACCTTTAGACCCCAAAACCATCCAACCCAAAATTGAGACATCCCTTACACATAACCCAATGAGGCCATGGCAAGTCTACACCATTGACCATGCCGTTTGACCATGCCCTTACACAACCGCTGGACAAACGCCAGCTCAGTGGCGCCAGCCAATGTTCGTCGCATGAACTAAATAAGAACAGATCCCCATACAGTGGCGCTACCCGTGCCACGCAGCAGAACTAACCTGGACCCTGGATATTCCAGTTTCCCGCTCACATTTTGGCCATGAGTCTGCACCGGCCCGGTGACACTGCACATCAATATGCACTGCCTAATTCACTGCCTTACCTGTCAATTTGGTATTTTTGTTGGTCGCCTTGTAATCCATGCACTACGATCGACCCTACAACTAAAAACCCCCCTTCTCTTGTTCTGTTTTTTCAATACAGAGGCCGACGACCTAATCGAGGAGGCGGAGACCGCATTGACAGGCCAGCAGGAGTTCCCAGCAGCAGACCAGGCATGCCCATACCAACCGGCCTGCCCCATTGGAGCACACGAGTCTGCTCTCCAATAGGGCCACCCACAAAATTTGCCACTCTGGGAACAGGATGTCCCCACCTAATGTACAGCTACAGCTGCCCATGCAGCATCAACAAAGACAATAGACCAGAAACTTTCACCACAATTGGCTTGCCCCAAGTCTGGAGACCCTTACCCCAAAAAGCCCAAGTTTCATCTGGGGAGGACAGTGACTCTAGCACCTCCCTCTCGGCAGAACCAACAAATATGGACCCTGTATACAGCTCCGATCTAAACTTGCAACCTGACTCAGGCAAGCCTAGCAGAATGCATTTCAGCAAAATTGTAGACTTTGTCCCCAACACCAAAAAATCCAGATCCAGGAGAAGACCCTCACTAGGTCGCTCCCTCAACCCAAACGTCTTTAACCACCAAGACCCACCACCAAAAGGTCTTGTAAACCAAGGTCGCCATAGAAGAAGAAAATAATTTCAATAACCATCCTCTATTTATTTTTATTTATTTTTTGAAACTTTAAAATTATGGACTAAAAGTGTAGAGACACACTTCACTCACCGACCGCCCATGGACACCATGAACACTGACTCAGTCAGCCTAGTCAACTGATTTTTAAAGCCAGTTTTTCTTGTTTGTATAAGGCTATGATACATAACCATGAAAACACGCTGCATTTTTACATTTATTTTTCTTTCAAGAACATTATGAAGACCACAAGCCAGGCAGCAGGTTTTTGTGATCTTAAGATGCCATAAGGTTCTTTTCCTTTCACACTGTACCTTTTCAAACCCAACCATGTCAAATATTCATGGGTTTTAGCTAGTTTATATTTTTCTAAAAATTTTACAAGGAAGCGCTGGCAACCAGTATTTTTGCAGGATCAACTGAGATCCAATCTAAATATCAGCCAGAGCCACCCTTTTTATTTTTGTATTAACCTTGTCACTCTCAACCAATGATAACCCCAGGTAGACTGAAGGCTAAACATGCTAAATTTTCCTTTAACTAAGACAACCCCTTTTACAATTAACAGATACTTCTACGGATAAATCAACCAAGACCAAAAATCCAAAATTTTTTTTTACCTGTTTTTATTTATTATGTTGTATTGTATATTGGCTCAAGACCTAAATACTAAGTGCCTACCGGTACTGCAGCAGACTTCAATATTAACTTGTCTACCTCAAGGTCTGCCTTAAAGCCAATAACTGCATGTTTTAGGATAGTTTTTATTCCTTTATCTTTGTGTGAACTTTAGAGCTAGATAAATAATCCAGCCCTTGTATCCTACCACGACCTGAATTTTTCATATTCTTCTTGTCAAAATTACAAACAACACCTCTTTGGCACAGTTTTGTTTTGTACTATTCATAAATTATTCATGTTCAACCAAAAACCAATATTAAATATCTCTTTAATACTGTAAATTTTCAACTTAAATGATAAGATGTAATACCTACACATCAAACATATTGTCAGTAAACCTTTTCTCACAAACTTCCTCCTTAAAACCTCGCGTGGAATCGAGTAGGAATGTGGGGATTTGTCAGTAGACCGTTATAGGTATTGTACTTATCATATTTATTTTTCACCTTTGACTCTACCATGTAACCCAGTGTCCCAGTCTACCCACAAGCCAAGCCATACCCATAGACCAAAGGCTGACGGCGTCAACTGCACTCAGTGACCCCGCCTCCTCCCACTGGAGGATATGCCATCAATCACAAGCAGCTCGCTGCATGCTGGAAATTCCTAGCAGACAATGTTTAGACCAACTCCTCCTGCTGGAGGACATGCCCATTGATCATGAGCAGCTCACAGCATACCGGGAATTCCCAGCAGCTATATTTAGAACCATACTGAACTCTGTGAACCCCAGCGCTATGTTTAGGATCCTCCCTACACACCTGCACTGGAGTTCCCCAGTTACTATATTTAGCTCACCTGATACTATTTTTAGGATGAGCTGGGTGAGCGGCTCCTACTATAAATACCTTCAGGGAGCAGCTCACTCATCTTTCCACCTTCATACTTCATACCTCACACACTCACGTGAGACCAAGGCCCTTGGCTCAAGGGCTAGGCTTGGACACTGTTGGGCACCCTTATACTGTATCACCATCTATACCTCGTGGACTTCTATGAATAAAGTGGATATCAAACTGGATTCCTGATTCGTCTGTATTCATCCTTATTCATCATTTACGGACTCGTTGACAATATAGTGACACCGTGATTATAGAGTGTCTAACATATTTTTAAAATATGTGTTTGCTATTCTATCAGCCATTTTGGCTAATAAAAGACAGGGAGGCGTTAGAATCAACGAGAGCTCTATACAAGTGGTTATCCATGTTAACAGATACTGCACTCTTAGTCAATTCTGTATCAACGAAAATGGCCTTACCTTGCTGTCCATATTGACCAGACTTGTTTTTAGGCTTCAGAATCGAGGTTTTCTGGCTGTAGTGCTCATATTCGTGCTCCTCATCATCATTGCAAGAGTCCTGGAGGTGTGAGAGTCAATTGAGTAGGATCAGGAGTAGTGGTGGGCGGTCGGGTCCTTCAGGGTTGGGGCGGGGACTATAGGTGCTGTAGTTCCGTCCCCTGAATCCTAATCATTGCGACTGCTCCTGGGGCTGTCGCTGTCAGCGTCAGACTGAGGCGCTGTATAGCTTCTACCAGGGGGGGTGTCCCTTGGTGTGGCAGGTGGGTATAACTGGATCATTTTGAAGGCGTCAGGTGACGAATTTTCTCTCTGGAAATGGTGTGCTGCAGCTGCAGGTGGGTTGGGCGCGTCTAGCCCAGGTGATGCAAAGGTACGTTCAGAAACTGGCTCCTTGGGTGTGGTCTCACTATTACTCATGGCTATGAGAGGTTAGTAGTGGGATATTCTGAGGAGTTCTCTACCATTGTCAACGAACCATTACAAGTCGATGTTGTAATTAACACTGAATCCAGAGAAGTTCTTTGATCCTTGTTTATTGCATGATGACAGAGTGTACATATAGGTGATAAACAATGATACACTTGCCAGCGTGCAGACTCTGCCCCTAAGCTCCTAGCTCAACCTGTCGTAGGTCCTAGATACTAGGGAGGTTGTACGTGGTACAATGTAAGTAGAAACAGATGAGCTTAGAATAGATGATTGGGAGCTGCTCACCGGGTCTTAAATACTAAGGTGAGCAGCTCACAAGGTGATGAAATGTCCTGGTAGGAACAGGTCAGATCTGGTCAGATCTGGTTGGGTCTGATCAGATCTGATGCGTCGCCATACCCGGTAATGATTCTATTTATAGATGGACCAATCAGGATGAAGGGAGGTTGTGGAATTTCCCTGCATCCTAGAAATGCATCCACAGGTATGTGATACTCCCAGTGAGTCAGTGCCCAGAAATAGGATGGGTCCGGCTCTCACAACATCCTGGTATGGGTGATGTAAGAGCAGCTCACTGTGCACACTGGGGGGGATTGAGCTGTGAGCTTGTGAGCAGGTCCTGAGCGTATATGGCGAAGTATTTGTATGTGTAAAAAGTATGTGTAAAATAATGAATAATGCCCAGAATGGTCCATTGACACCATTTAAAATTCCGTGACTGACTGGTAAATCTGTGAGCACATATTCTCGTGAAGATCCTGGGAATCCGTGTGAGCATGGAATCATGGTTTGGTCCAAAGAACAGAGAGAGGGAGTGAGATGGAAAGAAATGAGAGGGCAAGAGAGGCACAGAGAGAGCAAAAGAGATAGATATAAAGAGAGAAAGAGAGAGAGAGAGAGAGAGAGAGAGAAAGAGAGAGAGAGGGAGGGAGAGGGAAAGGAGAGAGAGAAAGGGAAAAAATAGAAAGAGAGTGAGGCAGGAAAAAAAAGAGGGAGAGCCTTGCCCCCCCAAAGAAAGGAAAACTGATTGACTTAAGCTACTGACATAATTGATACATAAAGTTGATTGAATCATAATGTTATGTGTCCCGTTCTAATAACTATGACCCTTATTGATATCTCACTAAATGTGCATGTTTGCAAGACATGTCTTGAACAGAGTTGAACCCTTTAAGGGCTAACCCTAATGCATTAATGCATTTTGGTTGTCAAAGGCCTGGCAAATAGGCACTCAATGATTATAGGGCAAGTTGTTTATGGGCGCTAGGTAAAGAGTCAGCTAAATTTAGACTGTCAAGGTGGTAGGGTGCAGGCAAACCACCTGTGGTACACACTTACAGAACAGATAATTTTAGTCAGATGGGGAGGGGGATTTCTGGGGCATAAGTGGGTGAATGTAAAAGCATATCTAAACTCAGCCTCCCATGAAAAAGATACTGGCATCATTTAACACTGTCTGTGCTGTCTACTTAACCATGTAAAAGCGCCCAAAATCTCACTGTGCCTTATTCACTGTACTAAATAAATACCCAGACATTTGGTTTGGTCTTTACCCCTGGTCCATATCCAAGACAGGTACTTATGAAATTTTAGTGCTGAAGAGTTATTCTAACACCTCCCCACCCCCACTAACAACTGGCACCTAAAATGAGACCAGCAATTATTGCTGAGTGTCAAGAATTAATCTTCTCAAAAATAAGCATCAAGATACTCACATGGACAACTTTTCTGACTCATTTTGTGTCATTTTTTGGGGAACATATTTGGGGAAATCTCAAATTTACACCAGACTTCCTTCATATGGGATGCATGCCATAGTTCCATCCATTGAAAATACACTGTAACAGGTTTATGCCTAGGTCGATCACACCTCATGTGTAGACTCACTATGAACTATGTGATATTTAATGGATTATAAGACTGATAGTCACAGATCATCGTCAAATGGGTTGTCTTTGCCTCCCACTCAATGAATTGTTCAAAATAAGAGATATAGTTGTGTTATCTATGCATTCTGGTTCTTAATGCTCAGAGCTTGAAGGGGAACCATGGTTTTGCCTATCTCCTATGCCTAATAAGTGAGCTACAGGGGTGCAAAGGGCCAAAAAGGGTCATTTTTTGGGTAAAATTGAGGAACTAATTTTTTCCCCTTGCTACCAAAAAGATAATAATGGGCCAAAACCTTATTTATTTCATTTGGGATATCCCCCCTAGGGTAGAGAATCTTTTTGTAACAGTTGTGGGTCCAGGCATTATCTTTTGTGATCACTGGGTGCATAAATCCTTTGGTGTAATCGTCATGAGGACACATCTACAACCTTTTTAGGGTTGTCATGCACCATGAAAGATACTGTGGATGGACTAATAAAATTTACCAGGTAGAGACATTACATGTACCTAAGTAGCCCACAAAAAAATTTGAACCTGCCTGTTAAATTGTATGTCCCAGAGGCTATGATATGATTTTGGGGTAGATTACACAAGGACACGTCTACGACCATACATGTACTCATAGCAGCTAAGTATCTTATATTTAACTATCCTTATTATGTGGGCCTTATACCTTCATATGACAGCAAAAAGCCCTGTAAGTTTGGTTAATAGATTCCACATAGAACCAGAGATATCATAACAAAAGTACTGACGAGGACACGTCTACGACCGAGGACACGTCTACGACCATGGACATGTCTACAGTTATATTGCAAGATGCTTGACACTTGACTGTCCTTGTTATGTGTGAATTATACCTTGATATGAAAGCAACATTGAGTGTTAATGAGATTATTCTGTCTTAAAGCAACTCTGAGCTATGACACTGAATACAAAAACAAGGACACGTCTACGACCAGGGACACGTCTACGACCATACATGTAGTCATACAGCAAGCTGATTTTGTATTTAAGTAAAACCATTATATGTTAGTTGTTCCTTGATATGAGAGGAACTTTGCATGTTAGTGAGGATATTCTGCCTGATTGCAACTCTGAGCTATGGCATTGAATATATAGTGCATGGACACATCTACGACCATGTAATAAGGCATTGTACTGTGGGCATCCTATGAAATATATTTAACCTTCCCTCATATATGGGCATTGTAGCCCAACATATATACATTATGTACACAAAAGGATTTTACCATACTGCAAATTTTTTTTTTGGACCCCTCTGACCATTTGACGATGATCCGTGACTATTGGTCATAACTATGTGATATATAATGGACTATTAACACATGAATACCATGTTATGACATGTGTCCGTCGAGAACATATTTGAGTATGATTTGAAAAATGAATGTGACATATCAGATGGAAATAGAACCACCCCTGTGCCCCCTCACCCCCTGCTAATACCTACTGAACACTCCCAAACACCAACAGGACCAACCAGTTTGGGCTACACTGCCACACCTCAGCTATCATTTCCACCTGGCTCACCTACACACAAGACCTGTTGTCTCCAAAAACTGAGGGTAACAGTGGGTAAGCATAAATTTGCCATTTTTCACCATTTTCTATTCATTATGACATGCAAATGTCACCATTTCCTGCTGCTCTATTCATAAGGGCACTTTCAATCCTAAATAGGATATGGCACTAGTATCTCAATATTACCAATGGCATTGTACCTTGTTGTGTGCAATATTCATGAATGCTAATTCAAGCACTTTACCAGCATTTGCAATGATTCATAAAAAAAAATCCTAAGTACTTGACTGGATCTTTATTTGCAATAATATGTGATATTGTACATCTGAAGGCATGATTGCAACCCTATACATGTAATTGTGTGGCCACTGGCTGTGTTCAGAAATAGCCCTCCTTATTGCAGCTGCATTCTACTACTATACAACTAAGTGTGAGAGGCAGTCAGACCCTTTCCCAATCCAGGTCATAGTGGGCCCACATTGTACACTGATTACCTTACCTCTTATACAGTGTACCCATTCCCAGCCAGCCTAATTTGGGTAACCCACACAAGCACCTAGCAGAAGGTGACTTTACTTGTATGCAGGGTTGTTGTAGATTGCAACACTCATGATCAGATTCCCCTTCTGTCCCAGTATATTGACATGTCTGTATTTGTGTCCACACTCACATCCATCTATGTACATATATTCCCTTTTATCCACATACACACACATGCCTCATGTCCACATGCACCCCCTCACACATCCACACCCTCTCTATGTCCACATCCCCTCAATGTGCACATACACCTCCCTCTATATGCACACCCACCTCCCTCTGTGTCCACACCCACCTCCCTCTATGTCCACACCCCCTCCCTCTGTGTCCATACCCAACTCACTTTTTTTTTCTTTTTGGACTCGCTCATTCCATCAATGAACTGTTATGTTCATTTAAGTGAAGCTATAGAGCAGACCAAGTTTTATTAGATTTTTCAACAACAAAATAAGGAACAGCAACTACAAAACACAAAACATGACAATAGCCAATTTGTACAAGATCAACAACATTGGAGAGTTCAGGAGCTGGTCGGCTGATCATAGTAACATACACACATGCATTTTTGTTATAAGATATAATGTACTGGTATAGTAGCTAAGGTTTACATAACATTTGACATTCATGTTAGTGTATTAGGCAGTAACATAATGGTAATTAGGATTCAACACAATTATCTGGAAGCGACGCGGTAACTACAATTTCTGCCTCAAGTTATCTATCTTCAGTATTTCAGTTTTAAATTTGACTTTAGTGGTGGCTTTCTGGATGTTCTCAGGTAGGACATTCCAGAGCGCCACCCCTCTATACCATGGAGATCTCTTGTAATGCCTGGAAATTTTTCTTGGTAATTCAAAAACAATTTTATTTTGTGACCGTGTATTATGTGCATGTGGCCTTTGCTCTATATCTTTAGATTTTTTGTACATCAGACACAATAGAAGCATATCAAACCTATTTTCCAATAGAGTTATATCACACAGCATATGTAATTCTTTAACATTGTATTTCTAATGTTGCATTTTAGACATATCCTTAAGGCTCTATTTTGTAAGCATTGTAAAGCTTTCAAACCTTCCTCATTACAGCTAGTTGAAATGAAGGAACAATATTCTATAATTGGTCTTATTGTACTACAATATATCTTCACACTCTGATCTTGAGTCAGAAATTTTCTTAATTTGGCAAAACGAAATAATTTATTACATACATTTCTTTTAACTATTTCAATTTGCTAGTCAAAGCTCAGTTTGCTATCAATGTGGACTCCCAAATAAGGGAAGAAGGTCACTGTTTGAACAGTACTCTCATTGAATTCTATTTTTGGATCAGGACAGTACTTTAATTTAAATGCACTACATAACCACATAAATTTGGTCTTATTTGGATTTACTGTTAGTCTGTTTTCTAGAACCCATGCTTTGAAACGCTGAACATCATTATACATCATATTCTTAATGGTTTCCGAGTGCTTTGCAGCACAATAGATTACTATATCATCAGCATACAATTTTATCTTACACGATTGCAACACATTAACAACATCATCTATATATAAAACAAACAACAGGGGGCCCAGAACTGAGCCTTGTGGTACACCATACTTTATACATTTCTTTTTAGATATTTTATTACCATAACTCGTTCTCTGTTGCCTGTTTTCTAAATAACTTTTGAACCACATAAAATTGGTCCTACTTAGCCCAAGCTTACTAAGTTTGACCAGCAATTTTGAGTGAATTACACTATCAATTACACTATATGTCCACACCCATCTCCCTCTGTGTCCACACCCCCTCCCTCTGTGTCCACACCCACCTCTCTCTATGTCAACACCCAGTTCCCTCTGTGGTCACACCCACTTCCCTCTGCATTTACACCCACTTACCTATTTGTCCACACCCATTTACCTCTTTGTCCAAACCCACCTCCCTCCATGTCCACACCCACCTCCCTCTGTGTCCACTCTCACCTCCCTTTATATCCACATACACCTCCCTCTCTGTCCACACCCACTGCCTTCTGTGTCCACTCTCATCTCTCTCTATGTCCACATACACCTCCCTCTTTGTCCACACCCTACTCCCTCTTTGTCCACTCTCACCTCCCTCTATGCCCACACTCACATCCCTCTGTGTTCACACCCACCTCCCTCTATGTCCACACTCACATCCCTTTTGGTTCAAGGTCATCTCCCTCTATGTCCACATACACCTCCCTCTCTGTCCACACCCACTGCCCTCTTTGTCCACTCTCCCCTCCCTCTATGTCTACATCCATTTCCCTCTGTGTCCACACCCACCTCCCTCTATGTCTACACCCACCTCCCTCTATGTCTACACCCACATACCTCTTTGTCCACACCCACTCACCTCTATATCCACACCCACCTCCCTCCATTTCCACACCCACCTCCTCTGTGTCCACACCACCTCCCTCTGTGTCCACACCACCTCCCTCTTTGTCCACTCTCACCTCCCTCTATGCCCACACTCACATCCCTCTGTGTTTACACTCACATCCCTTTGTGTCCACTCTCATCTCCCTCTATGTCCACATACACCTCCCTCTCTGTCCACACCCACTGCCCTCTTTGTCCACTCTCCTCTTCCTCTATGTCCACATCCATTTCCCTCTGTGTCCACTCTCACCTCCCTCTATGCCCACACTCACATCCCTCTGTGTTCACACTCACATCCCTTTGTGTCCACTCTTATCTCCCTCTATGTCCACATACACCTCCCTCTATGTCCACACCTACCTCCCTCTGATTGGTTTGGAATAACCTAGTGAGTAATGGATATACCATTTGTCTTCATAGGTTCATGAAGTTGGACCAATGAAGACCTGGTGGCAATGTCCTACTTAGTGGTTCAAGAGGACAACACTTTCTACTCCATATGATTTTTTCAAAATTTTCAAAGGTTCTCTAAAATTGTTATATGACATGTATGCACATATTTGCCAATGTTTTTTCTGATATCCAAAGCAGGAAATGAACATTTCTAACACCCACCAGTGAAAACCCAGCAAAAAATAATTGTTATTCAGTGACCATGATCACTGAATAGTTGATAGTATAGAGAAACAACGAATTTCTGTTTGGCAAAGTCCTAGATTTGTTTTTGTGGCCCATAGCCTTTAACCATTACAGCTATGTAATAATGCTATCCGTAGTATCAAGCACATCTAACAAACTGTGAACAGGTCAGCTCGACTCGTACACCTGGTCTTCAGAACTGGTAATGTGACCATAGCACTGAGACACACCTAGAGGACTTGCCCCACCCCCCCACTTGGCCCTTCATAGGGTGTGTTACAGTTACTGACTGTTACTATTTATGGGTTTTTTCAGGCAAACAAACCAATGCACTGAGTTGACCTTTGGGTAAGATGACTAGGATGCACTTACCTGAAAACTATACACACATTGCAATTAGATCTTCATCTCCTATTGTACATGTTTAATCATGCAATTCACATACCAATCATAGGAGCATTCCATATAGTCATCTAACAATATCCTATCTAATATATTCCAATATATTGAGGAGCTTCTACTCATGGTGTAGTCACCTAACCATGTGTTGCCAATGTCTGCCTGCAGCTAGCCACCCTGTGACATCAAAGAGGCCTAACTGTAACACACCCTAATGGTCACGACTTTGACAGCTCTCATACCCCTTCCTCCACAGTAGGGCCGCACACACCTCTTAACCCTTCAAGGGCCTCTGATGCTTTAATGCATCATGTCCATTGGGCATCATGATGCACCAATGTATGAAGTGCATATTAGGAGTTCAAAGTGACATGGCATTGGTTAATTGGAGTCTTAGAATGGTAAACAAGCATGTCATTCCCATATAAGGAGCCCAGTCACATAGTTTTGTTATATTTGGAGCAGTTACTGCTACAAATACACATGTTGCAGTCTGGTAATACCTACACAGCCTCACTTCAGGTACAGAGTGATTGGTGGTTTTCGGTATTTAACACAAGGCGATCCTGGATAGTCATTGGTAGGTGTCACACACTGCTATTTTACAGGCTGTGTTTATATGTATACATGTTTATTTTAGTAATTGTTAATGTGGGTTAGAGTTTTAGCACAAGGTGATCCGGGACAGTCAGCAGTACTGGGGTAGGCATCGCACACTGCTATGTACAGGCTGGTTCTATATTTTAGTGGTTGGTAAGGTGGGATTAGAGTCTGCATGCTCTCCCACACTTAATTGGAGCATTATGCCAATCCTTTTGCAGTGTGTGTATCAACTCATATGGTCGAGATGATGCATGTCTACAGGAACTGCACCTTTGGTTAATTCTGTATCAACGTAAATGGCCTTACCTTGCTGCCCATACTGCTCAGATTTGATCCTCAGTCTCAGGATTGAAGTCCTCTGGCTCTGGTCCTCATACTCGTCCTCGTCATCACTGGAGTCTGAGTTCTCATTGGTATTCAGGAAATTGGTGTAGTTCGAACTGGATGATTGAGAGTCTACTGAATTCATTTCTGCATCAGCATCTCGAGAAGTGTCCTTGGATAATCTAATGGTCGTGTTCCGGATGGGGTCAGGGTCACTAGGTGCTTGGGTGCCTTCCCCTGATCCCTATTCATCCTGTATGTTATTGGGACTGTCATTGTCGGCGTCAGACTGAGATCCTGAACGGCTTCTGGAGTAGTTCCTGCCTGGGGTTGGATCTCTGGACTTCTTTAATGACTGTTGTACCCAATTGTCTGGGATGGTGAAGTCAGCTGGGACCATGAAGGAGACATTTTTGTTGTTATTTGGCTGTCCAGCAACTGGTATGAAGACAAAACTTTTGTTGCTATCAGAGGATCTTGACCTTTGTTCTGATCTGTCTTTTGACCTATCTCTTCCTGGGGACTTATAGTCAGATCTATTTTTGGAATTGGATCTGTAGTCCTTGGGATTGGATCTGTCTGAAGACTTGGACCTTCCTCTGTAACTGCTTTTGAATTTGTTTTCATACTGCTTGCTGTAGTTACTACTGGGCAGTCTGTCTTCTTTCTTGTGGTCGCGCTGATATTTATCCTTTCTGGATCTGTTGTCGTCCTTGTTGTAGCCTACTGCACATAACTCTGCTGAGCTGTTCTGAGCAATTTTTATAGCCTCGAGGTTCAGTTCCTGATTTATGGCTAATTGGTTAGCTTCCAGCAAGGTCTTGGGAGACTTAGCTACAACAACATTCTCCAGCTCGGGTCTGAGGCCATTTACAAGGTAGTCCACCTGTGAGGCCTCATCCAGGCTGCTGTTGGAGAGCAACATGGTCATGTCTGCAAGATAGTCCTCAGTGGTTTCATTTGGCTTCTGTTTTCTGGCTCTGTACCCTTTAAGGATGGTACTGAGATCGGGGTTGCCAAATCTCGTTAAGAAAGCCTCATAGACTGCCTCCTTGTTCTGCATAATTGGCTTGTCCATTATGTTGCTGAAAAACCACTGGGCTGCCCTCCCTTTGAGAAAGGTATACAGGCAGGTTGCATGTAGGTCGGGCCTTTTGGCATGCACATTCCTTATGAAAAATTTGAATTCAGTCAGAAATTTTGCTGCAGACCTATAGGGCGTCGGTTTTTCAAAGGGCTCAGGCTTGTTGAATGAGCCTTACTGGGCAGATGTGTACTCAGTGCCATGATATCCTCCCTGGTGCGCTACCGGTGTGGAGTGTGCTATGTGGGGATACCTAGGAGGATATGGTAGCCCAGAGTGGTTATTTGCCTGTCCCTGGGGGCTGTAAACACCATTAACCACATGGCCACACTGTTGGTTTGGAGAAGGCGCTGTGTTATATGACGCTGTCGCCCCCTGGTGGGTGTTTGGTGCACTGGCTGCTGGAGATTGTTGTGGTTCATGGGAGATTGAAGGGGCGGCGGCTGTGTTTTGGTTACTGCTGTCCATGAGGGCTTGTGGTGGGCTCAGTCTTGTTCCTGTCATGTCGTTATGGCCGGGGCTGTAACTAGGTGCCGTGGGGTAAGGAGGGGTGGACTGTATGGGTCCTAAATTACCCTGGGTGCTAGTGGCAGTTTGGTTGGAGCTAGTGGCATTGGCACTGGTAGGCTGGCTCTGAATAGCTCTCATGAGGTCAAGCCTCATTGAGTCCATGTTTCTGCTAAGCTGGTCAGTCATTTGGTATGTGAAATCCTCCGATCTTCTGAGAACCTCCATATTGCCTTGTTCTGCCTGCCTGAAGTTGTGAGCGGTGTTACTTTCCATATGCTCCTTCCAGCGTTCCATGTCATCTAACCTGAGGTGTACCCTAGCCAATTGATCTGAGTGTTCCTGTCCATGATTTTTAATCTCAGTGGATAGGGTGCTCACGTGTTTGGCTAATAGCTCAGAGAGAGATTCACTGACAGCGTTAGTGCAGTCCCTGACAAGACTTCTCCTCATGTCCTCATGGTCATACTGAGGGGGCTGACCTCGGGACATTGCCATATTGGGTCGGTGGGGAAAGGTTACTTCAGTATCTTCCCCAGGTGAACCGATCAGGTGAGGTGAGTTGTAAGGCGTCCTACTGCCTCTGTTTAGTAGTGGGGTTGTAGCTACGAGGTGGGACCTGCTTGTAGCTCCGTCTACACTTCTCAGTAGTCTGTAACCAGTGGGGGTTCTTCTTCTAAGAGGTGAACTTGATTGGGCCCTCCTTCTAAATCTAGAGCCTTGTCTGGATGGTGAGTCCACTGACCTGGTCCTAAGTGGCTGTGTGGGTGTGTACACAGGTGGGGGGTACAGGTCCTCCTCTTCAGAAGTGGATTGGTATTGGTTATGCTGGGTAACAGTAGGGTCAAGCCACTCATCCAATAGTCTGTTAATGTTGAGTGAGAAGTTTGGATTGTCTCCTACCAGAGTTGTTATTGGAAACCCTGCCTACACCGTTTTCATAGGCTGCTCTCCACCTAGAAACTGCTGATCTGATTCTGTCTCTCCAGTAATTAGCGTCTAGGGAAGCATCAGAGTCTGTGTCCATAACCACTGGCTCCTCACAAACTGGTGGTTTATGTGAAGTCACACCTGGGTTAGTCTGTACTGCAGATGCAGCTGCACTAGGTGTGGTGGGTTGTGGGGGAATGATATCCTGGAGGGTAGCTTGAAGCTCTGGTGGTCTGTCCTCCAGGTGTGGGTCGAGGTACAAGTGGTTCTGTGTATTGTCCACTAGTACTTCAGAGGCTGGGCTAGTTATACCAGAAAGTCTTAGTGGTGGTGAATTTACTTGTGAGTAACCAGGTAAGGTGATGTCTAATCCTGGTGCAGGTAGTCATATTGGCGTGCTGGTGTGTGCTCCAGTATTGTGGTCCACTATTGTAGAGGAAAATTGCTCAATATTGGTACTCACAGGTTGTAATACGTGGGCCTGCAGTGCTATAGGTAAAACTGGATCCAATGTCAATGCGTCTGGAGATGAAGTTTCCCTTTGGAGGTGGTGTGTAGTATCACTTGTGGAGAGGATCCCATGGACCAACTCCCCAAAGGGAATGAACCCTTGAAGTATAAAATCTGTGAAAAACTCTGAAATTCAAAGGCAACAGATTAAAAACATTGTTGAGGCCAATAGGCAAGCTTTTGTCCTAAATGAAAGCGCTATAGGTCTCAATGTAGAAAATGAAGTTAAATTGGAATTAAAACCAGACTTCAAACCCTGCAACAGACCGTCGTATAGAATGTCCCCTCACAAAGAAATTTTTCAAAGGGAACTCCTGACGAAACATTTAGAACAGGGGATAATAGAAGAGTGTACCAAACCCTGTGAGTGGAACTCACCTGCCTTTTTAGTGCCAAAACCACAAGGTGACAGGTCAGTAGCCTCTGGTTGGAGAATTGTAGTTGACTACAGATGGGTAAATGAGAATTTAAAAACCTTCTCTTACTCATTCCCCAGAGCTGACGATCTCATGCAGCAGATAGGCAGAACAGGCGCCAAATATTTTTCCAAATTGGATGTCTACAGCGCCTACCACCAGATTCCCCTAGCAGAAGAATCTAGGCCACTTACCACTTTCTCTGCCAATGGCACGAGATACATGGCCAAAGTTCTCCCTATGGGACTCAAAACTTCAGGCCTATCTTTCATGAATGTAATGGAACAACTCCTCATGAAATGCAAGTATAAAAATGCTGTAGCATATGTGGACAATGTAGCCATTTACAGCCCCACGTGGGAAAGGCACTTACAAGATCTAGATGAGGTTTTGAAACTTTTTATCAAAGGACACATCAAACTGAAATCAGAAAAATGCGAATTTGGAACTACCAAAATGGAATTTTTGGGTTTCAATGTAGACCAGCATGGTTTGTCCCCATCCCCGGACAAAATAGGACCTGTCAAAACTTTCCCCCCACCTAAAAACATCCATGATCTTAGATGTTTCAATGGTATGGCGCAGTTTTACAAAAGGTTCATCAGAGGTTTTGCTCATGTCATGAAGCCCCTTTATGAGGCGACAAAAAGCACCTTTAAATGGACCACTGAATCAAGAAGCTTATACTATAGGAGAGGTCACTGAGAGCATAGTCTATGGGTAGAGTGTGACAGGCTACCCCCCTCTACCCCCCCATGAAACTAGGTGCCCCTGTGTCTTCATTGTTGATTTCTGTAGAGGATTAGGTGGTTTATGGAGCTGTGGTATTCCTTTATCAGGGTGATACTAAAGGGGAAGAAGAAACCACCTGGACCAGAAAATCCTGATGAATCCAAATTTTTTATCATGATTCTCAGAAATTGACTAAAAGTACCCGAAAATAAGGTTTGATGAAGAAAATATTTTAAAGATGTACAAAAATAATATTCAAAATAATGAGAAGTCTTTATAGACACAGGTAAACCAGAGTTAGTACCTCAATGCACATTTCCAAATGTCTGCCTATCTCCCAATTTGACAAGTATTCTAACTGTGCATTACTCTGCCTATCTCACATACTGCCTATCCCTTAGTCTACCTATCACTCATACTGCCTATCTCTTAAATCTAAAGTATCTTGAAGTAAGGCTATCTCCCAAAAGACCTAGATACTAAAGCTTACTCCTTACTTTAGCTAGTCTTCTCTGGTCCAAGTTTCCCATAGTATACCTATCCTCAGTCTTCCTATCATTCATTTTACCTATCTCTCATGTGACTATCCCTAAGACCACCATGTTTAAACTGTATTGTTCATCTGTTTATTTAGGCCCTAATGGTTAACAGTTACATTGCTTATCATGTCTATCATTTTGATCCGACCTATCCTTAACAATGCCTATCATAAAGCCTACCTATCCTTCATTATACCTATCCCCCAAACTCTGCATATCCCTCATATTTGACTTGCCCATCTGTCGCTACCACCCATGTTTTCTTGTTTTACATCTGCTCATCTTACAAGGTACTCTCTGTGCCTATCCCTCAAACTTGATATTGCACATGCTACCTATCCCCCTTGCTACCAATCCTTTTGAATACCTATCCCTCATGCTCTCCATATGGTTTTCTTACCATGTCAGCTCAGTCAATCTAACTCGCTCTCTCTATACATATCTCAGCTTGTGTTCAATTTCTTTCACCTGTCTCCAGGTCTATGCCTTGTGAAATATACCTATCCCCCATTATGCCTATCCTCCATTCATATCATTATATAGGTAAACTGAAAGATATGCAGCATGAATGATAGGTAGATGTATGAATAAGGTGGACTGTAACCAGTATGTTAGGTGATAGGGTGACTAAGAAATGGTCATCATAATGAAGGTGGTTGTGACATAGGTAGGTAAGAGAGGGGAGATGGGTAAGAGAGCTGTATAGAGTGCATGGGGGATAGGTAAGGATGAGTAGCAAGAGGGATAGGCAGTATGAGCAATTAGCAATTTAAGGAATAGGCACAGAGTACCTTGTAAGATGAGCAAACATAAAAAATAAAACAAAAAAAAAAACATGCATCCTAGGGACAGATATGCAAGTCAAATATGAGGGATGTGCAGAGTTGGGGGATAGGCACAATGAGGGACAGGTAGGCTACATGATAGGCAGTGTGGGATAGGTAATATGAATGATAGGCAGATTGAGGATAGGTAGACTAAAGGAAAGAAGGAACAAATGAGATAAGGTAAGGTGAGGGGTAAGCATTATAAGTTAGGCCTTTTAAGAGATAACCAGATTGAACTGTCAATGTTTCAGATTGAAGAGATAGGCAGGATGAGTGATAGGTACACAATTGATATGCTGTATGTGGGATAGGCAGAATAATGCATAAGCCCAGAACTTGCCTGACTGAGAGGCAGACATTTGGGTATGTGGATTGAGGTATCAACTCTGATTTATGTGTTCTATATTTAAAGATTTGTAATCATTTTCAATATCATTTTTGTACATTTTTAAAAGTATTTCCCTCATCAAACATCATTTTCGGGTACTTTTGGTCAAATTTTGATAAGAAAGACCAACATTTTTGGATTCAGCAGGATTTTTTGGCTTAGATAGTCTCTTCATTTCATTTGGTATCCCTTTCAGGAAGATACACGATAGCTCCATAAACCCCCTTATCCTATATAGGGCCCAATACTGAACACACAAGGTCACCTAGTTTCATGGGGGGGTAGAGGGGGGTTGGCCTTCACTATAGGACTGTATGGACTGACCTATCCTATACTGTACAATCATTGACTGAATGTCAGAGAGCCTTTGAGAAAATTAAAGCCGCTATCTGTACTGAAGCTGTGCTGAAATTTCCGGACTATAACAGACCTTTTGTCATTTTTACTGACTCGAGCAACTACAGCTTAGGAGCTGTAATCACTCAGGTAGACGACTATGGTTTCTATAGACCGATTGAATTTGCAGGGAGAGGTTTGACACCTCAAGAGTCTAGATATGGGATAACTGATAAAGAACTGTTGGGAATAGTCTTTGCAGTCAAAAAGTTCCACCATTATGTGGATGGAACCCACTTCAAAGTATACTCCGACCACACCGCCCTGGTTTCCCTTTTCAATGAAAAGGAAAATATAACCAATGGAAGGTTAGCCAGGTGGGTTGACACAGTCATGTCCTATGATTTTGAAGTTAGATACCTGCAAGGCAGAGCCAATATTGTGGCAGATTTTCTTTCCAGGAGAAAATACTTGCCCAGCTCCGATGACCCAATTCCCATCAGGTCTCAAGGTAAAATAATACTCACTCCTAAATCAGTCAAATTCTCTGACATAACCATGACCAAAGTCTTCAAATCAAATGACCCAGTTCCCAAAAATCCAGTCCTCATGGGACCACCTAGGTCCATACTAAAAGGAGGACAGATTTGGGGTAGCACTTCAAAGAAGCCAAAGGGTGTGATTGCCAAGAAAGGTAGCTCTGAGAGAGAAAAACTCAGCTCCATTCAAATTGAGCCCGAGCTGTGCATTTTAACTCGATCTAAAGCCAAATTACCAGACCCGGCCACACCCCCTCAGCCCAGCAAATCAAGCAGAAGTAAACAGACACGCCCCCCTAAGGTCAAGGCCACCAAGACCAAACCAAGGGGCCGACAACCCAAATCCAGGTCACCCAGAGTATCAGTGAAATTAGCTAACACCAGAAGGGCTAAGCTATCACACAAAGTGCTACCCATGGCTGAGCGAGAGATAAGCCAGCTATGTAAACACCACTCCCTAACCCCATCCAGGGAGACACTGATACAGGCACAGCAGGAGGATGTTTTCTCAAACTCCATGTTGTCATACATCAATAAGGGTGAATTACCAGAGGACCCCAGCATTAGCAAACAGATACTGCTAAACCATGACCAGTTCATGATTTTAGACGAAGTTTTATTCAGGATCACCAAGTCAACCTATGGAGACAGTTTAGAGCCTACACTACAAATAGTGATGCCAGAAAAGTGGGCAGAGTCACTAATTGAGGCCACACACTGCTCGCCATTAGGAGGACACCTTGGTCCCACTAAAACATATGCAGCAATCAGATCCAGGTATTATTGGCGTTCCATGTTCAAACATGTTTTTGACTACTGTGGCACTTGCCACAGATGTCTCACAACAAAGAAAAGACCAAAACACTTGAGAACCCCAATGACCCTGAGAGACCCTGTTTTAACAGCCTACACTCACCTAACATGGATACCATCGGTCCTTTCACACCTGCTCTGGATGGATCCTCATTTATTCATGTTGTCACAGATCATGCTACCAGGCACATCACTGTTTGGTCCACAAAGGATAACACCAGCGCCGAAGTAGGGTTAGGATTTTTCCAAAGGGTTATTTGTGTTTTTGGGACCCCATCAGTCCTGAACACAGATAACGCACAACAGTATGTGTCCAAATATTTCGCATCTTTTTGTGAGATCCAACTTAAGGCAGCTGAGAGCATGGTCAAACACCATAAAAAGATGAAAGCCAGATATGATGCCACTGCTTCTCCATGCACCTACGACACAGGTCAGCTTGTGTATTTACACATACCTAACCTGCTGGTCAAGCAAACAAGCAAGAAGCTGCAGCCCACCTACAGTGGACCATACATCATCATGAAAATGACTTCACCAGTAACTGCAAAGTTAAAAAGGCTACAGGACGCTAAAGTATTGAAGAAATCAATACATGTATCTAGATTAAGGAGACCAATCACCAAGGCTAGCGCCAAGGCTGTAATCAAAAGACTGCAGTCTGGGCCAGTTAGCTCCTTGTATGACCCTGATCTAGATTTCACCCACATTGGTGAACCAGAATCCCCCGCAGTCAAAAAAAGAAGAGGACGACCTGCAAAGAAAGGACTTGTCACCTTTGCCCCTTCCCCAATAAAGAAGGCAAAGAAAAAGTCTAGGAAAAAGAAATAGATTTTCAGAAAACACACAATTTTTTTTTCCCTTCCCACCCCCCACCTTACCCCCCCCCCACACTCACACATACCTCTCTACCTTTTGCCCCCAACCAGTGGCAGCCTTGGTCACGTGTTATTTCGTGCAATGATGTTTTTCCCCCCACAATTCTTTTTTTTCTCTCATCATTTATTGTTTTTATTATCAAAATCATATACCTTTTACCTTTAACGTTCAAAATTTATACACAAACCCCAAAAGCTTTCTGGTTTATTTTTTACTGATGGGACATTGTCAAGAATTTTATCTAGAGTTTGAGACTCAGACAGTCATATAATGATTGATTAAGGTTGGCACGCCACATAAAGTACCCAAGGTCACAGCGTATTCTCAGTTCGTGGATCCTAATTTCAGGAACACGCATGCGGCAGTTTGTTACAAGCTCAGGGCTTCTCTATACCCTAAGGTATTACCAAATGACCGCCTATTGTAGGAGAGCAGCACCTAGACATCCTGATCCGTGTTTATGCCTCTGTTTACCATCAGTACTGGAATGTTTGGTGAGACACTTAATCAAATAATTCAGCACAGTTCCTTGCTGTGTTGTCACAACAAGGAACAAGTGCACCCCTGGTAAGCTGACTAATCTCAGCACCACAGCCATTACTCCCATCCTAGTCATACTACAATATTCAGATCATCCAATGATCATCCGCACCTAGGCCTGGGTGCCCCTTAAATTTACATATCAACCAATAGCCAGGCCCCGTGCCATATATGGGTGAGACATACCTCATCGGGAGGCATGTAATGAGGAATTAGCCAACCTCATGAAGTGCTTATAAGCCTCATCCCACATCTTAACCACTCTCATCAAAATACATCAAATACATCCAGCCGCTATGGAGCAAGCATCCGGAGACCACAGGACCCAAGTGTCAGGACTGCCATGCAACAAGCCCAGGTAGGATTGGTCTTATGTGTCCATTAGTAGCGTCATCAATCGTTCTAGCATGACAATGATGGAATCTACCATCATGTTGTCCAGATACCCATTACATGCCAATGGTAGTGTGCGCCCAGAGTGCTTTGTAAAATGCAATAGTTGAATTTGCAGTCCTTTTTTCAATACCATGTATGGCAGCCTGATTTTTCACAACTTTATTTATCAACCTCTTGACAAAACCCCCCACCAACCCATTCATCTACCTTAGTCTAACCACAAACCTATCAAACCATTTATTCACACAGCCTTAGAGCCCCAGAGATAAGACATGGAGTCAACTCAGGGTGGACCATCCACAGTCTTTTAGGCCCAAATGGCATCAAAAGTAAGGCTATGGATCTGTTCGAGATCAGAATAACTATCATGGAGCACAAAGACATGATCAAACATATATCCAGCAAAGACCTAGGTGTATACCTAAACAACAAAACAGTTCAAAAGGAGCTCACCCTACAAGACCCCATTGTATTATCGGCCACCAAGGCCATGATATTCGACCTATGCAAAGATTTCCCCACAGTCCCACTATGGGATAGATTCAGTGAGGAAACATCAAGCTACATTGCACTTCTATGTGCCAGAACTCTGATTACCTCAGAAAAGCCACTGAACGAGCTACCAAGATATGAAACAGGTATTGGCAGATATAATGTCATAATCCAATCCACAAATCTTCAGACCCAGCTGGCAGCGTTTGAAATGGCCAAATACGCCCCTTACATAGTCAAAAGCTCTCAACCCTGAATTGACCCATTTCCCCCCCCCTACACATTCACAATGTGAAGAATCAATTACTTTCCTTCAATTCCTTTTTTTCTCTCATGTCAATTTTTTTTTTTTATTCATATGACTAAGCTAGAGACATCCTTGCTAGTTAAGATATCAGCCTAGCAACCTGATAACCTTTTAAATAACACGCCCCAAAGCGCCGCAATCACATTGCACACACCCAAGCGACACCCCCCCCCACATGTATAGGACGCCCACCGCCCAATCAACACAAACACACCTCACACAAAGCCAACTCCCCAACCCAAACCCCTTAAAGACCCGCCCCACCCCAACCATACAGTCTTATCTCAGCCTTATTTGAAACACCTTTCTCATAAGCTTATCTAAATTTCTATTTTTAGGATAGCGGCCTCCTTGGCTGCACTCTTCCTAATTACGTGCGCCCAGACCCAACAGTCAGGAGCACAGGATTTTGTAACCAAAAGAGAAACTATCTTCAGGCCGAATTATGGCGTTTTATTCACTAAAATGCCCCAGAAAATGATCTCAGGATATATGGATTACCCATTAGTTTTCGCTTTAGACCTATCTTTTAATCAAACCTTGCAGCGACCCGACAAATTAACCTCCCTAATCAGCAGAAATGCCCCAAATTTCATCTTGGAAACCACCCAATCTTTAGACCTAATTTTGGCAAAACTCTACCAGAAATCTCAAAAATCCTTAGACCTCCTAATAAAACTTTTAGAGCATCCCCAAACCAGAATACCCAGAGGCGCCCCAGGAGAGATCATAGGTGATATTTTGAGAGCATCAATTGGCTTGAGCACGCAACCTGAAGTAGACTTGTTGAATTCCGAAATGTCCCACTTGGAAAGAGCCCTGGCTATTAAAATGCATGTGGTAGAATTAGCCACACATTTTCTTTTGAACATTTCTGAATTTAATTATCAATCTCTGAGCGTTTTCTCCAGCATACAAAATAACACGGATGACACCCTGTCTTTGCTCAGCTCTAACCTCCAGCTCTTGAGTAATAATCAAATATCTTATTCAACCTGGAACAATAAAACAGACAAGACACCTATTATTCGATGTTATTTACCGCAGCTAACTCTCAAATTGAAGCGCTAATGAATCTGCAAAATGATTTAGACACCCTTCTAGACTCACTAACCACTCTAATGAAAGGTGAGCTACCTCCAAAATTAATTCCCCATAAAGTCATGGAAGATGGACTTAATAATCTATCAAACTCCTTGTATGAAGCCCATAACGGTATCACGATTCTAAATGTACCCACCGGTTTCTACTACAAGAGGAGAGTGCATGTGCACTGGCAGGACCAAAACAAACCCTACATCACAGTACCTATACCCATAGGACTGGGAGACAACATCTACTCCATATATAGGGCGGAAGCCTTTCCAGTCCCATTTGATACCACTAATGTAAACACTACTGGGTTTACACAAGTACAGCCTTTGCCCGATTACATAGCTGTGTCTGTGTCCCAGTCACACTACATTGAACTTGACCACTCCGACTTAGATCTATGTGATGTAAATGTTTTTATTACATGCAACCTGCCCCTGCCCATGTTATCTCCCAGGTACCCCACCTGCAGATTATCCCTATTTTTAGACCTACCAGACGCTGTACATCACACCTGCAATTTCCAGGCCCACATGACAGCAGAAATTCCCAACATTGCTAGGCCCATCTCCCAAAGCTCCTATATGCTGATCACTAGCACTTCACCTTCAATAATGCAATGCTCGAACTCAGGCCAAATCGAAATCAAAAATGCAGCCTACTCTATTATTTCAGTGCCATGCCTCTGCTCACTTAAAAACAGAGGCATGATAATGATTAATTCCGATCTGTCCTGCGCCCAAAACTTTACTTTAGAACCTATCGCCAAAGTGCCCGTCAACTTGCCCCTATGGCGGCATTTTGGTAACCCGCCAAACAACATATCAGGAGTAACCATAGCAACCACCCCGACCCATTTAGACCTACTAAATTTTCAGCGCCTGAAGCGCCTTCACAACCAAAAATTCCTACCCCTATTCAAAGACATTTTAAACTTAAAAGGCGCTGCCACCAAAATTCATGATAAATCATCCATCCTGAGCACCAACTCACTCATACATCTAGGATATCACCTGGACTTTTGCCCTTGGTTACACCTGTTGTCGCCAGCCATCGCCATCTTGTGCTGCTTGATCACATGTCGTGTGCACATGCGCGTAGTATACTAAGCCCAATTAATGACCATTCACAGTCGAGCAACGATGGCTGATGCAGCGTCTTGGAACAAGCTAAAAGAAAAACACCAACCAAAATTGGCCTACGCGGACCACACCCCAGGAAATTACAACACCTGACTGGATTCAAATGCCAGGAAGGTATGACTCTATGATTGCCTTCCTAGGCATCATCCTCAGCTTGCTATTCATCAGAGCCGCAGGGAGACGCTGTCTTAGGCATTGGCCCTACGACAGACAGGACCCCGCCGCCGGCACCCCAAGATTCGTGCTGAAGATAAACTCTGGAGGGCACACAGATGCTTTTCCAGTGGGATTAATGGTGTATGGACAGAACCTTTGGCCAGCCTCCATCTTGGCACCCAAACTAGCACCACCCAGGTTAACTTTCCCCCTAGCCCGTCACCTTGATGCGCATTGGAAGTCAGAGGTCGGAATGATCATTGGTGGAAGACTGAGGACGGTGAAGCTGGAGAGGTACCCCAGTTGCCCTTTGCTCTGGCGCATTCCCCTTGCAATCATCCTCAGATCCAGACCCCACACGGTCACCCTGGCCATTGTACAGGAAAACCAACCCGACTTCCAACTCACACCAAGTGAGCATGAACTATCGGCCAGCTTCAAACCAGTGCCATCTATGACACGGAGAAAGGACCTACCCAGGCGGGAAGCCCCTAAAGCCTCCACCAGTGGGACAACTCCAGCAGAGATGGCCCTGCTACAATTCAGAGAAACCCAACCACCCAAGGATCTATACTTATTCGACCCTACACTGGCTGAGAGGGCCATTAACACCATGGATGGTAGGTTTTTCATGTTTTAAACCGTTAGTTTCGGCTGATGTGGGGATCGTTGAGAACGCTCAGCATCCTCAGCGACCTGCACCGGCCACCCCCGAGGTTCCTCCCATAATGGACTCTGCCCAGCGCACACAAGCCTGAAGCGACAACACTGGACGGTACCACCATCCTTATGTGGGGATGGCAGGTGCTGAGCAGCGTTGCATAGCAGACCGGATAGCCCTGAGACGCTGATGGGGGGATCCCCCTCCTATCCGCTGAGATCCCCGAGACCCCCCAAGGACCCCCCCATAGTGCCCCATCCCGACCTAATACCTAAAACCATGCCCACAAATCGCAATACCCCGCCGTTTGTTTCACTTTATACCTCACTAAACCTTATCAATGACGACGCAAAACCGTCTTACAACCTATAAACGCAATCATAGCGTCTGCACAAAATTTTCGCGCCAGTCGCGACCCGGCGTCGCCATTTTTAAAAGGCTTTGTGATATGCAAATGTTGGTTAGTTTCGGTCACATGATCGTTTCTGACTTGATACATTAGCTGAAAACAATAACATCAACACGTGCAAATAACCTGAGCATCATAATCAAAGGGATTACTCACGTCTTCCTAGAATCCGTTTATCGCCTGCGGTGCCAGCAGTAGATAGGTGACCTGATGAATCCTGCAAGAAAACAAATCCAAAAATTAAGTTACCAAAACTCCCAAACAAAATTCTCTCATTCAAAATCCCAAAGAAAATTTACACGGCCACTTGTTTAAAATTACTTACGTCCCATCCTCGTTAATGAAAACGGTAATCAGCAGGGCACGACCGTCTGGAAAATACAGGATGCCCTGCACGATATCCATCTTGCATAACTATTGATATAATAGCCGGCACCCATATCTTATATAGGGCCAAGGCTATAGGCATCAAAACTCAAAATTTAATTCAAAATTTCCAACCCTTACCTTTAGAGTTCAACTAACAAGTTTTATGCCAGAATGTCAAAACTCAAACCTTTTTCGAAACTTTTCAACCAATTTCAGGAACTTTAGGCCGCCGTTTGAAATATTTTTCAGAATTTTTATCTGAATAATCGGGTTCGGCACGGTGAAGCGACAGCTCGGTACCGCCACCCAGCATAATACAAATAAACCAACTGAGCTTGCTTAGTTACACTTACCGCGTTCTATTCTTACAATCAAATTGAGCTCTGTCAAGTTAATGTTATGTGTCAAATAGCAGAAATTTATTGCACTTATTGGTTATCTTGTATTGACAAGGACACCAGCTGACCCAAGCAGGATTTTACACCTCTGTTAATGGTTTGTTTTCACGGCTCTCTTCCCTACAGACCTGGCAGCCCCACCATCCGTCGGCCCTCCAGCCCCAAAGTGCACAGACGGGCCGGGGCAATCATTGTCAAAGAGGGCAACAGAAGGAAGAAGCAGGAAGGAAGAGGACAAACAAAATCTAACCCCACCAGCCGCAGACCCCGAGCCCCAGCAGCAACCTCCACCAGCCAGTGGAGGGAGCCAGTTAGCAAGCCCCCTCTAACACCCAGGGGAACCTATGTGTCGGCAGCCTGTAGGCCTGGTACACCCATGCCGCCAACCTACAGGCACAACAACAACTACTGCCGCCACATCAATGGGCAGGTATCCGCTGCCAGACTTTGTATACCATGTTACCATCAACCAAATGGGTTCCTGTGCCCTTGTGCTTATGACGACAAACTTAAGCCAAGCTGCAACAGGCAAAGACCTACACCCAAAACCATGTGGAAGCCATGCCAGTTCAACCGACCCCCACCACAGAGTCTGAATCCGCCTCCGACGACGGCTCAGATGTGGCCACAGCTGGTGACTTAGCATCAGTATACTTGGACTTTTCTGACATTACTATCTCAAAATTCAGGCCCATCAGATCCAAGACCCATCGTAAAGCTGAGGGCAGATTCAGGAATTTCAACATCAAAGAACATCAAAACCTACCTCCAAACAGCATACACCCACATCGACATTTCAGAACACATAAATAGACATTTTACAGAATCAATTTTTGTACTACCACCTTTTGATCCCTAATCGCTGAGACACGATTGTAAACAGCCCCCCCCCATGCCTATACGTATTATTTGTCCTCTGAGAATGTAAAATTCTTTTTTTTTGGCACGTCGAATCCCTTTCACTGGATTCTTTAAAAGCCTGTTTTCCTTAGGCCAATGTATATATTAGTTTAAGATTTTCCCTTTTTGATGAACATTATGAGACATAAACCAAAATGGCCTTCTGGTTTACGTCTCTAGGCGCTATAAGGTTCATCACCTTCACCACTGTCTTTTCAAACTCAGCTATGACATGTATTTATGAGTTTTAGTCAAATTAGTCATCTATAGCAATAAGTTCCATATATATCCCATTTTTGTATATTTTCGTAAAAGTTACCATGTTTCTAGTCAACAGTAACACTGAATACCACCTTGACTTATACCTTATACCGGGTATGTACAGACCTTACACAACTTCAGTCATGAGCCTTGGTAATGTGGAGCCAAAAACTCACCACCCTTGTGTTGATTATTGACCCCACGATACCAAGATTCACCAAACTTGGTTAGTCCTCATCTGGATATAGCTCATTACATTTTTAATATATCAAACCGGTACATATATATTTTAAGCAATTGTACATATTCCTGCATTTATAACCTGCGTACATAGATTAAGTCACTTGATCCACACAAACTGTATTCTTGTATTTCCATAAAGGAACCTTTTTCTTATACCGCATATAATGTCAAACCTATCAGGTTTTCACAAAACCCGGTATTTGCATCATAATACCCATAATTGTCAATGGACTTGGCAAAGCCTCATCTTTTCTACTTATTTTTCTCCCTTTACACTCCTGCAGAGATGAGTAGGAATGTGGGGATTTGTCAATGGACCATTCTGGGTATTATTATTATTTTTCATATTTACTAATTTCTTCGCCATATAAAACCTAAGCTCTGCTCACGATCCACACTCAACAATCTCCTGTATTCCCCAACAGGAACCAGGATCCATAAGTTATCACGAACCCACTTCCTCCATGAGACTCTGGTAGACGGATGTAATAACATTCCAATCATATCTACACCCACACAGCCCCGCTGGAGGATGTGGGATCCACCTGTGGTGCCATATTTAGAATGAGAGGATATTTCACAATCTTCTCTCAATCCTTATTAACATGATTAACCCACAGGTGGCAATCTCTCCCTATGACACGTGTCTCCATTTCATTGAGCCACGTGTATAGAATATTTCACAACACTGTGAGCTGCTCAAGCCCTTTATATAAAAGGCAGCTTGAGCAGCTCCCAATCATCTCTCCCAAATTACACCTTACACCTATACCTAGAACCTACGACAGGTTGAGCTATAGGATCGGAGGCAGAGCTTAGATCTTGGCGAGTGTTATCATTGTTACCACCTTTATGAAACATTCATGTCAGCTATGCAATAAAAGGATCAAATGAACTTCCCTGGATTCCCTGTACACTCACTTCACCACATGTAACTGTCTGTTGACAGTAGCATCATGATGACCAATGGGCATGATGCATTAATGGTCCTTCAAGGGATGTAATGGTTGGTGAGTTGGGATGTAGTGGTTCAGGTTGGTGAGTTGATGCATTTGATGCATGGCCATCAAAATTAATATGATGCCAAACTATGGTCCATCCCTGATTACTTGTACATATAATAACTGCAACCTATAGTCCATACTGAACACATGTAAACAGATTCAAATATGCTGAAATTTAAAAGTGATATAAAATCACAGTATTTTAATCAAAATTATCCAAAGTTTCTCATGGACATTAAGGATATAGGTATTTGCATACCAGAAATGGACTCTGATGAATTCTGATGAAGATGACCTATAGGCGCAGGAACCTGTGCAGTAGGCCCAAATCCAAATGGTAGCAACCCACCTTAACAACCACTGACCCTTATTTACATTCCCTGAAAGTATTATACAGTAAAAATTCTTTACTATGAATCCTGTTATAATGAAATCTCCTTATAACAAACAAAATGCTTGGTACCAAGCCATACATTTTATAGTAAAATAATCCCTTTATAATGAAGTTTGGGCATAATAATTCAGATATAATGTAATTTTGTCATAAAAACACCCTTTCAAAATGTAGAATACAGGGTCTAAAGGAGTTGGAACATCTGAGAGGCATGAGTTGGTGTGATAGGGCTTCTACAGCCACCTCCTTTCTCACCTGGGAGCGTTGGGGACAAATCTCCATGGGTGGTCTCCATTTGGGGGGAAATCATGGGGGGGGGTTGTGAAACCAAGGGTGTGAAAGGGCTTCTTCATCTGTTTCCCTTGAGTTCTGAGCGGCAGAAAGGGTATGGGAGGCTGAAGGGTGTGATAGGACTTCTTTACCTGTATCTATTGAGCTCTGGGTGGCTGGAGGGGTAAGGGAGACCAGGGGGGGGGCGCTTCTACACTTTTCTTCATTGAACTATGGGCAGAAGGAGAGGTCAGCTAGTGGGGGGCCCATAAATATTTCTGAGATAGAGAACCTTTGATATCATATAGGATTATGCAGTAATTTGTCACATTATTCCCCATATATTCATATCCAAAAGTTGACAGATTTTTTCAGAACTTCCTGAGCTCTTAGATTATAACATATCTTTTGTAATGAATGAAATATCAATATATAGTCCCAGGTATATTTCTAGTTTTTTGGGGCTTCAAAAATATGGAACTTCAACTTCAAACATGTGGTGAAGGGGTAGCTAAGTACATGTATATACTCCCATAGAACTACCGACCACCGATTCCATGGTGAAGTGGTAACACATTTGACTCTATATCAAGAGATCTTGGGTTCTATTTTAGGCCAGCGAATGTTAGAACATCTGTGAGCCAGCAAGCAGAAATGGGGGTTCCGGCAGGATTTAGTACCTGTTTTAGCCACCAGGGGCACTACTATGGGCTAGAATAGGAAAATATGCCTAAAACTGCTATAGAATACTTTTTTATGGACAATCCAATGATTTTTGATAAAACATTCTATTTTTTGGGGAAAGGGTCCATATTTGGCATTAAAAAGAATGTTTTTGGGCCAAAATAGGCATTTTTGTTGATTTCTGTTGTCATGGAAACATTATTTTCATTCTAAATAAGAAAATCGATGATCCCATTTGAAGGAACATTTCACAAGGTCCACTATGGTGAAAACAGAATGAAAATACCATTTCTACATCAAAAGTTATAGGCAAAAGAATGAGAATTTATGCTAATTAGCATAAATTATGCTAATTACAGATTATCTCATGACCAATGGGACTTATGGCTTATTGACATTCACGAAATGGCCATACCTACCCATATTTAGCAAGCCATTCCTCCAAAACTAACAGGAGTATCTTCTCATGCAATATATCACTGTAAAGCTAGTGATCTGAATTTTAAAGTTGACTTCTAGCATGGAGCACCCTGTCTCCTTGCCTCTACACATCTATACAAATATTTGGGAACATTTGGATTTTCTTTTTTTAATTTGGCTACCATAAAACGTTTTTCAATCTTTGTCAACATTTTTTTCATCATCCATAATGATGTTTCTGGGACAAACCTCCTCTCTGTCAAATGGTTTTTACTAACCCTGTTATTAAGCTATGCTATCATAGAATGTGTTTGTCTGAAATATAGACAGATTGCACCCCCTCTTTTCCCTCTCCTGCAAAACTTGAAATATGCAGATACAACCTTGTTGCACTGAGGCGACGACATATGGATGAAAATCAATATGAAGAGCAAATGCTGTCATTCACTGTTAGTATTGTAATGGTTCGTATTGACTTAAATGTTGGGTGGCTCGTTGGCTCGCTTATCACTAAAGGTACCAACACAACACGAGAGATTCGGGTTGGGCAAAGCCCCAGATCACCCCTACCGCTCGGGTAGGCCTTTTATTCACGTACTCCCAGCTCCTGACATACGTCTTGACTGGACTAGGTCCAGTCCCCTTCTGTGGATCGTCCGGCTTCTTAGTAGAAGCTGGACGCGAGGCATGGTGCTGCCCCCTCTTGTACCAAACGGGTATCGCAAAGCAACACCTGGTTGGCATAGAAGGAACCAGTACCACACAAGCATGTCTCTCGGATGAACCGCACTAATATATATGGGTCAGGTCGTCAGAAAGTGTAAGATTTTGCCCTTGAAGGCCCTGAAAAACTAATTTTCTAATTACTTTATATAACCTTAACAAAATTGTCAAGGTACATCTCCTCAGCTCAGAAGACCAAAAAATACAAATCTAGGCCATCCGGTTCTATTTTTATTGCTTGTTTTGTGTCATGTAACGTCCGGTACCAAAATAATGAAATATCGAGGTCATTGAAGTTGCTCTCAGTGACATAAGAATGTCCCATTATGCATAACAAACACATTGAATAACAAGGCCAATATGTCTATTATTGACTTTAATTACAGAATGGAACAAAATTTGAGTTGATGCATGCACAGTAGACTGCCTCCTACATGATGATAAAAGTACCGGACGTTCCGTAACGTCCGGTACTTTTATCAGAATTATTTAACATAAGCTGCTCTCATATGGAGACAAATGCTGGTAGACACACAATTTCTACACCAAAGTAGGGGATGATAGGTCCCTTCATATGGGTAATAACAAAGATTTTGAAGCTTCATTTTTTCCATGTTTTTTAACCAATTTAGATTTAGGTAACAGACGTTACAAATTACAGATTTCCATTTTGAAAGACACATCATGAAAAATTCTCACTTAGTAACATGTCCAAACCTGATGGAAATGATACCTATGATCATATACAATACAAAAAATAACTTTGGGATACTCTATAGTGTTCTTTATTCAATACAGGACACTTGTAAAAAATACAAAAAGTATAAAAAAGAACAAATTTGGCCGTTTTTTCACTTCGGCAGGCTATAAGTCCTCAGGTTTTTGATGAATGACCACAAATTTACATTTTTCTGATAGCCCTAAGTGTTCTCTATCAAATGAGTCTATAAGACAAGATTGGTTCACAACTTCTTTCTCCAGAGCCATAAAAGTCCAAAATGACCCAAAAACACAAAATCTACTGCTTTCTGGCGACCTGACCCATATACACCGATGCCGGCCCCTACACCACCCCCACTAGACTTTACCTAGGGTTGGTGTTAAAAATACCTATTGTTAAAGTTATACAACAATATATACATAGGTAAGTCTATAACGATAATGTTGGTATAGAATATATGACATTAAAGGGGCATTATAAATAATATGTACATAATAGTAGGCATCGTCGCATATAACCCGAAGTAACTATATAATAACAAATATAGGAAGTGGTGCCTTATGCAACAGTGTTATTATAGTTAATGACGTATTAAAAATAGTGGATTTACATGGAATGATATAGTAGTAGTAATATTTACAAATGGAAAGTACATGACCCGAGGGGGTAGGTAACCCGAGAAAAATTTTTGTTAGATTTTTAAAAAGATAAATTTTATATAGAAAAATAATTTACACAAAATATGATATTAAATAAAGAGGTGTCCTACCAGGGTAGCAGCATCACCCTTACAATGTATTGGACTTCCGGCGAATCTGGAACAACTGGTTTCTGCAGCTCCATCCGGCGACATACGAGTGGTGGCAAGCCACGTTGCTGTTGTGATGTGCCCTGATGAAGATGGGAAGATGGAGCCCCGGTTTGGTGTAGGTGGTAATCCAATTGGTACTTCGGGTAGCGTCCATCTTGGCTGCAGGTTTTAGTTCCAGTCCGTCGGGTCCAATTCGAGGATGTAACCCTCTGGCATTGTATATGCCTTTACCCTCAGGTACAAAGTGACACCAGCAGATGGACACTTACAAATCCTTGGGACCAGTGTCCTTCTTCTCAGCTGGCTCCGGGTTGGTAGAAGGAGCCGAGCTGCTGCTGCTAGTGGTTAACAGCTTAGGGGCTTCGGTGCTCGTGTCGCTGAGCAAGCTCAGAGCACCCATCCCCTCAGAGGGACTATCAACTGCCTCGGCTGGGGCACCCGAAGAAATGGAGAGGGACGACGCGGAGCCGTCCCATTCATCCAGGTGCTTGCCGAAGCAGAGGAAAAACTTAAGGTCAGCCTCCTTGTACTTGTGAATGTACCCGGCGTTCTCAGCGCGGTGGAACTGGATTGAAGGTGGCTTCAGTCATCGACCGCCAGTAGTCGACGGACCTTTGGCAGTGAAGTGACTGCCATTCCGGCATCAGGTCGTTCTGGATCTCGGCAGTACGAACGTCTTGGTGGTCGACAAACGTATTTGGATCCTGAAGACCTGACAGGGTGCTGGCTATTAGTCCCATAAGGGGCACCCGAGGGGCCGCGGGTGGGACTATAGCTGGAGGCGGTACAGCAGCCTGCACAGTGACAGGCGAAGCGCCTGCTGGAGGGACCGTGGGACCCTCAACAGTGGTGCCTCCTCGGCCTCGGCCGTAGCAGGGGGGGCTCAGGTGGACTCAATTCCACCACGGCCTCTACCCCGAGCTTTGGCTCGGCCCAAGGGGGTTAGGACCTGTGATTCGGGTCCCGCTGGTCCCATTGCAGGGAACTTCGCCACGTATTCACTGTAAGTGGGGCGCTTGCCGGATATTCCTTCACCGGCCCACCATGCACTGTGTCCGGATGGGGCACCGAAGAAGGTGCTCCAGTCATCCGGACTGCCAGTGGCTTCACTCGGGGGGTGCTGTGTAGGTGGTGGAGTTGGTGGTGGAGCATCTACCTGGCTAACCACCCGATGGGTCTGGTTGCCAGGCATGTCCAAAGCTGAGACTTGTTGTCCCGACTGGCGACGATCAGCTGGGTAAGCTGGTCTTGGCTGATCCTTATTGCCCGATGGGCTTACGGATCCGTCCGCACGGGTCCTTTTGGAGGCACTGGTGGACGTAGCCAAACCTCCATTAGTTCCCTTCGAACGGGCTTTGTCTTTCTCCCGTTTGTCGTCGCCCGCCACTTCGTCACCTTCAGGTGCACCTCGGTGGGCATCCCGAACTTGGTGGGTGAGTAGTCCACGGCGAAGTACGTCATGAGGTTGCCACTCCTCCATGAGCAGAATTCGGGTTCCGGCGCCGGTAGGTGGTGAAGGTGCTGTCACAGAGCTTACCCGGACGGTCTCCGGGTATGGTTTGTGGTGCATATGGTGCTCCACAATGTGTTGAGTGAAGCGAGGCTTCGTCTCGAATGTCTTCTCGCCGGTGAGAGCGAGTACACAGGACTCGAATGGGCACCTGTGGCAGTTGCCGCTTGGTCCCCATTGGGTCATTGCCCACTGAACTTTCGTCCGGGCCTCGTAGTTATAAATCGACCCTAATTTGGATTTCAGCTGGTCGATCCAAATCAGGTAGAATTTACTTACTGGCGTATCACTAGGACCGGACTTCATCCACTCCTCGTCATCGCTATCACCATCTTTATTGACGGTGCTCGGACACATGTAGTGGATTGTCTCATAAGCACAATCTGCGAAGCAGCGTGGGGTGCGTTCTTTAAACCCCTCGGCTGCATTCTTCCACATCCATTTCTGATTTTCGTCCTTGGGGACGTCCGTGGTCATTTCTTCCCACGTCGTCATAGACTCCAAATCAGATTTGGCTGACACGGGCAGTTCCGGGTTGCTTTCGCTCCCCTCACTGTCCGTGTAGATATCCTCGCCCCTCTGTCTGGCTCAGCTGGTGGTAGTAGTACCAGTCGAAGCCGTGACCAAGGTTGTGGCGGCCGTCCCGCTGGTGGTAGCAGAGGGTCCTGCAGTAACCGAGGTGGCTACTGTGGTTGGTGGGGCAGTGGAGGCGGAAGGCTTCGGGTCGCCCTTACCCCTCTTCTTTGTAGTAGAGGGTTCGGGTATGGTGGCGCCTGGTTCCTTCTCGGATTTGGACCTCTCGATGGCGATCCAAAGGTCCTCTTGACCCGTCCGGTTTCCACCGACGACTGTGTGACGGTGGAGTCTGTATGCATGTCGGATTCAGACTCTCTTAGCTGGCTTGCCTTCCAGGTTATGCCTTCGGAAAGCAGCACAGCTCGGGCCAAGTTCTCATTTATCACCATAGCCCCCGCCAACCGTCTGTAGTTGCAGAGCCAGGAGATCGGCATGCTCTCGGCCAACTCGTCCGTGCACGAGTCTATCACCAGAGTTTTGAAATCGTCTGGGATATTCTCGGGCTGGCCGGCCGTTTCCGCTAAGGGACCGCATCCGAACATGGAAGGATGCATGGGGATGTAGGTCCCCCAGCTGGTGTACATGACACCCTCCTCCTCGTCCACATGGGCCAGGCGCTGGATGCGTGTTCTGTTTCCCGGGGATACGTGTTCTGTATCCCGGGGGATACAGGAATGTCCAAGACATCAATCGGCTGACCCGGAGCCGGTGCCGTAGGTGATGGTTCCGGGGAAGGAGGAGGAGGCATCCGCTCCCTGTCTGCGACCTCGGTCGACATGGCAGAGAGAGTCTGTGCAGCCTCTTCCACTTCGGGTTCCCTTGCGGGAACAGCCGTTGAGGAGTCCATGGTCTCCTCAATCCGAGACGAGACCATCGGGTCATCGTCTTCCTTCAACTGAACGTTGGCGGTGTGACGCGCAGCGTCAATCGTCCCCTGTGCCATCACAGTCGGACAAGCTTCCAACTTAAAAAATTGGCAACTGTGTTGGACTCCTCCCGAAGGATTCGTCCAACAAAAGTGGTGTAAGAAAACCATGCAGCTAAAAGCTGCCGGAGGGTGTACAATAACTGGAGCGAAACCAGTGACGTCTTTCCGCCACGAGTCCGCTCTAGTTATGACCAAAATGGCGTCCAACCTCTCGTCTTGTGAGATCCTGCTATGGGCTATCCGGTGACCTAGTGCCGTGCTTTCCCGCCACGCCTGTGGCACCACCTAGCGGTCTAGATTCGAACTAACATTCGACTCGGTATGTGAGACGCGGGTTGCTACCTGAGTGCTATCGTCTGGAGCTTGGCGGTATATACAACGCTATAAAGCGAATGTACTGGTCGATCCGTCCGCCGCTCATGGGATACAGCTACCCGGCGAACGCGCGTTCGACATCCCTAGCCGTGGAACGTATGTTGTGTACTGAGTTAGGTAACGGCAGACCTCAACCGGGGACTGCGTCTAACGCCTTCGGTTAGCATCTTATTTTTCCCGGCTCTACGTACGGCCTTCTCCGGGTCACGCCTAGCCAAGGTGAAACTTCTTCGTATACACCACTACCGTGAGGAGTTCTCGTTTAGTGGTACAATAATTATGCTGGGTCTTGCTTAGCGTGTTGCTAGCAAAGGCCAATTGGACCTCGACTCCATTCTGGACCTGAGAGAGTGCTGCCCCAATGGCGTCATTGCTCGCATCAGTGTCTAATATGAAATGTCCCTCGGGAGTGGGATATTTCAATACGGGTGTGTTCCTAAACAAATCTTTTACTTTATTAAAAGATTCTTCTTGCTCGCTGGTCCATGGGAATGGGTCCCGAGCCCCTCCCGGGGTCCAGTGAGCTAAGCATTGCATTGGAAAGCTTACACGAGAGTAGTTCGGTATGAAATCATGGTAATAGGAACAAAATCCTAGAAATGATCTCACCTCCTTAGCACTCGTGGGCCGTTCCCAATTTTCCACAGCTTCCAGCTTTTCCGGATCTTCACTCACTCCGTTCGGAGTGATGATCCTTCCCAGATATGTAATTGTTTTCTTAACGACTTGCCGAATACGACAACGTCGTCTAAGTAGACCAAATACTTCTTCCACAGAAGGTCACTCAACAGGGATTCCATCATGGCCTCGAATGTAGCCGGGGCATTACACAATCCGAAGGGCAAGACATTATACTCGAATAGCCCCATATGACTAGAGAAGGCGGTTTTCTCTATGTCATCGGGGTGCATCGGTATCTGCCAATACCCGGATTGCAAATCCAAGGTACGGAACTATTGGTTCCCATCCAAGCTATCTAAAGTCTTGTCTATCCTTGGAAGGGGATACCAGTTCTTCTTTGTCATACCATTTAATTTTCGGTAATCAACACAAAAGTGGATTGTACCGTCTTTCTTAGTGGTCATACAAACAGGGCTGGACCAGGGACTCGAACTGCTTTTGTATCTCCTGTTCATATATTAACTTCTTCTTAAGAGGAAGTCTATGATACGGGATCTTAAAGGGTTTTTCGTCGCTCACATCTATAGTGTGCAACACCTTATCGGATCTGCCTACGGGTCCACCTTCCCTTCCGAAAGCACTCTTGTACCTTCGTAGGAGTTTCGCCAGGCATTCCTTATCCTCCGTATTCTGTAAATCTGATTTATCAATCAGTTTCTGAAATTCTTCATCCAAAGGATGCTTACTAACAGGGTTTCATGGTTTATTGAACCTGGCCTCGGCGACGTGTTCTACCGAACTCATCTCCCCCACATTGTCGCCTCGCTTCAAGTAAACCACTGAACCAGTTCGGTTAGTAATGGGTAATACAGACCATGCTGCATTAGCCACCAATGTATCCACTGAGTCCAACCCGATGCTCAATAAATATACCGTGTCGGGTTCAAAGACTCCTGTTTCACCCCTCTGGGCCATTGATCCGCCACAAAGGACATCACAAGTGGTACCCGGAGGGATTTTCACCATGTGTATCACCAATGCTACCGAAGACACCTGTCTCAAACAAACTGAACATGCAAGGCATACAGATTCCGAATGCTCATCATTCCATCCCTAGGGTCCAAGACAGCCCCGTACAAGCTTGCAAAATCCAATCCGAGGATTCCGTCATCACTAACCTCTGCTATAGTTGGCGAAAGAACGAATTCTTTGCCTCCTATGTGGATAGGCATAAACGTCCTACCAAAAGTCCTCATACTGCTTCCGTCGGTTGTGCAAGCATTTACCCCCGTCTTCGACTGCTGGCCACCGAGTCGAAGAATCTTTTGGACACACAGGAATGGCTAGCTCCAGTATCCACTAAGAATTCTCCTACCCGGCCTTCCACAGATATGGGTACATACCACCGTCTCCCTCCCAAGGGAGATGGGTTGCTGGTAAACTGGTGAAAGTCTCCCGAATCACCAAGATTCAATCCAAGTCCTCTCAAAAATTCCAGACACGGATGACTTGGGGGAAGGCGTGTCCCACACACTCGAATCAACTCCTTGATCCATCCTTCCTCTCCCCTAGTGCGGCCACTTGCCTCCATATGCTCGCCACCGTACACATTAGCACTAGGGTCCCTGGCCCCGGCCGGAATGCAGTGGTGCGCACCCACAGTCACCCGACCTCCAGGTGAATTTGATTCGAAATCATCCACCGGATTA
The DNA here is from genome assembly GCA_949317995.1 of Acholoe squamosa. Lineage (NCBI taxonomy): Eukaryota > Metazoa > Annelida > Polychaeta > Phyllodocida > Polynoidae > Acholoe > Acholoe squamosa. The sequence continues at coordinate 46,017,346 of OX439048.1, forward strand.
CCCCCGGTGGCCTTTTGGCATTCGTTCACTCCTGGGGTTATACCCAATGCCGTGGATACAACCCCCACTAGTTTCCCACTGTATCAGTAAAATCCGTAGCATTCTGGCTTTCCTCGCCATCGACTTCGGCTTCATAGAAAGCCGCCATTACCGGCTTTGCAGCGGTACACTCGGATGAATAGTGTCCCATGCGCTGACACCTGAAACACTTAACCGTCCGGCGGTCCACTCTGGGTCTTTGCCGGTTGGCTTGGAGGGCATCTGTAATTTTCTTACACATTTCCTCCATTAATTTGGTCATATCCGGAGATTGACCCCTTGCCTTATCGGCGCTTTCAGAGGGCTTATTGTTACAAGCTTTCGAGTCGCCCCTGACTTCGGATGGTGTTTTAGTATCCTTCGGTTTACTAAAAGCCTTCCTTGGAATATACTTCCTGCCCGAAGTGTTTTTCCTAAGTTGCATCAAGCAAAAGGTGCCGTCCTCCTGCTCGATGTCTATAAGTTCAAAGTCATCCGGGGTATTTTCTACCTCGGTTCGCTGAACTACAGATGATACCGGAGTCAATCCCGTGGTGTTCGGGATGTCTCCAGCTAACATCGTTCGTTTCTTCACAGCCATATCTATGCCATTAAATATGCCTTGCAGCGTAATACCCTCTTTCCAGGCATCCCTAGCAGCTATCTGCTCATCTCGGTCTCTTAGACCCTTGACGAATTGGGTAATCAAATCGTCCATATACCAGTCCTGGTTTTCTGTACCGGGTCTGGCTTTACTTAACAGGGCATGCAGTTCCATACTGTATGCTCTGAAAGCTTCATTAGGTTTTTGGGTCCGTTTCTTAAAACGAACCATTGGATCCTCCTTGACCATATTGCATAATAGTCCACTAGCAGATTCAACTAGCTGCTCAAAGCTCCCAACGAGACCATACCAGGTGCGCCATTGCTCGACGGCCATGCGTCCCGGCCCACCCTTTAAGCATCTTACAAGATGCGGCTTGGCCTTGTATGGGGTCCATCAATTACAATTCATCACATCGATGAAATCCTCAAACCATTCTTTCCATGGCCGCGTACCGTCGTATTCCTTCGGAATGACGGCAACCCTTCGGGCTGAATTGTGAGCATACATCAATCTAGTACATTGTTGTTTGCTCCATTCAATCGCCTTGGTCTCATTCAAGGTTCGATTGCCTCCCATTCCGCCAAAACTTGTATTGTTTGGTGGTGGCGGTGGTGGATGGTTATACGTCCACTGTGAACCACTGTAGTTCGTATAACCTCCACCCCCTTGGTTGGGGCCGGTACCCGAGGCACCATCGCTACCTGCATTAGGGCCGGTACCCGAGGCACCATCCCCACCCTGTCCATTCGAATAAGTTGCCCCACCTTGACTACCGTCATTAGGCGGAGGAGCAGCCTGACTAGGTTGGCTGCCAATGCTTGGTGGGTTCTGTTGGTTGCTGGTATTACCTGCACCCAACCCAACATTATCTGTCTGATCCACATGTATGTGGAACCCACTTGTTTCGGCATTAGTATCGGAACAGTCCCTTGGCAGAAAGTCCGGGTCCAAGTTGTGGACTATTGGGACCTCGCTGATCGGAACTCTGCTTGTCCGGCCGTTCTTATCTTGGCTTCTGATATATACTCCCCCTTGATCTACATTCCGTGTCGCATTATCATTCACAAATGGATTATACGCCGGATGCTTTGGAGTCGAACAGGAAACTGGGTCTCCCTGTTTGACAAAAGTCAAGTTCGGATTTTGGTCCTTACTCGCCGGGGGAACATTCGCATGCTCCTGTTCCTGTAAATAACTTTCCATGGCGGATTTATTTATCGTTAGGGTAGCCACATCAGTGGTTAGATTCCTCTGTTCCTCTCTTAGCTGTGCATTTTCAGATAAGATCTCGGATCGGATCTTTTCATTATCTGCTACAGCTAGATTCCTTTCTTCTTGGGCAGCTATTGCTTCCCTTTTCAAAGTATCCTTTAGTAAACAATACTTCTCACCCTTTTCCTTCTGAGACCTCTGGTACTCACTGGTCTCTCTTCGGATCTCGGCTTGTTCCGAGACCAACTTGGCTTCTGTCTCCGCTTTACGGAGCTGAAGTCTCTTTAGTTTTTCCTCCATGGCATGCAACTCGGACTGTAATCTGTTTACATCCCAGGCCTTAGCAACTTTCTCGGCTCTAGCCTTGTCAATTGCTCTTCGTCTATTGGCTTCCTCGAGTTCTAGGTCAGCCAACTTGCTATCTTTTTCCTTTTACGTCTCTCTCTTTTAGCTCCAAACGATGGGCTAACGAGGACAACCGATACTTGAGGTCGGATTCCTTTAGAATCGCCTCCTGTTCAACAGAACGGAGCTTTCCGATCCGTTCCTTTGTTTCTTCCTCTATTTTCTTCTGGGCAGCTATGAATTGTTCATGCTGTCTCTTAGCCTGTCGCTCTACCTGCTCTTTGGCTTTTAAATAGGCTGAAGTAGTCTTATACCCGGGGCCCATCCGATGTCCATACCTTGACTTGCGACTGCCTCCAGGGTTAAACATGGAGTCAGACAAGCCTTCGTCTAAGGATAGGCCTAGAGAGTGCATTTCCAAGCTTCTCGGCAATGTATCTCGAGGCCTAGCCTTCAAAGTGGCTGAAGAACCCTTCGGGTCTTCTTCATCCTTACCATCGTCACTCTCATGATCGGACGAGGTCATTAATGGGGCCACCCCGGTTGCCCCATCTACTGCAGCGCCCATAGGGGTCGTGGTACGCTGCATCGGGCCTTGGGCCTTTGGAGTATCCAAGATACTAGCAGATCCCGCTGGGATACTGGGTCGAAGCTGGCGTCTGCTAGTCAACACTTGGGACCAATCCCTCAAGTTTAGACTGGCGGGTTTAAGTACCCCACTGAATAATCCCGTATCCGAAGCAACCTGTTGAGGTGTGTCCGGATACAACTTAACAATCCCATCCCCAATTCTGGTGGGACCGTCTGTTAGACTGGGTGTCGAGAAAACAGTCTGGACACCTTCCGGGTTGAACACATGTTGTTGACCCGCTTTCCAGTCTAACAACAAATGCTGGGATGTGTAATCATCCTCTTCGAATCCCTCCAGCCCTGGGCTTGAGGGATCCGCATTGGGCTTCCTGAGGCTTTCGGCTGTTTGGCCGTGCTCCACCCCCGAACCAACTGGTCACGGCACCAGTGTAATGGTTCGTATTGACTTAGAAAAGATCACCCCTACCGCTCGGGTAGGCCTTTTATTCACGTACTCCCAGCTCCTGACATACGTCTTGACTGGACTAGGTCCAGTCCCCTTCTGCGGATCGTCCGGCTTCTTAGTAGAAGCCGGACGCGAGCAGGGGCGTAGGAAAAGCGGGGCCAGGGGGGCCTGGGCCCCCCCAATCATGAAGGAGGTGGGGCCTGAATATGTCTGGGCCCCCAGAACTTATAAACACAATGGAAAAGAAGCTAAAACTTTACATCTCAAATTAGATTATTATGGTGATGTCATAGGGAGAATAGGAAAGTCAGATCCAAAATTTACCAAAAATCACTTTTCTATATGAATTCTAAATATGCATATACATAGACGCCATGACGCAATTCAAGGTGGTCACGATGGTGCCCTCGCCAGGCCCCCCAATGAAGATTTGCTTCCTACGCCTCTGGCGAGGCATGGTGCTGCCCCCTCTTGTACCAAACGGGTATCGCGAAGCGACACCTGGTTGGCATAGAAGGAACAAGTACCACACGAGCACGTCTCTCGGATGAACCGCACTAATATATATACAACGATGCCGGCCCCTACAGTATCAAAGACACACAAAAACAATCTATTATCCAATAATTTGTAATACACCATTGATGATTATTATATAGAAGTCATTCTACTCAATTTACAAATTGATATTCATGTAGTAGATTGATTTGTTATCATTCCATATTAAAACTGACTTTAACTAAAACTTTCCCAAAAATATTATTTAGATGACTTGTTTTAAGATAAGTGGAATTTTTATCAGTGGTCTCATGCATTGGTCATTTGAATTTGTGTAGAAAATTTTTGTTCAATTTAAATTTATTTTGAATACTTTGCAAATTTTGAGGGGCCCAGATAAACTTCCTTTATAATTGAGGCTAGTGCCCCTTTTCCTATGCCCCTGATTCATGTTCCACTTGATAAATAGACATACGATAACTCCAATCTAGTTTGGGTGAATATTTTATTGGACCTGGCCAATAAGCATACATAACCAGGCCTAAGTAACACAACAAGAAAGAAAACAAAATCTCCAATGTGAGACCGGTGGTCCTTCCTGGGGCTAGGCAATATGGTCGACTACAAGGGCCACCAGTGAAGGAACCTGTTACATAACACCTGAATGGAAGTGGTGACATCTAGTAATACATTGGGAACTGCTACTGCCCATTTATCACCACTGTAGAGGTACGCATTGTATAACCATAGAGTTGGGTACCGTCTGACGTGGCGGGTGAGTCGAGTCGTCGGACGTTCCTCAGGTTCCGGATAGGTGGCAGCACCGATCCGGGTCTGTGGGGACATCTGACGACGAACACCTGGGTCCTTATATAAAGCCCAGGGCTCAGTCGCTACGTCAGAGGCCCTTCTGGCCTCCGCACCATGTAGACCATTATCCATCAACATTAGCTGCCTCTTCTATACCATCCGGCAGCCGTGAGTGTACACTAAGAAATAAACTAACCGTTGGCATACACTTGGAATACTGTCTTATTCTTTCTTTCCGAATCGTAAGACCCGAACCCCCCAGGTCCGTAAGGCCACAAACCCTTACACTGGTGCCGTGACCAGTTAATTCTGGTGTATAGCCCGGACGTTATAACGTCCGAACGGCTGGTACATGGGTTAGATAACCTTAGGGAAGCTAACCCAGCAGGGCAACTAATTGCCCAGGAGAATGGCAATGGATCATTAGTGCTCCAAAACCATTCGAACTCCCAAGATGCGGATTCTGCATCTTGGAGAGATCCCGAACCCCACTATAATGATAGTGAGGAGAATTTACCAGACTCTGTACGACGTGAACAGTCCATACAGAGACAGGGTAAGTTAATGAGCCAACAATCACTTGTTGACAAGTTAACTAATTCGAAGTTCGAAGTTGATGGTAGTACTAATCCAGAACATCCGGCACCAATGCCAAAAAGGGTAACATTCGGAGAACTACCTTATAGATTACCCAGACCCGGACTACCAATATTAGATTATAGTGCTATAGATGGCGACTTAACCTATGCGGTACCGGAAGGTGAGGAATTTAAACAACCGGATGTCCTGTTGTTAAATGAAACTTACGTAACTTTGAACGAGAACCTAAATACCTTGGTCAAAGCTAAAGATGAAGTATTCCATGAAAAACTTCAGCTAGAAGAGGACCTAACTGGCATGCGGAAGGAATTCGAAGCCAGAAGGAGTGAGTACATGAAGGAACTCGAGAGTGAAGAACGAAAACTTCAGGAAATGAGAGAGTCATTCAATAAGGAATATGACAATAGACACATTCGTATCCAAACATACATAGATACGAACGACCAACTAAGTCTTGATAAGGCAAAATTCGAATCCGAAATATGCCATTATCAAAATGAGTTGGAGGAATTGAAACTTCAGTGTACTAAACAGGCTGAAGACAATGAAGCTATCCGGGTAGGCATTATAGCTTACAATAAACAACTGGAAGAAGATAGACAGAAACTCATGAATGAGCTTCAGGAATTGCAGACTACTGCAATAACCTTAGATAAATATGTAGAAGCCGCCCAGTTGACTATAGGTAATATAGATCCAGCTGTGGTGTCTAAAATGTTGGGGAAGACAACTCCAACTAGATACAACCCATTCGTTAACGATGGGGCTGATAAGAATGTAGTATCCGGAGTCTATAAGAAACCGGATAATGCCGCAGATAATGGAACCGCACCTACACCAGCAACTCCAGTGCTGGATACAATAGGTCCGGCACCACCAATACCAGACTTGAGTCACAAAACCAAAGCGACTCGCGATAGTGCTACTGGAACTAACAATAATAGACCCATAGCACAACCAAGAGTACCGGGTCCAACGAGGCATATGTTGACACCACCTTCATATTTCCCCCAACCTGGCCATAGTACACCATGGACGTTTTCTAAGACCAAACCCGCCACAAAACAACGTTAATGGCGGTATGTATCAACCGAGAACATCTTCCTATGGATATAGATATAATTATAATCCATCAGGAAGTGGTAATTATCAAAATGGTAATAACTATAACCAGGGATGGAATCAAAATAATTCTTACCCTAGGTATGCGTCTTCTGGAAACGCCGGTTATAATGGTGGATGCCCTAGCGGTTCATCCGGAAACTATCATAATAATGGTCCACCAGGAGGGAACCCTCCAGGCGGCCCAGGAGGATCCGGATCCGGAGGATCAGGATCAGGAGGAGATGGCAGGAAGCCAAATAGAAGAACTTCCATGCCTGCAGGGATGCAAACCATCTTTGATAGGAGCCAATGTATCCAAAACCTTGGCATTGACTGCTACCGAAAGGGAGCGGATGGCATGGAAGTCATGAACTGGAGCATGCGAGAAGCAGATAGACTACGCGGATGTAATAACCCGGCACGTAGACAGGCACGGATACCCCCTCCATATGATTCTAATGATCCATGGAAGGACAGGTACCAAGCTTTTGTCGACGAAGTCAATTGCAGTGGCTGGACAAAAGAAGAAGCTCTGCCGTATTTGATCTGTTGGTTGAATAAAGGTGGAAAAGTAGCCCTCAACCAATGGAGAGCAGCTTACGGATTATACGGCACCTATGATCAATTGGTCGAATGTGCCGCATACCTATTCGGATCAATCGTTAGAGAAGATCCATGGGTAAGCTTCAAGAAAAGAACACAGAAACCTAAAGAATCTCACAAGGTCTTTGGTTTGGAGCTACAGGACTTGCTATCAAAAGCACGTCCGAATTGGGCTCATGACGATGACTGTTATCTACAGGAATTGTTTATACAATTCTATAATGGATTGCGGGATCCAGATCACAAACAAGTTGTTTGGGATTCTTGGAAAGATGACACTTCCTTCAGTGACCTGTTCATAGCAATCGATGGACATGACATGAAGAAACGATTGGTAGGTCTAGGACCTAATCCGGTAAGAGCAGCACCTTTTCAATACGGAGGTACACCTGCTCCGATATATGACACTTCCCAGTTAGCCGCGGTTGATTCGCATGATGCTGATGAGGAGGATGAATATGTCTCCGATGAAAACGGAGAATATATTGGATCAGTTCAGGTAGCTGGAAAGTATTACCGACAAAAGCGGTATAAGAAAGTACATTCGAGAGGAAAGGGAGGATCTGTTGCTGGTAAAACAGCTTCCGGATCAACTCAACCTAGCAATGTAGTCTCTGCGGCGAAGCCAACTGTGGCCTCCACTGTTACTCCGACTAATGTGATGGAAACATTAATAGCCGGACTAACAGAAGCTCTAAAGAGACCGAGAGTTGATAAATCTCAGAGGAGATGTTTCAGATGCCAGAAACTGGGGCACTACGCTCCTGAATGTATGGCTGAGAAACCTGTCCCTCGTAGACAGGAAGGTGTCTCTGGAATAAATACAGAGGAAAACTAGGAAGGGGTCTCCCGAGGGGCAAAGAAGGGGATCCCAGTGACAAATCTTGCCATGATATCACCATCCGTGATGATAGTTCGCATGTAGTAGCAAACTCGCCTAGCACCGAGGTGGTTGTAGACACCCGGAAGGCTAGGGAAGCTGATATAACAGGTGCCACGGGAGCACAGGGGAAACCCAATATCAGGCAGGCGGCTACGAGTTAGCCAAGGTCTGTGGTGCCCACCTGCCCCCGGGTCATCCTTGTCTGGAATTCCTGAAAGGATGTGGATCGACTCCTGGTGTGAACAATGACGTTCCGATCCTCACGGACATGCCCTCTGTTCTAAACGGAAGGCGGTGGTATGTTTGCCTTACTGTTAACGGAAGATCTGCCGAATTCCTTGTGGATACGGGAGCTAGCCACTCTTGTATCTCCAAGGGGTTCTACGATCTTATACCGGATGAACATGATACTCTCAAATCGGGAGGAAGTGCTCAGACGGCCGATGGCAGTACCTTGCAAACGTATGGTAGAACTTGTGGTATACATGACTATGTCATGAGCGCCACCGTTGCGGATAAAGCAGATGAGGGGATACTTGGGTTGGATTTCGCATCCCTGTATGGAGCTGTGTTGGAACCCCAATCAGGAGTGTTGAGTGTGAAATACCCATATCCCGTAAAGGTTAGGTGTGTACTGAGACAAGTGAGCAGTATGGCTAGTGTAGCACACACTGTGCGAATCCCTCCGAGAGTAGCCTGTGATGTTGTAAGAAGTGATCCTGCAATGCGCAATAAGCCTGCAGTGATAGAACCGGATGTAGCTACTCTGTCAAGTATCGGATTAGTATCCGCAGACACTATTGTAGCAAATGCATCCTGGTCGGTAGTACCTGTCTCCAATACTGGAAACAGTACTATCTACTTGAAAAAGGGACAAGTTTTCGGAAACGTGACCCTTTCGGAAACTGTAACGGATAGTAAGATGAACTTACAAAAGGTAACAGGAAATGATGAAATTTCGGAAGACTTACTCAAGTTGTATGAAGAAACTTCATTAGAAGATCCGGAAGACCGGAAAGTGTTCTATGAATTGCTCTGTCAGTATAGGACTGCCTTTGCCAAACCTGGTGAAAAACTAGGTACGACAAACAAGGTAGTACATAAAATAGATACTGGAGATGCAGAACCCTTTAAAATACTGTATAGGCGGTTACCTTTAGCGAAAAAGAGAGTAGCTGAAGAGGAAATAAACAAGATGTTGGAACAGGATGTAATAGTCCCTTCCAATAGTCCATGGAGTAGTCCTGTGTGTATGGTAACAAAGAAAGACGGTAATATCCGCTTTTGCATAGACTACAGGAAGTTGAATGGAATAACGAAAAAGAATTCGTATCCATTACCGAGAATAGATGAAACCATTGACTCCTTAGGAGGAAACAGTTGGTTTTGTACCCTAGACTTGCAATCAGGTTATTGGCAAGTGGGAATGAACCCTTCAGATATGGAAAAAACTGCATTTTCGAGTGATATTGGACTATTCCAATATAACGTAATGCCGTTTGGTTTGTGCAATGCACCAGCAACGTTTGAAGCAATGATGGAAACAATCCTAAGTGATTTATTGTGGAAAAGATGTCTTGTATATCTTGACGATGTCATAGTCTTCGGAAAAACATTCGAAGAGTGTTCTAATAACCTAAAAATGGTATTAGAACGTATTATTTCTAATGGTCTCAAATTGAAACCTAAGAAATGCCACATGTTTAGAAAGTCCATAAATTATTTGGGCCGCATCATTAGTGATGAAGGTATGAAAGCTGATCCGGAGAAAATCGAATCAGTTACGAATTGGAATAGACCTAAAACACCCAAAGAAGTGAGGTCCTTTTTAGGATTCTGTTCCTATTATAGGGAATTTATTCCGAACTATTCTAGAGTCAGTTATCCATTACAAGCAATAGCTAACTGGACTCCAGGAAGTACCAAGGAAAAATTTCCTTGGGGGCATGAACAGGAATCTGCTTTTCAAAAGCTAAAGGAACTGTTCACAAGTACTCCAGTATTACAATATCCGAATGAAACGGATCATTTCATACTGGATACTGACGCTAGTAATGATAGCATTGGTGCAGCTCTCTCGCAAGTCCAAAATGGGAGAGAAGTACCAATTGCCTTTGCCAGCAATACACTGAGCAAGACTCAGTGCAATTACTGCACAACCAAAAGAGAGTTGTTAGCAGTAGTCATATATACCAAGAAGTTCAAACATTTCCTATGGGGAACGAACTTTACATTGCGTACGGATCATTCCTCTTTGAGATGGCTACTGAACTTCCGAGATGCTGAAGGAATGTTAGGCCGATGGTTAGCCCATCTATCAGAATATGGGCTTGAACATCACCAGATTCAGCATAGACCTGGAGTGAAGCATTTGAATGCTGATGCCTTGTCTCGAATACCAATCCGGAAATGTGATAATCCGGATTGTACTGATTGTGGAGCTCATAGGGCAGTGTTAGCAGGGATTCGAAGACCATTCGAACCCCTAGTTGCCAGTGTACTGGATTGGTCTATGGATCACATACGACGTTTCCAGGAAGCTGACTCGATAACTGCGCAGCTATTGCAATTAGTACCAAAGGGTATACGTCCAGTTAGACCCGAGGTCTCTCTGGAGAATCGAGAAATGAGAAGGTTTCTTGCTCAATGGACCGAGCTTGAAGTCCAGAAAGGCGTGTTATACCGCTGGAAGCCATGTAATAATGGTGAGAAAATCATGCAAGTGGTAATACCACATGCCATGAGACATGACATTATGTATTTCTGTCATGGACATCGGACCAGTGGTCATTTTGGAAGGAAACGTTCGTTGGCACGACTTTGCAAAAAATATTACTGGCCTGGCATGACCAGAGACTTGCAAAGATGGGTAATCACCTGTCCGGATTGTTGTAAAAATAAACCCGGACCCGGAATGGGCAAACTTCCCCTATCCCAAGAACTTTTCGGAGTTAGATTCGCAAGAATCGGGGTAGACATCATCAGTGGATTGAATACAACCGCTAATGATAATACCTGTATGATGGTAGTGTGTGATTATTACACAAAATACACTAAAGTATTTCCACTACCGGATCACAAAGCAGTTACTTGTGCCGAAGCTTTTGTAAAAGGCTGGGTACTAAGTTTCGGTGTACCATTAATGTTACACAGTGACCAAGGCAGAGAATTCGAATCAAATCTCTGGCAGGGTATGTGCGAATACTTAGCTATTTGTAAGACTAGAACCAATCCGTATAGGCCACAAAGCGACGGATTGGTAGAAAGGTTCAACAGAACCCTTATCCAAGTTCTAAAGTCGCTTGTCAATGAACATATGGATGACTGGGATGAGCAATGTCATTTTGTGACACATGCTTATAACAGTACGGTACATTCAAGTACAAATTGTACTCCGAACCTTTTAGTATTCGGAGAAGATCTAATAATGCCTGCCGACTTAGTATTTGGAGTCATAGGGATGGACCCGGAACTACCTTGCCATGTAGTTTTTGTGGAATGTTTAAGAGACAGATTTAAAAAAGCATATGAGTCTGTCCGAATCGATTTGGAGAAAAGTGCCAAATGGCAAAAAGTTGGATATGATACCGATCTAAAGCATCGGAAATTCCAATCCGGAGATAGAGTTCTCAGACTACATGAGCCACTTAGACACATAAAATTAGCGTCTAATTGGGATGGTCCCTTCACGGTAACACAAGTTATCAGTGATTGTACCATAATTATTAAATCTGACCTTGGTCGACTTTATAAGTCAAATGTGGCCAGACTAAGGAAATGGTCTGGGAGGGAGACCTCCACAGAAATGTATGGTGAAGGTTCCGGAAAGATCCTGAACCAGAATCGCATAATAGACCAGGTAAAGAACACTACAGTGAAGCGAGGCCGTGGTAGGCCTAAAAAGTGTTCCGAATCAGTGACACCCGCGCCAACACCGATTAAGCGTGGGGGAGTTAAAAAAGTCTCGGCAGGTGAAGACAAAAAGAAGAGGAAAGGTGTCTCTAAGGCTAAGAAACACCTAGAAAAGGCTCTTCAGACTGTCAGGTCCGATAAAGAACTATCCGAGAAGGGGAGATACGTTCGTCCCAGCCCTCGAATTGCCCAGAGGACTGCAGTGACCTAACCTGTATACACAACGGGTGTAATGTTTACATTTAGAGGAACGGATGACAACTGACCCGAAAGGCTCATTTGTCGCCGCCGCATGATGTACCAATGGGTAGTGGACGGATAATCCGGTGGATTTGCTTAAGCTTTCCATAATCTCCACTTAAATCCCCAGACGAGTCATCGGCGTGAGCGATAATTACCTAAAAACATTCAGTTTGTTGATATTCCGCTTGTAGCACGTGCATTTCCGCATGACGTCACCGTGTCCAGTCTCGGCTGACCTCTCGTTGACCTCGCGGGATGCGGGGAAATGACGTCACGAAAGCTGGCCTGTCGCCATATTTGTTTTCGGTAACGTCCAAGACGGTCGAGCGCGCTCCCTTCTTGGATTTTACCGGTTAGCAAACCCCTCCTTGCTCCTCCAGAGTCTGTCTCCTGGTAGGCAGACTCCGTCTGTGTCGGCCCCGGCGCCGTAAAAGCCGGAAAAAGGAGTATTTTACTCCCGTAGGCGATTTCCCGGTCATGGCTGAGGAATCCGTAGCTGCAGCCAAGCTATCCGGTGACCCGGATAAGCTGACTCCGTCCGCAGAAGCTTTTCCGGAAGCTTTGTCACCTGTTACACAGGAAGAGAGCGAGATGATGGACGTGGAGGAACCCACGGATCACTCGTTCGAGGAGAAGCTGGCTTCATTTTCACTGAATGAGCCAGAGAAGATGTTATCTCCACTCCCACCCGAGGGATCCGGAGGGGCTGCGAGTGCTGAACCCGCAGCAACTGAGTCCGAAACCACCCAAGTTGACGGACCGAAGGATCAGTGGAAGCCAGCAGTGGCTGACCCGTTCCCAGTAAATTACGATGGTCGCTACCTGTATGTCCACCGGGAACTGCAGGCACAAGTGACCTACGCGGACGGTACACCAGTCAGGATGGACCCGAAAGTAAGGATAGCTATCGAGGGCGTCATGGCTCCCGAACAGCTGACCAGGATCCTCCCGAATGGCTTCGAGACTGGCCGTGGTTCCAACGGGGACTTATGGTGGACGCTGGTTTCCGTGAAACGGCGTATGAAGCCAACCGAGCCTTCGAGCTCGGAGCGTATCCGAAGCCTGACAAGTCCCTGTGGAACGTCAAGGCTACGAATATCAATTGGGTAGGCTGCGTCTGGGATCCCGAGGGACAGACCTACCCACGTCCTTGTGCCACCCGGCCGCAATACCGGACAACCAAGGAGTTCAGGGAAGCCGCTGCTAACTTCGAACAGTGGGACGACGGTTTTTACATAACCAAGCAAGAGTTGGTGGATGTCCAGAACAATTCACTTATCGGTTTGGACCGAGGTGCAGCCCTTCGGACGGTTCTCGTCCGCCGAATGACTGCCGATCAGGAGGCCCAGGAAGAGGCTAAGAGGGCCGCGGAAGTACCCGCACCTCCTATCCCCGACCTGAAGCTTGCCACCAGGAGCTCAGCCAGTGCTACACCAGCCACAGGCAGTACTACCACCCCGGTAGAAGCCTCGACCTTCAGCGCATCCGGAACCCAGGAACCGGAGGAAGACTGGAAGGTCAGCAAGAACAGGAGGTCCGCTGCTCGGAAGCTCAAGAATCTCCCGGATTCTGCTGGAGCCGAGCCGAAACCCAGCACCTCAGCCACTGGTAGTACTGCCATGGAGGTTGAGTCGTCTGACGAGGAGTCGGTGCACGAATCCTCGGTTGAGTATAATGAGAAGGCCACTCCATCAACTCAAACCGAGGCCGAGCGTTGGGCTAACGCCAAATCCGGATTCAAAACCCGGATTCCGACGTGTTTCTCCGACTGTGCCTACGGAGTAAAGAAGGACGGCTCTACCCTCTATGCCTGCCCGGACTCAGTCAACAAAAATAATGAGTCAGATGATGAAGATTGGATGCGTCTTTCGGACGAGGACCCCAATCCGAGCAAAGCCTATCGAAAGATGTGGCTTATGCTAAACCACACCGAAGGGTACTACACTTATACCCAGAGGAGGAAGCTGCGTTGGGCTCTAGAGAAGTGGTACGGTGACGACCAGAAGTCCTGTCCCTTCTCTATCTGCCAGGATGCGAGTGATGTCTCGGTCCGGACCTGGAGTACTCCAGCTCGGTTCCAAAGGCATCTGGTAGAGACCCACTTCCACCATCACCCGGTTTACATTTGTGATCCGATTTATGGTAAGAAGGGTAAGAAGTGTACTACGAAGGTGCAATACAGCCGACGTAGTGATCTGGCGAGACACCAGAAGAAATGCCACGCAGAAGGTTTAGACGGGGCTCGGAAGCGCATCATGGAGCTTCATCAGGAACTCATGAAGGAGTTCGATAGTCTGAGCGAGGATGCTTGGTCTAAGATCCGACCGGGGGACCAAGTCCTCTGCGAGGTTCCGAAGACCAAGGATTCGAAACTCCCCGCGAAGATAGTCCTGACTCCTGGAAAGGGTAAACTGGGCATGCACGAGTCTCTCTGGCAGAAATGCGAGGAATCCGGAAAGGAGGGAAAGAGAGCTCGTGAAAGGAGCAGAAGAGATCAGAACCGTGGTGGCAACGGTAATGGTCAGAGCACCACTGCTAAACCTAAAGTCAGAGCAGAGGACCGCTCCAGGTCTCCTCTGGGTAGGCACCCCCACGAGCAGGCTCAGGGCACTCCGGTGTTCAAGAAGCCCGAACCTGCCGGATACGCTGGAGCCGTATCAAAGCCTGGGAAGGTTAATCCTCGTAACTTTCCGTCCTTGACCCAGGGACCTGGACCTGAGAGCCAGACCTTGGTCGTAGGAAAGGATGGTCGTCTTGTCCCTAAGAAGACCTCAGCACCTGCTGCCGCCGGATCCGCATCCGCTCCAGCCGCCCTGCCAGTCAGCTTCACCCAGGAGCAGTTAAACATGTACCTGCAAATGGGGTTGAAGCAGAACCCGCCTCCTGCCTACTGTGTACCAACAGCAGGTGTGTCCGGAAGCCCCACACCCGGAAGTGGTCCGCAGGCCGCATCGCCTCCTCCCAAGGCTGTCGCTGCACCTGCGAAACCAAAGGACGCTATTACCATTAAAACCGGTAATGTGGAAGTTTGGTTTGAGAAGTCTCGCCAAGGGGAGGCAGATGTCCAGAAGGCCATCTACACCCACTGGGAGAAGCGTGTCCGTGAGAAGGCCACAGAATTCCATCAGGGACTTCTAAATGACACCCTGTTGTGTATGAAGGAGGTCGCGGATGCTGAAAAGCAGCGCCTCGAGACCCTCATTCGGGACGACGTAAAGGCCCAGGAGGAGGCTGCCGCAGCTGCCCAAGAAAAGGCAGCTATGGATGTACACGTCTTGGAGAAACGTGTAAAGGAGGAGATTACCCGGAATACCAACTTGAACACTAAGTTCATGAGGGTATTCGGAGTCGACCTCGACGAGTGGGACGGCACTCCCGAGTCGGCTCTAGCTCTTCTTAAGAAGAAGCATGCGAAGAAATCCGTCTAAGCATGCTACGGGTTATTTTCCATAATTTTTTTTCTCCACCACCAAATAACCAGATATAGTCTTTGCGGAACCCTACAGGTCTGCGCATGTTTTCTTCATTAGTATATGAACACCTATTGTATGTGTTCCGGGTTCCTCTTATGACCAGCTTATTGTATAATTCAGGCTGTATAATCCTTATTGTACCCTGAATAGTCTATTCGGATTTAGAACTTCACTTATGGACAATCCGATAGTAGACTTGCTGCTGTCAAACGTATCCGGATGCCAGTTCCAGACTCCTGCTGTTACCTGTGCTAACCACTTACTAGGATGGACTTTACGATTTACCTCTACAACTCATCTATACTCCCGAATGGACTTATACTACATGTTACTACTACTTCCGGACCAGCCTATATTGGACTTTTTCTACTTATGTCAACAAAACCTAAAACGGATTACGATTCTATACAGTTGACAAAACCAGATCTACAATTCACTTCTACATTCTACACCATTCGGATATACCTATGAACTTTAGCACTTCTAGAGGATTGTGGGTAGCTGCCCCAAATTCATCTACCGTGTTCACTCTTATAACTATAGACTCTAGCACGTCCATCCCGTGGTTAGCTGACCACACCTATCATCTAGCATCCGGAGGGCTACAGCAGAAGACTCCAGCAGCATCTATCATCTTTTTTTAAATTGTACATGTTATCATATGTCTATTTTTCTATAATGTTATTTGTATGTACATATCCACTACACTGGTTACAACTTACTATATATTGTGATACATATATATATATATATATATGTTGGTACGGATCTCAAATTACTGTTCATATTTATATTATAAGATCCGGTAAACTACACCAGAACATACGTATTATTGTCCTGCGAGACACGTTGTATCATAAATATATTAATCTGGTGTTATAAAGGTTATTTGATACACGGTGATATCATATATATCATTATATTCATTACTACACCGTGATTTTTTTTTCTTTTCAAGTGTATAATACAAATGGTTCTATTCGTACTACTCACGGAATCCTTAACGGATCCATATGGTTATGTCATACAATGATGTTACAAGATTATATGTCATTAGATAGTGTAGTTACTCTAACAGTCTTTTTCAAGACTATATAATCAAATGTGGTATTAATAACTACAAATGCATATGAATGTTATTACATGATGTATTTAATGTTAACAGTTCCGTTACACATAACTGTTACTATCACATGTATACAAATTATGATACTTATCTTATTAATTATACCGTACACATATGTTATCCTATGGTATAATAAGCTAATTAACAGTTCCGATACATATAACTGTTATTCATTTAAGTAATTCGTATCATATTTGAACATTCAATTTGTCATTATGTAACTACATACACTATCGAATATATGTATATGACATTCAAATCATATTTAACCTGGTGTTAATGTTATATCTATGGTTGTACCTCTATTACTAATGGTTTAGACATATAGATATGTTGTCCTAGTAATATTACTATTACTATAACACCCTCCTAAATGTCTGGGGGAGTGGTGTAGAGGTACGTATTATCTAACCATATAGTTGGGTACCGTCTGACGTGGCGGGTGAGTCGAGTCGTCGGACGTTCCTCAGGTTCCGGATAGGTGGCAGCACCGATCCGGGTCTGTGGGGACATCTGACGACGAACACCTGGGTCCTTATATAAAGCCCAGGGCTCAGTCGCTACGTCAGAGGCCCTTCTGGCCTCCGCACCATGTAGACCATTATCCATCAACATTAGCTGCCTCTTCTATACCATCCGGCAGCCGTGAGTGTACACTAAGAAATAAACTAACCGTTGGCATACACTTGGAATACTGTCTTACTCTTTCTTTCCGAATCGTAAGACCCGAACCCCCCAGGTCCGTAAGGCCACAAACCCTTACACCACTTATATGCGCGCATATAAGTAGCTTATAAATAGACATACGACAACTCCAATCTAGTTTGGACGAATATTTTATTGGACCTGCCCTGGAAACAAAATCTTGTGTTTAACACGTGTTCGGAACCTGTCATATTGGTGAAAATATGGTGTCATTCACGAGTATGAAACACAAGTATTCTTGTGATTCTGTGACCTGCCAGACTACTGAAATCACATGTTTTGAACACATGACTTATTCACATGAAATCACAAGATTTACACATGTTTTGGCATTGGTAATTAGCATAATTAATTAAAACTTAAGATTTATATATGAGTGATATATAGAAAGGAAACTTTCATTTGATGGAGGGTCTGTGATGGTGATGTATAAAGTAATAGCCACCTGGTATAGGCATTGGTTATATATTGAGATTACCATTCTCTTATCTCAGAGAAAGGTAACCTCGCAAATATAGGTGCTCCAATGCATTGGTCATCAGCTTTTATTCATCACTTTTCTTAACAGTTCACTGAAAGTGCACCTTAGATTCAAGGGCAATGGAGCCATGTGATTTACAGTTGGTGTTGGTGCCCAGGCATATGAGCAGATTTTACGCCCACAGAAATGGTGTCTGTGTCACCTTATTCATTGTTACTCTTTGTTTTAGCTGCTTTTATGGTCAATAATAAATGCATGAAGATAATATCAAAAAGGTTGTATACATATACAGAAGTACCTACAGGTTAGAGTATCAATGAAGTATTAGACTAAACAGATTAAGTTCTCAATGGTTTGAGGGAGATAAAACTGTCAAAACAGAATAGTGCTGCCACCTAGTGCAGAATAAATTTGACACAAGTATTTCTTGTGTTGATATCTTAAGACAAATTCACATGAAATTCTTGTGTTCTACACATGAATTGTCACGATACCAGATTTTCACCAAACTGACACGTGTCAAAGTGGTGGCAATCACGTGCCTTGTTTCCTGAATGGCCAATAAACATACATAACCAGGCCAACACGCCAAACAGAATGGAGAAGAAAAGAAACAGATATTACATGAATAAAGCACTAACCATACGCCGATCAAGATGGATACAAGCTTGTTTGGATTTTGTCAAATAATGCAACACACTCAATGGTTTCCAATCACCAATGTTCTTGATGTCCAATAGACTGAAACCTGCATCTGCCAAGGCCGATGCACCTCCTCTGCGTAGCGAGTGTGAAGACAACTTATCGATGCCGGACTTGGCACACAACTTTTGCAATTTGCCCAAGTACCATGAGTAACTGCCACAACACCATTGGCCATTTTTCATATAAGACACTACTTATGAGTCACTGGATGGGTAGATCACCATAGATAACAGCAAGGTCAGGTAATAGTGAAGGCAGAAGATTGAGTCATTGATGAGTGTGAAAGGTATGAACAAGACCCGCTCTTTAAATGAAATAGTCTTTGTACGGCAAAGTCTGACGGAGACACCCAAGACTTCCCAGGTCAAATCTGACAAGCAGACTGCCAGTCCTTGTTCGACAACATTGGACTTATGTAATAAGCCCCTGAAGCACATGATAACAGCGATCCAAAATGCCACGTCATCAGAACATGACATATCCAATAGTTTATAAATACATTTTAAGTCCTGCACTGACGCTGGTCGCACCTGGTCTACATGATCACCTAGGATCCTTCGAATACCTCTCATAGTGATGTAGAGTTCAAATGTATCAGGGTTGACATGTGAATATCCTAGGACCTTGTGCAACACCTAAAGTCCTCCTAGGTACTGTCTAATAGAGCTGTAGTGCAATCTTTCAGCCAAGTGTGTAACATATAACAACACGACTTCTATACTAGCAGGGAATGGAACAAGCACACCATATAATATGCAAAATTCCATATAAGAGTTCCATTGGCTCTTCCTAGTACGCTCTGTGGCTCCACCCATCCACTGTGACTGGTAGTTCCGTAGTTTGTGAGTCAAGACATCCCCTGCAGCAGAAGTCATTTATCAGAAATGCAGGCAATTCTTTTGCACACCTTTTATCCATGCAGCGCGACAAAAAGTCAGGAATAACATTATCTTTAGATTTAACGTGAGTAGCAACAATATGAAAATTATGTACAACTGATAACCAAAATAATTCTCTTATCCACCACATACAGCAAACACTCCGTGATCTGTCCGTATTTATCATACGTTGGACTTATGGAAATCCAACCTTGAATACTAACCTCATGTATGATATCTCTTACATTGATATGATTAAAATGATAAAAGGGATTAATATCAAGAAACCTTCTGCTATAAAGAATTGTAAATCATATATAATCAAGGATGCATTTTTTGCCATTGCGAATGTAATATTGGTATTATATAATCAGTGTCTACATACTTCGGTATTTCCGACTGTCTGGAAAGCTGGGACTGTAATTCCCCTTCATAAAAAAGCAAACTCTCTTGATGTGAATGACCTTAGGCCTATAAGCTTACTACAAATACCAGGAAAAATCCTGGAAAAGATTGTTTGTAATAGACTCCAGTCTTATATGAAAAACTGTAATCTACTTTGCCCATCACAGCATGGATACAGAACTGGACATTCCACTCAGTCAGCCATAACGGAACATCTATCCACTATTATTAATAACATCATATTAAATAAACCTTCATATTGTCTATATTTAGACTACAAAAAAGCTTTCGACACTGTCTCACATTCAAAATTACTAGGGAAAATGTCTGCTTTAGGTCTTGACTTTGCCACTTGCAAATTCTTTGAAAATTATCTTAATAATAGAACACAAAATACTATTGCAAATGATGTACTGTCCACCTCTAAAAATTTGAAATATGGAGTACCGCAGGGATCAGTCTTAGGTCCTGTGCTTTTTTCAATCTATATTAACTCCCTCCCCACTGTTGGACCTTTTGAAACCACTCTGTATGCTGATGATGCAGTTATAACCGTAAATACTCCTTTGGAGATGGAAAATGCCATAAAAGCAGTGTACAACTGGTGTCTACACAATTCACTTACTGTCAATGAGAAGAAAACTAAATGGATGTTATATAATGGCACAAAAAACGAAAATAGTATATTTATGTTAAAAAATTCTGTATTAGAGAGAGTGTATAATTTCACGTACTTAGGTATAGAACTTGACCCAGAACTAAAATTCATAAATCATAGGGCAAAATGTACACAGAATATAAGGCATAAAATTTTCCAACTTGCTAGAATTAGAAAATTTGTTGATAATTCCACTGCTCTGGATATTTTCAAAAGTATGATATTGCCAACTTTCGACTATTGTGATTTCGTATGGGATAGAGATTACAGGGGAGAAACAAAAGAATTACAATTACTACAAAATTGGGCCTTAAGGGTTGTTTATAAAGTTAAATTGGAAGAAAATCCAACCATGACAACAGAGCAAATTAAAAATGCAAGTAAATGTATGGAACTTACCGATAGGAGAGATCAACATCTTTTATTCTATGCCTTTTTCCTGTCAAAATGTGAAAATCTAGTCGACAATAGAAATATACCCACCCGTTTCCATCAAGGAAAAAGATTGTTATTACCACACTGTCTTAAACCTATTGTTATCAGAAGTGCTTTATATAGAGCTTGTGCCAGGTGGAATCAACTAAAAGCAAAATATACAACCATTGAGACCCTATCTGAGTTTAAAAACTCTATTAAGAAAGACTACCCAGACTGTTTCATGTAATAATTTGTGTGACTATGAAATATTAATTCTCATCCTCATCTCATCTCATCATTAATTGATCGCTAATGTTTTTTTAAATCTTTGATACGGTATTAATGACATACTGTCAATGCATATTGTAGTTATAGGGCCATTACTGATTAATTTTATATATCAAGACTGTCTTAATCAGAGTTGAAACATGAAGGGGGCTTGGTATAAGACTTGGGTTTTGTCGGTTCTGACTATAACTTTTATATCCGACCAATCATTTCCCCATTGTTGCGCTGCGGCATCCACTGGCCAGACTTCCAGTAGGTTAATATCCGCCAACTCATCATATTCACAAGGGGGTTCAACCGTATGATGTAAAGGAAAGCGATTGTACAATTGCTTATAGGCAGGTAGCTTCCATGCACCTACTAACCAATGACCATTATAACATGAGCCGAAACAAGTTAGCGATGAGTCAGTGTCTACGACAGGATGACAATCAAAGGTACATAGAAGTTTGGCAGAACCATTGAATACATAACTGAACCTTTTCCACCAGCGGATGCCATCCATAAACCAATCAGGTAGTTTAACCACCGTGACGCTGTCAGCCATGTATTTGAGTAGGTTTATGACTCTACATGAAAATGTACTGCCTCCCCGAATAACTCTACTGTGTCAATTACCAGACCGAAATACTGGACTTTGGTAGCAGGGGATAAGATTTTTTTCCATGCAATATGGAACCTGAGATGTCGAAGCAGATCTACCAATATTGCCTGACGCCTCGCACACTCCTCATAGCTGTCAGCAACAATGACAAAGTCATTCAAGTAACTGAAAACATTGAAAATACCTCTGCGATTCATACACCGATTGACAAACTCGGTTAGTTGAGTAAAGATAAATGGTGCACATCTAAGACCAAACGATAAGGCTTGATCTTCAAAATATTCTGGCGCACCATCCAGACTCCACAAAACCTTGCTTGGAACGATCATCCGGATGAACAGCCACACTACGATAAGCAGATTGGATGTCCAATACACATAAAAATGAGCCCTCATGTATGACATTAGTATCATCATCTACTTGAGTATAATGAAATGGTTGGCAAGTTGTGTACATAAAAACATTGATACTTTTAAGATTATCATCGGGATCACCACGGCTGCAATCTGTTATGGGTCTTAAGCTGCCATCTGGCTTTAAAATAGCCCCCAGTGAATGTACACACTGAGGTCTATTAAGAACCCTTTTGACTTTACCATCAATTAACTCCTTCCTTACCAGATCGTCCATTTGGCATTTTACACCTTCTTTGATTATGGAATGGTAATTTTTTTGAAAATAAGAACCATCATAATCCACATCAACAATTTTGAAGCCTTTACGAACACCATCTAGGATATAAGCATAATTACAATCAACTTCCTCAAACCCCATGCATTCATCAAAGAAGGCATGTGGGTTGAGTTGGAGGCACATGCCATCTAAGACATGAACGGCATCACAATCCATAGGACAAGGTCTAAACCATTCAACACCATCGACAATTCTGGAAGTGTAGATAGTGGGAGTTAATATAATGTCTCCCATATCTGGTAATGACTCTGAAGAAGTGACATGATTTGAACCACAAGGAATTTTGAATTTGTTGACATCCCATAATAAACTGTATTCCAGTTCACTGGTATTGTCAGAATCATAGGAATTTATAATTCCACAATCTATGCCAGATTCTGCGGAGTCACTAAACCCTGAATCAGAATCCACTAAGGCCTGATATCAATCATTTGATTTTTTTACAGTGCACTTTAGTTTTGTGTTATAACCCCCACAAGAACAACATACATGTGGGTGAGGGCAATCTTTGGCGTTACAACCATTATCACCGTTAAATGCATAGCAACAGTGAATTTCATCCGACTTTTTCTTTTTGTTCTTTTTTCTCTTACTGCTAGATCCG
Organism: Acholoe squamosa; assembly: GCA_949317995.1. Lineage (NCBI taxonomy): Eukaryota > Metazoa > Annelida > Polychaeta > Phyllodocida > Polynoidae > Acholoe > Acholoe squamosa. Next base: position 46,040,254 of record OX439048.1, read on the forward strand.
GCACTAGCACCAGCCCCACTTTGTGATGCTGGAGGCTGGATACCAAGAACATTACTTAAGTGCTCAGCACTCAGATTCTCAAGACCAACACTGTTTGAGAAGATGTCTTGATCGAAATAACAGAATGTGTGTTCACCAAACGATTCTCCCCGTTCACACATTGCAAGTTCATACTGAATGAGAGCATCCTCATTGTAGAAAGCTTTCTTGTCAGTTAGGAACTTAACATGTTTACCATAGTTCTTACATGGGAAGTTTCTAGCCAACATGCTATTCAAAAGACCCATGCTAGCAGAAATAACATCATTCAAGGCGGGTTTTTTTACTTTGTCATGCGGCATGTGCTGTTTAATATGTCATAAGTCACAAACTTACTGCCACTGGCATTGTTAGGTGAGAATATTACTACTGGAGCGCCTTGGGCCTGTTGTTGTAGTTGTTGGTTAGGATACCATGCTGTTGGGTTTTGTAGAAACTGAGATTGTTGCCCAGACTGAACACCGGGAGCCTGAAACAGGGGTTGTTGACCCGGTAGAATTCCTGCCTGGTATTGTTGCTGAGGATTAGGAACAACACCAAATCGATACACAGCCTGCTGTTGTTGGGATGTTGGCACTGGGACACCATACATGTGAGAAGCAGTCTGGGCACTATATACCATAGGTGTAGGTGGGAACTTGAGCCTACCATCTGGTGCCCTAAATTGACCCACACCAGGCCAATTGACAGTCTGACTAACAGGTGTGACAGGTGGAGAATATGGTGTGCCATTTTTGTAAAACAGCTGAGGAACAACATTTCCCATAGTGGGTTGGGGTGGAAACACACCCTGAGTAGCATTAGGACTAGTAGAAATGTCAATATCACCAGAAATGCTTTGTATTGTTTTTAGGAGCTATATTACCATTTCTCCATTTTTTCCACAGTAAGAATTCATGATAATCCTTGTCTAACTCACCCTGGAACTGTGTTTCACCCACTGGATATTCCGGTTGATTCTCCCGCGGGACCGGGTGATTGTACCGGGAAGGGGGCTTGTTTTCGCGGGTGAGCGACTTGTTAATTTGGGTATTCCGGTCTCCTGAAGGCAAATCAGCATTTTCTCCCAAATAATCCGTAGAGTCCTCCTCAAGCTCACCATGTTGGCCGTCCTTCCCCCGAGGCAGCTGGTCGCTCTGCCTAGCCTCCGTGGTACCAGTTGCTGCTTGCTCGTCATGGTCGGCTGAATACAGTAATAATTCTGAATCCTCCGAAGAATAATGCTTGCCCGGGTTGGCCACCCCCTATTCGGGCACTTGGCCGCATTACCGTGGTAAGACGTATCGCAGGTCACACATTTAGTCATGATGATTGGTACATTCAGAAAAAAATCTCCAATGTGAGACCGGTGGTCCTTCCTGGGGCTAGGCAATATGGCGACTACAAGGGCCACCAGTGAAGGAACCAGTTACATAACACCTGAATGGAGGTGGTGACATCTAGTAATACATTGGGAACTGCTACTGCCCATTTATCACCACTTATATGCGCGCATATAAGTAGCTTAAATAACTACTACCCACACATTCATTTTAACTCACGGGCATGTACTATTGTTTTCTTTATGCATGTAGTCAATTGCAACACAGGAGCTTGGTGAAATCTGCTAGATAGCACATATTAAGAGAGGTACTCCAGAGAAGAGGGCTGGCTGATAAACAGCACAGTGATGCCACCCATATGATATTTTTATTGCTGTCATAGATGTTCTGTCAGAAATAAGATACATTAATTATGGCTATTTAGGGAAACCAAACTTTGAGAGGCTTGCATTGTTGATAAAAGGAAATACAACCCTGGAATCATCATGCCTTCTTTGGTAGATTTGAATAAAAAGATTCAGACATGCAGTCTTGAATTCTAAACAAAAGAAAATGTAGTTACAATACCCTGTCTATAAGGTGCACCTCACATTTAAGGCACACCCAGACCTTTCTAATATGATAAAAGGAAATGTAAATGTCGTACATTTTGTTCTAATCAATGGATCTTCAAAATTCGAGAACCAATAGCCATCCCAGTGCTTCCTTCACCCACCTTTACCAATGTATGTGAATGGGGGAATATTGCAGAGATTTTGGGGGAAAATTTACTCCCAGAGAGAAAATGTACTCCCAGTTTTGCTGCGTCTAGAAGATGCACCAAAGGACAATTTTTGCATATAAGACATGCCATAAACATGGTGTATTACAGTATAATATTGCAAATGCATTTTATGCTATGTTCCTGCCCCCTGGTGGCCAAGACTAGAACTTCAAATCCTCTATGTAAATCAATTATCAAATTGAGATCACACCTTTCAGTGTTCTGTTATATTGCATAAGAAAATACTCCTGATAGTTTGAGAGAAATAGCTTGCTAGATATGAACCCATGAGTATTTATAACCATATCCCCAATCTCAATATGTTCTAGCTCTATTTGGCCTTGAAATACATCCATTTATTTCTTTATAACTTCTGATGTAAGAATGGTATGTTCTTTCTGCCTTCACCATAGTAAACCATGGAACTTTCCCTCAAATGGGTTCCTTGATTTTCTTTTGCTCCCTTGTTATAAGAAGAGCGCCATTGTGATGTGAGATTTATTGGCCAATAAACACGTTTTCAAACTCAAACTTTCAAACTTGTGGCAAAATTAGGAAATAAATTTAGCACGAGCTAGGTACCAATCCTGTTTTCCTGCTCGAGACTATATGTGTGATGAAAAACCTGAATATTTTCATTGCGGTGGAGCTTACTCTATTCAATATGCTGATGCTGGCTTTTTTAAGGTAGATGGCTCTAATGCCAAACATGTTCTCTGTGCAGGTTTCTGCACATGTGTATTTCTCTATGGCTAGTTGAACGACTATACAAAATCATAGCAGGCCCATGGCATGAAGCTGGGGTGAACTCTCAACCTCCAGTGTCTATACCAGGCAAACTTACTAGTTAGGCCACAAGGCCAGCTGGCTGTGTGGGGGTTTATGAGCAGTATTTAGCCTTCATGATGTAATTCTATTATTTTCAGGAGATTTTCAATATGGAAATACGATTCAAAAGTGCATGGGACCACATGATGGTAATAGATTTTCTAGGTGCAGAAAGTTGATGAAAATATTCTGGGAAAGTAAGACAAAAAATTAGCTACTTTTTATTGAGATTCCATGCAAATTATGGCAAAACACTGTATAATCCTATGGTAGATTCATAGATAAATATCTCATAAACTAGCATGGGACCCTATGCTAGTTTATAAAACTGCTTTCTTTGTACTATTAGAAAGAGAAAGTAATTACAAATGTGGTGAAAATCTGGCGAAAATTTAGCTTCTTTTAGCCTATGGGCGCCATCCACCTTCCCCATTTATTGCCCCCATTCTAGATGTATTTATTATCCAAATAAAGGCTCAAATCAAAATATGTCAATGTGTCTAGTTTTGTGTGAATTTCTATATTGCTCAGAATCTATCAATCGAAATGATGGCATTTCAAGGCTAGATCTACATCAAAGACAAATACAATGAGGAAAGTCTCATCATAGGAATACAAACTATCGATTTCAAATCTTAAATTGAGGTTAGAAGTGGGGGTTATTTGCAAAAGTATTTTCAATATTCCTGTGATATCACGTGAATTTACTGTCATTTCATGTGATCCTGTGAATTTCTAACAGAATCCCGTGAATTCACGTGTATAATTCATGGGTTTTGACCTTCTCTTTTTTTTTTTTACCAAGTTTGACCTACTTTGACCTAATTGGCCTACTTTTGAATAATTTGACCTATTTTCACCATATTCGACATATCATAACCTGCTATGACCCACTTTGACCTATTTGACCTACTTTTGATCAATTATGACTTACTTGAACCTACTTTCACCTAATTACCCTATTTTTTTACCAATTTGATCTATTCTAACCCACTTTGACCTAATTTGATTTGGTTGACCCATTTTCAACCAATTTGACCTCATGTAGTTCAATTGATCTACATTATTTGGCTTTTCTGACCTTTTTTGATCCGATTTGACTCCTTATGATTTAGTTTCACCCAACTCTCTCAAATTCGACCTAATTAGCCCATTTTTGACTAACAAGACTTGTTTCATCCAGAATTTATGCAGATTGCCCTTTTGCTACTATGTATACCAGTAGCTACTCTATATGGGAACCACCAGCTACTGGATGTGGGAACCAGTAACTACTGTGTGTGGCAACCAACAGCTACTGTTTTAGGAACTAGCAACCACCTGATGTAGGAACCAGCAGGCACTGTATGTGGGAACCAGCAGGTAGTGGGTGCAGGAACCAGCAACTAATGGGTGTGGGAACCATCACCACCAGCTATTCTATGTGGAAACCACCAGGTACTGGGTGCAAGAAACAGCAAGGGTGTGGGATCCAGCAGCTACTTGGGTTGGGAACCAGTTTATATGGGAACCAGCAGGTACTGGATATGGGAAGCAATAGCTACTGCATGGGAACCAGCAGGTACTGGGTACAGGAACCAGCAACCAATGTGTATGGGAACCACCAGGTGCTGGGTGTGGGAACCAGCAGCTACTTGGTATGGGATCCAGTACCAGTAGCTAATTGTTGTGACCCACCAGTTAAAGTGCATGGGAACCACCAGTTATCGGATGCTGGAACCAGCAGCTACTTGGTGTGGAACCATCAGTTATTGTGTGAGGGAATCGGTAGCAACCCCGTAGTTGCTGGTATACACTTTGTTCATAGACAGAAAACATGCCGCTGCCTAAAACTCGTCATTATAGAGGAGTTTAGGGTAGTCAAGGTCAATTGACCACCTACACTCGTCATACTGATGATAGAAACTCGTCATACTGACGACTTAGGTGGTCAGGATGACGACCTAAAGTCGTCACTTTGACTACCTAAAGCTGTAGTTTTAGGTATCGTCAACCTGAGGACTTAAAGTCGTCTGCACTGACTAGTTTCGTGCCTCTCAGTTTTTCAGTGTATAGAAAGACATAGAATGCACCATGCAATGCTAAAAGATACCTGTCACAAGTTGGTTTGCATGAGTTGACGCATTGACAGCTTGACAGCAATGAAAAAAAAATTAACTTTGAACATTGATTTTGGTTTTAGACTAACTTTTTTTTTGTGAAAGTCAACTCTTTGCTCCAACTTCAACTTGACCCTTGTGGGCCACTGTACTACAGAACCACTGAAAGACCATGGAAGCACCAGCCTTAACCATGCAGAACATGCAATTTGGCTGGTAATTACTGACGTATTTCTTGTCATAGTTTTGTAGTGAGCTGAATTCCTCAGGCTTAAGCAAGATTTCTACAATAAACCGCTAGCATAAAATGAATGGCATTTGACAGGCATTTAATTCCCCTTGTCGACCGTAGATGAACAGACAAGGCGCGCAGTAGGGGTGCATTGCAGATTTATGATGCGTCAGCCCATATAGAGAGGTATGCCAAAGGACGTGCCCTCCTTCCTCTGTCCCACGCAACCCGTGGGGCCCGTTTCAAAACCTCTATCAGTAGAGATATTAGTCAAATCTGTTTTAAAAGTTGCTATATCAGCGTTTAGTGCTATAATTGATATTTCCATGTCTGCTATAGTAAATTATGGCTGTGTGCCTAATATCTCTCTATTATAGCCAAATTGAATTTGCTTCAGAAGGGATTTAATGTCACCAAAAGTTGTTATATCAACTGAAGGGGGTCTAGATGGGGGGTCCCCATGTCACATGTCGATTTTAAGAAAAGGCCATGTCACATGTCACTAAATTTCTATTTCCCCATGTCTCTGTCACTAAGCTCCATGTCACATGTCGATTTTAAGGAAAGGTCATGTCTAATGTCACTAACTTTTTCATTCTCCATGTCCTTGTCACTAAGCTCCATGTCACATGTCGATTTTTAGAAATGGCCATGTCACCCTGTCGTCTCCTCCTACTGAAATAGTATCTTTTATGCCTGTTTCAAAACCGGATTTCTATGTGTACCTCCAAGGTACACATAAAGTATATTGAGGATATAACAAATGTAATTCTGATGAAATTATTCATATGGTGGTAAAGTACATGTGTTACACATGTATCCACCCGAATTTAGTGACTTAATATCTTTTAGCTTGATAGTTATTCTAATTTATTATCAAAATGCCTATATAGATCTATTATGGACATAACATCATACCATACAATTAGCCTATAGAGAATGTTAATGGTTGTCAGAACGTATGAGCTCAAATATAGTCACATTTCGAAGTAAAAAAAAAAAAAGCCTAATAGGGCCAGTTTCCTCTAATATCAATCTGTTTCAGAAGTTGCTATCTTAATATAGGAGAGATACACACCCTAATATAGGCATCAACATCAACATCAACAGTTCTTTTTTGTGATATTTAGTTCTGAAACAGATTGATATATTAGGAAATTGGCTCTTTTAAATCAGTTATACTAAGTGCTAATAGCTCTACTTAATATCTAAAAGTTGAAACAGCACCCAGTAACCCTGGGTCCTGTTACGGCTGAAGAACCTTAAATGGGTGTGAGTACCAGGTAGGGGTGATGCCACCTTTTATTTGATGGCTACCATTAAAACTTATGGTACGTCAGGTATTTTGTATGAGGTGGACATTGTGTAATGACGCAGGTACGTACAGTAAAACTTGGTTACAACGAACTAGTTGTTACAGGCTCAAAAAAATTCGTTATAACCAAATTTCGTTGTAAGCAAGTTCAGCACTTTGGGAAGGTTTAATGACTCTTTAGTTAGCTTTACATGTATATCCAGCTAACAGAAATACACATATGTTATTTCACTGTGAAAATGATGTCTTAATTTTGTCTGTATGCCCTACAAAAGGAACATAAAGAAAAACATTTCAAAATCTTTATATATTCAATTATGGGTATACATGTATATGTAAACTTTAGTATAAATATATCTAAGGACATCTACCCCCACCCCAGTGTACGAGCAGTGGCCGAGATCTAAGAGGTGTTAAGGCCTGTTTAAGGACATCTACCCCCCCCCCCTTCACCCTGTCACCTGTACCAGTGGCTGAGATCTAAGAGGTGTTAAGGCCTGTTTAAGGACATCTACCCCCCCCCCTTCACCCTGTCACCTATAGCAGTGGCCGAGATCTAAGAGGTGTTAGAGCCTGTTTAAGGACATCTACCCCCCCCTTCACCCTGTCACCTGTAGCAGTGGCCGAGATCTAAGAGGTGTTAAGGCCTGTTTAAGGACATCTACCCCCCCCCCTTCACCCTGTCACCTGTAGCAGTGGCCGAGATCTAAGAGGTGTTAAGGCCTGTTTAAGGACATCCACCCCCCCCCTTCACCCTGTCACCTGTACCAGTGGCTGAGATCTAAGAGGTGTTAAGGCCTGTTTAAGGACATCTACCCCCCCCCTTCACCCTGTCACCTGTACCAGTGGCTGAGATCTAAGAGGTGTTAAGGCCTGTTTAAGGACATCTACCCCCCCCCCCCCATCACCTGTAGCAGTGGCCGAGATCTAAGAGGTGTAAAAGCCTGTTTAAGGACATCTACCCCCCCCCATCACCTGTAGCAGTGGCCGAGATCTAAAAGGTGTTGAGGCCTGTTTAAGGACATCTATACCTAATCTGGGGACATGAACACAAGTTATATTGATATAAATAAATCATTTAGTGCATATTTTCCCAATTTGGGGGTCAGAATTAATTCGTTATAAACAGGTTTATGCCTAAAGTACTTTGTTATAACCAAGTTTTTCTACTATAGAAATGTATAAGAGAGGTTTGTGACTAAGCATTTTTGTTTGTTATATCCAAATTTCGTTATAAGGGAGTTTGTTATAACCAAGTTTCACTGTATAAAGATACCCGCTACACAGGCACACAGACAGAACCCCAGTCAGTTTCACACTAACTCTAAACACTCAGCGTGTATGAGGCGGCGAATACCGGGGGGCGAATACCAATAACAATGCTATTCCTATGGGAATTTTGGCACGATTTGAAGGGTGCAGTAGTAGCTAGGCTATTAAATAATGGCCTCAATTAGATTTTCATTTTAATGTCATGGCCAATCGTGCAGATTCCCCTTCAGCAGAGGCACTTACTAATGGATTTGGTATGGCGAGTGCCCGGGGCGAGTGGTACAAGTTAGGGTATGTGGATCTGCATTGTTTCTGTAAAAGTTTTATTTAAATTTGTCTTTTGTGTTTATTGAGCCCCTCCCCTCAGCACTCATTAATGCCAAAATGGAGAGAGCATAGGATTTATCTAAAAGCTTCACATACACAGAGGACAGGGACACAGGTAGAAACAAGAGGAGGTTGAACCGGCGCTGCTCAGCGTCTCCGGATTGTGAGCGTCTCAGCATGTAAACATGGCGCTCACGCGGTAACGGACATTGCTGTGTCCCTGATAAATTCCAATGGTATTGACAAAGGCAAAAACCATCCAAAGTTTATATGATTGCAGCCATGTTATCAATCATTCCCACCATATGTCTAAGACTTATCATGTCACTGACAATGTCTAGATAATATGAAAGCAGTGTTTTGTCAGTCACAAAAATGGCTTCTCTAAAATCCACTAATTAGCTATTCCAAAGTCAAGTTTATACAAAGATATGGCAAAGTAAAATTATTTGATGTTAAAGACTCAATACACTGGGATTTTATGCATTCAATTCATTCCTAGAGACTTGAAGAGACTCATGTTTTATTTTAGAAATATATCTGTGAACATAGGCCTACTCCCATTGACATTGCATTACACTAAGCATTCCGTCCGTGAACGGTTGGGCGATAATGAGGGGTTTGCGAGGGTTCAGAAAATGACCGCTAGGGCGTGGCTGTAATCGGTATCCCCTCCTCTTGGTAGAAACGCTGGAGGTGGGTGTCGTTAAAGTGCCGTTATTGGCGTGGGTCGTAAATCGCTGTCCTCTATGTGTGTGTGTGTGCGGCCAGTGCTGGTGGCAGGCTGAAGATGGCGCTGTAGTGCCGGAAGTCATGTTGTGTGTGCCGCAGTGAGGTTAAATGACATCAATTACAGCCGCTGTGCTATATAGTGCTGCTTCCTCCAGTTTCCCCTTTGTCTGAGGACGCAGCAAAAAGCACCATCACAACCTTTGATTTGGCACTTCCTGCTGACTGTGTAGCAACATGTAATGTAACTTCCGGTTATCATACCCATTGGGACTTTGGGAGTTACTACTTTTTTTATGTAAGTTATAATTATATAATAGACACAACTATGGCAACAGAACTTGATTTGTAGTTCATTTTTATTAAAGATCATTTTCATGTAAGTATTGGTTTTTGGCCCGGGGTTTTTGGTTGCCACATGAAATGGTCATATTGGGAAGGTCATCCCTTGAAGGCTGTTATATGCAGAATTGGAAGACACTAATCCAAATTGTCATTAGGGTGCATTCAAAATAGGATGCCGCGACATATGTGCCTATAGGATATACATGGGCTGAAGCAGACGCTTGTGACTGGGGTGAAAAAGTGATGGTTCCTAAAAGGTGTAAATGTAACATCCTTAAAGTTTTGTGCACCCACAACGGAAAGCTCTCCTGATTTGGGCGACTCTCCAACTAACACATATGTTCTGTATATAAGTTCTGTTTGTTTCAAAGAAAACACAATTTTACATTCTTATATAACTTAGTAACACACCCATGGACTGGGAGGGCATACACTGCAGCAGGTTACTCTGATACATTGCCTAAAGTCAAAGTTAAACAGTTATATCTAATGGGGCATTATTTGAAGAGGCTGTTCCAAACATCATCTTGATTTCAATAAAGAATACAATGAACTATAATTACTGGAATACCCCGTGTAAGAGGCACGGCGTATCTATGCGAGGATTTATCCCCATATAGTGCATGCCAAGAACCTATAATTAAAAGAATGAAACTCATTGGAGGTTGTGATGTTGACAATGACCTTTCAGTCCTACCAGTTTGGATTGTAGTTTGATGTTTTAGTTATGATAACTTTCTATTTAGATGAAGTCCCAGATGGAGGTGTATCATCAAAGATAAGGCTACCAGGGGTGGTATGAACAGCTCAGCTACCTCCCAGGTACCTGGCTAGGTCTTACATAAGCAGATTAACGTTTTGTATTTGAAAATTAGAAAACAAAAACTAGATGTATTTAGTCCCTTGTTCAGTTTAGAACAAAGTCCATCCTTGAAATGCCTCTCGCCAGGTAAACATGGTCGTTGAAGTGAGTTTTTCGGCTGAATTGCTTCTGTGGCCACCTTTTGAAAGAAGTGGTCAGATGCAGAACGGGGAGGCACACGTTGTGGATCAATGATGTGTTGGCTGACCGCCAGGTGGGGTTAGAGTAGGGCAAGGGAAAGTTGGGAGAGGGTGGTCCCTGAACATCGAAACACAGACCATGCATGACATTGACATTTTGCATCATCAAACAACGGGCTCTATTGAAATGAATCTGATGAACATTGGAAACATTTCCAAACACTTTTCAAACTGAAATTTAGAACAGCAATAGATAAATAAGAAAATGAAAATCTGCCAAATAGTTTACCACATAGTGGTAGCTTTGCCGTCTGAATGCAAATAGCAAAATCCCCACTGTGGTTTAAACTATTGTACCGGGGATAGTGTTGACACATGTATTCTGAATATACGAGATTCCTGTTACAAAAAGTTAGATATGGGGGCATAGAAAGAGGCATGTGACATTGTAAAGGTCACATACTGCTCTGATGCCTTGTGCTCTTTGGTCGCTGCCATAAAAAAAAATATAGCACCAGCGACTAATCCGCACTCAAGGATGGCTTTTTAACACTCGTCTTTCACCTACCAGTACACCAAGTTTCATTCTGATAGTGGACTATGATTTATACCATCGTTATTTTGTGACTATGGTGCGACCCTGTTCGTCCGTCCAGTACGACTGGGGAGGTCCATGGCACGCCAAAGTGAGTGGATGACCCCAGTGGAGGATCCAGTATTTGAAAAAGGAGGGGCCCACCCCCTAATTTTGAAAAATTTTCGGTTGCAAAATATGCAATTACACTCTTAAATACTGACAAAAGGGAGGGCGCGCGCCCCCGTCTATATAAGGAATCCTGTATTCACTCGCCCTGTGTTGAACAAGTAATCAATGGATAATTTATGACGCGCATGTTAGTGAAGGATAATTACACGAGTGTAATTAACCTTTGCTAACACACACAAGTCATGAATTATCCATTGACTACTTATTTTATTCCACTAAACCAATAGATAATCAATAAAATACCAATAAATTCAAGTTGAAAACAAAAATTATTCCCTCCCTCCAGGACTCGAAGCCAGCCATTGTGTGTACACGATCGGTACATACACCTCTGCGCCCGGCAGCGGACAACGACAGCCCCGGGCTCGGTTTGGCTTGCTTTGAAAGCGTCTCGCGGTTATGGCAGCAGCACATGGCGAAAAGTAGTGTTTGTACACCTCGGTGCCCGGCTAGGCTTGGCTTTGCCTATGTTTGAATGCGTTTGTGTACACCTCGACGCCCGGCAGCGGACAGCTACAGCGCACACGGCAAAAAAAGATACTCCCGGACTTTGTTAGACTAGATGTACACCTCGTCGCCCGGCAGCGGACAGCGACAGCGCACACGGCGAAAAAAGATGCGCACGGACTGGGACTCAACCCGCATACCTCTAACGGCTGAGCGCAATGCGCTACCCACTAGACCACCGTGTCTCCTCCTTCAGCGGCTGTCTCGGCTTGGATTGATTTGAACGCGTCCCGTGGTTATGTATGTATACACGATAAGTACACACACCTCGGCGCCCGGCTGGGCTTGCTTGGTTTGGTTTCATTCTAGCCAACCACTTCACGTCAGTTCCTGTGGCGCAATGCATAGGGAGTTGGACTAGGGATCTGAGACTGCAGGTTTGAGCCCTGCCCTGGACTTGAAAATTTCGATGGTTTTAATATGTAACATATGACATGGAAGGACATGATAGGCGTGCGGGTTATCCATGGATAACCGCACGGTGTGCACATGGATAACCGCACGCCTTACAAAATTGATGTTACAGCCTACAGGGTGTGCAATATCGACAGGTATGTGCATGGGAATATCCATCAATAAGCACTGAGAAACCCAGAAATCGTGGAATAATAATCAATAACACCCTGTAGTAAATGTAATACTATAGTAACTAAACACCGCTCACATGTCAATGGCTGTCAGCACGGGCGTGGACTGGTTACCAGATTTAGTCTGTGTAGGTATTATCCATATGCTATAGTAAGGGTGAGAAAGTAAAGGGAACAGTGCTGCCCTCTGGTGCCTTTATTTGCTATGCACAGACCTTGATTACGGAGCTGAGTGGTGACTTTGCCAAATACACTCATACTCTCAACTCTTACCAACCATACGTTTGAAACAGCTCATGCTGAGATTTGGTGTCGCCAGTGTCTCATGCCGACCTTTGTTTCCCATAAAGGGTGTGTATGTTTGTTTTTACAGTTGTTTTAGGATGAGGTATCTCCATTTACCTAACATTATTGGTAATTAGAAGACTGTGTGCTGGGTGATACGCTCGGGCATTTCTGATGTTTTTGTGCACATGTTGTGATTAAAGTTTGATATCATCTCACGTTTAGAGGTGAGTTGGCTTAATTAATCAATCGAGCAGATGAAAATCAATTTTATGTTTGAAAAAATATAAGAAGAAAATTACAAGAGATATTGCATTCATGACAAGTCAAGTAATTAGCTGATTAGGGTCTAATTAATTGCCCGATCACACCCAGATATCTGACGAATCCTGTTATCTAGTGCCCGGATTTAGTAACAGGATATAATTTCTGATGATACTGTGGTCGTGCTTTATTTCGCGCTGTATATATCTTCGCGTATTTCGCAGAAATAAAAAATTCAATGACATTCCATGTTCGAAATAGTAATTGCAACCATATATAACCGTGTTCTAGAACAGTTGTTTTGGGCCCACAGGAGTTGGGTCAAGCTCATAGGTTTCTGTAAATTATTTATATGCGCCCAGGTCCCGGACCGGGTGACCCATGGCTAGAAAAGATAGTTAGTTACCCCTGATGTGCGTACATGTACAGAGGATGTTTCCCTCTCCTGTGCAGGTGTGTTTAATCGTAGCAGGGTATGGGGTGGGTTGAATGAGGGGTTGAGGACTGGCCCTTTCTAATGAGATGAAACAAAAGCTGGCAGACGTGTAGCAGAGGGTGACGCTATTAAATGGCGACCAGGCACGTGACGTGGGTGCCACCTAGCGGCTACCCAGGTGTGTGAAACAGCCTCAGGGGAAACCCATCACCACCGGGTCACCACCACAGTCTGCCACCCCCCCCCCCCCACTACCGAAACCGTCACACCAAAGATGTAAAAATAGATAATACATACAGTTCTTTTTTAGCTCAACATAGTCTGGCCCTGGGAATCTGGCTTTGCCATTGGACAGGGGTAACAGACCCCAGCCCCAAGAAAAGAAAAAATAAGTAAGGACATTGTAGGGGCCGGCATCATCATATATATACTAGTGCAGATCATCCGAGAGACATGTTTGTGTGTTGCTTGTTCCTTCTACGCCAACCAGGTATCGCTTTGCGATACCCATTTGGTAGAAGAGGGGGCAGCACCATGCCTCGCGTCCAAGTCCTACTAAGGAGCAGACGATTTAGAGGTGAGTGGTTTCAATAATACCACAAATGTTTTAAGTACACCCAAAGCTCAAAGTCCCATCCAACGGACAGGGACACCAAATGTTGCTGTTACAGCAAGTAATGATACGGAGTTAGATGGAATCCGGCCAAAGGCATACTAACCTTTAATGACATCCTCTGATCATGAAAGTGATCATGGTGATCAAGGTACCAGTACTTATAGAGAAAAATGTAAAAGTTCCTCTAGTAGTGATACCAAGGGGCATAGGAAAAGGGGGGGCCAGGGGGACCTGGGCCCCCCCAATCATAAAGGAGGTGGGGCCTGAGTATGTCCGGGCCCCCCCAAAATTTGCCAAGAATTCATAATGAATCGAATGAGAAGCTAAAACTTTGCATTTCAAATTGGATTGATGTAGTAAAAAGATAGGGAAAATGGGGGCCTGGGCATCAAATCAGATCTCAAATTTATCAAAAAAATCACATTTCTATACAAATTTTATATAGGTTTGTATAGGCGCTTTTGCGTTTGAGCCGACAATTCAAGCTGGTCGAGGTGGGGCCCCCTCTGGGCCCCCCCAATGAAGATTTGCTTCCTACGCCTCTGATACCGATGGGGAAACTGGCGGGTCGCTTCTAACCCGAAAAGATATCTTGGATATCCAGCAAACCAGGTTAAGTGAAACTGGAACTACAGATGCGCATGCATTTGGAATGTCCTTGGATGAAGCCTTATCTGACTCTGTGTTTAACCCAGGGGGAAGTAAAAAGTCTAGACATGGACGTCGGTTGTTTCCCCCATACAAGTCTACTACGGCTTATCTAAAAGCAAGAGAACAGGTTGAACAATCAGCTAAAAATCAACATGAAGCTTTCATAACTGCTCAGAAAAAGATTGAAGAAGAGACCCGGGGGCGAATAAATAAGCTTTGTTCCATAGAGCAGGAAGCTATTTTGAAAAAGTCTGACTTGAAGTACAAACTCTCTTCTCTTGCCCATAGAGTGAAAAAGCAATCTACAGAAGAGAAGAATAGGGAAGACAAATTGGCAGAGCTCAAAAAGGAGGAAGAGGAAAGGCGGAGGGCCATCGAGAAGGCTCAATCTGAAGAGATCTCTAAAGCTCAGGATGTAAATAGACTACAGGCCGAGTTGAATGCAATGGAGGAGAAACTTAAAAAACTCCAACTGCTGAGACGGAGTCTAGTCTTGTCAGTGAACAAGACGAGATCCGATGAGAGTCAACTGAATATCAGAAATATCAGAAGGAAAAGAGTGAGAAGTATCATTTATTAAAAGATACTTTGAAGAAAGAGGCACTAGCTGCTCAACAAGTAAGGAACCGAGCGGTTCAAGAAAATGAGAAGATACAAACTGAAATTCTATCCGAGATTGCCCAGTTAAGAGAGAAACAAAGAAACTTAACAGCAAATGTTGCACCTTTGAACCTAAATATGGAAAGCTACTTACAGGAAAAGGAAAAATTGAATCCCCCTCTATTGGTTTTTGTTCCTGATGTGGATCAAACCTTCATGAAGCAAGGTAACTTTGGTGCCTGCTCCACACCCAAGCAACAGACGAGTGCATACAATCCTTTTGTGAATGACAATGCTACTCGAAATGTCGGCCATGATGGGGTTTATGTGAGAACCCAAGACCCTAAATATGTGATGCATCTTAACCCATTGAGGGCTAGCATCAACTATAGTCAACACCATGGTAGGCCTAGCATTAACTATAGTCGACACCATGGTAGGCCTAGCATTTGTATAGGAATTGAAAATAGGCGCGTCCTCTAGGAACTATACTTTTTTCAGAGGCCGTCCCCATGGCCAGCGGGACCATTTTTGCTCTGTCCTAAAGGGTTAACCAAATCAGGCAGATCTCGCCCCTCATAGACCAGAGATAATGAGGTCAAAATGTGAAAAATGCTTATTATAGTCATTTGGAGCTTTGTGGGTGTTTGCTTCCATCATTCCCTTCCCTTTCATGTGATAAAAGGATAAATACAAAAAATTAGTAGAAATGATGAAAAATTGCTGAATTGATAATTGTCGCTGATTTTCACCCCGACACTTTTCATCGATATATCTTCATGAATCTTTTTAAAGAAAGGTATCAAATAAAGAAAGACAAGATATATTAATATCCGCATGTAGCTTAACATTTTCTCTTTGAATTGGTATTAGGTTTACTTGGCATATAGTTGGTACATACAGAGAAGACACAATGGTGCCTCCCAAGTTTCTGTATAAGTGTACAGTGATAAAAAGGCCTATGTTTGGAGCTCTATTTCTCGGAACAAATGATGGCCAATTTAACATTTTGAAAATTCAGCAAAAATTGACAAATGAAGATATCTTAATGAAACAAAAAGTATTCTGAAGCTCTTTATGTACTCTCTGTGAATAGAGTATAACCCTGAAATCCATTTTCCCGATATGTGCCTGGTTAGGTAAGGATGCATCACTAATGGTAGAACTCAAAGAGTTTGAACAAGTGAGATGCCTACTGTCAACCAAATACCAGTGGATCCAGACCTAGTCAATGAAGACATTTCAAATGGAAGTGTCGCGTCGAATGGGTTCCACATTAATGTGGACCAAGCCGGTGATACTGGACTGGGTACTGGTAACCCAGGATCTTCTCAAAATGCCCAGAGAGGGATCCAACAGGGACAAACAGGAGATACCCCTGCGTCTGGCAGTGCTAATGGTACCAATTATACAAACAACCCAATGGGGGGCAGCACATCTGGTACTAGCCCAGGTGAATCCGCTTGGACAAAATCCCAATCAATTTAATGCCAATAACAATAGCTTTATTGCGTTCGGAAGCAATCATACCTTGAATGAAACCAAGGTGATTGAATGGAGCAATCAACAGTGCCATAGACTGACATATGCTCACAATTCTGCCAGGAGAGTAGCTGTAATCCCTAAGGATTATGACAGTACTCGACCCTGGAAGGAGTGGGTTGAAGACTTCATCGATGTGATTAATTGTAATGGGTGGAAGCCATACGAGGCGAGACCACATTTTGGTCAGATGTCTCAAGGCTGGTCTGGGTCGTATAGCTGTGGATCAATAGCGCACTTGGCATGGCCTGAAGTTTTGAGCAACTGGTCAAAGTTGCTAGTGAACTATTGTGTAACATGGTCAAGGAGGATCCGATGGTTCAGTTTAGGAAAGGAACACAAAAGCCAACAGAAGCTTTCAGAGCCTATGGAATGGAGTTACATGCTCTTTTGAGCAAGGTTAGGCCGGGTACAGAAAACGAGGATTGGTATATGGATGACTTGATCACTCAATTTGTCAAGGGCCTAAGAGACCGAGATGAGCAGTTAGCTGCAAAGGATGCTTGGAAAGGAGGGACTACATTACATGATGTATTCAATTGCATAGATATGGCAGTAAAGAAAAGATGCATGTTAGCTGGTGATGTAACTAATATACCTGTTAGTACCCCCATAGCTGCAGCAATGCATCAACCAGAGACCTCTAGTTCGTTGGATGACTTCGAGTTGATTGACATTGAACAGAAGGATGGCACATTCTGTGTAATGCAGGTTAGGAAGAATAACACTGGTAGGAAATACATCCCTCGTAAGATGTGTAATAAGTCGAAGAGTGTGAATATAGTATCAGAGACATCTACTCTTCAAACTAACAAAGGTAAAGCAGCCACCAAACTGACTGAAGGTACTTCCAAAACCAGAAATCCACCAATGGATATCACGGTAATAATTAGAAATGTGTAAGAAGATTACAGAAGCATTAAAAATCAGTCAGCCTAGACCTCGTGTTGACCACCGAACTGTAAAATGTTTCAGGTGCCAGAGAATGGGACACTATTCTTCAGAGTGTACTGCTCCAAAACCAATTATGGCGGCTTACTATGAAGCCAAATAGGTACTAGAGGAAAATGCACAAGATGCATTAGCCTCTAATATTGAGGAATATTAGAGGGTGTTGTATCTATGGCATTGGGTATAGCCCCATTCAGGAATGAATGCCAAAAAGCTACCGGGGGTGGACAGGTAGAAGAATCCGGATCAGCTTTACCTGGAGGTCGGGTGACTGGGTGCACACCCCAGTTTACCTACCGGGGCCAGGGACCCTAGTACAACAGTGGTTGATAGAGGAGACGAAGAGGCGAGTGGCTGCATTAGGGGAGAGGAAGGATGGATTAAAGAGTTGATCTGAGTGTGTGGGACATACCTTCCCCAAGGTCATCCTTGTCTGGAGTTTCTAAGAGGACTCAGATTGAATCTTGATGATTCCAGAGACTTTCATCAGTTTACCAGCAACTCATCTCCATTGGGTGGGAGACGGTGGTATATGCCTGTAACTGAAAAGTCGGGTCGGAGAATTCTTAGTGGATACTGGAGCTAGCCACTCATGTGTGTCCAAAAGATTCTTCAACTTGGTGTTGGACAGTCATGAGAAACTCAAAACGGGGAAAGGGGGTAAATGCCTGTACGGCCGATGGAAGCAGTATGCAGACCTTTGGGGGGACTTTTATGCCTATCCTCATAGGAGGTAAAGAATTCGTTCTTTCGCCTACTATAGCAGAGGTTAGTGACGATGGAATCCTTGGTTTGGATTTTGAAAGCTTATATGGGGCAATGTTGGATCTGAGGGACGGTATGATGAATATACAGAACCCCTATGGCTTGCATGTACATGTGCAATGTGTATTGCAACAAGTGTCGTCGGTAGCTCCGGTTATACATACGGTAAAAATCCCTCCGGGTACCACTTGTGATGTCCTATGTGGCGGATCGATGGGCCAGAAGGGTGAAATTAGAGTGTTTGAACCCGATACTATACATCTGTCCAGTATTGGGTTAGACTCAGTAGATATATTGGTAGGAAATGCAGCATAGACTGTATTACCTATGACTAACTGAACTGGTTCAATGGTTTATCTGCAACAAGGGGACAGTGTTGAAATCATAGATTCCGTGGAACATGTAGCCAAGGCTAAGTTTCAGAAACCACTTAAACCTGTTAGTAAGCATCCTTTGGATGAAGAATTCGCAGACTTCTTTTAAAGAGGAAGTTGATATTTGAACAGGAAATACAAAAACAACTAGAATTCGGGGTCATTGTGCCGAGCACAAGCCCCTGGTCTACTCCAGTATGTATAACCACAAAGAAAGACGGTACCATCCATTTCTGTGTCGACTATCGTAAACTAAACGGTATGACTAAGAAGAATTCATATCCTCTACCAAGGATAGACAAAACTTTAGATAGCTTGGGTGGGAATCAATGGTTTTGCACCTTAGATTTACAATCTGGATACTGGCAATACCAATGCACCTGAAGGATATTGAGAAAACTGCATTCTCTAGTCTCTTGGGGTTATTTGGGTATAATGTCTTACCCTTTGGATTGTGTAACACCCCAGCTACATTTGAGGCTATGATGGAATCACTGATCTATTGTGGAAAAGATGTTTGGTTTATTTGGATGATGTTGTTGTCTTCAATGGTCTTAAACTGAAGCCTAAGAAATGTAATCTTTTTAAGAAGACGATTACATACTTAGGAAGGATAATTACTCCGGATGGAGTCAGTGCAGACCCGGAAAAGCTGGAAGCTGTGGAAAATTGGGAAAGGCCACGTGTGCTAAGGAGGTTAGATCATTTTTAGGATTCTCTTCCTATTATTGTGATTTCATACCAAATTACTCACGTGTCAGCCTTCCCATGCAATGACTAGCTCATTGGACACCCGGATGGGCTCAAGAACCCTTCCCTTGGGGTAATGAACAGGAAGAATCTTTTAACAAAATAAAAGATTTGTTTAGAAAAACACTGGTACTAAAATACCCCACACCCAAGGGGCATTTTATACTAGACACCGATGCTAGCAATAATGCTATAGTGGCTGCTCTCTCTCAGGTCCAAAATAGAGTTGAAGTTCCCACAGCATTCGCTAGTAACACATTAAGCAAGACACAGAGTAATTGTTATACTACTAAAAGGGAGTTACTTGCCGTAATAGTATATACGAAGAAGTTTGCGCATTTCCTTTGGGGAACTGACTTTACTTTAAGAACAGACCATTTGTCCCTAAGGTGGCTTCTTAATTTTAAAGACGCGGAGGATGGCTGGCTCATCTATCCAAATTCGGATTGGACATAAGCAAATTGAACACCGGTCTGGGGACAAGCACATCAATGCAGATGCCTTGTCAAGAAGACCTATCCAAAAGTGTCAAAGTTAATTGTGAGGACTGTGGTGCTAATAATACTGTGGTTGCTGGGTTAGTATATAACTATACTACACCTCAGATTCCTTGGGAAGAACCTGTATGTAGCTATCTTGATTGGTCCCCAGAGACTATCAAGAAGTTCCAACAGTCGGATCCCACCACTGCACACATTTTGGAATACCAACGGAAAGGTATTAAGCCAGTAAGGCCAATGTTATCTCTAGAAGATAGAGAAACAAGACGATTTATTGCTCAATGGACCAAGCTAGAAATCGGAGATGGTATATAGTGTAGATGGAAGACCACTTCCACTGGCAATGAATATATTACAGATAGTGATTTCTATCTCGATGAGGAGGGACATCATGTACTATTGTCATGGCCACCAAACAAGTGGTCATTTTGAGAAGAAAAGATCCATAGAACACCTACAAAGACGTTATTACTGGCCAGGGATGAGAAGTGATCTACTTCGGTGGATTGCAAGTTGTCCTGACTGTTGTACGAACAAGCCAGGACCCGGCTTAGGTAAGTTAACTTTATCCCAAGAATTGTTTGGGGTCAGATTTGCTCATATCACAATTGACATCATCAGTGGATTGAAAACGACACCTAAAGAGAATACATGCATGATGGTCGTAACAGACTATTATACAAAGTATAATCGGGTGTTTCCCTTACCTAATCATAAAGCCGCTATATGTCCTGAAGCATTTGTAAAAGGCTGGGTGTTGCATTTGGGAGTACCCCTTATGATGCACATTGATCAAGGTAGGGAGTTTGAATCAGAGTTATGGCAAGAAATGTGTCACTCATAGGCATTATGCAAGACCCGAGCCAATCCATACAGACCGCAGTCCGATGGTCAGGTGGAAAGGTTTAATAGGACCTTGATACAAGTTCTGAAGCTATTGGTGAATAGCCCCTAAGATGACTGGGACAAACAGTGTGAATTTGTAGTACACACACATACAATAACACTGTCCATTCGTCTACCAATTGGTGTTTGGCGAGGACATTATAATGCCCGCTGATTTGGTGTATGGGGTAGTTGGAATTAATCCAGAAGCCCCTTGTACTGTGCTGTTTGTTGAGGTTAAAACTTGTAACCCCTTGGGAAGGTCCATTTAAAGTTATAAGCATTGTCTCTAAATCTATTTTGATAATGAAGGATTGCTACACAGGTAGAGAATGGAAAACCAATGTAGAGAAGCTCAGACCGTGGAAGGGTCAAGAGGCAGCAGAAAGAGAGTTCGGATATCGACCCCCCCAGGCCGACACAGGGAAAATTGGAGGTGACTTTGCCTGAAAAACCTCCTAGAGGTTGACCTAGAAAGCATCCTTAAGTGAATGAAACTTCTAATAAGAAGAAGACGGGTTGAAAACGGCCAAATCGTAAGAAATGGAAAAATGTTGCGCCGAGTGAAGGTGTCCACATAGGAAGGGTCCTGCTGTGGCCAAGTTGGATCCGGAAAAGGCTGTGTGTGATACCAGGAGTAAAGAAATGCTCACCAAGGGCGTCAGACGTAGTCCTAGGTTAAGGGCTGCCATAACCTAACTTGGTACACGAGTATAATGTCCGTGTGTTATTCTTTCTGTGTATAATATGTATTTGTAGCGGGTCAGGACACCGACTATATTCCCTCAATGGAGTATCCCGTTAGTGGTGGTCGGATGGACTGGTGCATCTGCCATTTAGCAATATATAATATCCCCAAGCTCCAGAAGATACCATCCTGGATGTAGTTTACGACTGATACACTGAGCTGAGCTCCTATTCGGGTCTGGTTTATGTGGCGGCATCAATAGTATGGCAGGAAAACCAGTAACTAGGTCACCGGATATCTTACAGCGAGATCTCGCGAGACGAGAGCTTCAAAGCCATATTGGTTTGGCCTAGCTATAACTAGGACGGAATCGTGGTGTATAGATGCCATCCCTTTCTCTTTAGATCTGGTTGTTCTAAGGAAAACCACGGCTGATAGCCGGCCTAAAGAAGTGTTTGTTGGACAAATCCTTCGGGAGGAGTCCAACTGTTGTATTGCCAATTTGAAATTGGAAGGTGTTCCGCTGTAATGGCGCAAGGAACGATTGACGCTGCGTGTCAAGCTACTGCCAACATTACGTTGGACGAAGATGAGGTTCCAGTTACCGAGTCTCGGGTGGGGGAAACGATGGATACCTCTAATACTGGACTCCAAGACAAGTCAGAAGTGGAGGAAGCCGTCAGCAACCTTGCTGCATTGTCCACTGCCGAGTCAGACAGGGACAAAATGCCTCCTCCACCAGCTCCAGGCCCTGTGGCATCTCCATCAAGTTTTTTGGACTCTAACGAGGCAGTGCCAACCGAGACAGAGTCTATCGAGTCCCTGTTAAATATCCCGCTCTACTCTCCGGGATATAAGACAAAAACAGAACGTCTAGCTCATGTCGATAAGGAGGAAGGAATAGTGTATACCAGTTGGGGTATGTATATCCCTATGCACCAGGCCTTGTTTGGCATTGGACCCAAGGCTGAGGTCCCAGGAGAACCAGGGGATATACCCGAGGACTTTAGAACATCCGTAATTGACTCATATTCGGATGAGCTGGCAGAGAACATGCCAGTATCATGGCTGAGCAATTACCGACGCCTAGCTGGAGCCATGATGCTTAAGGAGGAACTTGCTCGTGCTGTGTTAGTAGCCGACGGGATCTCTCTTAGGACAACTCAATTGCAGGAGACTGAATCCGAAATGGATACAGACTCCACAATTAAGTCTTGTTCTGTCTCTACTGGGCGTACGAGAAAGTTTGTTCGTAAACAGCAGAAGGAGTAAACCGCCGTCTGTCAGGCCCAGTGCAAGCAACAGACTCCTACCAGTACACGAAGGAGCGCTAGGGGTAGAGGAAAGGGGTCTGGTAAAAAGGACTCCAGCCCTGAACCCCCGGCTAAGACAGAAAGGAAGGGGAAGAAGAAGATGCCTGAGAAAAAGGTGGAGAAGGATAAGCCGAAAGGCTCCTGCTCCTGAAAAGAAGGGGGATAAGGGTAAGCCAAAGGTCCTTCCTGAAAAGAAGGGGGATAAGGGTAAGCCAAAGGTCCCTCCTACCACTTCTACAGCAGTCACCACGGCTACCCAGGGTGCCTCAAAAGCCATTGTTGCCACCAGTGGCTCGGCTGCAGTCACTATGGTTGTGACGACTACGGGTACTGTTACCACTAGTCAGGTCCAAACCAAGGCTGCGGCACAGGTAGGATCGAGTGTTGAATCTGGAGGCGAGAGCAACCCTGAACTACCAGAGTCGGCCAAGAGTGACTTGGAAGGAGTGACTACGTGGCAAGATATAACCACTAATGTTCCTAAGGATGAAAATCAGAAGTGGATGTGGAAGAATGCAGCTGAGGGGTTCACGGAACGAATTCCCCGTTGCATTGCAGATTGCGCATATGATACTAATCATTATATGTATCCGGGTCCTATCAACAAAGATGGAGATAGTGATGAGAAATGGATGAAATCCAGACCTAATGATACACCAGTAGGCAAGTTTTACCTGATTTGGATTGACCAGCTCAAATCCAAATTGGACAGTGTATACAATTACGAGGCGAGAACGAAGGTTCGATGGGCTATGACCCAGTGGGGACCCACTGGTAATAAGTGCAACTGCCCGTTCGAGTCTTGCCAGCTCTCCATTGGTGGAGAGATCTTCAAGACAAAGCCTCAGTTTACAAGGCATATTGTGGAAGTGCATATGCACCACAAGCCCATGTTGAGATGCGTGCCTGGTGAGAGACCCAGCAGATTGTGTGACGGCAGCTTCATTACCAACAGGTACAGGGACACGGCTTTGCATTTGCGAAAAACTCATGGAACTGGCCAGGAGAAGACGAGGAAGCGAGCACTCAAGTGTTTCAACTAGATACTTGCAACCTGGACCTCCATTCCACCAAACCAGGTACAGAAACTCACATGGGAACCTGAGTTTTGTACCTGGAAAAGTGGCAATATCTCCACTTACCTTGCAGTGAACCCCTCGGGTTCAAAGTTCCAACTTTTGACAGAGGGTCACACCATGTTGAAGAAGTGGAGAGATGATGATAGGATAGCTAAAGAGAAGCAGGCCTGTTTGAAGAAGGCCACCGGGGTTCAGACTCCAGCTGCTGCCCAAAAACGCATCCGTTCAGATCGTTCCGAGAGCCCTGCCGGCTCAAAGGAACAATCCAGGCCAGTCAATCTGGCTGATCAACGCCAGGCAGGACATCAAGTGTCAGCCCTGGATATGCCGGGTTACCAGGTACACGCTTCGCGTGCAGGTACCCAGGCTTGCATCCCCTTCCCCCACCGGGATAATATGAAACCAGGTGTCAACCCCAGCGACCCGAGTGGGTGGCATCGGTTCCAGGGCACATGCACTGGACATGATGGATGGTGGGCAGGCGAGGAAATGTCCGAAGACCAGCGTCAACCGTACAGAGAGTACCTGGTGAAGTTCCCTGTTATGGGACCTGCAGGACCCGAGACTCAGATCTTGAACCCTGCGTGGAAAGTGAGATCCGAGTTCACCAAAGCTCGCGAGAGAGGCCGTGGTGGATGTGAGTCCACCCGACCACCCGCATCTTATGGGCGTGGACGAGGAAATGTGACGATTGAGGTGACCACTACCCTTAGTGTAGGAGTACCACCTGTTGGAGTATGAGGATCCACAGAGGGGGAGGTGACCCAGCCTACCTCTCATACCACTCAGTACCATCCACCACCCAGATTGGTGACTCTCTGGTCCCCATAATTGAACTGGTGTAAGATACTTTGGCTAAATTGCAAGATCCATAAACATTCATCGACCACAGAGATGAATTAACTTGTAGGATCCAAAATGATCTTATTAGTGAATGGCAGGCTCTTCACCGCAAGAGGTCTATTGACTACTGGCGTGAAATGACTGAAGCTGTGTTCAACCTCGTATACGAAATGCAGAAACGAGAGGAAGAACGTATTAAGCAACAGGAGGTGAAGTGTGTTGAAGAGGCTTAGAGAAGAAGGAAGCCAAGAACCTTAAGGAGTTCCATACCGCTGAGAACTTGAAGTACATTAATAAGTACAAGGAGGTGGACCTTAAGTTCTTCCTCTGTTTCGGAAAGCATCTGGATGGCAAACTGTTGTCTCTACCTGTTCCTCCAGTTGCTGCTGCTGGAGCAGAGGGTGATAGTTCAGCCGAAGGTATAGTAGTTTGGGTTCACGTCTACGAGACATTGACCTGAACACTGCTAATCTTAAGCTCCTCGAGGACGAGGATGATAGCAGCTCGGCTCCTAACCAAGAGTCAGCTGAAAAGATGGACACTGAAGATGAATCTTGTCATTTGTAAATGTATCTCTCCTGGTGCCCCGTATGTATCCTAGTATACATAAAGGCATATTTATATGCAAGAGATTATTCTCATGATATCACCTGAGGCCGACGCACTGGCCAAAACACTGCAGCTAAGATGAACACCACCCGAACCACTCGTGGACTACCATACGAAAGGGGGCTCTATCTTCACAACTTCATCAGGGCACATAGGATAGCAAAAGAGAAGCAGGCCTGTTTGAAGGAAGCCACCGGGGTTCAGACCCCAGCTGCTGCCCAAAAACGCATCCGTTCAGATCAGTCCGAGAGCCCTGCCGGCCCAAAGGAACAATCCAGGCCAGTCAATCTGGCTGATCAACGCCATGCAGGACATCAAGTGTCAGCCCTGGATATGCCAGGTTACCAGGTACACGCTTCGCGTGCAGGTACCCAGGCTTGCATCCCCTTCCCCCACCGGGATACTATGCTGGACCTCCACATAAACCAGGTGTCGACCCCAGCGACCCAAGTGGGTGGCATCGGTTCCAGGGCACATGCACTGGATATGATGGATGGTGGGCAGGTGAGGAAATGTCCGAAGACCAGCGTCAAGCATACAGAGAGTACCTGGTGAAGTTGTCTGTTATGGGACCTGCAGGACCCGAGACTCAGATCTTGAACCCTGCGGGAAAAGTGAGATCCGAGTTCACCAAAGCTCGCGAGAGAGGCCGTGGTGGATGTGAGTCCACCCGACCACCCGCATCTTATGGGCGTGGACGAGGAAATGTGACGATTGAGGTGACCACTACCCTTAGTGTAGGAGTACCACCTGTTGGAGTATGAGGATCCACAGAGGGGGAGGTGACCCAGCCTACTTCTCATACCACTCAGTACCATCCACCACCCAGATTGGTGACTCTCTGGTCCCCATAATTGAACTGGTGTAAGATACTTTGGCTAAATTGCAAGATCCATAAACATTCATCGACCACAGAGATGAATTAACTTGTAGGATCCAAAATGATCTTATTAGTGAATGGCAGGCTCTTCACCGCAAGAGGTATATTGACTACTGGCGTGAAATGACTGAAGCTGTGTTCAACCTCGTGTACGAAATGCAGAAACGAGAGGAAGAACGTATTAAGCAACAGGAGGTGAAGTGTGTTGAAGAGGCTTATAAAGCCTGCCTAGAGAAGAAGGAAGCCAAGAACCTTAAGGAGTTCCATACCGCTGAGAACTTGAAGTACATTAATAAGTACAAGGAGGTGGACCTTAAGTTCTTCCTCTGTTTCGGAAAGCATCTGGATGGCAAACTGTTGTCTCTACCTGTTCCTCCAGTTGCTGCTGCTGGAGCAGAGGGTGATAGTTCAGCCGAAGGTATAGTAGTTTGGGTTCACGTCTACGAGACATTGACCTGAACACTGCTAATCTTAAGCTCCTCGAGGACGAGGATGATAGCAGCTCGGCTCCTAACCAAGAGTCAGCTGAAAAGATGGACACTGAAGATGAATCTTGTCATTTGTAAATGTATCTCTCCTGGTGCCCCGTATGTATCCTAGTATACATAAAGGCATATTTATATGCAAGAGATTATTCTCATGATATCACCTGAGGCCGACGCACTGGCCAAAACACTGCAGCTAAGATGAACACCACCCGAACCACTCGTGGACTACCATACGAAAGGGGGCTCTATCTTCACAACTTCATCAGGGCACATAGGATAGCAAAAGAGAAGCAGGCCTGTTTGAAGGAAGCCACCGGGGTTCAGACCCCAGCTGCTGCCCAAAAACGCATCCGTTCAGATCAGTCCAAGAGCCCTGCCGGCCCAAAGGAACAATCCAGGCCAGTCAATCTGGCTGATCAACGCCATGCAGGACATCAAGTGTCAGCCCTAGATATGCCAGGTTACCAGGTACACGCTTCGCGTGCAGGTACCCAGGCTTGCATCCCCTTCCCCCACCGGGATACTATGCTGGACCTCCACATAAACCAGGTGTCGACCCCAGCGACCCAAGTGGGTGGCATCGGTTCCAGGGCACATGCACTGGATATGATGGATGGTGGGCAGGTGAGGAAATGTCCGAAGACCAGCGTCAAGCATACAGAGAGTACCTGGTGAAGTTGTCTGTTATGGGACCTGCAGGACCCGAGACTCAGATCTTGAACCCTGCGGGAAAAGTGAGATCCGAGTTCACCAAAGCTCGCGAGAGAGGCCGTGGTGGATGTGAGTCCACCCGACCACCCGCATCTTATGGGCGTGGACGAGGAAATGTGACGATTGAGGTGACCACTACCCTTAGTGTAGGAGTACCACCTGTTGGAGTATGAGGATCCACAGAGGGGGAGGTGACCCAGCCTACTTCTCATACCACTCAGTACCATCCACCACCCAGATTGGTGACTCTCTGGTCCCCATAATTGAACTGGTGTAAGATACTTTGGCTAAATTGCAAGATCCATAAACATTCATCGACCACAGAGATGAATTAACTTGTAGGATCCAAAATGATCTTATTAGTGAATGGCAGGCTCTTCACCGCAAGAGGTATATTGACTACTGGCGTGAAATGACTGAAGCTGTGTTCAACCTCGTGTACGAAATGCAGAAACGAGAGGAAGAACGTATTAAGCAACAGGAGGTGAAGTGTGTTGAAGAGGCTTATAAAGCCTGCCTAGAGAAGAAGGAAGCCAAGAACCTTAAGGAGTTCCATACCGCTGAGAACTTGAAGTACATTAATAAGTACAAGGAGGTGGACCTTAAGTTCTTCCTCTGTTTCGGAAAGCATCTGGATGGCAAACTGTTGTCTCTACCTGTTCCTCCAGTTGCTGCTGCTGGAGCAGAGGGTGATAGTTCAGCCGAAGGTATAGTAGTTTGGGTTCACGTCTACTAGACATTGACCTGAACACTGGTAATCTTAAGCTCCTCGAGGACGAGGATGATAGCAGCTCGGCTCCTAACCAAGAGTCATCTGAAAAGATGGACACTGAAGATGAATCTTGTCATTTGTAAATGTATCTCTCCTGGTGCCCCGTATGTATCCTAGTATACATAAAGGCATATTTATATGCAAGAGATTATTCTCATGATATCACCTGAGGCCGACGCACTGGCCAAAACACTGCAGCTAAGATGAACACCACCCGAACCACTCGTGGACTACCATACGAAAGGGGGCTCTATCTTCACAACTTCATCAGGGCACATAGGATAGCAAAAGAGAAGCAGGCCTGTTTGAAGGAAGCCACTGGGGTTCAGACCCCAGCTGCTGCCCAAAAACGCATCCGTTCAGATCAGTCCGAGAGCCCTGCTGGCCCAAAGGAACAATCCAGGCCAGTCAATCTGGCTGATAAACGCCATGCAGGACATCAAGTGTCAGCCCTGGATATGCCAGGTTACCAGGTACACGCTTCGCGTGCAGGTACCCAGGCTTGCATCCCCTTCCCCCACCGGGATACTATGCTGGACCTCCACATAAACCAGGTGTCGACCCCAGCAACCCGAGTGGGTGGCATCGGTTCCAGGGCACATGCACTGGATATGGATGGTGGGCAGGCGAGGAAATGTCCGAAGACCAGCGTCAACCGTACAGAGAGTACCTGGTGAAGTTCCCTGTTATGGGACCTGCAGGACCCGAGACTCAGATCTTGAACCCTGCGGGAAAAGTGAGATCCGAGTTCACCAAAGCTCGCGAGAGAGGCCGTGGTGGATGTGAGTCCACCCGACCACCCGCATCTTATGGGCGTGGACGAGGAAATGTGACGATTGAGGTGACCACTACCCTTAGTGTAGGAGTACCACCTGTTGGAGTATGAGGATCCACAGAGGGGGAGGTGACCCAGCCTACCTCTCATACCACTCAGTACCATCCACCACCCAGATTGGTGACTCTCTGGTCCCCATAATTGAACTGGTGTAAGATACTTTGGCTAAATTGCAAGATCCATAAACATTCATCGACCACAGAGATGAATTAACTTGTAGGATCCAAAATGATCTTATTAGTGAATGGCAGGCTCTTCACCGCAAGAGGTCTATTGACTACTGGCGTGAAATGACTGAAGCTGTGTTCAACCTCGTGTACGAAATGCAGAAACGAGAGGAAGAACTTATTAAGCAACAGGAGGTGAAGTGTGTTGAAGAGGCTTATAAAGCCTGCCTAGAGAAGAAGGAAGCCAAGAACCTTAAGGAGTTCCATACCGCTGAGAACTTGAAGTACATTAATAAGTACAAGGAGGTGGACCTTAAGTTCTTCCTCTGTTTCGGAAAGCATCTGGATGGCAAACTGTTGTCTCTACCTGTTCCTCCAGTTGCTGCTGCTGGAGCAGAGGGTGATAGTTCAGCCGAAGGTATAGTAGTTTGGGTTCACGTCTACTAGACATTGACCTGAACACTGGTAATCTTAAGCTCCTCGAGGATGAGGATGATAGCAGCTCGGCTCCTAACCAAGAGTCAGCTGAAAAGATGGACACTGAAGATGAATCTTGTCATTTGTAAATGTATCTCTCCTGGTGCCCCGTATGTATCCTAGTATACATAAAGGCATATTTATATGCAAGAGATTATTCTCATGATATCACCTGAGGCCGACGCACTGGCCAAAACACTGCAGTTAAGATGAACACCACCCGAACCACTCGTGGACTACCATACGAAAGGGGCTGTGTACAAATGACGTCATGCTATTTTGGACCATTTTTTACCCCCCCTCCCCCCCTTGTCATTTTTTTGTCATACAACTCTAGACCCCCCCTGAACATGACGTCATGCAGAGAGATACCCCCCCCCCCGTTGCACTGATACTGTAAAACAATAAACAAATGGTTCAATGGACATAAAGTGGGTGTAGGTACTTTCATAAGACCACTTCACAAATTCATATCAGCTTTATCAACAACAACCTGTCCTTGATAAACAAAATTCTTTATTGATTTGGACAAAAAAGTGAACTAATTGACAAACTCATATAATATACGGGAACGTTCAACAATTTCGTCACTGCTTAGGGGGTGGGGGGTCTTTGGGTTACTCTATATGTTCCATACAATAACAGTGACAAAGGGATGCCTAAATAACAGTGACATAATTGTTGAACGTCCCCTACCCCGGTAATACCCGCGTAGTAGATAACAAATGTCGAACTGATCAAACTTAAGTAAAAATAACAATAAGTAACGGCACAACATGAAGAAATGTCAGATGTATTATACTTAGATATAGATATGACACATATTTAACTTCAGATTGCTTTTGCAATGCCTGCATTAGAGTGGATTTGATTTGATTTAGGCCTATTAATAGCTTTAAAAATGACTGTCAGATCATCAGTAGGCTCATATCATGAGTGAGTGCCGGTATAGGCTACCAAAGGCTTTAAAATCAAGAGCTTCCTCTGGTTCTGGTGTCACAAGACCATGTAATGTTTAAACAATTGGTACTGGTGTTGGTAAAATCCTGAAGTTACTAGGGTTTAAAGGGGGGCTAGCACGGCAAAGTACAACATGGGTACCGACCCAAAGATCATTGGTAAACTCACAGGAATCAGTGGAATGCCCTGATTGGTCATTAAGTGGTCACGTGACCTTTTAATGCGGGCATGCATTTGCCATGCCAGGGCCCCTTAAGGCTGCTACGCATAGTGAAGCAACATGTATCTGTATTGCATTTGACAATTTGCAGTTGATATGGTGATTGCTGTGAATGCTTTGCCAACTACTCCCCAGACAGGGGTTCAGCAGACTGATACCTGGAATCTTCATCATTGGGTTTGAAGGGTGCATGCACAGTAACAACATAGGCCGAAATACCTGCCTGCTTACAGGCAGGATCCAAAGGTGTCTGTTGGTAGTCTATCTACTCTGCCAGATTGGCAGAGTGCCCAGTTCTCACAGAAGTACTTACTGTCAGGTCCAATGCTTCCACCAACATTTCCCTCAATGTATATCCAAAGATTCACAATACACAAAGCACTTGAAATACTTGTGATAATTAATAATCAGGTGATTTTCAAATCTCCTTTCCCTCCCTCCCTTACTCCAAAACATTGTCAGCCATCTTGAAGCTAGGTGTAGCCACCTAGTGCCAAAGAGACTACACTATTCTTGGTTGGTTAGCCCTATGTTTCAAAAGGAATCTAATAAGAGAGTAATGAATGGGCTAACGGGCACCAAAGTCAGTGTATCGTAGGATATCGTAACGAGTGGCTGTAGGCGATGAGTTACGATATCCTACGATACACTGGCTGAGGTGCACATTAGCACATTCCTTACTGTCTTTATTACACGATTAATCAATAAAATATCAATAAATAATCAATAGAATATCAATAAAAACAAGAGCCTGAGCCTGCCATAGGCCTAGTGTGTGTACACACGGCGAAAAAAAAAGATGCACCCGGACCGGGGCTCATCCCGCCTACCTGTAGAAGCTGAGCGCAATGCGCTACCCACTAGACCACCGCGTCCCACCCATCAGCGGCCGTCTCGGCTTGGCTTTATTTGAATGCGTCCCACGGTTATGGCAGCGGACAGCCCGCAGTGCGAGCAGTAGTGACAAAACTGGGGGGGGGGCACAACCCAGACTGCTGGGGATTTTCACACTTTGAATGTATAGAAGTTATATGTGAGTACCCTCCCCGGGCTTTGTATCATATCAAGACCTGGTTCTAGCCAACCATTTCTTGTCAGTCCCTGTGGTGCAATGCATAGGGAGTTGGATTAGGGATCTGAGACTGCAGGTTTGACCCCTACCCTGGCCATGAAAATTTCGTGGGTTTTAACATGTAAAATGTGACATGTTAGGACTTGTGACATGTGACATGGACAAGGAGTGCTGATATCCATGGATATCAGGCACCCAGTGCCTGTTATCCATGGATATCAGGCACACCTTACAAAGGTCATGATGTATGCATCATGGTGTGCAATATCGACAGGTATCAGAATGGGAATATCCAGAAAAAACACCCAAAAAGTCATGTAATAACACCAGGTAGCACCCCTAGCATGTTGACAATGGAGGCCATTGAGGTAGTGATACCTAAGCTCAAGATAAACATGTCAGATTTATTGGATATATCTCATGATTCAGTCATTATAAGCTGATGTACATGAAAATTAAATGTTTGTCAATAGGAGGGACAATTTCCAGGAACTGACAGTGAGTACTTAGTTCAGACTAGCCATGTGTTTGTGCCACTATAGACTTGTACACATCTTGGATCCTGCCTGTAAACAGGCAGGTATTTCGGCCTATAGTTACACAGTGGAGCTCTGTTTTGTTTCCTTGGCATTATTAGAGGCATGTAGTGCGCCATTTTACTATTTTTTTTAATAACATGATGTCATGCAGCCCATGACCCCCCCTCCCCGCCTTGTCATGCTTGGTCATGGGGAGTGGGACCCCCCTACCCCCCTACCCCCCTCCTGCATGACGTCATTTGTACACAGCCCCAAAGGGGGCTCTATCTTCACAACTTCATCAGGGCACATAGGATAGCGAAAGAGAAGCAGGCCTGTTTGAAGGAAGCCACCGGGGTTCAGACCCCTGCTGCTGCCCAAAAACGCATCCGTTCAGATCAGTCCGAGAGCCCTGCCGGCCCAAAGGAACAATCCAGGCCAGTCAATCTGGCTGATCAACGCCATGCAGGACATCAAGTGTCAGCCCTGGATATGCCAGGTTACCAGGTACACGCTTCGCGTGCAGGTACCCAGGCTTGCATCCCCTTCCCCCACCGGGATACTATGCTGGACCTCCACATAAACCAGGTGTCGACCCCAGCGACCCGAGTGGGTGGCATCGGTTCCAGGGCACATGCACTGGACATGATGGATGGTGGGCAGGCGAGGAAATGTCCGAAGACCAGCGTCAAGCGTACAGAGAGTACCTGGCGAAGTTCCCTGTTATGGGACCTGCAGGACCCAAGACTCAGATCTTGAACCCTGCGGGGAAAGTGAGATCCGAGTTCACCAAAGCTCGCGAGAGAGGCCGTGGTGGATGTGAGTCCACCCGACCACCCGCATCTTATGGGCGTGGACGAGGAAATGTGACGATTGAGGTGACCACTACCCTTAGTGTAGGAGTACCACCTGTTGGAGTATGAGGATCCACAGAGGGGGAGGTGACCCAGCCTACCTCTCATACCACTCAGTACCATCCACCACCCAGATTGGTGACTCTCTGGTCCCCATAATTGAACTGGTGTAAGATACTTTGGCTAAATTGCAAGATCCATAAACATTCATCGACCACAGAGATGAATTAACTTGTAGGATCCAAAATGATCTTATTAGTGAATGGCAGGCTCTTCACTGCAAGAGGTCTATTGACTACTGGTGTGAAATGACTGAAGCTGTGGTCAACCTCGTGTACGAAATGCAGAAACGAGAGGAAGAACGTATTAAGCAACAGGAGGTGAAGTGTGTTGAAGAGGCTTATAAAGCCTGCCTAGAGAAGAAGGAAGCCAAGAACCTTAAGGAGTTCCATACCGCTGAGAACTTGAATAATAAGTACAAGGAGGTGGACCTTAAGTTCTTCCTCTGTTTAGGAAAGCATCTGG
Source organism: Acholoe squamosa (assembly GCA_949317995.1). Taxonomy (NCBI): domain Eukaryota; kingdom Metazoa; phylum Annelida; class Polychaeta; order Phyllodocida; family Polynoidae; genus Acholoe; species Acholoe squamosa. The sequence goes on from OX439048.1 coordinate 46,074,017, forward strand.
ATGGCAAACTGTTGTCTCTACCTGTTCCTCCAGTTGCTGCTGCTGGAGCAGAGGGTGATAGTTCAGCCGAAGGTATAGTAGTTTGGGTTCACGTCTACTAGACATTGACCTGAACACTGGTAATCTTAAGCTCCTCGAGGACGAGGATGATAGCAGCTCGGCTCCTAACCAAGAGTCAGCTGAAAAGATGGACACTGAAGATGAATCTTGTCATTTGTAAATGTATCTCTCCTGGTGCCCCGTATGTATCCTAGTATACATAAAGGCATATTTATATGCAAGAGATTATTCTCATGATATCACCTGAGGCTGACGGACTGGACCAAAACACTGCAGCTAAGATGAACACCACCCGAACCACTTGTGGACTACCATACGAAAGGGGGCTCCATCTTCACAACTTCATCAGGCCACAGCATAAGAGCAAAGTGGCTTGCCACCACAAAACTGTCGCCAAATGGAGCTGCAGAAAACCAGTTGGTCCATATTTGCTGGAAGTAAATTATTACTGTACGGGTGATTTTACTACATTGGAAAGACACCTTCAATTCCCTACCACTCATATTATTTTTATATAAAGATGTCATATTTGTTATTTACCTTATATATATTATAATTGAATACGAGACTGTGTGTGGACTACTACAGTTTGTATCCATAAAAGCTATTTCTCAATAACTACCGTAAAAGCCCGGTCATAAGCCGGGGGTGAGTTCAGGGAAATTCTATAAGCCAGTTTTGGGGTCAAATTTTTACCATTTTCTCTTTATTCTATAGTAAAAAAATCCCCGGTCATAAGCCGGGGGTAGACTTTGGGAGAAATTTAGAAGCCGGTTTTGGTCAAAAATAGAAAAAAAAATCCGGCTTATGACCAGGGTTTTACAGTACTAGTCCATACTATGTGTTCATAAATCTCACGGTGCCTTAACTAGATCAGTATTTAATTATAGTGACTCAACTGTATGAGTTCACTTAGCTTAGGAACGGGAAGTGTAACGTAATACATATCATTTTAGTTTAAAAAAAACAACCAAAAAAAAACTAAAAAAAGACTTTTACGACTCTTAAGAGAGTTGTCAAAATTTTTGTTTTTCAGGTTGATACTATAATGTATCATCAAAACTCTAAATAATTGTTAATTACCTTTGGGTACATTGTTATGATGTTAATGGTCATGAAGGATAGTAAATATTGTATAACTTTAGTATCTTAGGTCGATGATACATAAGGTATCACATCCTACTTTGTTATACATTCACATTTATCTACTTTGGGTTATATTTGATGATGCCTATTGAATGTTCGCCAACTATCACCCACCATGACACAACTTCACGCACAATGACACGCTATGTACTATTCTGTGTTTTGATTGTCCCATTTCAAATTTCCCTCCCTTTCCTTTGTTCTCCTCCTGCTTTCAAAACAGTCAGGCAGAGGCAGCCATGGAGAACAGATCTTGTGGTAGGTGGTCACACAGTTCTATGTGATAATCATTTATGCAGTAGCACATTGATATTATGTACAATCCCTGAACATCTATCTTGTTGCTGAATTCAGGTATTTGTCTCAACACCCCAAATTGATGTAGAACATTCTATGTGAGCATGGCTCAGGGAAATTCTGGGGGATTCAGGCTGCCATATGCGAGTGGTCATTGTTTATCAACTTGGATGTAAGTGGGTGGTCAAAATTAGATTACTGCTGTTTGTTTGTTTATGACCCTTTCTTTTCTTTTCAACAGGCATTCCCAGGAATAATACAAGGAAAATTCAACTCACACAGCTGACAGAATATCTATCCATTTTCAAGAAAAGTGGGCAACACATGGCATGCAGAGGAGGCATATCTTCAATGGGAACCAGCATTAACAGCTGAATTGATGTTAATAAAGTTATGAAATATCAGAAATCCACAACCACCTTTAACCCCCCCCCTGCCTATCCCCCACCCACAAATTAGTCTGTGTGTCAATATATGTGATACTGTGTCATGACTCAAGTGTCAGTGTGTGTGATAATGTGTCATGACACATGTGTCATCATGTGTCATTGTTGGTGAAGGTTCACGCATGTTGACTCAACTTCACAAATTTGGCTGGGATGTTAACACATGCATCATATCTTGTCATGGTCGGTGATCACCCATGCGTTGAGTCCTAAGAGCGCATTGGGTAAGGCTGGTGCAGCATGACAAAAGTTGACACAGATTTGCTGGGATGCATTATTTCATAGTTTTGGCCATGTGAATAAAAAAAAGTATTGAAAAAATTACCAAAAATCCATAGTCCTATGATTCTAAGGTGCAAAAGAATGTTAGAGAATCATGGGAAAAATCTAGATTTTAATGTCCCAAAATTTCAAAGTGTCATAAAAGACACAATTTTGATCGGAGCCATCCGAAATTTGTTGTGCACATTCAGGGCTGGTAGACACAGATTTGCTGGGAAGCATGTGAATACCAAAGATGGGCTGATTCTGATGAAGATAACCTATATGCGCAGGGAGGGACCTGCGCAGTAGGCCCAAGTCAAATAGTAGTGACCTACCTTAAGTAATAAAAATGTTATCAAGACACCCGCACTCTGAAATTCCAAATGTTCATAATTAATATCACATAAAGACGAATTTCAGTGCAAACGAATTAAATATTGCTAATAGGCCTATGTATGAGTATTGACAGAGTGGGCAGGTGGGTTTGGAGATCGACTGTTAGGGTTGTGGTTAGGGGTGGGCTGTTACAAAGGGAAGTACGTCACTGTGACGTAACGCACGCAAAGGTCATATGACATGACATCAGATAGGTGTTAAGGTGGGCACGCCACCTGGTGCAGGATCGGTGACGGACGGATGCCGCGGTAGGTGAAGTAAATAGATAGAACTAAACGACCGTGGTGTACGAGGTGGCCGATCCACCACGAGGGGTGGATCAGCCACCGAGGACACCAGGGGAGTTTAGTTCTATATTTATTTTATGTTTTTAGAGTGTCTAATTAACTGAAAATTAGCAAAATCCGTTACCGTAGTCCCCCGTACGAGCGGCGGTCCGCCATTTTGAATGTTTACATGCACCCAGAACGAGGCTGCAGTGGTGGATCTGCCGCTGTGGTGGATCGACACACGTTACGCCACTGGGGGTGTGGCGATCGACCGCGCAATGCTATCTCTACGGGAAGAAGTTATTCACATAAAATAAGAGTAGGTATTAAACCGTAGACGTATATCCTCACGGGATCGCCGACTTCGCCTGTGCTTTCTCTGCTTTCTTTATTAGCCAATGAGAGAACCCCAATCTATTCACTGCGGTCCTTCGGGAGCAAACTCGTACCCATCTGATAGGTCTTATCAGTAGAACTCGCTGGTAACAAGCTCCAGCAATGGCGGCGCCCATGGGACAACCTGCTACCTCAGAATAGTAATGTGCTGGGTTTTCCAACGAAAACAGGTGAAATTATTTTGACCCCCCCCCCCCACCTGAGGGATTGAAAAAATTCTGCCCCCCCCTCAAACCCACTGCCCCCCCCCCACTGTTAAAAAATTGTGTGGGAATGTGGCCTTTTACTTTTGCAGGTTTCTTTGAAAAAGATCCCCCCCCTAGCCCAGGAGGGGTCAAAATTGTTTAAGCCCCCCCCCTCCCCTCTGAGGGGTCTGAAATTTTTACGCCCCCCCTTCAAACCTACCACCCCCCTGATAAAAAATAATGATCACTCCCTAAAATTGGTTGGGGCCAGGGAGGATCGAGTGAATTCGGGGACAGGGACCCCCCCCCCATCCCCTACCTTAGGGAGTGGTCATTATTTATCAACAGGGGGCGGTTGGTGGGTTTCCGCACGGACGCGCGAAAAAATTTTATGCCCCCCCTCGACGACAGAAATTTCACACCCCTCTTTGAGCTATAGTAGCGCGAAGGCTTTTTTGCTCAAAAGAGGGTAAATTTTTTTAGCCCCCCCCTCAAGAGGGATCAAAATTTTTTTAGCCCCCCCTCGGGAGGGGTCTGAAATTGTTACGCCCCCCCCTCAAACCCACCATCCCCCCCTGTTGATAAATAATGACCACTCCCTTAGTACGGAAGGGGAACGGGAGTAGAGTAGAAATACAAAAGTAGCTAACCACCCCCACCCCCTGTTGTAAAAAAAAAACATGCCCTGAGGCCAAGTTTATAGGGGCTAGCACTATTACTATACTATCCCCCCATTGAATACGGCATATCCAGTACTGTTCTATAGTAACGGTCGTATCTGCCATGACATAAAGGGTGAGACTGAGGGTGGTGGAATGGTGGGACTGTGGGCTTTCACCTCATACGCTCAAAATACTCCGATTTGCTTCAGCAAGGAGTCAAAATGAAGCTATGACATCACTGATTACAGATGGCACAAGATTGAGATAACAAAAGTAAGTCTTCCCTCCGAAAATTGCATCGTTTTGCTGCCGTGCGAGTGCGCATTTTAAGCCTACCAAGGAATGCTGCATCGGTTGCTCTCCCGGCCGGTGGGGGTGCTGCAGTGCGCGTCACATATTTCGTGCCACTCGGGAGCAAGCTCTCCCTTGCTATATACCTCCCCGATTAAACCTACACTTAATTGATGAACAACCCCTCCACCATCCTTAAAGAATTGTATTGGGTAAAACTGCAGATTCTGAAATGGGCTCTGAGAAATACACCATGGGAATCCTTGCATATACGCATCAACAAAGTGCTCCATGTTTCATAAAATAGTGAATTGTATCTGTGGAAAAGGCGACCTTTCACTCGATTTGGTGCATAGGCCACTCTTATCTACTACTAGGCCTACATCCCATATTATGCTCCCACTGAACAGGCGAGGTGGGAACGTTCACAACTTGAGCAAGGAGAAAGTGATTTTCCATAGAAATTTGGACACGCCAGAAAGTCTTAAAATGCCCTGTTCCTGAGAATATCCTGAGTCTTTCCTGGGAATACCCTGAGTCTTTCCCACGAAATTCCCTAGCCATTCTCGAGATATAAACTAGAGAACTTTCTCAAGTATAAGATGTTATGGTGTGTCCAAATTTCCTGGGAAAATCACGTTCTCTATTATTTCTGAGTAATTCTTGAGATCTTGTTCAGTGGGGCTACATGTACTCTCACCGCTGAAGCCCCACATCTTATCAGACGGGTTTCGTCCTTTGCTTCCACCCTCCGTCATTATTGAACAATTCTTAACGTTTCCTTGTTGAGCATAGTACCGTGGTACAAAGATGCCTTCTCTGTAAAAATACTCAAGTCACACGTTTTACTCTAAATTTGGGTATGAAAAGATAACTGTATCTCTTCCACCATATAGTTTGTAGAGTTGGTTTTGTTTCACACATGGAGATTTACAGTAGTTTACTGCCTTCTTATTTCAAACAGCACCAGACTTATTATTGATTGCAAGAACGCAGCACCGGCTCAGCATCAGCATCTTTTTCATAACAAGAAACGCAAGCTGAAAACACTCAAAGGACAACTCACCTTGATTTTTATGGCGCTTCATCAAAGATTGTGCCTCCCAACATTTCAAATTCAATAAATTTATCTCTTAAATCGGAATTCAGGGTCATCAGATTAAAATTGTGTGAGGCGGGGAGCATGCCGACGGTTTCTACGAACATATTATTGAACTTCCCAGACGATATTTTGCCAACATGGCAGGTAACTTCTTACACCGTTGAGAAATACTATCTACTAGAGGATATTTTACAACTTCTGACACTGCAGAGAAATACTATCTACTAGAGGATATTTTACAACTTCTTACACTGCAGAGAAATACTATCTACTAGAGGATATTTTACAACTTCTTAGACTGCAGAGAAATACTATTTACTAGAGGATATTTTACATCTTACCCTGCAGAGAAATACTATCTACACTGTAAAAAAGGAGCTTATGTTTTAAACATGTTTAGGTCTAAACATGTTTTAAGTCTAAACAAATTGGATAGGTAGGTGTTCTCTTGGCTATATATTTAGGGTTTAAACACTTTTATCCTAAATGCCTAAACACCTACCCTAAACATGTTTAGATGTTTAGCACTGAAAGTCTGAAGTTTAGGTGTTTAGGATATTAACATGTATATGTTTAGGTATGAAAGACTCACTAGATGGCAGCTCTATGCTTGAATGGAGTTTCTAAAAAGAGTTATATCCTCTTCTAATAAAAAAAAACTGTTAAAAATCATTTGTAAATCATTAATTAGAAATTTCAATTGAAATAACGTCAATCCTATTATCAAACATTTTGGATTGGCCATTTAGATCCTATATTATTTGGACTGATGAGCGATTCTTTCCATAGACACCTTTTTCCATCTAGTCCAAGAATAGATAAAGCTATTTTCATTCATCCATTTCATTGTAATCTACATCAACACAGTAAACACCTTACAAACCTCAAGATAGACCGGCCTAAACACATTGAAATCAAAACACAAAGGATAATCACATTATGAGGCTAAACATGTTTAGGTTCATAAAGTGTCCTCAAAAACGGGACAAGAAAATGTTTAGCAATGTGTTTAGACTCTAAACACCTTTTTTTTTTACAGTGTACTAGAGGATATTTTACAACTTCTTACACTGCAGAGAAATACCACGAACATCAACCCTTACAACGTCTATGATATACGGGGAATTTACTGGTTGAAAGGCCATTATGCATAAAAACGATCGATTTGCACGTTCTGGAGAATACTGTATGTCCCTACCAGACAGCTAAACGCCGTAAACCTGGCGTATAAGATGCCTTACCCCGAGTGTGAGGCAAACCTATATCGAGGTTGTGGGATGTCTATTGGGCGCAGCTATTGCTGAAGTGGTTATCACTGAAAACAGGTATCAGATGGGTGTCATCTACGCTCCTCCCTCCCTCCGAGATGTCTTCAGTGAACAGTTGATATCATTCCATTGGCTATTATAATTAATCCTGCTAAGTCAGTCAGTATAGGGCACAATACATCTAAAATAGCAACACATATAAAAGGTGCGCCAGACTTCGAGACATTATTTAATATTAAGGTGCAGTATGCATGGCTATTGGTCATAATTATTGCAAACCGATAACAAAGGTCCTACGGAGGCCTATACTGATAGACTTTTGTCTGGTTCCGTTGATACATTCAAGGTCTCCCTACGCCCCCCCCCTCCACCTCCTCGTGGGGAGTTTCCAAAGTTCAATATCATCACAACCAATAGGAAAAGTAAGCCCCTATTATACATCTTTCATTTCAGCTGCTAAGCTTTCTTTTGCGACACATTACATTTTGGTCATAGATGACAACAGCTACCATGCCATGCCAAAAGCTGCGAGTAGGAATTGATTTGGCAATTTGATGATAAATAGCCTAGTGAGGACTATCTAACTTGTAGAGTTAAGTTTCGTTGAGCTTGGCCCTTTCTCCAGATTATGGACCCATGTCACACATGAAATCTAAAACCCTACTTTCAAGTCTCATCATGTTTTTCACCTTCTTGACAAAACATGCTTATTTGAAAAGGACCTGCTCCTTCTGTTACTGAGGACCGTTCTAACTAACATGCCGCCACCTACGTCTGGGCGTCAAGAGGTCGTGTAGGAGACTACGAGTCAATCAGCCAAGTCTCGCACCATGCATCATGTCTCGAGATTTACTGTCTGCCGTCACGCCACCGGGGGCGTCCAACAAAGGTAAGGTTACGTTATAATGATGTTTAGGTTACGTCATAATGAAGTAGTCTGTGGCTGAGAGGTATGTCTTACACTTGTACAGATATCAGGGATGTAAGTCAGACTGTTTGAAAAATTCTGAACACACATTTAGAAAACCTGCATTTATTGTAAAACATCAGAGATGCCACTCACTGGTCAATAAAAATTCGGAAATCATCCTAATTTTCGGGACTCCCAATAGGAAATGCCTACAGGAAATGAATTCCAAAATTCGGAATTCCTAAAAAGTTAGGAAAAGTGGTTTCTCTGAAAACATTAACAAAACTTTGATGCAAGAAATTTGGTTAAATCTAGTAGACACTTCTTGTTAAAAAATTAAATATCTGAAGTCAAAGTTCTGAAAACTTACATCCCTGAGATGTATACATTTACTGTGGTTAGCCACCAAGACGACTGCCACGAGAGTTATGTGGGCTATTTTTTCATTCATGATAAGGGGGGGGGGGGCGGACCCAGGGACTGAACCTATCAAGTGGCACTTTTCACCATTTCTCTCTGGCAAAGTTGCTCGGTTACACTTACCAATAAAAAAATGTGGTAGGGTTTAACTGTGTCATGGTTATTTTGGTAAATACATAATGATACCCATAAAATGATTTGTGGTCTGAAATAGCAAGCTTTCTTTTACTCACGACTTGGTGAGGGGGAACTTTGAATTCTTCAGCATTATAATATTCTGCTACATTGGACTCTCTCTTTGCCGAGCCTATATCCGGCTGGACTTCTATCATGTGAAATACTAGTGGACGCCATACACATTATACCAGTAGTTGTTAATACCACCTTAGATCACACTCATCCATGTTAACATGGGATGTATAGCCACCAAGAATAGTATAGGTTCTTGTAGCCACTGCCGGGAACAATCTCCAAGGAGTAGTGCTATCTGGTTATAGTGCACCGACGACCCCCAACTCTATATACTACTATCCTGACTGGAATAGCATGGTAATGACACCAACTCCTGGCCTGGGAAAGACCCCCAACTCCATGTACTCGTAGCCTGCTAATGAACCCCAACTCCATGTACTACTAGCCTTGTAATGACACCCAACTCCATGTACTACTAGCCTTGTAATGACACCCAACTCCATGTACTACTAGCCTGGTAATGACCGGAAACAGATATTCATAAGTGTGGCGTAACATAATTATTTTCTAATGAAATAGAACTCAAATAGGTGAATTTATACGTCGTTCATTTATTGTTTTTTTTTTTTTTTTTTATCATATAAGCAACCTAATGACATAATCCTTTTCATATAACATACACATTCATGCAGATTATACCAAGAATCAATTGCTTTAATCAACACTAACCCAGGCAAATAAGTGTATTTTTTGTACAGTTCATTTGTTTCATATGACACAAAACAAAGTACTTGGATAAACTATGAATCGATTATACATTATTAAAATTAATGATGAGTAGCATTGCTCAACTTATTTATAATTTCTTTCTTTTTTTTCATTCAACTATGAAAACTGAACGTATACTAATTGTTCTGTAAGGCTTAACTATGAACGAATGGAGTTATATAAAGTGAGTCTAATTTTGGCCATGTGATATATCAGTTTAATATCTACCATTAGAAGCTAGCTAGGTATGACTGGGCGGAATGACTTGAGGCATGCGACAAAAATGAACATAAGGAATGATGGGCTAACTGTAATGGCAGTCAAGTTAATCCGATTCGGATTTAAAAAAAAAAAAACAACTTTATGTTAAACACTATGTTTAATATTCAAGTTTATGAACCTTCTGGTATAGAGGGTAAATGTAGAGTGCTTAGGGCCATTGAAAACCTGTTCTAACCTTAGAGCTGATTAAAATATGTGAAACAATGCAATCAGATCCACTTCGTCCACTCAGGGCTTAGGGGGAAATAGAGGAACATCGCACAGTGTATGTGGTACAAGTCCTATGGTAACTTAAGGATGAAAAACATTACGTGAAGAAGGGGCATTTAAACCCAAATGATGTAAGCCCTAAGGATGATTTCAGCTCTGACGTATTTACACCTTTGTTACAATTGAGTCCTATTGGCAGCGGGGGTTAATCTTCATCTGATGACGTCACCACCCGACTGAGCAGCTCACAGCTCGAGTCACTGAGCAGTTCGTCAGGGACGCGCTCCGTGTCCCCCCAGGTGGCGTTATTACTCGCGTTAGACTGTGAAGAACAAAACCATTACAAAATTGTACTCGTACATTTACTTGGTATCAAAACTTCTAAACTGTATATGCTTGTTAGTCAATCAATCAATTTCAATTTAAGTGTTTATTATACTCAACAAACATTTTCTGTAAACAAATAGTTATCAATAATGTGCTCAGTGTGAGGACATCAAGAAAGCAATAAATCAGTCCTAAATTTACAATTATTTGGTCTTATAACATATTAATTACTTTCGTTTTGCTATTATGTACACTTATGTAGACCGGGCCCGTTTGGAAGCTACCGGGTAGTACTAGCCTATTGACCAATGCGATAGAGCAATGGGTCTGTCACACAGGGGTAATTTCTTTCTTTCTTTCTTTTTCCTTATGACTCTTGATCACCCCTTCTCTCCCTTTATCATGGTTTTTACTGTATAGGAATTTTGTAATTTAGATACGAATCATGCCATAATCACCCCCTCCCCAATATTAACCTACACTACATGTTTCAAAATAATGCTAAAATAAAAAGGATAAATGATTCTAAATTGAACAGGAAATGATAAGTGAGACTTTGCTTCAAGAACAGAACAACTCAATTTGTGGTTGAGATGATTGAAATTAAAGTTTTTTGAAATGTCAGAGTATTATTGTGACAGGCAACTCACCCTGGAAGGTCTTTGCTGCACGCTGTCCTCATCCTCGCCGTGCTGCACGACGGGCGAGTACTCCAGTCCTTTATTGGTGCGGCGTAACTTCATCAGCCTTTGTCTGTAAACATGCAGCACTCAGTTTAACTCAGCACCGACTGGGGACCAAACAAGTTTTGCACAAACATAGGAATTCTGAAGGTAGGAATCCATACTGGTATGAATCATATCTGGGCAAATTTATGGCTATTATATGAATGAATTGAATATGGGAGTGTTATTCGAGTAGGTTTCAAATTATGACTACTGGTATTTCTAGGTTGGTAACAAAGATCTGGGCCAAGTGCTACAGACACCTAGTGGCCATTTTGTGAACTACAGCTAAAATCTTGTTTAGAGGAATCTGTCAGTTTGTAAGCTAATTTTAATCATTATTTATTCAAAAGGTAGCCTTAAATAGACAATTTCTTCTTTTACTGAAGTAGTCAAGCATTTTTCTACAGACAGCAGATCCACCCCCTCTACCCCCTGCAGATATGGCCCATAGACTCAATGCTTAAGGTTCCACCCCATCTGCATTTGTGTGCATCTAGAGCAGAAAGTAGCTCTGGAACCATGTAATTTCATGTGACTATTTTAACTGATATATATATTTTTAAACTTATCTTTAGTTTTTTAAGAAAAATTCCTTGCCTAGTTTGGGATTTATTGAGCAAAACTCACCAGAAATCACTGAATTTTAGGTACTCACCCATTGAAGCCCATAGACTAGTGAATACATCTTCATACATTGGCAACTCCTGGGAAAACTAGCACTGGGACCCCAACTTTTTATTTCATATTTTTATTGCAAAACCTTGTGAAACAGGTTTAAAGAAAATTCCTTCTAAATTCATTTTTGAGCCACCTGTAGCATGCACATGGCCTTAATGATATCCTTTTGGGAATATAACTCATTTATTGAGTGTATTCTTGTATCGTGATGCTAAGCCAAGTCCTTCAAGAGATGAAAATAAAAGACTTGCCTGTATATGATTTTCTAGCGAGAAAACCACTGGACCTCAAAATACTGACAGAAAAAAAAAGACCATTATGTAACCTAACACTAAACAAAAATTAAATAGAAACCATTATCATATACCATTTTATTATTCCATAAATTGTAACATATTTTGTATTAATCAAAGGATATCTATGAAATTAATACATAGGTTGGTTCTAAGAGCTATAAGAGCGCTCAAACTTTACATAAGAGCGTTCATGCCCCACTGCACACCAGCCAGGTCAGTTACATACACTCTCTGACATCAAAGGCTCCGACCTAATGGTTCACTGCACAATATAATAAAAATGAGGGTCTCAGTGTGCGACCTCATGGTTCAAAGCACAAATTAATAACTTGTAAGTGAATGCAACCGGCCGTCACGGGTGCCTGAGCACCGCTGACGCCGTCATGAGTGTCTGAGCACTCTAAGGAGTGAACAATGGGTTACATAAGCACGACGCCATAACCTTCCGGTCGCTCTAGCGTCGCTCCTGAGCAACCTAGGTCAAATATCAAAATATCTACGGAAAGCCCATAATTAGACGGTCAGAATGAGCCCAAGATCAAGGCGGAACTCCCAGTATTAAGGAAGTTACGCCATGGAGACTGAATCGACCTCCGAGTGAGCTACAGACAAACCGGCGGGAGTTACGCGCCTATCCAGCGGGCATTATAATCTTGGCACATTCAGCTCCGCGCATGCCCAAAATGGCGGTTATACAAGCATAAACGACCGAGTTATGAGGGTTTGAAGATGCAGAACCGACCAAGACAATGGGGGCCATAGCGGCGTCCATGGGGGTCCTTTGTCCCCCTGTGACACTTGAAAGGGTCCCCTCAAACAATTGTAGAGTTAGGCAGATGCTGCTGGCTCCAGTCAGTCTGGAGGTGCTTTTCCAAGATTTGCTACAAATAGCCTGTCTGCACCTCCAGGAAGACACATCACCAAGAACCGCTCTAGAGGTAACATCTCCAGTCATCTCCTGCTACCTGCTATACCACTGCACTATGGTGAAACTATGCTAGACAGGCATTGGTTTCCTACCATTAGTGGCCAGAGGCTATCTTCTTCAAGACTTCCACCAGAGGGTAAAGTTATCCATTATTACATTATTCCTCTAAGCAGCAGGTCAGGAGCTAGGTGTGGGAACCCACCTAGAAGTATGCTGGACACTGTATTATTAATACCTCACAGGTGGAGTGGAACTGAACATTATACTTTATAAATTACTGTATGTTTACTGTATGTGCAAATTACCTACATACTAACTACTGTATGATTGATATTTCTTACATGTTGCCTAAAGCTGAATAAACCAGTGACAACTGGAAATAACACTATTTATAAGAGCCTTGAGATAATTACACTATATACCACTAGTCTTATGATATTTCTCATATGACAACTTGATCATGCCAAACTCTACCATGACAAAGTGGTGGAGAACATCCTACTAAGATCCCATCCCTCACAGGCTCATAAAATTTAAAGCTGGTAACACAACTAAAAACAATCATGCGCACAGTAAGTTAAAGCTGGTACCGCAACTGGGAACAATCATGCACACAGTAAATTAAAGCTGGTACCGCATACACACAGTTAGACCCACTCCACCCACCCAGTGACCTTGACCTTGACACCATACCCACCAAGGTCACCAGTGAGATCTCCCACATACCAGTGAGATCTCCCACATACCAGTGAGACCTCCCACACATCAGTGAGATCCCCCACACATCAATGAGATCTCCCACACATCAGTGAGATCTCCCACACATCAATGAGATCTCCCACACATCAGTGAGATCTCCCACACATCAATGAGATCTCCCACACATCAGTGAGATCTCCCACACATCAATGAGATCTCTCACACAACGGTGAAATCTCTCATATATCAGTGAGGTCTCCCAAAACGTCAGTGAGGTCTCCCAAAACGTCAGTGAGGTCTCCCAAACGTCAGTGAGGTCTCCCAAACGTCAGTGAGGTCTCCCAAACGTCAGTGAGGTCTCCCACACGTCAGTGAGGTCTCCCACACGTCAGAGAGGTCTCCCACACGTCAGTGAGGTCTCCCACACGTCAGTGAGGTCTCCCACACGTCAGTGAGGTCTCCCACACGTCAGTGAGGTCCACCACACACATCAAGGCCTTATCAGTCAAGCTGGCAGAACAACACACAAAGACCTTACGTAGTCAGGGGCCTGTTGAAGAGGTCTCCCTCCCACCAAGATCTAGGAGGCCCACAGGAGGCAAACCAGCCTCCAATACAACAGACCCACACTCAGTAGACCCCACACCACCCACCCTGTCTACTCAGGGAACAACCAGTTCTCAGGGATCCAACATTTCCCAGGGATCTCTACAGGACGCCCAACTCACGCTATCTACCTCAGGGGAAGAAGGATCTGTCTCAGGGGGTGGATCCACACCCTCATCTAGATCCTCCACCCCAGCTCCAGCCTTTGACAGCCACTCCTCCAGAGACACCTCCCCCACACCCTCCATCATGGACACCGATGAAGGCCCCCAACCTAATCAGACAGCTGAGAAGATAAGGGCCTATGAGAAGGCCATCCAAGATGCAGTTACTGCCCTAGAGACCAACAAGTCCCAGCAGGAGGAAAGGGAGAGGATCCTCAACCAACAACTGGCGGAGAGGAATGCAGCAATAGATGCTCAACAGAAGGCCATGGAAGATCAGCGGAAGTCCCTAGAGAGACAACAACAACAGATAGCAGATCTCATGAAGATGGTATCATCCCAGACCCCACAACCTCCCACACCTGCCATCACACCTGTTGTCACACCATCTGCCTCTGGATCCAAAGATGACATCATAATCTCCATGGTGTCCAACATGACCAAGCTCATAGACAATAAACAGCAGGACGACAGAAAGATCAGGATACATGAGGTAACAAAACCCAAAACCTTTTCACACCCATCACCACTCATGTCAACAGCATTATTCATTGATCACAAATTCCCAGAATATCTGAAGGATAAGTACAAAGTGACAGACAGTGACACCATGGTAACATATTTACCCAAGTACCTCGAAGGACAAGCACTAGCTTGGTTTGAATCCTTCAGGGAGAGTGCCACACCTGATATGTTGACATGGACCAATGTAGTGAATAAATTAAAAGAGTATTTCGCTACTCGAGACAATATAATCTCAAGGACTGCACTCCGTGCACAAAAGATAGATGAACCTGTTCTAGACTATGCATGCCATCTCAGGAAAGTGTGTAATGCCCAACGCCAGAATGATGAAACCCTAAGCAAGGCATTTACCCAAGGCATGAGGCCCTGGATCTCTGTAGCTCTTGAGAACAAGAAAATAGACTCCTTTGACCAAGCCCTAGACCTAGCCCTAGAGGTTGAGACCCAAGAGAGATCTAGGAAGGTAAGGGATGCAGAAACCAACCCACAGCCTACTAAGAAAAAGGTCCAGGAAATCAGCACTAGTTCAGATGAAGATGTTAACCTAATGTCTAGTGCCCATGTAAGGCAACAGGAAGCTAAGGTTGCATCAAGAGACCCTACCGGTAGATACAGAGGAAATAACTATGACCCCAACTACCAATCCAATAGAGGTAGAGGTAGAGGGGGCAACAACAACAACCGGGGGGGTCACAACAGTAGGAAAGACAACAGCTCTTCCAACTCCAACAATGGTAACTCTTCATACAGCGATAGGAGAGACAGAACCCCAAGTAATGGCAGATCCTATAATAATCAAGGATCCAACAGTAGGAGCCAGAGTCCACATAGGAACTACAACTCTGGATCCTACAACAACTCTGGATCCTACAACAACAGCCAGGGTTCAAACAACTCTGGATCCTATAGTCAAGGATCCAACAGTAGGGGCCAGAGTCCACATAGGAACTACAACAGTGGATCCTACAACAACAATGGCGCCTACAACAACCAGAGATCCAACAACTCCGGTCAATACAGCAACTCTGGTCAATATAACCAGGGTTCCAACCCACGCCAGGAGGATTACAAACCTGAC
This sequence comes from Acholoe squamosa, assembly GCA_949317995.1. Classification (NCBI taxonomy): domain Eukaryota; kingdom Metazoa; phylum Annelida; class Polychaeta; order Phyllodocida; family Polynoidae; genus Acholoe; species Acholoe squamosa. Next base: position 46,089,610 of record OX439048.1, read on the forward strand.
ACAAGAGGTTACCAGGGGAACCAACAAAGTAACCCCCAAATACCACCTCATGTGATGGATCAAATCTCTAAGCTCCTGGTGGCAAGCATCTCAACCACCCCACAGAACCAGGAAAACTAGGATGTCACAGTGCCGATGGGCCAGTGCACTGTGACACCCCAAATACAAACAATCAATCAGGATTAACAAAGATCCAACCAGAGACAATTGCTAGTGCCAATCTACCATCTAACAGACAGAGGCGTCCATCAGTGATACACATCACCCCACCAGATTCAGCATCAAAGGATACAGGTGAGAGTACCAAGCTTTCTATTGTACTTCTTCAAAATGGCTGTATCAATGCAAATCTATATGATGTTTCAGATGTACAATGTTTGGTTGATACAGGTGCTACTATCACCTGTGTCAGACAATCATTCCTCATGGATCTCCAAAAGAGATTCCATATCCAACTGAGGAAATCTAAAATCAACATCCACTTGGCAGATGGATCGGTGTGTCATGTTAGACATTCAGCTATGCTGAACTTTAGAATCCAAGGTGTCAGATTCCAATACCAATTTGCTGTAATACCCAACCTCACACAGCCCGTTGTTCTCGGCACAGATTTCTTAAGCACTACAAAATCTCAAATTGAATTTAATGTTGATCCTGAACAAATTCTCAAACCCATTAGGGCAGTGAGGGATTTTACCATCCCTCCATTCTCTGAACTTGCAGTATTGGGTAAGGTCACATCTACTCAATCACTGCAAGGGAAAACTGGAGTAGTAGATAACCTCCAAAGAAATAACAATGCCCCATATCTAGTTCAAAGGGCAGCAGTAACCCCCAGGGAAAATAACAAACATCCCCTAGTGTTACTCAACACCAGCAGGCGCCCACATAAAATCAAAAAGGGTGCCATCATAGCTCTATTTCAGGAAGTCAAGGAATCTGATTTAGAGAAACCTCAACAGGTGTCAGACACAACCCCACACACTGATCAATCCATCTCAGCCATACGGCCTGAGGATGTAACTCAATTCAGTGACACAGACTCAGACTGTGAGTCCACATATGCTGACCCTGAACCCAACTCAATCAGACTCTCTGAAATAGCTGCTATACATAGTGAGGCACATGACCTCGAGCCAGAATTGGAAGAGAATGTTCCACCAAAATCTGTGCTCACATCCAAAGATCAGCATGATAGATTAAAATCACTGCTGACCAAGTATGATGATGTATTTGTAGGAAAAGATGGAGACATTGGTGCCACACACCTGTATACACACTCTATACATGTAAAACCTGAGGCAGTACCATGTCATTTCCTACCATATAGACAAACACCAGAAAAACAGGCCGCAATAGGGGAAGAGTGTGAAAGGCTAGTACAACAGGGCATTCTGAGAGAATGTGCTGAAGGCCCCTGGGCTTCCAGATCCTTTTTAGTACAAAAATCATCGGGAGGCCATCGGCTCGTCACAGATTTTCGTTATTTGAACCAGAACACGATAAATCAAGCCTTATCTACACCCCGGGCCGATGACACTCTAGACATGATAGGGTCACTCAGACCAAGAGTATTCAGTAAGCTAGATGCCCAACAGGGATTTTTTCAAATTCCTATAAGACAGGAGGATCAGCATAAAACCGCATTCATAGCAAATGACAAAAAATATGTCTATGAAAGGATGCCGATGGGTTTAGCGACGGCACCGGCGGGATTCTGCCATCTAGTCACATTAATTCTGAACAAACTCAAGTACAAATGTGCCCTACCATACCTAGATGACATATTGGTATTATCACCATCAATCGAACAACACTTCCATGACCTGGAAGATGTGTTCAACAGCCTAAGAGTTGGTAAACTCAAACTGAAGAAATCAAAATGTGAATACTTCATAGACAGAATAGACTTCTTGGGAATGAGAGTGACACCCATGGGACTGCAACCATCTCCCACAAAGGTGGAATCAATCAAAACCTTCCCAACACCAAAATCAGTCAAAAATGTCCGATCCTTCACAGGCCTATGCCAATACTTCAAAAAGTTTATCAAAGGTTATGCCCAAATTGCTAGACCATTATATGATCTACAGACACATCTCAAAGCATTTGTCTGGACAGAAGAGGCAGATAATGCTTTCAAAACATTAAAGCATGCCCTCTGTACCAATGCTCTTCTCAGATATCCAAACTATGAGAAAGAGTTCAGTTTGACAACTGATGCTTCCAATGTGAGTTTAGGAGCTGTACTCTCACAGAGAGATAATGAAGGAGTGCTCAGACCAGTAGCCTTTGCAGGTAGAACCCTCTCCAAACATGAGAGAAATTACAATACCACAGAGAGAGAACTACTGGGAGTAGTGTATGGAGTATTACACTTCAGACACTATCTAGAGACTAGACATTTCCAATTATACACAGACCATGCAGCCCTAATCCCACTATTAACCAATACAGGACTCACACATAGATGGGCCAGATGGGCTCTAGACATACAACAATTTTCATTCACCATCCAACACGTGAAAGGTGATGATAACACACCACCAGATGCTATGTCTAGAAGAGAATACCCAGATTCTGGACCCATGACTAACCCTCCACCCCCACCAAGGAGAGTTAGAGCAGCCAGTAGAACCAAGTTTGCAAAAGTAACAAAGAAAGTACCATTCAGAAGGGATGATCCACCCAACACCATTGAAAGGCCAGAGACACCCATTAGGGGTATCTTGAAGCAATCTACACACTATGTGTTTTGCCACTGTGAGAGAGAATACTCACAACTCTTTCCAGATAATGACTTCGAGCCTATTGAATTCTCATCACTCAATCAGATAGTGAAGGCAACTCCTAAGGAGCCACCCTTCACCCCACCTGACTCAGATGATGAAGATCCAGAAGACACAATATATGCTATTACTCAAGCAACTTCTAAATCAGTCAGATTCTTTGAACCAATGCAGGGAGAGGAAACATCAAACCATTTGTGTCCTATGACCACACGCTCAAAGACTAGAGAAATGATTCAGGAGGGCACACCAAAACCCCCCACACAATCACAAACTATTCTAAATGAGAAAAAGGTCACAGGAAACAAACCTACCAAAACCCCACCTGCCAGGAAAAATGTCACAAAAGACACTGCATCTACTAAGTCAAAGAACTCTGAGACAAAGAAGAATGACAAAAAGCAAATTGTGCCTTTAAAGAAAAAGGTTGCCACTCCCATTAAGGCGAGAATAGGCCCTCCAAAGGAGCCTACACACCAAAACAAGAGTGACACACCCCAACAAAAGGCACAAGATAGGCCAATAGTCGATGAAAAAGAAAAAGAAAGAGACAGAATAAAACAACATGTGCTAGATATAAATCAACTACTGGATCAGATTCCCGACACATCCATCTCAGGTACAAACCTTGGCTTGGAACAAAGGAAAGACAAGGACCTATTGCCCCTCATACAATATCTTGAGGATGGGACCTTGCCTGCACCAAAAGCACAAGGAAACAGAATCATCAACCAAGGCCAGACATACACCTTGGTAAACGGTACATTAGTCCATATATGCCCCATAAATTGGAGAAAAACCAATACTGTACCACTTCAAATTGTTATACCACAGCAATGGGTAACAAGTACACTACAGTATTTCCATGACTCACCTACTGGCGGCCATCTTGGTTCAAGTAGGATGCTGTCAGCACTCCGACCTAGGGTATATTGGAAGTCTATGCTAGCAGACACAACAAAATATGTTTCCACCTGCCACACATGCCTCACAGCAAAAAGGCAAGTACACTCACACAAAACACCAATGACAGTGAGAGAGTACATGACTTCACCAATGAAGTTCCTAAACCTAGACGCGGTAGGGCCACTTCCCACAACTGCCAGGGGAAACAAACATATACAAGTCTGCATAGATTATGCTACCAGATATGCAACAGCTTGGGCTACTACTGACTTAAAAGCTGAGACAACAGCAGCAGAGTTCTACAAGAATATAATTTGTCATCATGGAACACCAGCCACTCTTCAAACAGACAATGGGACATGTTATACAGGTGCAAAGTTCACAAAGTTAACTAAACACCTCAAGATCAAACATAAATTCTCCTCACCATACAGGCCACAATCAAATGGGCTTGTAGAGAGATTCAATGCTAGCATAGGCACAGCACTCAGAGCATTCTGCTCAAAGCACCAAAACAATTGGGATTCATTTATTGAACCCATAACCTTTGCATTAAACAACACCGAATCCCAAACCACAGGATTCACCCCTTTCTTCCTACTCCATGGAAGGAACCCAGCCACCCCAATGGACTTAGGGCTGGGAATACAGGAAGACATATCCACAGTAGCAGACCATGTAGCTAACATGATAACAAATCAAGATACCTCTAGGAGGAAAGCTATAGAAAGGGTCGCCAAGCTACAAAAGGAAAGAAAGGATAGATATGATAAGAAACTTACACCACAGGAAATCAAGGTCACCGACATGGTGTACCTAAACATACCAAGAATCCTGACCAATACAGAGTGTAAGAAACTTCAACCCCTTTTTATGGGACCATATGTTGTAGTAGATAGACCTAGTTTGACAAGTGCCAAACTCAAAAACTTGGACACCAATCTATTGGTGGCCAGACCAGTGCACATAGACAGACTGAAAAAGGTTGTGGCTGTCAGAAATAATGAATTTGCACACAGGCTTATTCCACATGAGGCCAAATACTACAACAAAATTGTAAGGAACAAAAATGATATCACCCTTACAAGAGAAACCACAGGCATAGGCCCTATCAAGCCTAGGCCTGCACACCACATACTAAGAAAAACATCTAGGTGTGGTGCAGTTTCAAGAAATTAGAAACAGATTGAGATACCAAAAGAACATAAGATTTTCAAAATGTATTACAAATTCTCTTCATCCACACATAAGACATGTGTGACTGATAATGAATTACTTATATGTATATAAAGCCAATCAAATTTGTAAATATATCAGTAGGTTATTGCCTCTGAATGGTCAAAGACTGGGACCCCCCAAGTAAAGCAGACATGAAGTCTAAGAAGAGTAAGGGTAACACAATGGAGTGTCTAAAGCCTAATCCCCACATGAAAGAGCGCGCTATGCCAACACAGCAGTCTATAGAGATCAATTGACCTTATAAGCTACACTCAGACAACTGTCTAGACGGTCATGAATGGCTGTCCTGGATGACAGGAGGAGCTAATTACCAGTACACAGAGTACACAATAGACCCCCACAGTTGCAGACACTGGAGATCAAGGCCTTGACTCCAGAGAAACAATACCAGGCCCACAATGGATGTGGGTAGGGTAGGCTACATAAGAAGCACTGTGGACCATAGCCCACCATCAGTCTTCATCCAGCTGCAGTCTGGAACACAAGTCTACAGGACCCCACTTGGGAATTAGCCAGCCCACTTCTCCATTAGGAGAGACTGCACTAGGATAAAGAACACACCTCCTTCACCTTCAACCTGACCTTACCATTTACTGGTCAATCTCTATAGACTCACCGGACATATTGCCAAGACAGCTCAATCTTGCAAAGGTACAGTTTGAACCACTTCATTTAAAAGTGTTACACCATACACTTAGACTTTACCAGCACCAAATCACTACAAATTTGACAAGACTTTAAACAGCAAACTTGCTTTACACAAGCACCATGGGGACACTGAGAGTTTCACCCATACTGCTAACTATGCTGTTATTATATACTATTGAACCACTCACTGCAGGTTATACACCTGTGGTGAGACAAAACATAGGAGTAGTATTCAAACCTAGCCCTCAACCATTGGTCAATGGACATACAACCACAACACTATTGTTAGCTATCCCCTACAAGATACCTCGGGCACCCGTTACCCAAGGATCCATAAGGGATAGAATACTCCAGTTGACCACTCCTACTCTACAAGATCATACCTCTGGCCAAATTATCCAACAAGCTAAGGAGCTAGACACCTTGCTGGAAATTGCAGACAAGGAGATAAATGAAACACTAGCCTCCATCAAATTGTTCTTATCCAACCCCATAAACACATTGGACAAGGCCAAAAGAGAGGCCATACTGGGTTTTCTAGCACCCCTGTTTCGCGGTGTGCTAGGCCTAGCCACAGTAGAAGATGTAAACCAAGTAATGGGACAGCTCAAGAACATAGATGAAATACTAAGAAAATTTGCTAAACAGGATCAGGAAGCAGCTAATCTCATTGAAAAGATCACAGACAGACAAGATAAGTTTGTTAAAGCATACATCCAAGATAAGAAGGTACTGGACAGCACAATCAACACCATAGGTGACACCGTCAACCTGTGGGCCTCTAACATGTCCAGGTCACTTGACTCATATTCAAGGCACGAGAAAACTCAAAGGGAAAAAATGCAAGTATTAAATGATGCACTAATTATCATAGCAGCAAGAATGAATACAGTTCAATCACTGCAAAGGACAAATGCAGCCCTGAGGATGCTATCATCAGGGATCCTAACCCCTGATATAGTGCCACCCTCAGACCTTGCTAGATATCTAATTGACATTAATAACAAACTTAGGATTACACACCCTGGAGCACAAGTCGCAATTAATGACTTAGATTTCTATTATTCACAGAAGCTGACCTCATACACTTACTCAGCTCACCATATATATATTCATCTGGACATTATAATTCAATCTACCACCTCAACCTTCAAACTGTACCAAATGATTACATCACCCATGCCTATAGACACACAGGAGACCCCCACCAGAGGAGTCACCAAACTACAAACCACAACTGAGTTTCTAGCAGTATCTTACGATGAATCATTATTTATCGAATTGGACTCAGCAGATATGCAGGCATGTGAAGGTACTACAGTAAAGGTATGCAGAGATGTAAATGGTAGAATCTATAAACACAGGCCTACATGCCCTGTAGCCATTTTTACTAACCAGGCTCAACAGATTAAGGAACATTGCAAGTTTACAGTTTCACCACTGCAAGCACCTACCACCCATGCTATTTCCATTTCTGAAGATGAGTATCTGGTCACTACTAATGAACCCCATTACTTTATCAACTGCCATGGTAAAACGTCTGAAACTCGAAAGGCCCAGTCCTACTCAATCATAGGTGTACCCTGTGGGTGCACGATCAGTGTAGGAGAATTTTCTCTTCCAAACACAAGGTTGCCCTGTAACTCAACCTTATCATTTCATTACATTCTCAAGACAATTAATTTACCATTCATGGCAGCACTTAACAAAATTTCTGAAACCAAACCAGATGAAAGAGAGAATCTTCCAAATTTCCCAGTAGTAAACTTTTCTAGAACCTTAGAAAAACTACAGGAAAATCCAATCATGGATGATATTACTCAACTAAATTTAGAGCCCTTTGCCAAAACAGTATTAAAAGATGCCTCCAACCTTAATAAGGAAATGGAAACGCGCTACGAGGAATCATACCTACGTCGAGTTACAGAGCATCCAATCTTCCAAAGCTTAGCACTCATCCTAGGGATATCAGCTCACATTTTTATAGTATACATACTACTCAAATTATACAGACTAGGAGGAACTGTAGCCTACCTGCCTACAGCCAAAGCATTCAGACTAGTCACCGAGCTGCCCCTACACAAATTGCTCCCAGATAAGAATCCTACCAAACTAACCCCTACAGAGGAAACCCACACCCCTTTCCTCACAATTCAGGAAACCCACACCCTGATAATTGCTATATTATTCACCCTGACCATCTACTCAGCCTACAGAATAATGAAGTACCTTAAGAAATTTGCACAGACACACTGTGGCAAGAAAAATGTGGCCAAGCGCACAAACCCCACAATATATTTTAAAATATATTGTGGAGACTCAAACTTCGCGCTACCCTTGAGGCCAATACCACATGAATTTGATGAGATTAAATCAGCAGCTGCCCCTACCTATAAGGATATAGTGGTTAAAACCTTCCCACTACCTAAGGCTATATTTACCTGGAATGGACCAGCAGTTATAACAACACAGAGAGGAGAATTTGCTTATCACCTCCCTCAGGTGATACACCTACCTTGGCGCACTAGGTTCAGTACTATACCAGCCCTTAAAAACAAAGGACTGTACTACTCCATGCTTCTCCAGAATGATTGTGGCACCAGCCCGGTGACCATGACAGCACTGGAAAATACAACAGATATAATTATTGACGAACAACAGGAGGAGACCGCAAGGTCAAACATGCAGACTATTGCTAATTTTCTAAACCACCAGCCCTCCCCGGTGACTGTGGAAACAGCCTAGACTGCCCACAGCCTAGGCTGCCCCCAGTCCACCACCAGGAGACAACACATCAGAGACAGTATTCAGAACTTTTCGGACAATTTGCCGGCCCTGAAAAGGGCCTTTGGGATGGCGGGTTTTTTCACCCTAGGTTTCAGTCAGTCGGGATCCTACCACAGATCCTCGGGTTCAACATCAATGGGAGAGTCCGGGGCCGAGTCCGAGCCATACATATGGCCGTGATCCTGCTCCCACTCAGCGAGCCGGGCCTCCAGCATCCCCAGTCCATACTCGGCAGCCGTGGATGGATTCCCGGATGCCGCAAGATCGAGGAGGGATGCCGCCAACAAATAATCCCATAGCACTCGCTCCCGCGGCCCTAGGTTATAATCCATGGGCCAGAAACCCATACTGCCCAAGGCCCTAGTCAGAAGGGCCACAGTGGCCCCCCGACGCAAGGCTGAGCCCAGGAAATAATGGCAGGAGTAATTACAGACCATCACATCACCATGCTCAATGATCTCTTTGAAATTACTCACTATGTACCCATAATGGATGGTCTGGTTAGACTCAACCAGGGCCCTAGCTGGACTCCCCACCTCCATCACCTGGGGGACAGGCAGAGCAAAGAGAGCTTGTAGGTGGGCCATGGTACTACAGCAGTGACTTCCAGAGAGGAACTGATGCTCCAATACCAGCCACACACTCCTTAAATGGACACACACACCCCCCCCCCACCCTGAACTGTCCACTGACACCAAGCTAGGCACTGCCACAGACACATGCCAGAATCTGGCACCTAACACCTCAAGTGCCACCACTGCATGAGCACACCAGGGAGGAGACTCACATCTCACTCCTGACACACCTCCACTGTCAATGAAATTATCAAAGTATTAGAAAAAAAAAATTATATACACAGCCACTTGTTGATGTATAATATGAAAATCTATGGTATTCTCACAAAATCAATGATTAATGCGCGCATATACGCGCAAAATTGCGAAATTGCAAATTACAAATTGTAAAATTGTACAAATCTAACATTAATATACATGAATGCAGGTAGATAACTAAGACAGTTTTTGTACCCACTAGCACTTGTATACTATGCCAAGGTTTACTTAAAGTAACACACTTTAGGTATCCAAGAAAATTGTTGGAAAAAATGAATGAAAAAAAAAAAAAAAAATTTTTGTTGAGAAAATGGTTGACATAAAACATGTTTACTTAAGATACTCACCAAATAAATCTCTTTCAGGGACACATACTCAAAAGGCTAGGGGAAAAGTCAATTAAGCAGCGGCCCACTGCCGAAATTGCCAATTAATACACCCATATAGCAAAATCAATGAGTAACTCAGAGACAAACAAGCCCATTGTACATGAAGTACTTTGTCTTTCCGGCCCTCGGAAAAATTTGTCTCAAATCCCATAAATTGAATAGTGTAATCTAGATTGTACGCTTGTACCCAATTTGCACACTAAAATTGTATGTTTGCACACCAGATTGTACGCTCGTACCCAATTTGCACACTAAAATTGTATATTTGCACACCAGATTGTACGCTTGTACCCAATTTGCACACTAAAATTGTATGTTTGCACACCAGATTGTACACTTGTACCCAATTTTGCACACAAAGATTGCATGTTTGCACACTAGATTGTAAGTTGTATCCAATCTACATTTGAATTATATGTTGCACATTATACTGTATGTCTGTACCCAATTCATACACTGAAGTCAGATTTTTTAGAAATCAACATTTCTAGGTGTATCCAAGCTGTACGCAAAAATTATATAGGTACATACAGAAACTATCAATTGAACGCAAATTATATATGGGCATACTAAAACTGTCAAATGTACGCAAAAATTATATATTTGTACACCAAAAAATTGCCAAATGCACGCGAAATTATATATTTGCACACTAAAATTGCCAAATATACGCGAAAATTATATATTTGCACACTTAAATTGCCAAATGTACGCAAAAATTATATATTTGCATACTGAAATTGTCAATTGAACGCAATTACACGCGAAATTGTAAATTTGCACACTGAAATTGTCATTTATGTTCAATTTGCACGCTAAATTGAATATTGAATGCCAAAATTGCACACTATTTGCCAAACTGTATGTTGTACATAAAAATGGGAAATTGTACCCAAAATTGATGTCACATGAGCAAATAGGCTCAGGTATGGTAAGATATAGAAACTCGGAAATGTACTTATACCCAGGAGAAAATTGTTTATACTGACAAAGCTCTACCACAAAAATTGCATTTGAAGCACTCCCCATTACTTCAAATCCTCTTACAAAACAGTATATAACTCCAAAATAAGGTAAAAATTGTATAAATTGTACATTCCCTCGGCGAAATGACGGAGTTTCGCATTCTTTCGGGGGAGAGGGAGTATTCTATCATATACCATTTTATTATTCCATAAATTGTAACATATTTTGTATTAATCAAAGGATATCTATGAAATTAATACATAGGTTGGTTCTAAGAGCTATAAGAGCGCTCAAACTTTACATAAGAGCGTTCATGCCCCACTGCACACCAGCCAGGTCAGTTACATACACTCTCTGACATCAAAGGCTCCGACCTAATGGTTCACTGCACAATATAATAAAAATGAGGGTCTCAGTGTGCGACCTCATGGTTCAAAGCACAAATTAATAACTTGTAAGTGAATGCAACCGGCCGTCACGGGTGCCTGAGCACCGCTGACGCCGTCATGAGTGTCTGAGCACTCTAAGGAGTGAACAATGGGTTACATAAGCACGACGCCATAACCTTCCGGTCGCTCTAGCGTCGCTCCTGAGCAACCTAGGTCAAATATCAAAATATCTACGGAAAGCCCATAATTAGACGGTCAGAATGAGCCCAAGATCAAGGCGGAACTCCCAGTATTAAGGAAGTTACGCCATGGAGACTGAATCGACCTCCGAGTGAGCTACAGACAAACCGGCGGGAGTTACGCGCCTATCCAGCGGGCATTATAATCTTGGCACATTCAGCTCCGCGCATGCCCAAAATGGCGGTTATACAAGCATAAACGACCGAGTTATGAGGGTTTGAAGATGCAGAACCGACCAAGACAATGGGGGCCATAGCGGCGTCCATGGGGGTCCTTTGTCCCCCTGTGACACTTGAAAGGGTCCCCTCAAACAATTGTAGAGTTAGGCAGATGCTGCTGGCTCCAGTCAGTCTGGAGGTGCTTTTCCAAGATTTGCTACAAATAGCCTGTCTGCACCTCCAGGAAGACACATCACCAAGAACCGCTCTAGAGGTAACATCTCCAGTCATCTCCTGCTACCTGCTATACCACTGCACTATGGTGAAACTATGCTAGACAGGCATTGGTTTCCTACCATTAGTGGCCAGAGGCTATCTTCTTCAAGACTTCCACCAGAGGGTAAAGTTATCCATTATTACATTATTCCTCTAAGCAGCAGGTCAGGAGCTAGGTGTGGGAACCCACCTAGAAGTATGCTGGACACTGTATTATTAATACCTCACAGGTGGAGTGGAACTGAACATTATACTTTATAAATTACTGTATGTTTACTGTATGTGCAAATTACCTACATACTAACTACTGTATGATTGATATTTCTTACATGTTGCCTAAAGCTGAATAAACCAGTGACAACTGGAAATAACACTATTTATAAGAGCCTTGAGATAATTACACTATATACCACTAGTCTTATGATATTTCTCATATGACAACTTGATCATGCCAATCACTAGTATGACACCATGCTGGCCACATGATTTAGCCAGTCATAAATGTATGCATAAATACTACCAATGCCTATGTACAGGGATGAAAGTCACAAAGCACGAAAATCCCTAAAATGGTCCAATATTCGCCCCAAAAACCTCGGTTTTTATATGAATGTATAGGGCCCTGGAACTTCAAAATCCCTGAAATCAGGGAATTCCCTGAAAACTTTCATCTCTGTATGTAGAGTAGACTCACCTGTCTAGTACACAGATGAAGATCATACCAAGCAGCATGAGTAGAGCCGCAGCACCACCTGCTATGGCAGCCACCTCCCCGTTCGTAAGCTGCCTTCGTGTGTCCACACCTACAAACTCTGTAACAACCAGCAGGCGAATGGACTCACAGATACAGGAAAAGGTGTAAACTTGTTGCACTACTTATCCAAAATGGCTACCCCGGAAGTCGTCGGCTTTGACGTTGGATGTTCCCATAGTTGGCCACTCACACTCTATCTGACAGCAACCAGCGAAAGTCACACAGGGGCCGACCCAGGGAATTAGAAATCAGTAGAAGTTGCGTGACAAGCACAGAGTTACAACGGTAGAAGTTGCAATGCTTTTGGCGTGTGGTGGCGCCACTTCTTTTCAACTGTGCCGTGCAAGCAGTGCCGCAGGCGCTGGTCTACTCCTAAATCTCTACAGCATAACCAGGGTCGGTGGGCCGGGTGATGATTAAATAGTTTGACAAGTACGGTACAGGTAAAACTCACGGCAATATATACAACTTTAACTTGTTACTGTCAATATTCACGATATGAAGTCAGCATGATGGACTTTCGTATTGAAAACTGCGTCACATCATGTTGCAATAAAATATACAATCTCACGATTCTGACCATGCTCATTGTATTGAGATGTTCCATAGATAATCACCAGGTGGGAGGTACGTAGTATTTGAGGTATTTTTACACCACTATCTGCTCACCAGGGGGCAACACAGAGCAGCACTATGGTCTTTTGGCGCCGGTCTTTTCTAGCTGTGAAGTCTGTGGTCAGGATTGCCCCATCCTATATGACTAACATGAACAGGTGTTTCAGCAGAAATTTCCTTTCTCATGTTTCTATATCTAATAATAATGCGACTATTTCGCTGATGCTATTACAGGCATCAGCGAAATAGCTGATGCTATTACAGGAAACTTACCATCGATGTCCTGGGGTGGTTCCTGACGCGCACTTTCCACAGGTTTGGCCTCTGTGATGTGTGGTTTAGCCGCTGCTTTGTTCTCTGGAGCTACCTTCACAGCCACATCAGGAGCAGCAGTGGTGCTGTGCAACTTCACCTCTCCATATGGAGGCTCCTTCACCTTCTCTGTAGGCTCCACCTTCTCTGTAGGCTCCAACTTCTCTGTTGTATTTACCTGCTCAGTGGTCTCCACTTCTAGAGCCGCAGTTGGTGCCGCCACAGTGACCACAGGCGTAGGTACTGAGGGTACTGGGAAAAATAATGATACACAGTCAGCAAATTCAGGGATGTGGTTTCATTTCGGCCATCAAGTAGGGAGCTAGATCAGACTTGATGATGATGGCTGGATTGATACTTGGTCAACATAAAAAAAAAGAAAATAGATAAAATGAAATACATAAATGAAATTTATTGACTGAAATTCAAATAACGTTTTTGCCAAAGTGTAGGAAATCCTACCGATGTAGGTTAATCATAACATAACTGAAATTTAGTCTCCATACAGAAAACCTATTGTCCCTCCTCAGGGTGATCTGGAGTACGGTATACATGTGCATTAACAGCCGAGGGGGCATACAATGAAAGATACTAAGTTGGGGGCAGGGGGGGGGGGGTACCTGCTGGTACCTAAATGGCAGTTTCTTCAAACTATTCCTTCATCAGCCCTGGTTTGGTTGATGATCAAGAGTTTGAAATTGCACCCAATAACTTTTGTATTCGCATGTAAAACCGATTTACGCAATTATGATATAAGATCATAAAATCAAGAAAACCATGGACATACACAGTATATTGTGTATGTATGTGTTTCAACAGATAACTTCTATAAAGAACAAGAGAAGGCAAAAAGAACATCAAATCAGACATGTCAAAGAAGGTTATCAGGGGTAAACACGTTTTTTTTCTTGCCTCTGGCCACCCGAGCCACCATCCTCACAAATCTATTGGCCCAGGACAAACTCACTCATGGCCCAGGACAAGCTCAATCATGACCATCCAGGCCAGTAGGAAGGTTGTTTTTGAAAAAAAAAAGTCACTGACCCTCACTCACAACTACTGGTTATTGGCACAGGGCCAGTGTTACTGTCTACCCCTGGGTTAGTATAAAATTCAAGGCCTGTTTGCTGTGGTTATGTTATCTACCTTCTTCTATCTTTGATTCACACAAATCACCCGTGTGTGATGTGTCACACACACACACGAATTTATCTTCGTCAGGCTGAAATACATGAAGTGAGCTCTCAGCAAAACCTAAAGGTGTCTTGAAATCGAACCTAAAAACTTGATTAATGTAAAATCAGACATGCCAAAGCCCCTTTTTGGACGTCTAAAGATGATTTCAGGTGCATAGAAAAACCAGTTCCCATGGGTGACATTGTCCAATCTAATAAAAATTGCTTAAATTGTTCGAATCAAGAATCCTGAATAGCAGTTTCCCCCATGTAATTACGTGTTTCTGTAGTTGAAAGGAAAAAAAAACAAAAAAAAAAAAAAAAAAAAAACATATAGCGAAATGAAAAAGGAGTGATACCAGGGGATGTGAGTAACATTAACTTACTTCACACAGTCCATTAGGACCACATGGCTTCTTAGAACATGGATGTGGGACGGCTTCATTTTCACACAGAGTTCCTGCATACCCTTCTCTACACTCACAGACAAACTTATCCTCCAGGTCAACACACACTGCATTGTTGTGACATGGATTGCTTTTGCACTCGTTAATTTGGATATCACAAAGCCTGCCTGTCACACCAGGAGGACAATTACACTTGAATGCTCCTTCCTCACTCGATAAATCACACTTGCCACCGTGCTTGCATGGATTACTAGTACATGCACTGGGTACTGCTGGTTTAACATCTTCATCTACAGGTTCTAGTGTTTCACAGAAGTTGCCGCCCCGTCCTTTGGGACAATTACATACTGCCTCCTTGCCTTCCAACACACAACTTCCACCATGGTGGCAGAGGCCCTCAGCACACTTGCCCTCCCTGTGGTCACAATACAAGCCAGTGTATCCTGCTGTGCACTGGCATGTGTAGCCATTTACCCTGTCCATGCAGGACCCACTGTTCAGGCAGGGATTGCTGGCACATTCATCTATGTTCACTTCACAGTGAGTTCCTGTATATCCAGGGTTACATTTACAGCGGTAGGCATTGTCTCCATCTATGCACAATGAGTTATTGCTGCAGGGTGAAGAGGCGCATTCATCATCATTGGTACCACAGTGTGTGCCCGAGAACCCTGGCCGACAGTCACAAGTGTAGCTGTTTGCACCATCAATACACCTTGCACCATTCAGGCATGGCTGGCTCTTACACTCATTTACATCCACAGAGCATTGCTTGCCAACAAAACCTGGTGCGCACTCACACCTGAAGCTGCCTTTTGTGTTTATACATTCACCATTGTTTCGACATGGATTCTCAAGGCACTCATTGATGTCTTTTTCACAATGGGTTCCTTCGAAGCCTTCAGAGCAGATGCACTCTGCCTTATTGGGCAGTGATGAACAAGCAGCTCCATTCAAGCACCTTTCTACTTTACAGAAGTCTACTACCTGGTCACAGTTTATACCAGAAAACCCGGTCTTACAGACACACCGGTAGCTGTTCACCTTGTCCTCACAGTGCGCAGCATTCTGACATGGGTTACTTGAACATTCATCTGTGTCAACTTGGCAACGATGTCCTTCATATCCTGGACGGCAGTGACACTCAAAACCATTCGCTTTGTCGACACATTCAGCGTCATTCTGACAAGGATTGCTTTCACACTCGTCCAAGTCTTCTTCACACCTTTCTCCGGCAAATCCTGGACTACACTTACACTTATATGCATTCATCTGAAACATGAACACACTTGATGTATCACTAATTCTAAATTTCAGGAATTTTGACAAAGGAAGCACACATAGATAACTATTCAGGTGGTTTGGTTTAGACTGGAGAATATCTGTTACAAATTCTGTGTAATTTGCAAGGGTTTCAGAGGAAGTATCAATCATACCTAAAGCATACTATCATCATAGAACTCACCAGGTTTATGCAGACACCATTATTAATGCAGGGGCTGCTTTCACATTCGTTGACATTATCTTCACACATCTCTCCAGTGTATCCATCCTTGCACATACAGACAAAGCGACCAACCTTATCCTTACACTGACCTCCATGTTTACATGGACTACTGGAGCACTCATCGATATCAATCTCACATCTGAAACAGGTACATGATATTTAGGGTCACTAGAATCTATTCGTTTGTAGATCTCTAAAGAAAAACTAATACCATAGGTGTTTAATGGCATTAACAGGGCTCGACAAATCCCTGTGCCCAATGCCCGAGACTAAAAAAAAAATTCACTGGGCACAGAAAAACTTTCAAGTTGTGCCCAATGGGCACAGCTATCCAAATGGTATTATCCTTTGTTTATTGACTTGGTTTATGCTTATTCCACTACATTGCAACACAATTCACGAGTGCATTTGTGCCCATCATCATCCTTATTTATTAGATAAAACACAGGGATGTAAGTCAGGCATGGACAAAAATCAGGAAGCCATACATTTCCTTGATAAAAAAGCCTTCTATTTTTCCAAACAGCCCTACTTACCACTCATATAAGGAAAATGCATGTAGTTAACAATTTTCACAAATCGGGAAATCCTGATAAAACCTGAAGACTTTCATCCCTGAAAACATTCTAATTGGTTCTGCACTGGCAATCACGCAATTAGCACTTTCATGCCACCATCTAGTTTTGAGTATAGAAAGTAAAGATGCTGGGCACAGAACTTGTCTTCTGGGCACATTTTTTTTTTGCCCCTGTGTCCAGTGGGCACAGTGTATCCAAACTGATTTGTCCAGCCCTGCATTACTGTTTTGTCTATTTATATTATGAGAATTTTAGCAGCTATGATCTGGAAACTATATATGACATATGATTATTCAATGATACTGTTTTACTACGGTACCTTTTCCCCCAACATTATAGGTGAGAGTTAGCTCTGTATACAATGCTGCCCCGACATGACAGTAAATTATGCATGGTGATGTGATGCACTTACCTATCCCCTTTGTAACCTGTCTTACAGTGGCATTTCGCTTTACCATTCTTGATTACACATGTTCCTTCATTTTCACAATCATGGGACTCACATGGGTTTTCTGATACTTCACAGCGGTCTCCACCAAAACCAGTCTGGCATCTGCACTTGTATCCATTCACCTCATTCAGACAGGTGCCCCTATTTAGGCATGGTGCACTGATACACTCATTGATTTCATGTTCACAGGTAACTCCAGTAAACCCGGGCAGGCAGCTGCAGATGAGACCCTTGTCTTTGTTTTCACACTGTCCTCCATTCTTGCAGGGCTTACCTTCACACATATCTGTAATGCGAGCAATCGATAAACAAACATTATATCAAGGGAATGTATACATGTCAGCAATGCACCATGCATTATGTCTTATTTATTGACCAGTATGTATGCAGTATTGAAAGGGAGACTCCTGGTACCACTGGGACATAGTCTTACAGTACTAATATGACACAACAGATGTCTCTGTAGCATAGTGGGTGGGGCGCAGGATACAACTTGTTACGTCGGTCTATGCCCTGGGGGCATACACCGCCGCCCCTGTTGTGACGCGTACATTTTCGGGACTGACGCGCGGGATTGAGCATGCCCTTAGGGCATATTGCTGGCCTTCTACAAATCAACCATTGACCAATCTAGTGAATGCCCTTAGGGCATCGTGTATTGGCCCTAAGGGCATATTTCTGTGATCTACAAGTCCTGGGATGACGAAAAACATGCACATGTAGGGTAACACCAGTGTCATCTATGCCCCCAGGGCATATTTCTTCCTTCCGTGGTTATAACAAATGCTAGCCCCCAGGGCATAAACAGACGGCTTTTAAACAAAGGCATGCCCTTGGGACATCACTTCAGCATGCCGTCAGGGAATATAGCCAATTTTAATCTGTATTGGGGGAAACAGATTAGGCCCCCAGGATTATATGTTGATAATGCCATGGTCTGTTAGTAATGAATTACATGCCCTGAGGGCATGCACCAGCATAGTCAAGAAGTAGGCCTACTCGAAATAAGGCACAAATATGCCCCAGGGGCATGTATGGTATGGGTGATATATCCCCGGGGCATACGCTGACAGTCCTACAAGTTTAAGGTGATTGATGCCCCAGGGGCATCGGTGATGTGTGAGGTGCCCCCAGGGCATGCCATACTCATCTGTAGTACCATAGGCCTATTTATATAAACGTGTAGGAAAGGCCCCGGGGGCATTGACGGCGAGAGTAATGCCCCCAGGGCATGTTGTAGTTCTCCATAGCCTAGATGAGTAGGGAAGAGGCCCCGAGGCATTGAGGGCACCAGGACATGTGGTAGTGATATCTCGAGAAAAAAAGATTGGAAGCGCAGGGAAGATGCCCCGGGGGCATCAGTAACAGGTGTCAACGATGCCCCCAGGGCATACTCTAGTGGGCTTATAGACAGAGGAAAGGCCCTTGGGGCATTCATTCCCTGGGGGCATGCATTCTCTGCCTCCTTCCCTCGCCCAGTGTGGGAAAGTGACGCTTACTCCCGCATAATTTCCGCGCCACTCCCACGCAGCAATCTGAATGCCCTGAGGGCATAGTCCGATGTAACAAGTTGTGTCCTGCGGGTGGGGCCTCAGCCAAAGCTGTGTGGGAAGGGGCAGAACCATCTGATATTTTGAAACTGAGGTGATGGATGAATGGAGGCACACAAAGCCTGACCCATTTCTGCAAACCACACACCTAAACACAGCAAGCTATATTTAGAAAGTCAGACTATATGTACCACACTGAACAGAACCTTTTGCTGGGGACCTTTTGGTAGTTGTAGGTAACGGGCTCAGAATGTACACATGTAGCTAATAACAATAAGAATATAGGTAGCATTGGTATTTTGAATTATTCAACAGACGTCTCCAAAGTATAAGTAGGTCATCCATGGGTCAGTAGGGAGGCCCTTGACCGTCCTTCTAAAGTTTGCCTTCTACCTGAGCTAGAGCTGTGTAATTTGCAGTTTCAGTCATGGATGAATGGAGGCAGCCAGAGCCTGGTCTATTCTAGTACCCGGCATACACCTATACAGCCAAAATTAGCAAGTGAGAATATAAATGATTGTTCCACACTACATAGAAACTTCCTCACTGCACTTTTGTACAGTACTAGTATGGGGTTTAGGATGTGTGGTTAAATCTAAAAGCAATAGGAATATTATTAATCTTGGTATCTTTCATACCTTTGTTCAAACCTAATAAGGGTTTGTTTGTTTCCCTCTAGATAATAGAGGTGATGAAATACATTACTAGGGGAAGACTCCCTTACATACCAAATATTTCTAGCATATTTCATAAAACATCCCTCAGAAGCCAACCCCCTAACCTGAGGGAACTAAATGAGCTGAATTTTGACCGAATCAAACCCACTTTTAACTAAAAGCAATGTACCTGAAACCTTCCTCAAAATGCCACCCCTACTTTACAATAAATTCCAAATTTTGGGTGGCTACTGAGGGAACTTTATGGTGATATTTACATCATTTCTCCAATGCACAGTGTGGTGGAGGAGAATCAATTTTAATTGATGCCACATGTTACATAGCAGGTACAGAGAGATTATTGTTGACTTTTTATTTTCATGTGCCCTCAATGATGTGAGGGTGACTAGTGATATGTACACATAAGGGTATATCTGGGAGATAGTAACATCCCAATGTGCATATGCTTATCTATAGAATTAGAGAGTCTTGTGCACCCCATAGAAACATTGACCTGATGATCAGGTAGAGTGTCTGGAGCCAACCTGCAGCTGGGTTCTTCATTGCCAGCTGTTAGAGTGGTCATGTTTGAACACCAGTATTAGGGGAGGGTTTAGGGTATGGCCAATACCTAGCACAGATCTCACATATTCAAAGTGATGCAAGTAAATTTTTAAAAGGAGAGAATGGCAAGCAAACCTTTGAGCACACTAATTAGAGTTTAACCCTTTAGACCTTAAAGCAGCAAATAACAGCTGTCCATGTTTGATACTGTTTAGTCAGAGAGTAAAGATCGTGTTATCATCATTTTATAAAGGGTTAAAATGTGATGAAGTTTGGTAAAAAGGGGCCAATTTTTGGGCATAGTTTTGAGGAAACGAAACATTACTTTATGCTATTCTTTAGAGCCAAAAGGATTTGTGAAAGCCAGGATAGGTGTGAACAAATGGATAAAGGCTAAGGTTATAAGGGAGGAGGCTCAGTAAGAGGCTTGTGATGTGAATTACCCAATAACTTTAGAAAATATATCAAGCCCTAATAATGACCACTCCCAAGAAATCAGTTGTTAGAATGAGGTTGGGTTTTGCCTGCAAGCTACACAGACCCCTGGCTATATAATATATAGCATGCATGTGTGTGTGTGCCCATGGGTGTCAGTGGGGTAGTCTTTGCAAGTGAGATCTGTGCTAAATATGTCCACTTGCACATACAATAGAACCTTTTTATATGGAGCACTTTAGGTTTATACAACTTCCTCCCTACAGTCAAAGTGTCCTTATGGAAAAGAGCAGGCTACATAGCCCACTAAACACAATGTGAGCTTATTACAGAAAACGCTAGGACAAGAAAATCTGGTGCCTATTAGCAATACCTCCTAATAGTAAAAGCTTCTATTGGGGAGGTTTCACTATACCCTTGGTGAATGCTGACCAAGACCTCATCTGAGGCAAGTCCATGACCAGTACCACCACCCTGCTAAATATAGCTGACTTGAACTTTGAAGGTCACCCTGATCCCTCACTCTATGCATGTTAACCAGACAAAGAGGTCAGCTAGGTCTAACCTGTGCTATTCCTGGTGGCAGCTAAATATAGTCTGGTGCTGCACTGCTAACTTACAAATATTGGCTATATATAAAGTATGTCAAGGGGTCACTCCTTGTTTTTCTATGCAGAAGCAAACCCTCTGATTCAGTGCCATTGCCATGGGTGAAAGACTTGAGAATTTGGGACCCATTTTGTGTAAAAGTGCCAAATAACGCCTATCAAGGGGGATCCACCAAATGCTATTAACCCAGAAGGGTTATTCAAAATTATTATCTATGGACCTATTACACTATATAAAGGCCTGAAAATCCCATGCTGCTATACACAAATGGATGGGCCAGACTGAATTTTGCTCTGTCTATTGTAAAGTTTGCATCTTAGGTAAAGGATGAATATGATATATGTCCCAGAATTGGGCAAACAGCACTCCTATTCAAGACCCCTGTAGGGGTCACGCCCAAGGCCCATATAGGACCCCTTTCCCTTGAAGTCATATTTGCACATGGTATCTAAATATGCGGGAGTGCCCCCCCCCCAAAGGAAAACTGTGTCAAAGGCCTGATCTTAGGCAACTACCTTACCCCAACCAATGCCACCACCCTGCTAAATATTGCATACTCCACACTGTTCTGGCTGATACTCTCTCCCCAACCCATATCATTGAGTTGAGTGACATATAGGCAGGTCCTATTATGATAAGCAGCAAGCTGTGGGTGAGTTTTTATACGTACAGCTAGAGCGAACTTCCCCCTTTGAATATGTGAAAGGAGTCTAAGGTGGAATGGCAATATATGTAGCCCATCAGCCCAGAGGTATCTGGGTGCCAATTTTGCACAGTAAACCTAGGGACAGATATCCTCCTTTTCCGGTGGATCTGACAGCCTCCCCCAGGGATGGATTGCCAGACATGTAGTGTATATCATACCGGGATCATGGAGTAACAGATAATTGATTGATTTGGAACGTTTTTCCTGTCTCATCCAATACCACAAAAGTCACCTCCAACTCGGTCTTTATTTCTGAAGAAATCTATGCTAAAATAGTTCCACAGTCCATGGAGGGATACACTCCCCTGATTGGCCGAATCCTGACGCACATTCAAGGTTGCTAGGTTACTGAGGGCTCCTGATGATTGATTGACAAGACATAGATCTAGGTTTGATGTCTGGTGATCCTAGATATATCTTCACTGTCCACTATACTAGTGTAATGGTTCGTTCTATGCTATATAGATATGGGTGGCTCTTCGGTTCGCTTAGTAGCTATAAGAACCAACAAAACACGAATAGTTCGGGTTGGGCAAAGCCCTCAAACTTCCACCTCTCGGATGGCCTTTATTATATACACTTAGAAGGTAAGGTAACGCGTCTGGACTGGACGAGGTCCAGTCCCCTTCTGCTGATCGCCCGGCTCCTTAGTAGGAGCTGGACATGAGGCATGGTGCTGCCCCCTCTTGTAGCAAACGGCGCCTGGTTGGCATAGAAGGAACAAGCACCACACGAACACGTCTCACGGGTGATCCACACTAGTATAATATATAATGATGCTGGCCCCTATACCACGCCTCTAGACTTCACCTAGGGTAAGTGTTACAAAAGTAGACTAGTAAACATTCGTATTACACATAGTGAATAGTATTTACACAGGTAAGTCTACGGTATAGTAGTTAAATAACTAATATAACAATACAGGGGCATCATAGGTATTATGTACATTAATAGGCATCGCTACATATAACCCAAAGTATATAAATATGTAAGTATAACATAAAAGGAAGTGATACATTATGTATCATCGACCTATTATTATAAAGTTATACTGTTCTTCTTATTTACCATTAACCTTATACAATAACCATATAACCGAGGGTGATAATTACTGGATCTAAACTGTCCTTTTACAACATAGTATTAACCTGCAAAATAAAAATATTTTGACATCTCCAACCAGAGTAGATATTTTTACATTTTTTTTTTTAAATGTATATATGTACCCGAGCGTGAGCTCATACAATTGAGTCATTTATGAATAATTACAGATGTAGCTAAGGTAGTATACAGTTTTATGAACACATACTTTGGTTTTAATACTAACTGAAAAATATCTTTATGGACATGAACAGTAGTAATCTCGTATTCCATAAAAAATATACACCTCTTTAGTATGATATATCACATGTCTTTATATAAAAAAAATAGTATCAGTGGTAAGGAATTAAAGCAGCATAGTAAAACCACCTGTACAATAATAGACCTATGGCAAATCTGGATTAACTGGTTTCTGCAGCTCCATCCGGCGACATTAGTGTGGTGGCAAGCCACGTTGCTGTTGTGATGTGCCCTGATGAAGATGTGTAGATGGAGCCCCCTTTGGAATGGTTGCCCACGATTGGTTCGGATGGCGTTCATTTGTGCTGCAGCGTTTCGTTCCAGTCCATCGGTCTCGGGTGGTATTGCGAGAGTGATCTCTGGCATAAAACAAATGCCTTTATGTACACTCGGGTACATACGAGCCGACAGCAGAAGGACACTTACAACTTTGTAGACTCATAGTCAGTGTCCATCTTCTCAGCCGATTCCTGGTTTGAAACCGAGCTGCTGTCATTCTTCTCCTCAAGAAGCTTGAGGTTCCCAGTGTTCGGGTCCACATCTAATAGACACGAACTCAAGTCACTGGTACCCTCGGCTGAACTACCATCCGCTGCTCCACCGATGGAACAACTAGAGACGACAATTTGCTGTCCCAGTCCTCCAGGTGCTTACCGAAGCAGAGGAAGAACTTCAGGTCTGCCTCCTTATACCACGTCATGTAGTTTAAGTTCTCAGCAGCGTGGAACTCCTTAAGCTTCTTGGCTTCCTTCTTTTTCTCACGACAGGCTTTGTATGCCTCTTCAACGCACTTCACCTCTTGTTACTTGATACGATCTTCCTCACGCTTTTGCATTTCATACATGAGGTTGAACATAGCTACAGTCATATCCTGCCAGTAGTCAATAGACTTCTTACGTTGAAGTGCCTGCCATTCGCTCATAAGATCGTTTTGGATCTTACAAGTCAGTTCATCCCGATGGTCGATGAACGTTTCCGGATCTTGTAATCCAGCTAAGGTGTTTTCCACCAGCTCCATTAGAGGGACCCGAGAGTCCACAGGTGGGGCGGCGGATGGTACCAGGGCGGTATGGGAGGTTGACGCTGTCAAATCCCCACCCATGGTTACAGCAACAGGTGTGGCACCTGCATTAGGGACAGCAGAACCCTCAATTGTTGTGCCCCCTCGTCCATGACCGTAGCCTAGGGGTGGCCGGGTGGACTCACATCCACCACGGCCTCTCCCCCGAGCCTTATTGAACTCGGATCTCACCCTGCCCATAGAGGTCAGGACCTGAGATTCCAGTCCTGCAGGTCCCATAGAAGGGAACTTTGCTATGTAATCCCGGTAAGCCTGGCGCTGATCCTCCGTCATTTCTTCCCCTGCCCACCATACTTTGTTTTTTTTTGAGGTTTGAAAATTAATTTTATTGTCCGACACAATTTAACAAAAGTGGATAATGACAATAAAGGTGATTCCTCATCCAATTCATATGTTTCAAATCTAGTTATTTTCAAATTATGACATATATGAATGTACATGATGAAATGAGGTCAAACAGGTAAAGAAAATATGTATTATGTACACAAACAATACAAGACTACCAAAGGACTTAATGGTCACACAACAGTGACACAGCGGAAAACAAGGCATAAACGGGCTCGAACACATGCTTCATTACGTATTACATTTAGTATAGAGTACGAGAGTAAGACAATGCAAGATTTGAAGTATGTAGTTATTAAGTGACTCTGGCAAATAAGCAATAAAGATTGTCAGTGGGTGTAGTCGTTAAAACAGCTCCCACAAACAATGACATTGCAGCACACAATAACCATACAACAACCATTACTAGATTTCCAAGATCAGGCAACATACTCAGTGTCCAGTAAGAGTAGTCATTACAACAGCTGTGTCCAGTGTCCAGTGCGACGGCCCTGGAAACGGTGCCACCCACTAGGGTCGCTGGTGTCAACACCTGGTTCATGTGTAGGGCCAGCGTAATAACCCAGTGATTTGTTTGTTTAGTTTTACGTCCGGGGGCCATTGAGGAACTCAGACATTCAAGCGTTCTCAGACATTAAGTCCTTTCTTTTCTTTTTGGACAGGTATTTCTATGCTGCTTGCCCGACACAGCAGTCACTGAATCTATGAATGACCGAATCTATGAGATGAATAACCGAATCTATGAGAAGGGTTGAGGGGGAAAACCGCTACCGGGGCTTCATTCCCCTACTCTTTTCAAAGGATAGCAAGTGTTCTTTTATTTGCCTGGTCCCAAAGGCAGGGCCAGACAAACCATGGCCTTTGATCACTCAGACGTGGTTCACTGAGGGGGAATCCCATAGCAAAACACAAGCATGTAGACCCGGGCCTGCGCATATGGACACCAACTGCCCACATGCTCACCCCAAGTCACAAGAAACCCCAGCTTTGTCGCCTATTACGAATCTGGTATGCCCACTGTCAGTATGGAAGATTTCTCCTTGTGGACTCCCAATGAAGTTATTCTGCTCCTCCATGCCCTCACATGAAGGTCCCCACTAAACAGGGGGAACCCGGTGGTGGAGGTGGGGGTACAGCCTGACTACCTGCATGCGAGGCATGCTTCTGGTAACCAGGCATCTCCAGGGCTGACACTTGTTGTCCGGCCTGGCGACGATGAGCTGGATTGGCTGGTCTCTCGGAACGATCCAAACGGGTTCGTTTTTGGGCGGCGAGTGGGGCAGCTTCCTTCAACCGAGCCTGCTCCTCCTTCTCCCTCTTGTCGTTGCCTCTCCACTTTTTCAACTTCGTGTTTCCTTCTGTCGACAGTTGAAACTTTGAACCCGAAGGGTTCACAGCAAAGTAGGTGGTTATATTACCACTGTTCCGAGCACAGAACTTGGGTTCCCACTCAAGTTTCTTGACTTGGTGCAGCTAGATAGAGGCCCAAACCGCAAGTAATTCATTGAAGCACTTGATAACATGCTTTAGGGTCTTCTCCAGGCCAGTTGGCAGCGGTGGCTGCTGCTGCTTCTTCTTCTTGTGTTCTAAAGTCCTCGGGTATCTCCCCTGGTTCCCCGGGGACCATGGCTTCTGGTCCATACCCAAACATAGAGGGATGCATTGGGATATACGTTCCCCAACTGGTGTAGACATGGGTGAGGCGTTCCGTCTTGGTTTTATATCCCAGCGGGTAAAGCGGGATACTTAAGATGTCCATCTCATCTTGCCTTGTTTCGGCCGGATCAGCAGAACCCAACGTGGTCGCCACTGGGCCCGGAGGTGGTGGAGGAGGCATTCAATGTCTATCTGCCTCGGCTGTAGACAGTGCAGCGAGACAGCTAGCGGCTTCCTTCACTTCTGGCTCGATTCCGAGGCCAGCATCGGAGGTCTCCATTGTTTCCTCTACCCGAGACTCGGCTGCTAGAACCTCATCTTCGCCCAACGGAATGTTGGCAGCTTGAAGCACAGCGTCAATCGTTCCCTGTGAAATTACAGCGGAACGACTTCCAAATTCAAATTGGTGACAGTAAAGGATTTGTCCAACAAAGGGTTTGCTTTCGAAGCGGCTATCAGACGCGAGGCTCCTGTAAACAACCAGAGCAAAAAGAATGGCATCTGTACACCACGAGTCCACCCTAGTTATAACCAGGTCAAACCAACATGGCGTCGAAGCTCTCGTCTTGCGAGATCCCGCTGCGAGCTATCCGGTGACCTAGATATTAATTCTCCTGCCACATATTTGGCTTCCTCACGTAGACCAGATCCGAATAGGGGCTCGGCTTGGTATACCAATCATACACTACCACCTGGATGATATCTTCTGGAGCTTGGTGGTAATATACATTGCTAAATAGCAGATGTACCAGGCTATCCGACCACCACTCCCAGGATACTTCATCGAGGGAATAAACTTTCAGCGCCCTGACCCGCTACAAACACACACTGTACACATAAAGAAAACAACACAGACACTATGCTCGTTGTGTACCGGGTTAGGTTACGGCAGCCCTTAACCTAGGACTATGTTGGAAGTCCTCAGTCAGCATTTTATTTTTCCTGGTATTACACACAGCCTTCTCCGGGTCTTGCTTAGCCTCAGCAGGACCTTTCCTATGTGTAACACCTTCACCCACCGAGACATCTTTCCATTTCTTATGATTCGGCCGTTTCCGACTCGTCTTCTTCTTTTCAGAAGCTACATTCGTCTTCGGATGCTTCCTAGGCCAAACTCTAGAGTGTTTTTCGAGTACTACCACCTCAAGCCTTTTCTTTGTCGGCTCTGGGGGTCAGTATCCGTATTCCCTCTCTGCTGCCTCACGACCTTTCCATGGTCTGAGCTTCCCTACATTGGTTTTCCATTCCCCACCAGTGTAGCAATCCTTAATTATTACAGTTGACTCAGAGACAATGCTTATAACCTTAAACGGACCCTCCCAAGGGGTTACCAGTTTTAACCTCTCGAGTGGTTAATAGTATCTCAGCACCTTGTCTCCTATATTAAAAGGTATTCTTTTTGCATTGGTGTCATAGCCCACCTTCTGCCATCTAGCGTTCTTAAGTAATTCATTCCGTACCATTTCGTATGCTTGTATGAATCTATCACAGAGTGATTGGACAAAAAGCACGGTGCAAGGAGCTTCTGGATTAATTCCTACTACTCCATACACCAAATCAGCGGGCATTATAATGTCGTCGCCGAACACCAAAATGTTAGGGGTACAATTGGTAGACGTATGGACAGTGATGTTGTGGGCCTGTACTACAAACTCACACTGTTAGTCCCATTCGTCCTGATGGCTATTCACCAAAGGCTTTAGAACTTGTATCAGAGTTCTGTTAAACCTTTCAACATTGAATGTCTGAGTTTCTCGATGGCCCCCGGACGTAAAACTAAACAAACAAACAAACAAACCTGGCCATCGGATTGTGACCTGTATGGATTCGGGTCCTGCATATGGCTAAGGAATGGCACATTTCCTGCCATAACTCCAACTTTAATTCCCTACCTTGATCACTGTGCATCATAAGGGGCACACCCAAATGTAACACCCAGACTTTTACAAATGCCTCCGCACATGTAGCGGACTTATGATTAGGTAAGGGAAACACCCGAGTATACTTTGTGTAATAGTCCGACACGACCATCATACATGTATTCTCTTTAGGTGTTGTTTTCAATCCACTAATGATGTCGACTGCAATCCAAGCAAAATTGTCACCGAAAAACTCTTGGGACAAGGGTAGTTTGCCCAAGCCTGATCCTGGCTTGTTCTTACAACAATCAGGACAAGTTGTAATCCACCGAAGTAGGTCACTTCTCATCCCTGTCTCATCCACATCTTTGTAGGCGTTCTATGGATCTTTTCTTCCCGAAATGACCACTCGTTTGATGGCCATGACAATAATACATGATATCCATCCTCATCGATGTGGGAATAAACTATTTGCAATTGTTTATTGCCAGTGGAAGTGGTCTTTCATCTGCACAATATTTCAAGCTTGGCCCATTGAGCGATGAATCGTCTTGTTTCCCTGTCTTCCAGAGATAACATTGGCCTTACCGGCTTAATACTTTTCCGTAGGTAATCCAAAATGCGTGCAGTGGTGGGATCCGACTGTTGGAACTTCTTGATAGTCTCTGGAGACCAGAGATAGCTACATACAGCTTCCTCCCAAGGAATCCGGGGTGTGGTATAATTATATACCAACCCGGCACCCACAGCATTGTGAGCCCCACAGTCCTTACAATTAACATTTTGGCACTTCAGGATCGGTTGTCTCGACAAGGCATCTGCATTGATGTGCTTGTCGCCAGGGCCGTGTTCAATTTGTTTATGCTCCAATCCGAATTTGGATAGGTGAGCCAACCATCGTCCAATCATCCCCTTGGCATCTTTAAAGTTAAGAAGCCACCTCAGCGACAAATGGTCCGTTCTTAAAGTAAAGTCAGTCCCCCAAAAGAAAATGCTTATATTTCTTTGTGTATACGACTACAGCGAGCAGCTCCCTTTTAGTGGTACAATAATTATGCTGTGTCTTGTTAACGTGTTACTAGCGAATGCTATCGGAACTTCAACTCCGTTCTTGACCTGAGAGAGCAGCTCCTATGGCATAATTGCTAGCATCGGTGTCTAGTATGAAATGTCCTTCGGGTGTGGGATATTTCAATACCGGTGTGGTGGACCCCTCTCAGAATTCCTCACTGTTCTTAGGAAGGCTTTTTATCCCTTTCCTCACCAGGCCCTTGGCAGTGAAAATTTCTATTCTTAACTGCCTAGAGCAGTGAGGATTTGTTTGTTTGTTTTGTTTAGTTTTACATCCAGGGGCCATTGAGGAACTCAGGCATTCAAGGTTTCTCGGACATGAAGTCCTTTCTTTTCTGTTTGGACAGGTATTTATATGCTGCTTGCCCGACACAGCAGTGACCATATCTATTAATGACGGAATCTATGAGATAAATGACCGAATCTATGAGGAGGGGTGAGGGGGAAAACCGCCACTGGGGCTTCATTCGCCTACTCTTTTTGAAGGATAGCAAGTGTTCTTTTATTTGCCTGGTCCCATAGACTGGGCCAGACAAACCACGGCCTTTGATCACTCAGACGTGGTTCACTGAGGGGGAATCCCATGGCAAATGAAAAGCATGTAGGCCCAGGCCCGCGCATATGGACACCAGCTGCCCACATGCTCACCCCAAGACACAAGAAACCCCAACTTTGTCGCCTTTTACGAATCTGGTATGCCCACTGTTAGTATGGAAGACCTCTCCTTGTGGACTCCCAATGAAGTTATTCTGCTCCTTCATGCCCTCACATGAAGGTCCCCACTCCACAGGGGGAGAGCAGTGAGGAATCCACCTGCACCACCTAGTGATAAACCTGTGCACTAATACAGGCGCCTCCCTGTAGATGGCTTTGTGTCACTGGTACTTTATCTTGCACACCCTTTCTGTGGATGCTATTCTGAGTGTGGTATATAAAGAATGGAGCCACTATATAAGCTTCTATCATATTCCTTATATAGCATAGAATTGTATACTATTCCTATGGTATACCATAGAATTTTGCCCTGCAGGGCTACTAAAATGGATTAGAATAGAATTTTAGAGGGTTATGAATTTGAAATTCATAACCCTGCGGGCCAACCTTCTATTCTATTCTTTATAAGCATCAATTTTGAATTAATAGCCCTGTGGGGCATAATTCTTTTCTATTCCAAATTGGGACAGTATCATTAGGGTTTAGGGCTGTTCCTCTTTTTGTTTATTTTTTTAGTTTTTTGCTCCTCTAGTTCTATAAGAAGGGAGGGATGTTATCATGGTTTGAAAAAGCCATGATTTCTTTAAAAGGAACCATGATAATGTAGGGGCCGGCATCGTTGTATATATATTAGTGCGCTTCATCCGAGAAACGTGCTCGTGTGGTACTCGTTCCTTCTATGCCAACCAGGTGTCGCTTTGCGATACCCGTTTGGTACAAGAGGGGGCAGCACCATGCCTCGCGTCCAGCTTCTACTAAGAAGCCGGATGATCCGCAGAAGGGGACTGGACATGGTCCAGTCCAGACGGTAGGAAGTCTGGGGCTTTGCCCAACCCGAACTACTCGTGTTGTGTTGGTATCTCTAGTGATAAGCGAGCCAAAGAGCCACCCAACAAATAAGTCGAAACGAACCATTACACTGGTGCCGTGACCAGTTGGTTCGGGGTGGAGTGCGGCCAAATGGCCAAAAGCCACAGGCAACCTAATGCGAATCCTTCCAGCCCTGGGCTAGAGGGATTCGAAGAGGATAACTACACATCCTAGCACCTGCTGTTAGACTGGAAACCGGGTCAACAGCATGTGTATAACCCGGAAGGTGTCCAGAGAGTTTTCTCGACACCGGGGCTAACAGACGATCCCACCAGAATTGGAGATGGGATCGTTTAACTGTATCCAAGCACACCTAGACAGGTTGCTTCGGATACAGGGGTATTAAGAGGGTTGGTTAAACCTGCCAGGTTAGACTTGAGCGATTGGTCTCAAGTTCTAACTAGTAGGCGCCAGCTCGGACCTAGGATCCCAGCTAGCGCTTCTGGTATTTTGGAAACCTCTAAGGCTCAAAGTCCAATCCAACGGACAGAGATTCCTACGAGGGTTGAAGTGGATGGGGCGGTCAAACCAACTCGCCAGGCCCCATTGATGACATCGTCGGATCATGAGAGCGACGATGATAGGGATAGAGAAGATCCAAAAGGATCTACTAGCACTAAGAGAGATAGAACCTGAGAGACTTTGCCGAGAAGCGCGGAAATGTATTCTCTGGGGCTATCCTTAGACGAAGGCTTATCTGACTCCATGTTCAATCCAGGAGGCAGCCGTAAGTCAAGGTATGGACATCGGATGGGCCCCGGGTATAAGACAACCGCGGCCTATTTAAAAGCCAAAGAACAGGTAGAGCAACAAGCTAAGAGACAGCATGAACAATTCATAGCTGCTCAGAAGAAAATAGAAGACGAGACAAAAGAACGAATCGGAAAGCTTCGTTCTGTCGAACAGGAGGCGATTCTAAAAGAATCAGACCTCAAGTATCGTTTGTCTTCTCTAGTCCATCTGTTGCAGCTGAAAGAGAAGGATGAGAAGGAAAGAGAGAGTAAATTGGCCGACCTAGAAAGGGAGGAAGCCAATAGACGAAGGGCGATTGACAAGGCTAGAGCAGAGGAAGTCGCTAAGGCTCGGGATGTGAGTAAATTGCAATCCGAGTTGCATGCTATGGAGCAGAAGCTAAAAAGACTTCAAATCCGTAAGGCAGAGACAGAAGCTTAGTTGGTCTCGGAGCAAGACGAGATCCGTAAAGAGACCACCGAGTACCAGAGGTCTCAGAAAGAAAAAGGTGAAAAGTATCGTCTATTGAAAGATACTTTGAAGAAGGAGGCACTAGCGGACAATGAGAAGATCCGATCCGAGATCTTGTCAGAGAACGCGCAGCTAAGAGAAGAACAGACGAACTTGAGCACGGATGTGGCAACCTTAACAATAAATAAGTCCGCTATGGAAAGTTACTTGCAGGAACAGGAGCATGCGAACGCACCGCCAAGGAGTAAGGACCAAAATCCAGACTCTACTTTTGTCAAACAAGGAGACCCCGTCTCCTGTTCGACTCCTAAGCATCCGCCAGGGGCGTATAACCTGTTTGTAAATAACAACGCCTCTCGAAATGTTGATCAGAATGGCCGGACCAGTAGAGTTTGCATCAGTGAAGTTCCGATAGCCCACAATTTGGACCCGGACTTCATACCAAGAGACTGTTCCGACACTAGTGCCGAAACAAGCGGATTCCACATACACGTGGATCAGACAGATAATGTTGGGTTGGATGCAGGTAATCCTGGCAACCAGCAGAATCCTCAAAGTGGCAGCGGCCAGCAAGGACAGGCTGGCCAAACGCCTAATGACAGTGGTCAAGGCAGATCAGCCGATACGAACAGGCA
The DNA here is from genome assembly GCA_949317995.1 of Acholoe squamosa. Lineage (NCBI taxonomy): Eukaryota > Metazoa > Annelida > Polychaeta > Phyllodocida > Polynoidae > Acholoe > Acholoe squamosa. Next base: position 46,122,324 of record OX439048.1, read on the forward strand.
TGGGGGTGATGGTGCTTCGGGTACCAATCCCAATACAGGAAGTGGAGGTTATACGAATACCAATGGTTCGCAATGGACGTATACCCAACCACCACCACCACATCCGAACAGCAGTTTCGGGGGTTTGGGAGGCAATCGAACCTTGAATGAAACCAAGGCGATTGAATGGAGCAAACAGCAATGCAGTAGATTGATGTATGCCCACAATTCAGCCCGAAGGGTTGCCGTCATTCCCAAGGAATACAACGGTACTCGGCCATGGAAAGAATGGTTTGAAGATTTCATTGACGTGATGAATTGTAATGGATGGACCCCATACGAGGCCAAGCCACATCTAGTTAGATGTTTGAAAGGTGGTCCGGGACGCATGGCCATCGAGCAATGGCGCACCTGATATGGTCTCGCCGGGAGTTTTGAGCAGCTCGTTGAGTCTGCTAGTGTTATGTAATATGGTCAAAGAGGATCCAATGGTTCGTTTTAAGAAACATACCCAAAAACCTACAGAAGCTTTCAGGGCATACGGCATGGAACTTCATGCCCTGTTAAGTAAGGCCAGACCCGGGACAGAGAACCAGGACTGGTATATGGACGACTTGATAACTCAATTTGTCAAGGGTCTAAGAGACCGAGACGAGCAAATTGCTGCAAGAGACGCCTGGAAAGAGGGCACTACCTTGCATGGCATATTCAATGGAATAGATATGGCCATGAAGAAACATACGATGCTGGCCGGAGACATCCCGAACACATCCGGACCCACTCCGGTAGCGTCTGTAAGTCAACGATCCAAGGTAGATAACACCTCGGATGACTTTGAATTGATAGACATTGAGCAGGAGGATGGTACCTTTTGCTCAATGCAGCTAAGAAAAAACACTTCTGGTGGGAAATACATCCCGAGGAAGGTTTTCAACAAGCAAAAGGATGCTAAGACACCATCCGAAGCCAGGGGCGAAGCTAAAGCTAGCAGCAAAGCATATAAGCCCACTGATAGCGTTGACAAAGTGAGGGGTCAATCTCCGGATATGACCAAAATGATGGAAGAAGTGTGTAAGAAAATAACAGATGCACTACAAGCCAGTCGGCCGAGACCCAGAGTGGATCGCCGAACGGTTAAGTGTTTTAGGTGCCAAAGAATGGGGCACTATTCCTCTGAATGTACCGCTGCAAAGCCGGTAATGGCGGCTTATTATGAAGCCGAAGCCGAAAGCGAGGAAAGCCAGAATGACATCGAAGATCCCGACGTAGGGGGAAATTAGTGGGGGGTTGTATCCACGGCATTGGGTATAACCCCAGCAGGAAACGAATGCCAAAAGGCTACCGGGGGTAATCCGGTGGAAGATTTCGAATCAAATTTACCTGGAGGTCGGGTGACTGAGGGTGCGCACCCCATCACTCTGACTGGGGCCAGGGACCCTAGTGTTAATTTGTACGGTGGTGAGAATTCGGAGGCAAGTGGCTGCACTGGGGAAGAGGAAGGATGGATCAAAGAGTTGATTCGAGTGTGTGGGACACGCCTTCCCCCAAGTCATCCGTGTCTGGAATTTTTGAGAGGACTCGGATTGAATCTTGGTGATTCGGGAGACTTTCAACAGTTTACCAGTTACCCATCCCCGCTGGGAGGGAGACGGTGGTATGTACCTATATCTGTGGAAGGCCGGGTGGGAGAATTCTTAGTGGATACTGGAGCTAGCCATTCCTGTGTGTCCAAAAGATTCTTCGATTCGGTGGCCAGCAGTCATGAGAACCTCAAAACGGGGGTAAATGCTTGCAAGGCCGACGGAAGCACTATGAGGACTTTTGGTAGGACGTTTATGCCTATCCGAATAGGAGGCAAAGAATTCGTTCTTTCACCAACTATTGCAGAGGTTAGCGATGACGGAATCCTCGAATTGGACTTTGCAAGCTTATATGGGGCCGTGTTGGAACCCATATGGCTTGCATGTACAGTGTGTGTTAAGACAGGTGTCTTCAGTAGCTTCGGTTATGCATGCAGTGAAAATCCCTCTGGGTACCACTTGTGATGTCCTTTGTGGCGGATCAATGGCCCAGAAGGGTGAGACGGGAGTCTTTGAACCCGATACGGTATATTTATCGTGTATCAGGTTAGATTCAGTGGATACATTTGTGGCAAATGCAGCATGGTCTGTATTACCCATGACTAACCGAACCGGCTCAGTGATTTACTTAAAACGTGGCGACAGTGTTGGTGAGATGAGTTCCGTAGAACACGTCGCCGAGGCCAAGTTTAATAAACCATTGAACCCTATTAGTAAGCATCCATTGGATGAAGAATTCCAGAAACTGATTGATAAATCAGATTTACAGAATACGGAGGATAAACGACACCTAGGGGACCTCCTACGAAGGTACGAGAGTGCTTTCGGAAGGAAAGGAGGACCCGTAGGTAAAACTGATAAGGTGTTGCACACCATAGATGTGGGCGACGAGAGACCTTTGAAGATTCCGTATCGTAGACTTCCTCTTAAGAAGAAGTTAATATGCGAACAAGAAATACAAAAGCAACTGGAACTGGGGGTAATCGTGCCTAGCTCGAGCCCTTGGTCCAGTCCTGTTTGTATGACTACCAAGAAAGACGGTGCTCTCCGTTTCTGTGTCGATTACCGGAAATTAAACTGTATGACAAAGAAGAACTCGTATCCCCTTCCAAGGATAGACGAGACATTAGATAGCTTGGGTGGGAACCAATGGTTCTGCACCCTGGACTTACAATCCGGGTATTGGCAAATACCGATGCATCCCGATGACATAGAGAAAACTGCTTTCTCTAGTCAAATGGGACTATTTGAGTATAATGTCTTGCCCTTCGGATTGTGTAACGCCCCAGCTACATTCAAGGCCATGATGGAATCCCTACTCAGTGTCCTGCTGTGGAAGAAGTGTTTGGTTTACCTGGATGACGTCGTATTCGGCAAGTCGTTTAAGGAATGCCACGCGAATCTGCAGCTGGTACTGGATCGGATTCTATCCAACAGTCTAAAACTCAAACCTAAGAAATGTAACCTGTTCAAGAAAACAATTACATACTTGGGAAGGATCATAACCCCTAGTGGGGTGAGTGCAGATCCGGAAAAGTTGGAAGCGGTTGGAAATTGGGAAAGCCCCACGAGTGCTATGGAGGTTAGATTTTTAGGATTTTGTTCCTATTACCGTGATTTTATACCGAATTACTCCCGTGTAAGCTTTCCCATGCAATGCTTAGCTCACTGGACCCCGGGTAGGGCTCGGGAGCCATTCCCATGGACCAGCAAGCAAGAAGAATCTTTTAGTAAAATAAGATTTGTTTAGGAAAACACCGGTATTGAAATATCCTACTCCCTAAGGGCATTTCATACTAGACACCGATGCGAGCAATGATGCTATAGGGGCAGCCCTCTCTCAGGTCCAGAATGGAGTCGAGGTCCCATTAGCATTTGCTACCAACACATTAAGCAAGACCCAACGTAACTATTGTACCACTAAAAGAGAACTTCTCGCAGTAGTGGTGTAGATGAAGAAGTTTAAGCACTTCCTGTGGGGAACTGACTTCACTTTACGGACTGACCATTCGTCTCTAAGGTGGCTTCTTAATTTTAAGGACGCCGAAGGGATGATTGGGAGATCGAGCACCGACCGGGTGCGAAGCATATTAATGCAGATGCCTTATCGAGGCGACCTGTCCGAAAGTGCCCGAATGCCACTTGTGAAGACTGCGGGGCCCACAATGCTGTGGTTGCAGGGTTGGTGTATACCACCCCCCGTATCCCCTGGGAGGAGGCTGTATGTAGCTATCTTGATTGGTCCCCGGAGATCATCAAGAAGTTCCAACAGTCGGACCCCACCACTGCGCGCATAATGGAATACTTGCGGAAAGGTATTAAGCCGGTAAGGCCAATGTTATCTCTGGAAGACAGAGAGACGAGGCGTTTGATAGCTCAATGGACCAAGCTGGAGATCCGAGATGTTATACTCTGCAGGTGGAAGACCTTTTCCACCGGCAGTAAGCTATTACAAATAGTGATTCCCACCTCCATGAGGAGGGACATCATGTATTATTGTCATGGCCACCAAACGAGTGGCCATTTTGGAAAGAAAAGATCCATAGAGCGTCTGCAAAGACGATACTACTGGCCCGGTTTGAGAAGTGACCTACTTCGGTGGATCGCAACTTGCCCGGATTGTTGTAAAAACAAGCCAGGACCAGGCCTAGGCAAGCTACCCTTGTCCCAGGAATTGTTTGGTGTCCGATTTGCTCGAGTAGCAATCGACATCATCAGTGGATTTAAAACGACGCCTAGAGAGAACACCTGTATGATGGTCGTCACAGACTACTATACAAAGTATACTCAGGTGTTTCCTCTTCCAAACCACAAGGTCGCTACATGTGTCGAAGCATTTGTAAAAGGCTGGGTGCTACATTTGGGTGTGCCCCTCATGATGCACAGTGACCAAGGGAGAGAGTTTGAGTCAGAGTTATGGCAGGAAATGTGCCATTACTTAGCAATATGTAAGACCCGAACCAACCCATACCGACCACAATCGGATGGTCAGGTGGAAAAGTTCAATAGGACTTTGATACAAGTGCTAAAACCCTTGGTTAATACCCAGCAGGACGATTGGGATGAACAGTGCGATTTTGTAGTACACGCCTACAACAACACTGTCCATTCATCTACTAATTGCACTCCAAACCTCTTGGTGTTCAGCGAGGACATAATTATGCCCGCCGACTTAGTGTACGGAGTGGTTGGGATAGACCCGGAGGCGCCCTGCACTGTGTTGTTTGTGGAGTCGTTATGGGACAGATTCAAGCATGCATACGAGGCCGTTCGTAAAGAACTGCTGAAAAGTGCAGAAGGTGGGGTATGACACCAATGTAAAAATAATACGCTTTAATGTAGGGGACAAGGTACTAAGGTATTACGAGCCACTCAAACGCTTGAAGCTCGTAACGATTTGGGAGGGTCCATTCAAGATTGTGCGCATCATCTCCGAGTCTACGGTGATGGTGGAAGACTGCCAGAAGGTGGAAGACGAACGTAGGAAAGCTTCGGCCCTGGAAGGGACGTGAAGCGGCGGAAAGGGAGTTCGGATACCAACCCCCTAGGCCAACGTTAAGTAAGCCTAGCGTAGCGGTACCCGAGAAACGCCCTAGAGGTCGGCCTAGGAAGCACCCGGAGGCGAAGGTAGCTTCTAAAAAGAAGACGACGGCCAGGAAACGGCCTAATCGTTAGAAATGGAAAAATGTCTCGCTGAGTGAAGGCATTACATATGGGAAGAGTCTCGCCGTGGCTAGGCGCGACCCGGAGAAGGCCGTATGTAGAGCTGGGAAGAATAAAATGCTAACCCAAGGCGTTAGATGCAGTCCTCGGTTCAGGTCCGCCGTTACCAAACTCAGTACACAACGAGCTACTGCGTGTTGTCCGCCGTAGGCGAATAACATACATATCGCGGCTGGGGGTGTCGAACGCGTGTTCCTCGGGTAGCCATATCCCGTGAGCAGTGGACGGATAAACCGGTATATTCACTTTATAGCGATGTATATACCACCAAGCTCCAAATGATAGCACCCGGGTAGCAACCTGCAGCCTTGTATACCGAGCCAAATTTTAGTTTGATTCTAGTCGGGAACGCGCGGAACTAGGTCACCGGATAGCCCATAGCGGGATCTCGGGAGATGAGAGGTCAGGCGCCATGTTGTTCATAACTAGGGCGGAATCGTGGCGGTAAGACGTCACTGGTTTTGCTCCAGTTATTTTACACCTTCGGCAGCTTATAGCTGTGTCTTTTTAACTTTTGTTGGACCAATCCTTCGGGAGGAGTCCAACACAACTACTGCCAATTTTATATTGGAAGATTGCCCCACTGTGATGGCACAGGGGACGATTGACGCTGCGCGTCAAACTGCCAACGTTGAGTTGGACGGAGGGGAGGACCCGACGGTCTCGTCTCGGGTAGAGGAGACTATGGAGTCCTTTAACACTGGTCTCGTAGGAGAACCAGAAGTGGCAGAAACCGCCCAGACTCTCTCTGCCATGTCGACTGAGGCCGCAGACATGGAGCGGATGCCTCCTCCACCGAATCCGGGTCCAGTACCTTCAGCATCGGGTCCAGCGAACCCGTCTTGTCCGGCGGGAATAGATGTCATGGACATTCCGCTGTATCCTCCGGGATTTAGGACCCACACCGTGCGTCTCGCCCACGTGGATGAGGACGAGGGTGTGGTGTATACATTGGGGGACGTACATCCCCATGCATCTTTCCATGTTTGGATGCGGTCCCTTAGCGGAAGTGCCTGGCCAACCTGAGAATATCCCAGATGATTTCAAGACTCTGGTGATAGACTAGTGTACGGACGAGTTAGCTGAGAATATGCCGGTGTCATGGCTCCGCAACTATAGACGGTTGGCGAGAGCTATTGCGCTAGACGAGAACTTGGCTTGAGCTGTGCTTCTGTCCGAAGGGATTACCAGGAAGGCGAGTCAGCTCAGAGAATCTGAGTCTGAAATGGATACAGACTCCACCGTCACACAGTCGTCGGTGGAATCCTGACAGACCAAGAAATTGAGCCGTAAGCCTACGCCGAAGGGGCCACTGACCGAGTCTGATCTCGAGGAGGAGGACCTTCGGATAGCGATCGAGAGGTCTAAGTCCGAGAAGGAGCCAGGCGCCAGTATACCTGAGGCGGCTGGTAGCATCTCGGACGAGGATATCTCTCGCCAGCAAGCTGCTGTTGAAGCCAAGCGTCGTGAGCTTGACGAGCAGCAGAAGGAGCTAGCCGCTGCCCGCCGGGCGCACCGCAAGCAGCAGGCTCAACTCCAGGCGAGTGCCACCTCCAGCACTGACACACCAGTCAGTAGTAGGAGGAGCACTCGGGCTAAGGACAAGGAGTCCCGTAAATTGGATTCCAGCCCCGAGGCCCCGCCACAGCCAACCAAGGGAAGGAAGAAGAAGAATGGAACAAAAGCGTCTCCGGCGGAGCCCGAGCCCTCTACAGCCACAGTAGCCACCCCGGTTACTGCAGCGCCCACTGTTACCACCAGCAGGACGGCCGCCACCACCTCGGTTGTGGCTTCGACTGGTACTACTACCACCAGCCGAGCCCAACCTAGAGGAGCGGGCATCTACACGAGCAGCGACTCGGGAAGCGAAAGCCAAATCTGATTTGGAGTCCATGACGACGTGGGAAGAAATGACCACGGACGTCCCTAAGGACGAAAATCAGAAATGGATGTGGAAGAATGCAGCCGAGGGATTTAAAGTGTCCCCCACTGTTTTTCGGATTGTGCATATGACACGATCCACTACATGTGCCCGGGCGCCGTCAATAAGGATGGTGAGAGCGACGATGAGGAGTGGATGAAGTCTGGTCCCCACGACACGCCAGTTGGTAAATTTGACCTGATTTAGATTGATCAGCTCAAGTCCAAATTGGGTACTCTTTACCATTATGAGTCCAGTACCAAAGTGCGAAGGGCTATGACTCAATGGGGACCGAGCGGCAACCGCCGTAAGTGCCCATTCGAGTCTTGTCAGCTCTCGCTCACCGGCGAGAAGATATTTGAGACGAAGCCTCGCTTCGCTAGGCATATAGTGGAGCACCATATACACCACAAGCCTTTGATGCGGTGTTTCCCTGGGGACCGCCCAGGCAAGTTGTGTGACGGCACCTTCGTGACCAACCGGCGCCGGGACCTAGCTCTGCATCTGCAGAAAGCCCACGGTACTGGAAAAGACACGGAAGCGTGCTGTCAAGTGCTTCAACGAGCTCCTGGCGAAGTGGGTTACGTTGAGTGTAAAGGATGTTAAAGAGCAGGTGTTTGAACCCGAGTTCTGTTCCTGGAGGAGTGGCAACCTTGTCACCTATTTTGCTGTGAACCCCTCCAGTACAAAATTCGGGATGCCCACCGAGGTGCACCTGAAGGTTAAGAAGTGGTGGGGCGACGACAAACGAGAGAAAGGAAAGGAGTCTCGTTCAAAGGGAACCAATGGAGGTTTGGCTCCGGCCACAAGTACCTCCAAACGGACCCGCGTGGACCGATCCATAAGCCCGACAGGCAACAGAGATCAGCCTAGACCAGCTAATCCAGCTGATCGTCGCCAGTCGGGACAACAGGTGTCAGCTCTGGATATGCCTGGCAACCAGACCCATCGGGTGGTTAGCCAGGTAACACTACCACCACCTGCACAGCACCCTCCGAGTGAAGCCACTGGTAGTCAGGATGACTGGAGCACCTTCTTCGGTGCCCCATCCAGCCACAGTGCATGGTGGGCCGGAGAGGGTTCCTCCAGTAAGCAGCGCCCGACTTATAGCGAGTATGCGGCGAAGTTCCCTGCCATGGGACCCGCGGGACCCAAATCACAGGTCCTGACCTCCTTGGGCCGAGCTAAGCCTTGGGGTAGAGGTCGCGGTGGAGTTGAATCCACCTGAGCGCCCCCTGGCTACGACCACAATTGAGGGTCCCAAGGTCCCTTCTGCAGGCGCTTCGCCTGTTACTGCGCAGCCTCCTGCACCAGCAACAGCTACCACCCCATCCGCGGGCCCTCGGGTCCCCGTCATGGGACTGATAGCCAGTACTCTGTCAGGTCTTCAGGATCCGGATACGTTCGTCGATCATATTGACGTGCGTACCATCGAGATCCAGAATGACCTGATGGCCGAGTGGCAGTCTTTCCATTGCCAGAAATCGATTGACTACTGGCGGACGATGACTGAAGCCACCTTCAATCTGGGATACGAAATCCAGAAGAGGGAGGAAGATAAGATTAAGGAGCAGGAGATTAAACGGGTCGAGGAGGCCTATAAATCCTGCCGGGAGAAATAGAGGGAAGCCGAGAAGCTTAAAGAGTTCCACGCTGCTGAGAACTTGAAGTACATCCATAGGTACAAGGAGGCAGACTTGAAGTTCTTCCTCTGCTTTGGCAAGCACCTGGATGACTGGGACGGCTCTGCATCATCTCTAGTCCTCCCTTCGGGTGCAGAAGCCGATGCAGCGGTGGACAGTCCCTCCGAGGGCATGGGTGCTCTGAGTCTACTCAGTGACCCAAGCACCGAAGCCCTTAAGCTACTTGCCACAAGCAGCAGCAGCTCGGCTCCCATATCTAACCAGGAGCCAGCTGAGAAGATTGACACTGAAGACGAGTCCGAGGACTTGTAAGTGTCCATCTGCCGGCTCGAACTCACCAGTACCCGAGAGTACAGGCATACGTTATGCTAGAAGATTAACTTCTTAAAGGACTACTCGGATCCGACGGACTGGAATGACAACCTGCAGCTAAGATGGACGCCACCTGAAACATCTAGGGATTACCACACGAACCCGGGGCTCCATCTTCCCATCCTCACCAGGGCACAACATACAGCTAAGTGGCTTGCCACCACTCGTTTGTCGCAGTATGGAGCTGCAGAAACCAGTCATTCCAGGTTCGCAGGAAGTTTAATATTATTGTAAGGGTGATCCTGCTATCCCGGTTGGACACCTCTTAAATTCATATTTTTATGTAACTTATTTTTCTATAATACTATATTTTTGTATAAACTAAACATAAAATTTTTTTTTTTTTCGGGTTGCCTTACCTCTCGGGTTACTATTACCTCATATTGTATATAATACTACAACATGTAATCTCTATATATAACTTAATATATTTAAACACGTCATAACTATAATAATATAGGTTGATGGTGCATGAGGCACCACCTCCTATTTATGTTATTATTTAGTTACTTCGGATTATATGCGATGATGCCTTTTACTATGTACATATTATTTATAATGCCCCTTTAATGTCATATATTCTATATAAAATTGTTATATTAGACTTACTTGTGTATATATTGTTATATAACTTTAACAATAGCTAATTTTTAACACCTACCCTAGGTAAAGTCTAGGGGGGGTGGTGTAGGGGCCGGCATCGTTGTATATATATTAGTGCCCTTCATCCGAGAGACGTGCTCGTGTGGTACTCGTTCCTTCTATGCCAACCAGGTGTCGCTTCGCGATACCCGTTTGGTACAAGAGGGGGCAGCACCATGCCTCGCGTCCAGCTTCTACTAAGAAACCGGATGATCCGCAGAAGGGGACTGGACATGGTCCAGTCCAGACGTATGTTTTGATATCCTAAATAAAGGCCTACCCGAGCGGTAGGAAGTCTGGGGCTTTGCCCAACCCGAACTACTCATGCTGTGTTGGTATCTCTAGTGATAAGCGATTGATTGATTGATTGATTGATTTGTGTTTTACAGCACTTTAGCGGCACTAAGTGGCTATCCCGTGCTTCACAAGTTGTTAATCTAACAGAGGAATGTGTCAGTGCCCACGCATATGTGCACCACACACATCCTGAGGGGAGAGGAAAGAGGAGATATAGACTCTTTTAAGTGGGCTAGGGAAGCCCGTAGTGATAAGCGAGCCAAAGAGCCACCCAACATATAAGTCGAAACGAACCGTTACAATAACATCCCTCTCTTCTTATATAACTAGAGGAACAGCCCTAAACCCTAATGATACTGTCCCTATTGGTTGTTTACAGGGTTTCCTTGCAATTTTTCACTTGGACATAACCAGTGAAAAAAAGGTGGATAGAATGCATGCTAGAAGCATGTGAGAAATGCTGAGAGGGGTGCACCCTAAATAAATCTTTTATTTTGTTAAAAGATTCTTCCTCCTCATGTGTTAGGCATTGCAGAGGAAAGCTTGTACTTGAGTAATTTGGTATAAAATCACGATAGTAGGAACAAAATCCTAAAAATGATCTAACCTCCTTAGCACACATAGGCCTTTCCCAATTCTCTACAGCCTCTAGCTTCTCCGAGTCCGCGCTTACTCCATCCAGAGTAATTATCCTTCCTAAGTATGTGATTGTCTTCTGAAACAAATTACACATCTTAGGCTTAAGCTTAAGGCCATTTGAAAGGATCCTATCCAATACCATCTGTAGATTAGTCAGATATTCTTTTAATGTTTTGCCGAACACGACCACATAATCCAAATAAACCAAACATCATTTCCACAATAAGTCACTGAGTGGAGATTCCATCATAGCCTCGAACATAGCTGGTGCGTTAAACAACCCGAAGGGTAAGACATTATACTTGAACAACCCCAAGTGGCTAGAGAATGCGGTCTTCTCTATGTCCTTCGGGTGCATCGGTATTTGCCAATACCCAGATTGTAGATCAAGAGTGCAGAACCATTGGTTCCCTCCCAAGCTATCTAAAGTCTCATCTATCCTTGGTAGGGGATACGAGTTCTTCTTTGTCATTCCATTTAGCTTATGGTAATCGACACAGAAACGGAGAGTACCGTCTTTCTTGGTGGTCATACATACAGGGCTAGACCAAGGGCTCGTGCTCGGCACAATTACCCCCAGCTCTAGCTGTTTTTGTATTTCCTGTTCACATGTTTACTTCTTCAAAGGAACTCTACGATACGGGATTTTAAAAGGTTTCGCATCCCCTACATCAATGGTGTGTAACACCTTGTCGGTTCTACCCATGGGTCCTCCATCAGTCCCGAAGGCATTTTCATATCTTCGCAGGAGTTCCCTTAGTTGCCTTTTATTTTCCGTATTCTCTAAATCTGATTTATCTATCAGTTTCTCAAATTCTTCATCCAAAGGATGTATCATATACCATTTTATTATTCCATAAATTGTAACATATTATGTAATGGTTCGTATTGACTTATATGTTGGGTGGCTCTTTGGCTCGCTTACCACTAGAAATACCAACACAACACGAGTAGTTCGGGTTGGGCAAAGCCCCAGAAACCCCTACCTCTCGGGTAGGACTTTATTCCACTCTAGTCTACAGGTTAGGCTGCGCGTCTGGACTGGACTAGATCCACTCACCTTCTGCCGCTCGTCCGGCTCCTTAGTAGGAGCTGGACGCGAGGCATGGTGCCGCCCCCTCTTGTACCAACGGGGTATCACAAAGCGACACCTAGCTGGCATAGAAGGAACAGGCACCACACGAACACGTCTCTCGGATGAACGGCACTAATATATATACGACGATACCGGCCCCTACACCACCCCCACTAGACTATACCTAGGGTTGGGTGTAATTAACAAATACCTATTGTTAGCTTTATACAATAATATTATACACAAATAGGTAAGTCTATATATACAGTTCGTATAGCATATAGAACATTTAGGGGCATTATAAATAATATGTACATAATGAGGCATCGTCGCATATAACCCGAAGTAGTGGTAATTAATAATAACAAATAGGAAGTGGCGCCTTATGCACCATCGACCTATGGTGATGTGTAGTAACAGTGTTACAATAGTGTTATTATTATAAACAAGACGCATTAAAAAGTCGTAGACGAGTAATCAGGCGATATGAATAAAATTTTACAGTATTAACTAACCGACCCGAGGTGGGGTAGATAACCCGAGAGAAAAATTTGTTTGTTTTAATTACAAAAATACATATTTGGTATAAAAATATATTTATACAAAAATAATAATACTGACAAATAGAGGTGTCCTACCAGGGTAGCAGGATCACCCTTACAATATACCGGACTTCCGGCGAATCTGGAACGACTGGTTTCTGCAGCTCCATCCAGCGACATATGTGTGGTGGCAAGCCACGTTGCTGTTGTGATGTGCCCTGATGAAGATGGGAAGATGGAGCCCCGGGTAGGTGTGGTAATCCCTTTTTGGTGTGTCGGGTTTAGCGTCCATCTTCGCTGCAGGTTACGTTCCAGATATCAGGAGTCCAGCGTAAGGAACAGTGCCTCTGGCATATTAAATGCTTTTACCCTCGGGTACAAAGGAGACACCGTCAGATGGACACTTAAAGATCTTCCGGATCCGTGTCCATCTTCTCAGCCGACTCCATTGAGGCAGATGGAGCCGAGCTGCTACAGCTGCTCGTAGAGAGCGCCGCGGAAGCCTCGCTGGGCGTATCGCCCTCCAAGCTCAAGGCCCTCATCACCGCGGATGGACTGTCCATTGCCTCGGATGCTGGTGAAGCGACCGTGGCAGTTGTAACAGTCCGGGTGACGGTAGGGGGCGGGAGCAGGAGAGCTGCCGGAACTGGCGGAGCAGCCGGGACCGGTGGAGTGGCCAGAACCGGTGGAGTAGCCGGGGCTGGCGGGGCATCCGGGGGTACATCTGGTATGAAGATAAGGGACGACGGTAAGCCGTCCCACTCCTCCAGATGTTTCCCGAATGCCAGGAAAAACTTGAGATCAGCCTCCTTAAACCTATGGATGTATCTGGCGTTTTCAGCTTGGTGAAACTCCTTAAGCTTTTCGGCTTCCTTTTGCTGACGCCGGCAGGATTCGAGAGCCTCCTGGACTCTGTCCTTCTCCAGCTGCCTGAGCTTGTCTTCCTCCCTCTTCTGGATTTCGTATACCAGATTGAGGGTGGCTTCAGTCATCGCCCGCCAGTAGTCGACTGACTTCTGGCGGTGCAATGCCTGCCACTCCGCCATCAGCTCATTCTGGATGTGAACCGTTTGGACATCTCTGTGGTCAACAAACGTGTTCGGATCTGACAGCGTATCCGAAATTAACTCCATCAGGGGTACCCGAGGGCCCGTTGGTGGAGCAATGACTGGTGGAGGCGCGGTGGCTTCCACTGGGGCAGGTGGAGTACCTGCTGGAGGAGCAGACGGGCCCTCAACCGTAAGACCGCCCCGGCCTCGGCCACCGCCCGGGGAAGCTCGGGTGGACTCCAGCCCACCACGGCCTCTACCACGGGGTTTGGTCCGGCCCAGGGAGGTAAGTACCTGCGACTCGGGTCCGGCTGGTCCCATAGCGGGGAACTTCGCCGCGTACTCACTATACGTGGGGCGCTTGCCGGAAGATCCCTCTCCGGCCCACCAAGAAGAATACCCAGATGGGGGAGCGAAGAGTTCGCCCCCACCATCCTGGCTGCCAGTGGCTTCGCCCGGGCGTTGTTCCGGGGGTGCAGGTGTAGAGGTGGTGGTGGCTGGAGTCGCCGTTGTGGCTGCCTGGCTACCCGACCTATGGGCCTGGTTGCTAGGCATATCCAGAGCCGAGACTTTTTGTCCCGACTCGCGACGATCAGCTGGGTTAGCTGGTCTTGGCTGGTCCTTGCCACCCGAAGGGCTCACGGACCGGTCTGCTCGGGTCCTCTTGGAAGCACCGGTAGCTGTTGTTGTGCCTCCGCCGGGACCCTTAAAGCGGGCTTTGGCCTTCTCTCGCTTATCATCTCCTCGCCACTTTTTTACCTTCAGGTGCACCTCACTGGGCATCCCGAACTTCGTGGAAGAGAAGTTGATTTGGAAGAAGGTCAACAAGTTGCCGCTCTTCCATGAGCAGAATCCGGTCTCGAATGCCTGCTCCTTGACGTCTTTAATGCTCAACGAGGCCCAGTTAGCTAGGAGCTCGTTGAAGCACTTGATGGCTCGTTTCCTGGTTTTCTCCAGGCCGATGCCATGGGCCTTCTGCAAGTGCAGAGCCATGTCTCGGCGCCGGTGAGTGCTGAACGATCCATCACAATGTTTGCTTGGGCGGTCCCCAAGCACACACATCATCACAGGCTTGTGGTGCATGTGATGTTCAACAATGTGGCGAGCGAAGCGAGGCTTCGTCTCGAACATCTTCTCGCCCGTGAGAGCCAGCTGGCATGACTCGAATGGGCACCGTCGGCGACTGCCGGTTGGTCCCCATTGGGTCATTGCCCACTGAACTTTCGTCCGGGCCTCGTAGCTGTAAATCGACCCCAGTTTGGATTTCAGCTGGTCAATCCAAATGAGGTAGAATTTACCTACAGGCGTATCCGAGGGGCCGGATTTCATCCACTCCTCGTCATCGCTGTCACCGTCCTTATTGACGGCGCCGGGACACATGTAATGGACCGTGTCGTAGGCACAGTCCGCGAAGCAGCAAGGAGTCCGTTCTTTGAACCCTTCGGCTGCATTCTTCCACATCCATTTCTGATTGTCGTCTTTTGGGACATCCGTGGTCATCTCTTCCCACGTTGTCACGGACTCCAAATCAGATTTGGCCGACTCGGGCAGTTCTGGATCGCTGTCGCTATCCTCACTGTCCGTGTAGATACCAGCTCCCCTACGGCTCGCTCGGCTGGTGGTGGTAGTACCAGCCGAAGCCTTGGCAGAGGATTTGGCGCCTTTTCCGCTGGTGCTGGCAGTGGAAGCTGCAGCCGAGGTGGCTACTGTGGTGGTTGTAGTTGTGGTGGTGGAGGCGGGCGTCTTCGGCTGACCCTTACCCCTCGGCTTGGTGGGGGGTGTGGGTTCTGCGGGAGACGCTTTCGCTACGTTCTTTTTCTTCCGGCGCTGAACCTTGGTGGGCTGCGCCGGCATCTCAGGGCTGGAATCCGACTCCCGTCGATTCCGGTCCTCTATACAAGGGCTCCTCCTTCCGCTGACCGGGGAGTCAGAGTCGGAAGAGACCTTGGTTTTCTGTTGGGCCTGCTGTTTGCGATGGGCCCGGCGAGCTGCGGTGAGCTCCTTCTGCTGCTTGGCAAGCTCGGCTCGCTTTGCCTCCACAGCAGCCTGTTGGCGCGAGATGTCCTCATCCGAGATCTCGCCAGGTGCCTCTGGGATGTCGGCAGCTGGGTCGGTCTCGGTTGTGGACCTCTCGACGGCGATGCGGACATCCTCAGCCTCCAGATCGCTCTCAGTGAGAGGACCCTTAGGCGCAGGTTTACGGGTCAATCGCTTGACCCGGTCGGTTTCCACCGACGACAAGGTTACTGTGGAGTCTGTATCCATATCGGATTCGGACTCCCTTAACTCTGAGGCCTTTCGGGTGATGCCCTCAGAGATCAAGACGGCTCGGGCCAGACTCTCGTTCACTGCCATATTCTCCGCTAACTTCAGATAGTTGCGGAGCCAAGAAACTGGCATATTGTCAGCCAGCTCGTCACTGCACGAGTCCATTACCAGAGTCTTGAAATCATCTGGTATGGGCTCGGGCACACCCTGCTCCACCGCCATTGGTCCACATCCGAACATGGAGGCATGCATGGGGATGTAGGTCCCCCAGGAGGTGTATACAACACCGGCCTCGCGATCGACGTGTGCCATACGTTCGATCCGAGTCTTGAATCCCGGAGGATACATTGGAATGTCCAGGACATCCACTTTGCTACCCGAAGCAGCTGCTGCAGACGAGCGCTCCGGGCGTGGTGGTGGTGGAGGTGGCATCCTCTCCCGGTCGGTGGCCTCGGCCATAGCCGAGAGCGTTCGGGCGGCCTCCTCTGTCGAAGAATCCATAGATTCCTCGACCCGAGACGGGACCTTCGGGTCCTCGCCTACCTCCAACAGAACGTTGGCAGTTTGACGCGCGGCGTCAATCGTCCCCTGTGCCATGGCACTGAGGGCGACTTCCAAATAATTTGGCGTCTGTGTTGGACTCCTCCCGAAGGATTCGTCCAACAAAAGGTGATGTTAGACAAGCTAACCGACAGCTAGGGGCCTGTAAACCTCCAACAACAACTAGAGCAAAAACGGGTGGCGTCTAACCACCACGAGTCCGCTCTAGTTATGACCAGTATGACGTCACGTATCTCGCCTCGCGAGATCCCGCCGTGGCTATCCGGTGACCTAGTTCCAACCTTTCCCGGCGCACCCGCGGCGCCACCTAGGGAACTAGATCCGAACTAACATTCGACTCGACATGCGGGACGCGGCCTACCACCCGAGTGCTATCTGCTGGAGTTTGGCGGGGTATACAACGCTTCATGCGAATGTACCGGTTAATCCGACCGCCGCTCACGGGATACAGCTCCCCGGGGAGGGCACGTTCGGCATCTCCAGCCGTGGACATATGTTACCCGACTATGGCGGACAACACGCAGCAGCTCGTTGTGTACTGAGTTAGGTTACGGCAGACCTCAACCGGGGACTGCGTCTAACGCCTTCGGTTAGCCTCTTATTTTTCCCGGCTTTACGTACGGCCCTCTCTGGATTCCGCCTGGCCACAGCGGGCACCTTCCCATACGTAATGCCTTCACTCAGCGAGACATTTTTCCTTTTCTTACGATTAGGTCGTTTCCTGGCCTTCGTCTTCTTTTTCACCATACCCTCGTCTCCCGGCGTCTTTCTCGGCCGGCCTCTAGGGCGTTTTGTCGGTATTACCACGCTCGGTCCGCTAGGGACAGATACAGGTGGCTTGTAGCCGAACTCCCTCTCCGCCTCTTCGCGTCCCTTCCAGGGCCGAAGTTTTCCGACATTTGTCTTCCATTTCCTACCAGTTAGGCAGTCCTCCATCATCACCGTAGATTCGGAGATGACACGAATTATTTTAAACGGACCTTCCCAAGGCGTTACGAGCTTCAGCTTCTCCAGCGGCTCATAATACCTTAGGACTTTGTCCCCTACATTAAAACGAATTCGTTTAGCATTGGTGTCATAACCCACCTTCTGCCACTTCGCACTCTTCAGCAGTTCTTTACGAACGGCCTCGTATGCCTGTTTGAACCTGTCCCTTAATGACTCCACAAACAACACAGTGCAGGGCGCCTCCGGGTCTATACCAACCACTCCATACACTAAGTCGGCGGGCATTATGATGTCCTCGCCGAACACTAGCAGGTTGGGAGTGCAATTGGTGGATGAATGGACAGTGTTGTTGTAGGCATGTACCACAAACTCACACTGTTCATCCCAGTCGTCCTGGTGGGTATTGACCAGGGGCTTTAGCACTTGTATGAGGGTTCTGTTGAAACGCTCTACCTGCCCATCCGACTGTGGTCGGTATGGGTTTGTTCGGGTCTTGCAAATGGCTAGGTAATGGCACATTTCCTGCCATAGCTCCGACTCGAACTCCCTTCCTTGGTCGCTGTGCATCATAAGGGGAACACCCAAATGTAACACCCAGCCTTTCACAAATGCCTCCGCACACGTGGCGGCTTTGTGGTTAGGAAGGGGGAACACCCGAGTGTACTTGGTATAATAGTCGGTCACTACCATCATACAAGTATTATCTCGGGGCGTCGTTTTAATTCCACTGATGATATCTATCGCCACTCGAGCGAATCTGACACCAAACAATTCCTGGGATAGGGGTTGCTTACCCAGGCCGGGTCCCGGCTTGTTTTTACAGCAATCCGGGCAAGTGGCGATCCACCGAAGCAGGTCGCCTCTCATACCGGGCCAGTAGTAACGCCTTTGTAGGCGCTCTATTGACCTTTTCTTACCGAAATGGCCACTTGTTTGATGGCCATGGCAATAATACCTGATATCCCTCCTCATCGGGGTGGGTATCACTATTTGCAACAGCCTACCATTGGTGGGAGTTGTCTTCCACCTGCACAGTATGCCGTCTCGGATCTCTAGCTCGGTCCATTGGGCTAGCAATCGCCTCGCCTCCCTATCCTCTAGGGATACTAGCGGCCTTGCCGGTTTAATACCTGACCGTAGGTATTCCATTATGCGAGTTGTGGTGGGATCCGACTGTTGGAACTTCTTGATCGTTTCCGGGGACCAATCAAGATAGCTGCACACAGCCTCCTCCCAGGGGATACAGGGGGTGGTATGATTAAATACCAACCCGGCTACCACAGCATTGTGGGCCCCGCAGTCATCACAAGTGGCATTCTGGCACCTTCGGATGGGTCGTCTCGACAAGGCATCCGCATTGATATGTTTAGTACCGGGTCGGTGCTCTATCTGTTTATGCTCTAATCCGAATTCGGATAGATGAGCTAACCATCATCCTATCATCCCCTCGGCGTCCTTAAAATTAAGGAGCCACCTAAGGGACGAATGGTCGGTTCTTAAGGTAAAGTCACTTCCCCAGAGGAAATGCTTAAACTTCTTCGTATACACCACCACAGCGAGGAGTTCTCGTTTGGTGGTACAATAATTTCGCTGTGTCTTGCTTAACGTGTTGCTAGCAAATGCTATCGGCACCTCGACTCCCTCTTGGACCTGAGAGAGAGCTGCCCCAATTGCATCATTGCTCGCATCGGTGTCTAAGATGAAATGTCCCTCGGGAGTGGGATATTTCAACACTGGTGTATTCCTAAACAAATCTTTTATTTTATTAAAAGATTCTTCTTGCTCGCTGGTCCATGGGAATGGGTCCCGTGCCCTACCCGGAGTCCAGTGAGCTAGACACTGCATGGGGAAGCTCACACGAGAGTAATTTGGTATGAAATCACGATAATAGGAACAAAATCCTAAAAATGATCTCACCTCCTTAGCACTCGTGGGTCTTTCCCAATTCTCTAAGGCTTCCAATTTTTCCGGATCCGCACTCACTCCGTTAGGAGTAATGATCCTTCCCAAGTATGTAATGGTTTTCTTAAACAAATTACACTACTTGGGTTTAAGTTTAAGACCGTTTGATAGTATCCGGTCGAGGACCAATTGCAGATTCGCCAGGCATTGCTTGAACGACTTGCCGAACACGACCACATCATCCAAGTAAACCAGGCATTTCTTCCACAAAAGATCACTCAGTAAGGATTCCATCATAGCCTCGAATGTAGCGGGGGCGTTACACAATCCGAAGGGTAAGACATTATACTCGAATAGCCCCATATGACTGGAGAATGCTGTCTTCTCCTTGTCATCGGGGTGCATCGGTATTTGCCAATACCCGGACTGTAGATCCAAGGTACAGAACCATTGGTTCCCGCCCAAGCTATCTAAAGTCTCGTCTATCCTTGGTAAAGGATACGAGTTTTTCTTTGTTATACCGTTCAATTTCCGATAATCGACACAGAAGCGGATTGTACCGTCTTTCTTAGTGGTCATACAAACAGGGCTAGACCAGGGACTCGAGCTGGGCACGATTACCCCTAGGTCTAGCTGTTTTTGTATTTCCTCTTCACAAATTAACTTCTTCTTTAGAGGAAGTCTACGATACGGAATTTTAAAAGGTTTCTCGTTGCCCACATCTATGGTGTGCAACACCTTATCGGATCTACCCACCGGTCCTCCCTCCCTACCAAAAGCACTCTCGTACTTCTGTAGGAGTTTCGACAGGCAATCCTTATCTTCCGTATTTTCTAAATCGGACTGATCAATCAGCTTTTGGAATTCTTCATCCAAAGGATGCTTACTAACAGGGTTCAGTGGTTTATTGAATTTTGCTTCGGCGACATGTTCTACCGAGCTCATCCTCCCAATACAGTCGCCTCGCCTCAGATAGACTACTGAACCACTTCGGTTAGTCATGGGTAATACAGTCCAAGCTGCATTAGCCACTAATGTATCCACTGAGTCCAACCCGACGCTCGACAAGTACACCGTATCGGGTTCATAGACTCCAGTTTCATTCCTTTGAGCCATGGACCCGCCACAAAGGACATCGCAAGTGGTACCCGGTGGGATCTTCACCGTATGTATCACTGATGCGACCGAAGACACCTGTCTCAATACGCATTGGACATGCAAGCCATACGGGTTCCGTATACTCATCATACCGTTCCTCGGGTCCAAGACGGCCCCGTATAAACTTGCAAAATCCAGTCCGAGGATTCCGTCATCACTAACCTCTGCTATAGTTGGCGAAAGAACGAATTCTTTGCCTCCTATACGGATAGGCATAAACGTCCTACCAAATGTACGCATACTGCTTCCGTCGGCCGTGCAAGCATTTACCCCCGTTTTGAGGTTCTCATGGCTGCTGGCCACCGAGTCGAAGAACCTTTTGGACACACAGGAATGGCTAGCTCCAGTATCCACCAAGAATTCTCCTACCCGGCCTTCCACAGATATGGGTACATACCACCGTCTCCCCCCTAAGGGTGAGGGGTTACTGGTAAACTGGTGAAAGTCTCCCGAATCACCAAGATTCAATCCGAGTCCTCTCAAGAATTCCAGACACGGATGACTTGGGGGAAGGCGTGTCCCACACACTCGGATCAACTCTTTGATCCATCCTTCCTCTCCCCTAGTGTGGCCACTCGCCTCCATACGCTCACCCTCATACATATAAACACTAGGGTCCCCGGCCCCGGCCAGGGTGCAGGGGTGCGCACCCCCGGCCACCCGGCCTCCAGGTGTAATTGATTCGAAATCTTCCACCGGGTCACCCCCGGTAGCATTTTGGCATTCGTTCTTCCATGGGGTCGTATCAGATGCCGTTGATACAACCCCCACTAGTTTTCCACATCAGTGGAATCCGTAGTGTTCTCCCTTCCTTCGCCGTTGTCTTCGGGTTCATAGAAGGCAGCCATTACCGGTTTAGCAGCGGTACATTCAGACGAATAGTGTCCCATGCGTTGGCATCTAAAACACTTTACAGTTCGGCGATCCACTCGGGGTCTCTGCCGACTGGCTTGGATGGCATCTGTAATTTTCTTACACATGTCCTCCATAAGTTTGGTCATGTCCGGGGACTGACCCTTCGATTTATCGGCGCTTACTAAAGGTTTGGATGCCTTCTCACTAGCCTTCTGGTCACTCTTGACCTCGGGTGGTGGTCTTGAGTCCCTTGGCTTATTAAAAGATTTCCTAGGAATATACTTCCTGCCCGAAGTATTCTTCCTTAATTGGACCGAACAGAAGGTTCCGTCCTCCTGTTCGATTTCAATCAATTCAAAATCATCTGAGGGGACTTGCACCTCAGACTGCTGGACTACCGATACCAGGGGAGCCGAGCGGCTGGCATTCGGTATGTCACCAGCTAACATTGTTCGCTTCTTCACGGCCATATCTATACCATTAAATATGTCGTGAAGTGTTATGCCTTCTTTCCAGGCATCCCTGGCAGCAACCTGCTCATCTTGGTCTCTCAGACCCTTGACGAATTGGGTAATCAGATCGTCCATATACCAGTCCTGGTTTTCAGTACCGGGTCTGGCTTTGCTTAGCAGGGCATGGAGTTCCATACCGTATGCTCGAAAAGCTTCGTTGGGCTTCTGTGTTCGCTTCTTGAAACGGACCATCGGGTCCTCCTTGACCATGTTGCATAACAGTCCACTAGCAGATTCTACCAACTGCTCAAAACTTCCAACGAGACCGTACCAGGTTCGCCATTGCTCTACAGCCATGCGACCCGGGCCGCCCTTCAGACATCTTACCAGATGTGGCTTGGCCTCGTATGGGGTCCACCCATTACAATTCATCACGTCGATGAAGTCTTCAAACCACTCTTTCCATGGTCGAGTACCGTCATATTCTTTTGGAATAACGGCTACCCTTCGGGCAGAATTATGAGCATACATCAATCTAGTGCATTGCTGTTTGCTCCATTCAACCGCCTTTGTTTCATTCAAGGTTCGGTTGCTCCCTATACCACCGAAGCTCGTATTGCCCGGTGGAGGTGGTGGTGGTGGCTGAGTATACGTCCACTGTGGGACACTGTGGTTCGTATAACCCGCGCCACCCTGGTTAGGGCCAGGACCCGAGGTACCACTGTAGCCTGTGGGACCCGGGGTACTGCCCCCTCCTTGTGTGCTTTGATAACCGCCGCTAGAAGGCTGGTTACCTGTCGGATGACTGCCATCGTTTGATGGATTGGGTTGGTTGCTGTCATTACCAGCTCCCAACCCCACATTGTCACTCGGATCCACATGTATGTGGAATCCGTTAGTCTCTGCACTGCTGTCAGAGGCTTCCCGTGGTACATAGTCCGGGTCCAAATTGTGGACTATGGGCACTTCACTTATCCGGACTCTACTAGTTCGGCCATGTTTATCTTGGGTTCTAATATAAACTCCCCCTCGATCTACATTCCGCGTCGCATTATCATTGACAAATGGATTATACGGCGGATGCTTCGGCGTAGAACAGGAGACAGGGTCGCCCTGTTTAACGAAAGTCGAGTTCGGGTTTGTGTCCTTACTCGCCGGAGGGGCATTCGCTTGCTCCTGCTCTTGTAAATAACTCTCCATGGCAGACTTATTTATTGTGAGGGTAGCTAGATCTGTGGTCAGGTTTCGCTGTTCCTCCCTCAGCTGTGCGTTTTCTGCTAAGATTTCGGATCGAATCTTTTCATTTTCCGCCACAGCTCGGTTTCGTTCTTCCTGAGCGGCTAAAGCCTCCCGCTTAAAAGTATCCTTTAGTAAGCGGTACTTTTCACCTTTTTCTTTCTGAGACCTTTGATACTCGTTGGTCTCCTTCCTTATCTCGGCTTGTTCCGAGACCAATTTGGCCTCGGTCTCCGCCTTTCGGAGTTGAAGTTTCTTCAGCTTCTCCTCCATAGCATGCAACTCGGATTGTAATCTGTTTACATCCCGGGCCTTAGCAACTTCTTCGGCTCTAGCCTTTTCGATTGCTCTAAGTCTATTGGCTTCTTCGAGTTCCAACTCAGCCAATCTTTTCTCTTTCTCGAGTTCGTCTCTCTCCTTCCTTTCCAAACGATGGGTTGCCGAAGTTAGACGATACTTTAGGTCAGATTCTTTTAGAATCGCCTCCTGCTCCTCGGAACGTAATTTTCCGATCCGAGACTTAGTTTCCTCTTCTATTTTTAATTGGGCCGCCATGAATTGTTCATGTTGCCGCTTAGCTTGTAACTCTACCTGTTCTTTGGCTTTCAAATAGGCCGGGGTATTTTTATACCCAGGGCCCATCCGACGTCCGTATATAGACCTGCGACTGCCTCCAGGATTAAACATGGAGTCAGACAAGCCTTCATCTAGCGATCGGCCTAAGTGATGCCTTTCCGAGCTTTTCGGTTCGGCACCCCTAGGCTTATTCTTCGCATTTACGCTTGGGACTATTGCGTCCCTTATGGCTTTGACATCATCGCTCTCATGGTCCGACGATGTCATTAATGGGGGTACCTCGTTTGCACCATCCGGTACTGCTATTGGGAGGGTCGCAGTACGTTTTCCAGGGCTTTGTGCCACTGGCGTACCCAAGTTGCTAGCCGAGCCTGCTGGTACAATAGGACACAGCTGGCGTCTACTAGTTATAGCTTGGGACCAATCACTCAGGTCTAAAGTTGGGGGTTTTACTATTCCCTTGAACAATCCCGTATCCGGTACTCCCATTCGGGGTGTACCCGGATACAAGTTTACGATACCCTCACCTGTGGCACCGTCCATCAGACCAGGTGTCGAGAAAACAGTTCGGACACCCGCCGGATTATACATTTGTTGTTGACTGGGTTTCCAGTCTAACAACAGATGCTGGGATGTAAAGTCATCCTCTTCGAATCCCTCTAGCCCAGGGCTGGGGGGATCCGCTTCGGGTTTCCCGAGGCTTTCGGCCAATGTGGCCGCGCACCACCCCCG
Organism: Acholoe squamosa; assembly: GCA_949317995.1. NCBI lineage: Eukaryota > Metazoa > Annelida > Polychaeta > Phyllodocida > Polynoidae > Acholoe > Acholoe squamosa. The sequence goes on from OX439048.1 coordinate 46,146,474, forward strand.
AACCAACTGGTCACGGCACCAGTGTAATGGTTCGTATTGACTTATATGTTGGGTGGCTCTTTGGCTCGCTTACCACTAGAAATACCAACACAACACGAGTAGTTCGGGTTGGGCAAAGCCCCAGAAACCCCTACCTCTCGGGTAGGACTTTATTCCACTCTAGTCTACAGGTTAGGCTGCGCGTCTGGACTGGACTAGATCCAGTCACCTTCTGCCGCTCGTCCGGCTCCTTAGTAGGAGCTGGACGCGAGGCATGGTGCCGCCCCCTCTTGTACCAACGGGGTATCACAAAGCGACACCTAGCTGGCATAGAAGGAACAGGCACCACACGAACACGTCTCTCGGATGAACGGCACTAATATATATACGACGATACCGGCCCCTACACTGTATTAATCAAAGAATATATAAGAAATTAATACATTGTACTTCTATGTGAGCGTTCATGCCCCACTGCACACCAGCTAGGGGAAGGATACATAGGTACAGCATCAAAGAGTCTGACCTAATGGTCCACTGCACAATATAATGCTTTTAAGAGTCTAAGAGACCGACCTCATGGTTCAGTGCACAATATAATAACTTGTAAGTGAATGCAACCGGCCGTCACGGGTGCCTGGGCACCGCTGACGCCGTCATGGGTGTCTGAGCACCCTAACACTGAACAATAGGTTACATAAGTAACGACGCCATAACCTTCTGGTGGCTCTAGCGTCGCTCCTGAGCAATATGAAAGCATTTATGAAAAGGCCATAATTAGACGGTCAAAATGAGCCCAAGATCAAGGCAGAACTCACATTATTAAGGAAGTTACGCCACCTAGACTATTTCAACCTCCGAATGCGCTACAGATGAACCGGTGCAAGTTACGCGCCCGGAAAGCGGGCGTTAGTGACTTGACATATTCAAGTCCACGCATGCGCAAAATGGAGGCCGTAGCAGCGTAAACGACCGAGTTAGGAGGGTCTGAACATGCCAGACTGACCAAGACAATAGGGAACATGGCGGCGCCCATGGGGGACCTTTGTGCACCCAGTGACACATGAAAGACTCCCCTCAAACAATTGTAGAGTTAGGCAGATGCCACTGGCTCCAGTCAGTCTGGGGATCCAAGCCAGGAAATATTACTTATACCACTGGCTGCTCCTCCTAGAAGGCAGAATCTCCAGAACCACCCTTGAGGTAACATCTCCAGTCAACTCTCCTGCTACCTGCTATAGCTCTGCACTATGCTGGGTTAGACTATGGCAGACAGGCATAGGACTAGACCACTGGTGGCCAGAGGCTATGTTCTACAAGACACCTACCAGAGGGTAAAGTTACACATTTCTATATTATCCCTCTAAGCAGCAGGTCAGGAGCTAGGTGTGGGAACCCACCTAGGACCAAACTGGACAGTACATTATTATTATTGTTGTTGTTGTTGTTGTTATTATTATTATTATTACTATTACTTTTGTTATTATTATTATTATTATTATTATTATTATTATTATTATTATTATTATTATTATTATTATTATTACTTTTATTATTATTATTATTATTATTATTATTATTACTTTTATTATTATTATTATTATTATTATTATTATTATTATTATTACTTTTATTATTATTATTATTATTATTATTATTATTATTACTATTACTATTATTATTATTATTATTATTATTATTATTACTATTACTATTACTATTATTACTATTACTTTTGTTATTATTATTATTATTATTATTATTATTATTATTATTACCTCACAAGGGGAGTGGAACAGAACATTACACTTTATAAACAATTGTATATTTACTGTGTGTGGAAATTACCTGCATATTAACATCTGTATGATTGATATTCTTATATGTCTGCCTAAAGCTGAATAAACCAGTGATAACTGGAAATAACACTAAACAAGAGCTTGATATTCTTACACACTATATACCACTAGTCATATGATATTTCTCATATGACAACTTGATCATGCACAATAACTAGTATGACAGATGCTTACTAACAGGTTTTAATGGTTTCTTAAACTTGGCTTCAGCCACGTGTTCCACAGAATTCATGACCCCTACACTGTCGCCTCGTTTCAAGTAAACCACTGAACCAGTTCGGTTAGTCAAGGGTAATACAGACCACGCTGCATTTGCCACTAACGTATCTGCAGAGTCCAATCCGATACTCGATAAATATATCGTGTCGGGTTCAAAAACTCCTGTGTCACCCCTTTTAGCCCACTGATCCGCCACAAAAGACAAGTGGTACCTGGAGGGATTTTTACCATATGTATAACCGAAGCTACTGACGATACCTGTCTCAATACACACTGCACGTGCAAGCCATAGGGGTTCCGTATACTCATCATACCATCCCTCGGGTCCAACATAGCCCCATATAAGCTTGCAAAATCCAAACCAAGGATTCCATTATCACTAACCTCCGCTATAGTAGGCGAAAGAACGAATTCTTAACCTCCTATGAGGATAAAAGTCCTCCCAAAGATCTGCATACTGCTTCCATGGGCTGTGCAAGCATTTACCCCCGTTTTGAGGTTCTCATGATTGCCCGACACCGAGTCGAAGAATCTTTTGGACAAACATGAATGGCTAGCTCGAGTATCCACTAAGAATTCCCCAACTCAATATTCCACAGTTACAGATATATACCACAGTCTCCCTCCCAATGAGGACGGGTTGCTGGTAAATTGATGAAAGTCTCCAGAATCACCAAGATTCAATCCGAGTCCTCTTAAAAACTCCAGACAAGGATGACTTGGGGAAAGGCTTGTCCCACACACTCAGATCAACTCCTTAATCCATCCTTCCTCTCCCCCAGTGCGGCCATTCGCCTGTACGTCTCCTCCAACATTTATTTTTGCACTAGGGTCCCTGGCACCGGTGAGTGAACTGGGGTGCGCACCCACAGTCACCTGACCTCCAGGTAAATCTGATCTGGATTCTTCCATCGGTGTACGCCTGTGGCTTTTTGACATTCGTTTCTAGATGGGGCTATACCTAATGCCATAGATACAACCACCTCTAATTTTCCTCAATTTCTGCGATCACCGCATCCTGTACTCCTAATCAGGTTCGTCTTCAGCTTCATAATAAGCCACCATCACTGGTTTCAGAGCAGTACACTCCAACAAGTAGTGTCCCATTTTCTGACACCTAAAACATTTCACAGTTCGGCGATCAACACAAGGTCTTCACTGGTTTTCAATGCTTCAGTAATTTTCCTGCACATCTCCATTAATACTGTCATATCCTTTGATTGATCTCTGGTTTTAGATGTGTTCTCAGCTGATTTAGATGCTGCTTTACCATTATTTCGAGGTACATTCGGAGTCTTGGATACTGTCTTCGTATCCTTCGACTTGTTGAACAACATCTTAGGAATGTATTTCCTGCCGGAGTTATTTCTCCCAACCTGCATTGCGCAGAAAGTACTATCTTCCTGTTCAATATCAATCAACTCAAAGTCATCTGGTACATTGGATCCTTCGGGTTGATGCATCGCAGCAGCTATTGGGGTAGGAACAGATATGTTCGGTATATCCCCCGCTAACATAGATCGCCTCTTTACAGCCATGTCTATGCCATTAAACACATCATGTAATGTGGACCCTTCTTTCCAGGCATCCCTTGCAACCAACTGCTCGTCTCTATCTCTCAAACCCTTGAGGAATTGTGTAATCAAGTCGTCCATGTACCAATCTTCGGACTCATTCCCAGGCCTGGCCTTGCTCAGTAGAGTATGTAATTCCATTCCATAGGCTCTGAAAGCTTCTGTTGTCTTTTGTGTTTGCTTCCTAAAGCGAACCATTGGATCCTCCTTGAACATGTTACACAAGTCCACAAGCAATCTCAACCAACTGCTCAAAACTCCCTATTAGGTCATACCATACCATTGATCCACGGCCATACAACCCGGACCGGCCTTCAGGCATGGGACCTCGCCCCGTATGGCGTGCACCCATTACAATTCATCATGTCGATGAAGTCTACAAACTATTCCTTCCATGGTCAGGAAACCGTCGAATTCCTTAGGAATTACGGCTACTCTCCTGGACGAGTTATGAGTTATGTTCCATTCAATCACCTTGGTTTCATTCAAGGTTCGATTGCCCCCTAATCCGCTAAAACTATTGTTATTTGGTGCAGGTGGGGGCGCATGACTAGAACTGCATTGGGACTGTCCCACTCCCATGTATCCACCACCATCGTTCGTTCCACCATGGGCAGTACCCGAGGTACCACTCGCCCCATGGTTGTTTGCATAGGCAGTGCCACTGGACCCACTAGTACCAGGCATACCTCCTGTTTTAATGTGCTGGCTCCCGCTCTGTGCATTTTGCGAAGTGCTCCGATTACCAGCATCCAATTCAATGTCATCGGCTTGGTCCACATCTATGCGGAACCCATTAGTTTCAACACTCCCATTAGAAATGTCCTTAGTCACGAGGTCCGGATCCACTGCAATTTGATGGACTGTTGGTACCTCGCTAATGGAACCCTGTGAGTTTTTCCATATGGATCCTGGGTTCTGACATAGACCCCCTCCAGGTCCACATTACAAGTGGCATTATCATTTATGAATGGATTATATGCACTTGTAGAGGTACGTTAATATAAACCATAGTGTTGGGTACCGTCTGGCGTGGCGGGTGAGTCCAGTCGTCGGATGTTCCTCAGGTTCCGGATAGGTGGCAGCACCGATCCGGGTCTGTGGGGACATCTGACGACGAACACCTAGGTCCATATATAAAGACCAGGGCTCAGCCGCTACGTCAGAGGCCCTCCTGGCCTCTGATCATGTAAATCTCTTTATCCATTAGCTGCTCTTATACCATCTACCGGGTAGCCGTGAGTGTTCATGTAATAAATCATCCGTTGGCATACACTTGAATCACAGCCTTACTCCTTCTTTCCCGGTTAGTAAGGCCCGAACCACCAAGTCCGTAAGACTAAACCATTACACACTCGTCGGCTGTTTCGGTGTTGAGCAGGTGCCAAAGTCACCCTGCTTAACAAAGGTCTGGTCGGGGCTCAGGTCAGGAACTAATGGAGGAGGGTTTTTCTTTCTACTGTAAGTAGCCTTCCATAGCTGACTTATTTAGGGTCAGGGTAGCAACATTAGTGCTAGATCCCTCTGCTCCTCTCGCAACTGAGCGTTTTCAGATAGGATTTCAGCTCGAATCCTCTCATTTTCTTGAACCGCTCCTGTTGGGCAGCTTGTGCCTCTTTCTTTAAAGTATCTTTTAATATAAGATACTTCTCTTTTCCTTCTGAGATCTCTGATACTCAGTAGTCTCCATTCGGATTTTGTGTTGTTCACTGACAAGTTTAGACTCCGCCTCAGCATTATGCAATTGGAGTTTCTTCAGTTTCTCCTCCATTGCATTTAACTCTGTAGTCTGTTTACTTCCCAAGCTTTAGAAATCTCTTCGGATCTAGCCTTTTCAATGGCTCTCCGCCTTTCCGCCTCCTCTTTTTCAAGTTATGCCAATTTACTTTCCCTCCCCCTCTCTTCTGTAGACTGCATTTGCACTCTATGAACTAGAGAGGAGAGTTTGTACTTTAAGTCAGACTCCTTCAATATAGCTTCTTGTTCTATAGAACGAAGCTTATTGATCTGTTCCCAGGTCTCATCTTCAATCTTTTTCTGAGCAGCCATGAATGCTTCATGTTCGTTTTTTAGCTTGTACCTCTTAGGTAATGCGGTGCGGTTGATATCCAAGATATCCCTTCAGGTTAGAAGTGACCCGACAGTTTCGTTTTTGCTGTCGACACTGGAGGGACTTTTATGACCCCCTTGATCTTCCTGATCGCTTTCGTGATCAGACAATGTCATCCTCTGTTGCTTTTGATGCAACACTCGGCATTCCCGTTTTTTGGATAGGACTTTGGGCTCTCGGAGTGATTAAGACCTTAGCGGCAGCTTTACAATTACCCACTTCCAAATTGCGCCTACTAGTAATCACTTGAAACAAATGGCTCAAGTCTAAACGAGCAGGTCTGATCAGTCCACCTAACATACTAGTACCCGGGGTTGTATGGCTAGGGGTACCTGGATACATTCTTACAACCCCACCCCCAATATAATTTGGGTTGGGGTTGAGGTTGGCGAAAACATACTTGGAAACACCGGGTTGCGAACCTGGGACCTCTCAACTTGCAAGCGAGTGCTCTACCACTGAGCTACATCTCCAGACCTGACGTTCTCTACCTTCCACCTACATCTGGATCAGTATGACACAAGGGGGCAGTGTTCACTGGCTGACAAGCCCCCTGGGGGCTGGTGCAACCGGAACAGGGACAGATTTTTTTGGTTTGTTTGTTTAGTTTTACATCTGGGGGCCATCGAGGAACTCAAGGTTTCTCGGACATTAAGTCCTTTCTTTTCTTTTTGGACAGGTATTTATATGCTGCTTGCCCAACACAGCAGTAACCGAATCTATGAATGACCGAATCTATGAATGACCGAATCTATAAGGGTGAATGACCGAATCTATGAGGAGGGGTGAGGGGGAAAACCGCTACCGGGGCTTCATTTCCCTACTCTTTTCGAGGGATAGCAAGTGTTCTTTTATTTGCCTGGTCCCATAGGCAGGGCCAGACAAACCACGGCTTTTGATCACTCAGACGTGGTTCACTGAGGGGGAATCCCATGGCAAATGACAAGCATGTGGGCCCGGGCCCGTGCATATGGACACCAGCTGCCCACACGCTCACCCCAAGCCACAAGAAACCCCAGCTTTGTCGCCTTTTACGAATCTGGTATGCCCACTGTCAGAATGGAAGGAGATTTCTCCTTGTGGATTCCCAATGAAGTTATTCTGCTCCTCCATGCCCTCCCATGAAGGTCCCCACTCCACAGGGGGATTTTGAATTGATAAACCTTAAGGGTAAACCCTGCTTAACAGTACCCTCTAGAGGGTGACACCTTCTAGGGATCTGATACTGTTATGCATCTTTTAAGGCACACACAAAGACAATTGTGTTATAGTGGCTTAGAAAATTGATAAATCTGCAATTTCTCAGCTGCATGTGTGACTTTTACCTAACAATCCAACCACAGAGGGTTCTAAGGACCTCACTTTTTTTTGAAAAATACATGCTTCGTGAGAAGGAGATGATGAGAACTATACTAAAGCAGCAGCGATATACAGGTAACTGGATAATTATGGACCTAAAATGATTCAATGTATTATCTTTTAATAATTATAAAACAATAGCTCATATGATTTAGCATTACAAAAACTGCTCTGAATGTTGGATACTTAGGTTTGATACTCTAGAATCGAGTGTAAATAGTACTCAATACACATTTTCTCACACAAATACTGCTTTTAAAGCATCCTAAGTGTGCAAGATGGATTATGCAGGTTTAAAAACATAGAACTGGACACCAAAATCAAACAGATTGAACAACTACATCCAGTTCTATGAAAGAAACCAGTTTTGAAAGATACTTCACTCTGCCATTTTGAAAAATGGCCACCATCTTGGATTTTGAAATGTGTAATAATACAGACAACAAATGCCATCTATGGGGACATGATACATTCAATTCCATGCCCATATAACCTTTTGCTGCACTAGGCTATATCACCTTACAAATCTGTAATTCTTAAGCCAAAAATGGTAGCCATTATGTTTTTGCATTTTCAGGGGTAAAAAGTGAAATATCAATTGACATATGGCAGATTTGGATTCAGCACACCCAAATTACCCTTATCCAACTCTAAAACTAATTCTACTAAAAAATGCCTTACACTCTTTTAAAAGGCCTCATTTTCAGATTTGTGCCCTGACTATGATGAATCAACTTCTACATGGGGCCATCTACAAATGACGGGGGTGTAAATGGAGGGTTCCCCATGTCACAGGTTGATTTCAAGAAATGGCCATGTCCCCATGTCCATTTCAAAAAATGGTCATGTCACCATGTCAATTTTAAGAAAATGTCCCATGTCACTAAGCTTAAAATAGCCATGTCGATGTTAGTGGTCCACACCCATGATGACGTCAAGCTGGGGGGGGGGGGGAAGTCAGGCTTGGGCATGTCAGGATTAATTCTCCATTACCATATATACCTTCAGCGTTATAGAAATGGCAAAAAACATGATGGTGGGGGTCGAAAATCGTCATGACATTATTTATGGATGGCCCCCTTATCAGCGGGTCTTCCTTGACCAATAGCACATTATTTCAAATTTTGCAATATCTATAACTGGCATCTTTTTACAAGGTGGTTGGCAACTTGTCAAAAACCCATCTCCAAGTATGAGGATATTGCCCCTTGGTCTATATCGTAGACAAATAGTAGAGGGCTGGGGCTGAAAATTATAAAGTAGCATCATCCAAATCCCCCTGTATCCTAACGAGGTAAATAGGTTGGAATCCACTTAAGTAGCCATTTATCATTAACACAATCTGAAGGAAAAGCTCAAGGTTGACTCAAGGTATATGGACGAGTTTAGGTCCCTCTACTTTAGTGCACAGGACTCACCTCCAGTCTCTGCCTTCTCAGCTTCTTCTGCCTCTTCAGCTTCCTCTGCCTCCTCAGCTTCTTCTGCCTCCTTGGCTTCCTCATCTTCTTCTTCCACCTCGGCTACCTCTGCCTCCTCAGCTTCTTCTGCCTCCTCAGCTTCTTCTGCCTCCTCGGCTTCTTCTGCCTCCTTGGCTTCCTCTGCCTCTTTGGCTTCCTCAGTTTCTTCTGCCTCCTTGGCTTGCTCTGCCTCCTCAGCTTCTTTTGCCTCCTTGGCTTCCTCTCCCTCCTTAGCTTCCTTGACTGGAAAAGGAAAGAAGCATGATCAATCCAAGTAGCTAGTTCACTAAACGTTTGATCTATTCATATGTAAGCTATTCCACAACAACTTCAAAGGAAATGTTGTTTTAATACAAACCAATTGAATTCACTAAGAGACGCTTCACCTGAGGATAAGCCACATGATATAGGGAGGAAACTATCTAATGCACTTGAAAATTTTCAGTGTAGAACTGCTATATTGTGTGAAGACCCCATCTATATGGGGCATTCTACTGAAAGTGGGCACTTGTCCATGGTAGGGGTGATTTTTGAAAATTCAGAATTAGATCATGAAACTTAATTTTATTGATAGCCCTATATCTTGGTTCTTAGAAAAGGTTCATTCAAATCACTAACTCCCAAGCGGTCAGTTTTTATTGCAAATATTCAAAATTATGAAAATGTAATGGGCAAAATGAATTCTTCTCTAAATCATAGAAATATTTGTCAGAACTATATAATTTTCAGTTAGGATATTTGACAAAACGTCCCATAGAAACACAATGAAGAAACAAAGGAAAAAATATTGATATTGACATTACATAAGGAAATAATATGAATGTAATGGGCGTGAGCATAATGGGCGTGTGCGAAACAACTTTTCCAGGCTTCAGACAGCCACTCTGTAATATAACCTCAACCAGCATTGATCTAGGCAATAGAAATAATCTAAGAATACATATAGGATGCATTTGGAATGCATCCAGCCTGCCAACATTCTTGCACTGCATTTTACTCACGCTCATTACACTCACACCCATTACATCTGTCAGTTGACCCCTCTGTTTGGCATAACCACGGCATGTAGAGACTCAAGTCTTTTTTTTAAATGACTTATTAACAATAGATCTTCACATGAGGCTGGGTGAAAGAAAGAAAATTTGATAGTATTTGTCCTGGATGCAGAAATATGAATGTAATGGGCGTGAGCAAAATGGACTTGAAAATACTTGAATATGTATGTCAAAGTCATGCCTGCAAGTAGACCCTAAGCTTCTATACCAGAAAAACCCCTATGATAACCCTAAACCTGGTGGGATTGAGGATAGTGTTTTAGTAGGCCTACCAGTGTACTTTTATTTTGCTCAAGCCCATTACATCAACTGTTTTTGGTTACAAAAATGAACTGGGGAAAAAGAATGCCAGCCAGAGCACCTCCAAACCACATGAAAATGTTAGAGAGGACCACCCACTAAGGCATAGATAAAGTTATATTGGTCTGTTGCTACTTGGCTTGATGGTATAGAGCCTGGGATGAGGTGGAAATTGAAAAAAAAGGCAATTTTGGCTATTTTTCAACTTTGGGCCACCATATCTCAAAAAATAGCAGGCCGACATACATACATTTGTCCTTCTTTTGAAGCCCAAGGTGTTTTCTTTTAAATGAAACCACAAATAAGAAGAATGGTTGATTACTTTTTATATTCTACAGCCCCCCTGTATCCAAAAGAGACCCAAGTGCCCACTTTTGGTGGACTGACCCATATATGCTGCACACTCAAAACAGAGCAATGCCTGAATGCACACACCTCTCTCTGAAATGGTCAACAATTACGTCACTGCTTAGGGGGTGGGGGTGGCAGTGTCCTTGGGTTCCTCTGTATGTTCCATACAAAAACAGTGACAAAGGGGTGGGTGGGTTCTGAAAATTTCCTAAATAACAGTGACACAATTGTTGAACGTTCCCTATGTGCAGTGGATTATACTTGGAGAATTACAATCATGTTAATCTTAAAACAACAGGAATTTGTGCCTCTAACATAACACTGTATTTACGTCAAGCACTTACATTCAGCTGTTGCCTTCTCTGATTCTTTGCTTTCTTGTGCCACAAACAATAGAATAGAACCATAATTGGAGAACAGTTTCCACCCACTGTGAGTCAACACACCTGCACATCACACTATAAATCAACTGTTACCCTAAAACCCCAGTCATAAGCCAGTTATTTCTATTGTTTTTTGTTTTTTTTTTGGTGAAAATTGGCTTATAACCTTTTAGCAAACTCTACCCCTGGCTTATAACAGGGGTTGGCGTATGACAAGACTTTACCCATCCACACTGTGAAAATATTACCCCTGGGTCTAAATCGTAGAGGCCTGGGGCTGAATTTCCAAAAATTGTAAAGTAGTATCATCTAAATCCCCCTGTATCCTAACGAGGTAAATAGTTTGAAATCCACTAAAGTAGCCATTTATCATTACCACAATCTGAAGGAAAAGCTCAAGGTTGACTCAAGGTATATGGACAAGTCCCTCTACTCTAGTGCACAGGACTAGCCCCATCCTATCCGGCCCTCGACCATCCAGCCCCGTCTATTCAGCCCCAATCCATTGGGCCCCTTTGCCGTTCGGCCCCCTACCGGTCATCACAATACGTCATAACTTCGTCACTCATACATCATAATTACATCATTAATACGTCATCATTTGTGTCAATCACACTTTTAGTACTAGATTTTTTTTTCATACGTCATACCGCCGTCATAAATACGTCACTTCCATTGGCATGTTAAGATACGTCATAACTTCATCATTCTTACGTCATAACTTCGTCATTAATACATCATAACTTTGTCATTCTTACGTCATAACTTCGTCATTAATACATCATAACTTCTTCATTAATGCGTCATAATTGTAACTATTTCTTTTACAAATTCATTCTAAGATAAAATGCCAATGCTAGGTCCTATCAAGTTGTTGTGTATTATCATTACTATGTATACTTAATTCAGACACTTGTGTCTATCAGAATATTATGGTTCTATTATTATGAGCATCCCCTGCCACCTAGTGAGTTAGATTGGAAGCAAACATTTAAACACTTGTGTTTAATGTCTAAACACTTGATACAGCTCAACACTTTTTCTTGAAATGTGTTCAAGTGTTTAGAAAAAAAGTGTGTAAATGCTGATAAATGTTTATTCTAATGAAAGTGTTTAGCAAAAATAGGTGTTCAGCAGGAAAAGTGTTTGATTGCTAAACACATTTTTTGGAGTTGCAAGCTGCGTCAGCGGCCGGGAGCGTAGCGACCGTAGCAACTCCATAATGTTTTCGGTTTTCTCCCTGTCACCTATGACATCATTGGTGACGTCATGCTGCCTCAGTGACGTCACCCGCAGTGGCTAGCGATGTTGCTACGCAACAACACAAGCCATTGTGCTGCAGTAACTACGTAACGTAGCGATTCTCCAAGGTAACATGAGTAGCTAGGTCGGGGAGAGGAGCGGCAACTCCTATCCATGGTCCTTGCCACATTTTTCTTGTTAACAGTGTATTCATTGATATGAAATCAAATTACAGTTTGAGCATGAGGATGACGAAGACCACTTGATGGCAGCAGCCGAATCGATCGAGGCTTTCACACAGAGCTGGTCGGCAGATGACAGTCTCGCAAGCTGGCGTATTTAAAGAGCCAGCTATGACGTATTTAGGGATCCAGCTATGACGTATTTATGACGCAGGAATGATGTATTTAAAGATCCAGCTATGACGTATTTATGACGCAGGAATGACGTATTTAAAGATCCAGCTATGACGTATTTATGATGCAGGGATGACGTATTTGGGTCAGGTCGTCAGAAAGTGTAAGATTTTGCCCTTGAAGGCCCTAAAAAAATATATTTCTAATTACTTTATGTAACCTCAACAAATTTGTCAAGGTATATCTCCTCAGCTCAGAAAAACAAAAAATACCGATCTAGGACATCCGGTTCCATTTTTATTGCTTGTTTTGTGTCATGTAACATCAGGTACCAAAAAGATGAAATATGGAGGTAATTGAAGTTGCTCTCAGTAATATAAGAATGTCCCATTATGCATAACAAACACATGAAATAACAAGACCAATATATCTATTATTGACTTCAATTACAAAATGGGACAACATTTGTGTTATGCATGCACAGTAGACTGCCTCCTACATGATGATAAAAGCACTTTTATCAGAATTATTTCAAATAAGCTGCTCTCACATGGAGACAAATGCTGACAGACACAATTTTGTCACCAATGTAGGGGACAATAGGGCCCTCCATATGGGTAATAACAAAGGTTTTGAAGCTTAATTTTTTCCATGTTTCATAACTGATTTAGATTTAGGTACTGGGTGTTACAAATTGCAGATTTCCACTTTGAAAGACACATCATGAAAAATTCTCACTCAGTAACATGTCCAAACCTCATGGAAATGATACCTATGATCATATACAATACTAAAAATAACTTTGGGATACTCCAGATGTTATTTATTCAATACAGGACACTTGTAAAAAATACCAAAAATATAAAAAGTAGAAATTTGGTCTTTTTATTCACTTCGGCAGGCTATAAGTCTTAGAGTTTTAGATGAATGACCACAAATTTACATCTTTCTGATAGCCCTGAGTGTCCTCTATCAAATGAGTCTATGTGAGACAACATTGGTTCACAACTTATTTCTCCAGAGCCAAAAAAGTCCAAAATGACCTCAAAACACAAAATCTGCTTTCTGGCGACCTGACCCGTTTATGATGCAGGGATGACCTGTTTATGATGCAGGAATGACATATTTCTGATGCAGGGATGACATATTTCTGATGCAGGGATGACGAAATTATGACGCAGGAATGACGCATTTATGAACCAGGAATGACGTTTCCAGAATGACATATTTATGATGTACAAATGACATATAAAAGGGATGAGATGACATAAAGATGCAGTTACGACGAAAATATGAAATATTTATGACGCATTTGGTGCCGAATGGCTGGGGGGCCAAATGGCTGGGGGCCGGATGGACGGGGGGCCGGATGGCAGGGGCTGAATGACCTACAATCCACAGGACTCACCTCCAGTCTCAGCTTCTTCTGCCTTCTTGGCTTCTTCTGCCTCCTCAGCTTCCTTAGCCTCCTCAGCTTCTTCTGCCTCCTCAGCTTCCTTTGCCTCCTCAGCTTCTTCTGCCTCCTCAGCCTCCTTAGCTTCCTCTGTCTCCTTGGCTTCCTCTGCCTCCTTAGCTTCTTCTGCCTCCTTGGCTTCCTCAGCTTCTTCTGCCTCCTCAGCTTCCTCTGCCTCCTCAGCTTCTTCTGCCTCCTCAGCTTTTTCTGGCTCCTCAGCTTCCTCTGCCTTCTCAGCTTCTTCTGCCTCGACTTCCTTTGCCTCCTCAGCTTCCTTGACTGGAAAAGGAAAGTAGGGTCATGATGTCATTAATCCGAGTAGCTAGTTCAATAAACTATTGATCTATTCATATGTAAGCTATTCCACAACACCTTCATAGGAAATGTTGTTTTAATACAAACCAATTGAATTCACTAAAAGACCCTTCACCTGTGGATAAGCCACATGATATAGGGAGGAAACCATCTAATGCACTTGAAAATCTTCAGTGCAGAACTGCTATATTGTGTGAAGACCCTTTCTATCTGCTGCCCCCTCAAAACAGGGTAATGCCTGAATGCACACATCTCTCTCTGAAATGGTCTATGAGCAGTGAATTATACTTGGGGAATAGGTAGTTATACGATTAACTTACCAAGTTATGCTGGAGAACCGGTGTTCCAATGAAGCCAAGGCACTGGAGGTGCCTTGGGGATTCTGGGAAGATAACACGTCACTCCCAGCAGTACTATCAAGCAGGCGCATGAAGGGGGGACAGTCACTAAGTAACTAACAATAGACACCCTTACTAATGCTTTTCTTATGGAAAATATATAAATATTTAAATCTTTAACAAGAGAATTTCTAAAATGACCTTGACTTAACCCGGCTATATAATAACAAATTTTGTTATGCTGCCCGTTCTAGTCTATTTTTGAAGATATTAGACTTTAAATGATACTTTAATATCACCATAATTCATTTCATCATTCTAGGCAGTGGAATGATCATTAATGCAAGAATTACCATAATTTGGTTCAACACAGCTCATTTCTTGTTTAAGCTGAACAATCCTGACAGCAGAGCGTCTCTAAACATATATTTCTATATCAGCCATGCACCTCCATGCACTCTTGCTGGTAGGATATGGCAAGACTTAATCCCCTTCCCCACTGCAGCAACCTGCCCTATACTGACTATGCTCCCATGACAGGTATAGTCTGGCAGGAGAGGGGGTAGTCGGGGGGGGGGGGGGGGGGGTCGATGCGGGCGACCCCAGCAGTGAGGACGCCCTGTGGTGAGAAGTGCGTCCTCTCTTTCCAGCAGTGCTCAGACCTGGTTTTGGACTTAATCCAGATAGCAGAACAAGTGTTCTTGATATTCAGGCTAGTTCATTCCTGATTTCATCGCCGATGGTGGTCTGTCGTTTCCTGTCAATTAGCTTGTTATATAAGCGAGCCATGCACTTCTCAGATTTCCAACTCCCATGTTTTAGGAGAATGTTGGTAGATACTCCCAATGTTGCTGCTGCTGCCATCAGGTGACCAGACCAGGCTCCTCAAGTCTAGGGCCATAAGGGCCTGTCCCCTCTGGCCTGTTATTAGGAGAAACAGAGTGGCCAATTTCCCAGCTAGTTGTCTCAATGTCAGATTGGCTTACCACCCTATCTGGCGAACATGTTGAATGGAAGTGAAACGTCCCAGAACCCTTTATATCTTGGACGGGGAGGGTTCATGATATAAGCTGTTGTGACTGATCTACGACCCAGTAAATTTTTCAGAGTTCCTGTTTTCCCAGGTGGGGAGTAGCACTGATAAACTCCTGCGCGCTGCGTTAATCACCTCCGTATGAAAGGTTTAGTTCCGAGGGAAGTCTTACAAACCGGCACACCTGGAAAGAAGTGGGGTCGAACTAGTCGACCCCATAGTGGTTACAGAAGAGCTGCCATTTATTCAAGTAATTTGAGTAAGTCTTCTGTGTCCCTTGACTCCAGCCTTTGATCAGGTACTTTGCTGTTTTCTTATCGCAGATTTCTGATATTAGCCTGTTTCTTATAGCTCTGAAATGAGAAGAGCACCTTTGGCGAGGAACGGGTCGTCCCTTCCTGGATTTAGTAGATTTCCCTGTTTTTGTGAGATTTTTATGTCGCTTTGCCGTTTCTTGTATGATGGAATACCATGTTTTTGTTGGCCAATCTGGAGTTACTAACACAATGCTTGCCGGCCTGTCTGTTTCCAGCATTCTCAGCGTCCGCATGATCAGTCTGAAAGGAGGAAAAGCAAAAATAAATAAGCTTGTAAGTCTGTCCACAGAATTGACTACTGGGGCAGGACAGGTGTCCTGCAGACGAGGCTGGTTTTTGTCACCCTGCTTAAAATTTTTTTTTGAGGAAAAACTTAACCGCCACTAGAGCCGACTGCACCTCCTCAGCACTCATCTCAAAAAGGTGAATGAAGAGGAAATATAATTAAGCCGGTGAAAAAATCCCAAAAATGTCCACGGAATTGAGAAAGCATCTACCAAGGAGGCACCTGGGTCAGGGAATCTGGAAAAGTACATTTGACACTTGGTATTATTCCTAGTGGCAAACAAATCTACTCTGGACGAACCCCATCTCCTCCAGATCTTAGTGTAGATCCTTGGGGCTAACTCCCGTTCAAGGTTGTCATTGAAAACCCTTGAGGCTAGGTCTGCTCCTATATTTAGTACCCCAGGAATGTGTGAGGCTACATCCCAACGATTGCTACTCTCTGCCCAGTCCCAGATCAACGTGGCTATGAAATGGCAGTTTTGACAGAGATGAAAGTTGGGTATGGGATCAACCTCTGAAAATGTTAGCAAAGCACCCATTCCCCCAATGTATTATGCTAAAAGCACCAATCTTGTCTTCATTTGAACATGTTCCCCTCACCCAAAAGCATCTCTAGTATGGATTGTCATAGAAAGACAATTAGAAACACTGCATCAGAATTTCAGCCAATCAGCAGCCAGCTTAGATTCATGTCCTCTGAGATGAGATTTCAGAGGTCCTCTGATCTCTGAAAGGTGGTTTGTCTATAAAAGGCTAGAGGGCAGCACAAGGCATGCTTAATTCCACCTGCAGAAGACTAAACTATGGTCAGCCTTTGGCTCCCTAGAGGTAGAAAGGAAATGTTGTAAGGGTATCTATAGTTAATGTAATTCTATCTATCCAAATTATGACCACAAGTTGGAGAAAGCCTCTGAGATGTCTGCTTTTTAGGAAAGTTTGAACATCTGAAAATAGATGGACCTCTGAAGGTCTGACATCTCTGCCCCACCTTGCTTATTTACATAAGCTAGGGAGGTAGTATTGTCCGTTTTTACATGTACTAGTTTCTCTGGGTTCTTTACTAGGCTAAGTAAAGCAAAATAAAATGCTTTGAGTTCTAGTGCGTTGATGTGACTAAGGTCATCTCCCTACCACCTACCTCCTATAAACCCCTCAGCTAAGGATCCCCAGCCCTTAAGGCTTGCATCTGTGTACCGGAGCAGATCAGGTGTTTCCTCTGACAATGTCATGACCCATTCAAGTCTCCCTCTACCCAAAACAGGGCCTTGTTTTTGCATTTATCTAGATCCTTAGGATGGGCTGCTCCATAATCTAGACCTTTACTGCAAGCTAGCATCATGCCTACTACGGAAGCCACCTAATTGTGGGTGACCCTTACTGTCCCTGCTGTATAAGCTCCCTCATATTTCTGACTTTATCCTCAGGTAGGGTGACAGTCATGGTCCTGGAGTTTATATCAAACCCCAGGAATCTGACACAAGTTGTGGGCACTACTACTGATTTTCTTGGATGGACCACCAATCCCAAATTGTCTAGTTGTTCTACCAGAATGAAAACTGCCCTCTCAGTTTTCCTTAGTTCTACCCATCAGAAATGACTCGTCAATGTAGGGAAAACAGTGACAACCCATTTCCCTAGCTTTAACAAACACTGGGTTAAGTAGTTTGGTAAAGATTCTGGGTGCACATGCCAAACCATTTAGCAGTACTCTAAACTGGTATAAAATCCCCTTCCAGCAGACTTTTAAGTACTTCCTGTGCCCTTTTTTGGGACCAAGAATGAGTAAAAGGCATCTTTGAGGTCACTGGATGCCATAAACTTACCCCGTCTAAGCATCTCTAGGGCTGTGTCTAAGGAGAACATCTTGAAATGTTCAGATTGTACAAATTTGTTCAGCTGAGTGAGGTCTAGAATAATTCTAAAATTGCCATCTGCCTTTGGTCTTACAAACAGATTTGAGATCCATTCACCTGGTTCATATTCTACCTGTTCAATGACACCTTTATACAAGAACTTCTCAACCTCTAATCCACCGCCAGCTTTTCGTTAGCTAGCTTGTAAGGTAGGGCACTGACTCCTGAACTGGGATGTGAGTTTGTTTGTTTAGTTTTACGTCCAGGGGCCATCGAGGAACTCAGACATATAAGGTTTCTCGGACATTAAGTCCTTTCTTTTCTTTTTGGACAGGTATTTATATGCTGCTTGCCCAACACAGCAGTGACCAAATCTATGAATGATTGAATCTATGAGATGAATGACCGAATCTATGAGGAAGGTTGAGGGGGAAAACTCCTACCGGGGCTTCATTCCCCTACTCTTTTCGAAGGATAGCAAGTGTTCTTTTATTTGCCTGGTCCCATAGACTGGGCCAGACAAACCACGGCCTTTGATCACTCAGACGTGGTTCACTGAGGGGGAATCCCATGGCAAAAGACAACCATATAAGCCCGGGCCCACGCATATGGACACCAGCTGCCCACATGCTCACCCCAAGACACAAGAAACCCCAACTTTGTCGCCTTTAACGAATCTGGTATGCCCACTGTTAGTATGGAAGGAGATTTCTCCTTGTGGACTCCCGATGAAGTTATTCTGCTCCTTCATGCCCTCACATGAAGGTCCCCACTCCACAGGGGAGGGATGTGAGTGAAAGGTATACTAACCCCTTTTAGAACCCAAGGGTCCCTTGTACTTTCCTTTTATTCATTAAGGTAATTTGCCACTTGACCAGCATAGAAACTGTCAGGTGTATGGATCAAATCAGTTAACCAATCAGTGTCAAGGCTTACCTGAACTACTTTTGGTACTTGTTGTTGTAACCGTTGTTTGTGAGCCGGTTTCGGCTGTTATTGCGGCTGTTGTTGTTGCCTCCCCAACCCAACTGTCCGATTCCCCGGCCTCTGCCGGAGGAGTAAGCACCACGGGCTCCTCTACCAAAGCCTGTGTTGTTGTTGTTGTTGTTGTAGTAGTAGTCACTGTTGGACTGATAGGCATTATTCAATGGGCTCTTGTAGCTATAGCCATTATCACCCTAACTCCTGTTCCTCTGGGAGTGACCACCCCTGCATATTTGTGCCGGCTTCTTGAAAGATCCGGGCTGTTGGCCATTTGGTTTTTTCTTTGGCCTGTCATCTCTAAACTCTGGTGCCAGCATGTTTTGGGCCACCTTCCTCTCTTTGCTAGCTTCCATGGCAGCTTTTCTTGCTTCGCCCCTAAACAGTTCCTCTGATACATCTGGTGCAGCAATGAACCGTCCATCTGTATTTTTGTCTACTCGTGTCTGGTTTTCTGCACTCAGATAAAGCTTGTCTAGTACACACAGCCAAAGCCATCACTGTTATAGCCTTCTTACCGCCTTATCCAGTTCATCGTCTCCATAAGGGGCAGCACTGCCGACATGTTAGTATGAAGGGCCTTCTGTATAGACAGTTTCTCCAGTTTTATCCCTGGCTTTTAGTTTGGTATAAACCCCTGATTGATTGATTTGTTAAACGTCCTAAGGTTCTTACACCAGGAGCTTAATGTTCTTAGGTGGTGGATATTCAGCAATCAAAGCTTTAACATCCTTTTCCTCCTTATACTTGTCATAGAGGACCTTCTGACCTTGCAGGCGCAGGCTTGTTAGCTCCACGGTCACCAGATGGCGTGGCAGGTTGATTGGCTGTAGGGGACACAGCTTTGCTCTCAGACACAGACTGTGCCCAAATATTGACAGAGGCTACAGACCTGGCAGAATTATCTCACTGTTCAGTACATGGGAGGGGGGGGTAGGCTGGTGCTCCCATCTCCTCACATTCTCTACAGTAAATGTGTTAACATGAGACCTACTCCTGCCGCTTCCTCTATATGGCGCCCTAGACTGGGCGACTTAGGGGCTCCTTGGCGTCTTGGTTTTTCGCTCTGCCTTCAATCGCTGAATTGTTCATATTTCTTACAAATTCTCCTCTTTCTGCCCTTAGAGCGATGTTTATGACTTCTTTTATGTGATATTTTAGACTTACCTCTTGATCTATATAGTGTCGGCAGAGCTGCTGCTAGATGAGCTTGACGAAGTTGAGCTGCCTGAGGAGTAGAAGGCCGACGATGGTGAGCATCTCCTTTTTCCTTGTCTTGTGTGAGATTCCACAGAGTGATGAGACTGCCTCCCACTCTGGATGGAGTTGTGGACTGAATTATCATCCATAATAGTACATGCACTTTTGATCTGCGCTATCCAAGCTAACAGATCGTCTAGTTGGCTATCACACTTGTGAAGGCTTTGTCAACGAACGGTTACAAGTGGTGAAGTGAATATGGTCCATTGACAGCTTCATAGACTTAGACTGTGATGTCACAGAGAAGTCTGTGTTCAGCTTGATCGACTGAAACTGACCAGAACGAAAAATCTCATACTAATATGGGTTTGTTTGTTTAGTTTTACATCCGGGGGCCATCGAGGAACTCAGACATTCAAACTAATATGGATCATGAGGGTACCTTACTAATATGGGTAAAAATAAGGTACCCTCATGATCATGAATAAAAACTGTGCCCTAAGGCACAAAATTTACAATTCAAAAGTTTCTAAAATGGAAAAAAATCTGCAAATACTCACCTGCTTGAAACGGTTTACCGAGACTCCTTCATGTGTTCACTATACTGCCGGAAGTGACGTTTTATCTCCCGAAGTCACCTTGGGCACTGGAAAGTGCCAAAGGGTCAATCGTAATTATAATAATGTTAATCGTAAAACAACAGGAATTTGTACCCCTAACATAACACTGTAATTTACGTCAAGAACTTACCTTCAGCTGTTTCCTTCTCCAATCCTTTGCTTTCTTGTGCTACAAACAATGGAATGGAACCATAATTAGAGAAGTCTCCACCCACTGTGAGTCAACACAGCAGCATATCACACTATAAATCAACTGTTACCCTAAAACCCTGGTCATAATCCAATTCTTTTTTTTTTTTGTTGCTTTTTATTTTTTTGGTGAAAATTGGCTTATAACCTTTTAGCAAACTCTACACCTAGCTTATAACAGGGGTTGGCTTATGACAAGATGTTACCCATCCCCACTGTGAGAATATTACCCCTGGGTCTACATCATAGACAAATAGTAGAGGGCTGGGGCTGAATTTCCAAAAATTGTGAAGTAGCATCATCCAAATCCCCCTGAGTCCTAATGAAGTAATGGGCTGAAATCCACTAAAGTAGCCATTTAGCATTACCACAATCGGAAGAAAAAGTTCAAGGTTGACTCCAGGTACATGGACAAGATTAGGTCCCTCTACTCTAGTGCACAGGACTCACCTCCAGTCTCTGCCTCCTCAGCTTCCTCTGCCTCCTTAGCTTCTTTTGCATCCTCAGCTTCTTCTGCCTCCTCGGCTTCCTTTGCCTCCTCAGCTTCTTCTGCCTCCATGGCTTCCTCTGCCTCCTCAGCTTCTTCTGCCTCCTCAGCTTCTTCTGTCTCCTTGCCTACCTCTGGCTCCTCACCTTCTTCTGCCTCCTCGGCTTCCTTTGCCTCCTCAGCTTCCTCTGCCTCCTCACTGCCTTCTCCTTCCTCAGCTTCTTCTGCCTCCCCAGCTTCCTTGACTAGAAAAGGAAAGTAGAGTGTCATCAATCCAAGTAGCTAGTTCACGAAACGTCTGATTTATTCATATGTAAGCTATTCCAAAACACCTTGATAGGAAATGTTGTTTTATTACAAACCAATTGAATTCACTAAGAGATGCTTCACATGATTTAGGGAGGAAACCATCTAATGCACTTGAACATTATCAGTGTAGAACTGCAATATTTTGTAAAGACTTTATCTAAATGCTGCACCCTCAAAATAAAGCACTGCCTGAATGCACACATCTCTCTCAGAAATGGCCTATGAGCAGTGGATTATACTTGGGGAATAACAATAGTGTCAGTCTTAAACAAATGAGGAATTCATACCACTAATATAACACTGTATTATACATCAAGCACTCACCTGCAGCTGTTGTTTTCACTGCTTCTTTCCTTTTTTCTGCTACAAACAATTGAATGGAATCATAATTGGTGAACAGCAACCTCCTATCTCAAGCAACGGTAAGTCTACGAACTACACAAATTGACTCTAATGCAACATCCATCAAATTGATAAATATTTGGTAATCTTTTATGTTGTCACTTGTATTGTCAGATAATATAGAGGGTGCATGTGCTTATTAGGCCCTGTGCATTTGATACACTGAAAATGGTAATCAAAACCCTATCAACACAGCAAAATGTCTACTAGAGGGACAGACATATTTATCAAACTTTGCTATAGTGATGACAGAAAGTTTGAGATGGTTGGAAAATGACTTACCAGCTGCAGCCTTATAATAGGAAGTGACGGAAAGTCCCCTTACGGGAACTGGTTTCCCACACATTCTTCTCTTCAAGAAACATATAGGAGCAGGCAACTTTCTTGTACCAGAAACAACGTAGGCCATTCCAACACAAGGTGGTGTTGCAGTACACTTTGCAGCGCATTGTTCACGTGTTATAGCTCTAATACCTCTGATGTCATTTCCTCGACAGTCTCCCGCCACTACTTTGTAGGCTGCGACTTTAAATCAAAGGGATAAGTCACTTTATTACATCAAGGGAAGACTTATTCATTTTTCACAATGTGTTCATTGACTCAAATGGAACATGTACAACTGTATTTGCCATTTGCATCGAGAAAAAGCAAAGAAGATGCATGTAAAGGAACACATTGACTTCATTACATTTGGTAGAGTAATGCGACCATGAGTCGTCCAGCTGGACCTCTGGGAACGCTAAAACTTATTCTAGGGTCTCTGCTATAGTAGGTAAACTTTGAGGGGTCATCTGACCATGGATAGAAAGAATTATCTTGAAAGTCTTATCCTTTTAAGCCAATATGGTCCCAGCTCCCATTATGTATGTCTGAGAGTCAATACAAGCCTTCATTACCTAGTGAATGGCACTTTTCATCATCAGTACCATGAGCCAACCACAAGCAGCTTGAGTCGGCCACATCACACTATGAATCAACTGCTCCCCTAAAACCTTGGTCATACGCCAATGTTCTTTTGCTAGTTTGGGTCAAAATTGGCTTATAATAGCATTACCACAACCCCCACTCGTGTGCATTGGTTTGTTTGTTTACTTTTACGTCCGGGGGCCATCGAGGAACTCAGACATTCAATGTGCATTGGAGCTTAGCCAGTGTACTAGTGGTACTTTCACATGGGCCACTTTTTGCACCACCCTCACAGATAGTCCCTATAAATCCTGTCACCTGGGGTTTCTATATGATGTCATAGGTTATCATAATCATTTTTGCCAATGAGATAAGGTCTCTGGCATCATTTTAGTATACTTGCTTTTGAGCAGAATTTATCCAAAACTGAGCTATAAATTATAGTAAGCAGGGAAAGTCAGATTTCTTTAAATTCCTCAGAAACTTGTGCTTGATGCCTCTTTCTGCAATATCCATGTGAAACTACATATCAATAGCTTTCACCTTATATAAACACTGTTTATGTAAGTTGCTATTAACCCTTGTGGCTTTGCAAGTGTTTGTAGAAAACGTTTGCCCACAGGTGACCACCCAGTGGTATAGCTATATAGTGCTGCACTGCCCTGGCCTACCACCCCACTGCAGGAGGGGGTCCATGTATGGGAAGCCTCCGATGGGGCTTTTCCTCCAATACATGGCACATTCTCAGGGTCAATAATCTTTAATAACTTTGGTTCTATTTGGGATAGAGGCAAAATTCCAAAGGTTTTATGATCTATTCATGTGTCAGCTACTCCACTACACCTTGATAGGAAATGTTGTTTTATTACAAACCAATTGAATTCATTAAGAGATGCTTCACCTGTGCATAAGCCACAACATGATTGAAGGAGGAAACCATCTAATGCACTTGAACATTATCAGTGTAGAACTGCAATATTTTGTAAAGACTTTATCTAAATGCTGCACCCTCAAAATAAAGCACTGCCTGAATGCACACCTCTCTCAGAAATGGCCTATGAGCAGTGGATTATACTTGGGGAATAACAATAGTGTCAGTCTTAAACAAATGAGGAATTCATACTACTAATATAACACTGTAATATACATCAAGCACTCACCTGCAGCTGTTGTTTTCACTGCTTCTTTCCTTTTTTCTGCTACAAACAATTGAAAGGAATCATAATTGGTGAACAGCAACCTCCTATCTCAAGCAACGGTAAGTCTACGAACTACACAAATTGACTCTAATGCAACATCCATCAAATTGATAAATATTTGGTAATCTTTTATGTTGTCACTTGTATTGTCAGATAATATAGAGGGTGCATGTGCTTATTAGGCCCTGTGCATTTGATACACTGAAAATGGTAATCAAAACCCTATCAACACAGCAAAATGTCTACTAGAGGGACAGACATATTTATCAAACTTTGCTATAGTGATCACAGAAAGTTTGAGATGGTTGGAAAATGACTTACCAGCTGCAGCCTTATAATAGGAAGTGACGGAAAGTCCCCTTACGGGAACTGGTTTCACACACATTTTTCTCTTCAAGAAACATATAGGAGCAGGCAACTTTCTTGTACCAGAAACAACGTAGGCCATTCCAACACAAGGTGGTGTTGCAGTACACTTTGCAGCGCATTGTTCACGTGTTATAGCTCTAATACCTCTGATGTCATTTCCTCGACAGTCTCCCGCCACTACTTTGTAGGCTGCGACTTTAAATCAAAGGGATAAGTCACTTTATTACATCAAGGGAAGACTTATTCATTTTTCACAATGTGTTCATTGACTCAAATGGAACATGTACAACTGTATTTGCCATTTGCATCGAGAAAAAGCAAAGAAGATGCATGTAAAGGAACACATTGACTTCATTACATTTGGTAGAGTAATGCGACCATGAGTCGTCCAGCTGGACCTCTGGGAACGCTAAAACTTATTCTAGGGTCTCTGCTATAGTAGGTAAACTTTGAGGGGTCATCTGACCATGGATAGAAAGAATTATCTTGAAAGTCTTATCCTTTTAAGCCAATATGGTCCCAGCTCCCATTATGTATGTCTGAGAGTCAATACAAGCCTTCATTACCTAGTGAATGGCACTTTTCATCATCAGTACCATGAGCCAACCACAAGCAGCTTGAGTCGGCCACATCACACTATGAATCAACTGCTCCCCTAAAACCTTGGTCATACGCCAATGTTCTTTTGCTAGTTTGGGTCAAAATTGGCTTATAATAGCATTACAACAACCCCCACTTGTGTGCATTGGTTTGTTTGTTTACTTTTACGTCCGGGGGCCATCGAGGAACTCAGACATTCAATGTGCATTGGAGCTTAGCCAGTGTAGTAGTGGTACTCTCACATGGGCCACTTTTTGCACCACCCTCACAGATAGTCCCTATAAATCCTGTCACCTGGGGTTTCTATATGATGTCATAGGTTATCATAATCATTTTTGCCAATGAGATAAGGTCTCTGGCATCATTTTAGTATACTTGCTTTTGAGCAGAATTTATCCAAAACTGAGCTATAAATTATAGTAAGCAGGGAAAGTCAGATTTCTTTAAATTCCTCAGAAACTTGTGCTTGATGCCTCTTTCTGCAATATCCATGTGAAACTACATATCAATAGCTTTCACCTTATATAAACACTGTTTATGTAAGTTGCTATTAACCCTTGTGGCTTTGCAAGTGTTTGTAGAAAACGTTTGCCCACAGGTGACCACCCAGTGGTAAAGCTATATAGTGCTGCACTGCCCTGGCCTACCACCCCACTGCAGGAGGGGGTCCATGTATGGGAAGCCTCCGATGGGGCTTTTCCTCCAATACATGGCACATTCTCAGGGTCAATAATCTTTAATAACTTTGGTTCTATTTGGGATAGAGGCAAAATTCCAAAGGTTTTATGATCTATTCATGTGTCAGCTACTCCACTACACCTTGATAGGAAATGTTGTTTTATTACAAACCAATTGAATTCATTAAGAGATGCTTCACCTGTGCATAAGCCACAACATGATTGAAGGAGGAAACCATCTAATGCACTTGAACATTATCAGTGTAGAACTGCAATATTTTGTAAAGACTTTATCTAAATGCTGCACCCTCAAAATAAAGCACTGCCTGAATGCACACATCTCTCTCAGAAATGGCCTATGAGCAGTGGATTATACTTGGGGAATAACAATAGTGTCAGTCTTAAACAAATGAGGAATTCATACCACTAATATAACATTGTATTATACATCAAGCACTCACCTGCAGCTGTTGTTTTCACTGCTTCTTTCCTTTTTTCTGCTACAAACAATTGAATGGAATCATAATTGGTGAACAGCAACCTCCTATCTCAAGCAACGGTAAGTCTACGAACTACACAAATTGACTCTAATGCAACATCCATCAAATTGATAAATATTTGGTAATCTTTTATGTTGTCACTTGTATTGTCAGATAATATAGAGGGTGCATGTGCTTATTAGGCCCTGTGCATTTGATACACTGAAAATGGTAATCAAAACCCTATCAACACAGCAAAATGTCTACTAGAGGGACAGACATATTTATCAAACTTTGCTATAGTGATCACAGAAAGTTTGAGATGGTTGGAAAATGACTTACCAGCTGCAGCCTTATAATAGGAAGTGACGGAAAGTCCCCTTACGGGAACTGGTTTCCCACACATTTTTCTCTTCAAGAAACATATAGGAGCAGGCAACTTTCTTGTACCAGAAACAACGTAGGCCATTCCAACACAAGGTGGTGTTGCAGTACACTTTGCAGCGCATTGTTCACGTGTTATAGCTCTAATACCTCTGATGTCATTTCCTCGACAGTCTCCCGCCACTACTTTGTAGGCTGCGACTTTAAATCAAAGGGATAAGTCACTTTATTACATCAAGGGAAGACTTATTCATTTTTCACAATGTGTTCATTGACTCAAATGGAACATGTACAACTGTATTTGCCATTTGCATCGAGAAAAAGCAAAGAAGATGCATGTAAAGGAACACATTGACTTCATTACATTTGGTAGAGTAATGCGACCATGAGTCGTCCAGCTGGACCTCTGGGAACGCTAAAACTTATTCTAGGGTCTCTGCTATAGTAGGTAAACTTTGAGGGGTCATCTGACCATGGATAGAAAGAATTATCTTGAAAGTCTTATCCTTTTAAGCCAATATGGTCCCAGCTCCCATTATGTATGTCTGAGAGTCAATACAAGCCTTCATTACCTAGTGAATGGCACTTTTCATCATCAGTACCATGAGCCAACCACAAGCAGCTTGAGTCGGCCACATCACACTATGAATCAACTGCTCCCCTAAAACCTTGGTCATACGCCAATGTTCTTTTGCTAGTTTGGGTCAAAATTGGCTTATAATAGCATTACAACAACCCCCACTTGTGTGCATTGGTTTGTTTGTTTACTTTTACGTCCGGGGGCCATCGAGGAACTCAGACATTCAATGTGCATTGGAGCTTAGCCAGTGTAGTAGTGGTACTCTCACATGGGCCACTTTTTGCACCACCCTCACAGATAGTCCCTATAAATCCTGTCACCTGGGGTTTCTATATGATGTCATAGGTTATCATAATCATTTTTGCCAATGAGATAAGGTCTCTGGCATCATTTTAGTATACTTGCTTTTGAGCAGAATTTATCCAAAACTGAGCTATAAATTATAGTAAGCAGGGAAAGTCAGATTTCTTTAAATTCCTCAGAAACTTGTGCTTGATGCCTCTTTCTGCAATATCCATGTGAAACTACATATCAATAGCTTTCACCTTATATAAACACTGTTTATGTAAGTTGCTATTAACCCTTGTGGCTTTGCAAGTGTTTGTAGAAAACGTTTGCCCACAGGTGACCACCCAGTGGTAAAGCTATATAGTGCTGCACTGCCCTGGCCTACCACCCCACTGCAGGAGGGGGTCCATGTATGGGAAGCCTCCGATGGGGCTTTTCCTCCAATACATGGCACATTCTCAGGGTCAATAATCTTTAATAACTTTGGTTCTATTTGGGATAGAGGCAAAATTCCAAAGGTTTTATGATCTATTCATGTGTCAGCTACTCCACTACACCTTGATAGGAAATGTTGTTTTATTACAAACCAATTGAATTCATTAAGAGATGCTTCACCTGTGCATAAGCCACAACATGATTGAAGGAGGAAACCATCTAATGCACTTGAACATTATCAGTGTAGAACTGCAATATTTTGTAAAGACTTTATCTAAATGCTGCACCCTCAAAATAAAGCACTGCCTGAATACACACCTCTCTCAGAAATGGCCTATGAGCAGTGGATTATACTTGGGGAATAACAATAGTGTCAGTCTTAAACAAATGAGGAATTCATACTACTAATATAACACTGTAATATACATCAAGCACTCACCTGCAGCTGTTGTTTTCACTGCTTCTTTCCTTTTTTCTGCTACAAACAATTGAAAGGAATCATAATTGGTGAACAGCAACCTCCTATCTCAAGCAACGGTAAGTCTACGAACTACACAAATTGACTCTAATGCAACATCCATCAAATTGATAAATATTTGGTAATCTTTTATGTTGTCACTTGTATTGTCAGATAATATAGAGGGTGCATGTGCTTATTAGGCCCTGTGCATTTGATACACTGAAAATGGTAATCAAAACCCTATCAACACAGCAAAATGTCTACTAGAGGGACAGACATATTTATCAAACTTTGCTATAGTGATCACAGAAAGTTTGAGATGGTTGGAAAATGACTTACCAGCTGCAGCCTTATAATAGGAAGTGACGGAAAGTCCCCTTACGGGAACTGGTTTCCCACACATTTTTCTCTTCAAGAAACATATAGGAGCAGGCAACTTTCTTGTACCAGAAACAACGTAGGCCATTCCAACACAAGGTGGTGTTGCAGTACACTTTGCAGCGCATTGTTCACGTGTTATAGCTCTAATACCTCTGATGTCATTTCCTCGACAGTCTCCCGCCACTACTTTGTAGGCTGCGACTTTAAATCAAAGGGATAAGTCACTTTATTACATCAAGGGAAGACTTATTCATTTTTCACAATGTGTTCATTGACTCAAATGGAACATGTACAACTGTATTTGCCATTTGCATCGAGAAAAAGCAAAGAAGATGCATGTAAAGGAACACATTGACTTCATTACATTTGGTAGAGTAATGCGACCATGAGTCGTCCAGCTGGACCTCTGGGAACGCTAAAACTTATTCTAGGGTCTCTGCTATAGTAGGTAAACTTTGAGGGGTCATCTGACCATGGATAGAAAGAATTATCTTGAAAGTCTTATCCTTTTAAGCCAATATGGTCCCAGCTCCCATTATGTATGTCTGAGAGTCAATACAAGCCTTCATTACCTAGTGAATGGCACTTTTCATCATCAGTACCATGAGCCAACCACAAGCAGCTTGAGTCGGCCACATCACACTATGAATCAACTGCTCCCCTAAAACCTTGGTCATACGCCAATGTTCTTTTGCTAGTTTGGGTCAAAATTGGCTTATAATAGCATTACCACAACCCCCACTCGTGTGCATTGGTTTGTTTGTTTACTTTTACGTCCGGGGGCCATCGAGGAACTCAGACATTCAATGTGCATTGGAGCTTAGCCAGTGTACTAGTGGTACTTTCACATGGGCCACTTTTTGCACCACCCTCACAGATAGTCCCTATAAATCCTGTCACCTGGGGTTTCTATATGATGTCATAGGTTATCATAATCATTTTTGCCAATGAGATAAGGTCTCTGGCATCATTTTAGTATACTTGCTTTTGAGCAGAATTTATCCAAAACTGAGCTATAAATTATAGTAAGCAGGGAAAGTCAGATTTCTTTAAATTCCTCAGAAACTTGTGCTTGATGCCTCTTTCTGCAATATCCATGTGAAATTACATATCAATAGCTTTCACCTTATATAAACACTGTTTATGTAAGTTGCTATTAACCCTTGTGGCTTTGCAAGTGTTTGTAGAAAACGTTTGCCCACAGGTGACCACCCAGTGGTATAGCTATATAGTGCTGCACTGCCCTGGCCTACCACCCCACTGCAGGAGGGGGTCCATGTATGGGAAGCCTCCGATGGGGCTTTTCCTCCAATACATGGCACATTCTCAGGGTCAATAATCTTTAATAACTTTGGTTCTATTTGGGATAGAGGCAAAATTCCAAAGGTTTTATGATCTATTCATGTGTCAGCTACTCCACTACACCTTGATAGGAAATGTTGTTTTATTACAAACCAATTGAATTCATTAAGAGATGCTTCACCTGTGCATAAGCCACAACATGATTGAAGGAGGAAACCATCTAATGCACTTGAACATTATCAGTGTAGAACTGCAATATTTTGTAAAGACTTTATCTAAATGCTGCACCCTCAAAATAAAGCACTGCCTGAATGCACACCTCTCTCAGAAATGGCCTATGAGCAGTGGATTGTACTTGGGGAATAACAATAGTGTCAGTCTTAAACAAATGAGGAATTCATACTACTAATATAACACTGTAATATACATCAAGCACTCACCTGCAGCTGTTGTTTTCACTGCTTCTTTCCTTTTTTCTGCTACAAACAATTGAAAGGAATCATAATTGGTGAACAGCAACCTCCTATCTCAAGCAACGGTAAGTCTACGAACTACACAAATTGACTCTAATGCAACATCCATCAAATTGATAAATATTTGGTAATCTTTTATGTTGTCACTTGTATTGTCAGATAATATAGAGGGTGCATGTGCTTATTAGGCCCTGTGCATTTGATACACTGAAAATGGTAATCAAAACCCTATCAACACAGCAAAATGTCTACTAGAGGGACAGACATATTTATCAAACTTTGCTATAGTGATCACAGAAAGTTTGAGATGGTTGGAAAATGACTTACCAGCTGCAGCCTTATAATAGGAAGTGACGGAAAGTCCCCTTACGGGAACTGGTTTCCCACACATTTTTCTCTTCAAGAAACATATAGGAGCAGGCAACTTTCTTGTACCAGAAACAACGTAGGCCATTCCAACACAAGGTGGTGTTGCAGTACACTTTGCAGCGCATTGTTCACGTGTTATAGCTCTAATACCTCTGATGTCATTTCCTCGACAGTCTCCCGCCACTACTTTGTAGGCTGCGACTTTAAATCAAAGGGATAAGTCACTTTATTACATCAAGGGAAGACTTATTCATTTTTCACAATGTGTTCATTGACTCAAATGGAACATGTACAACTGTATTTGCCATTTGCATCGAGAAAAAGCAAAGAAGATGCATGTAAAGGAACACATTGACTTCATTACATTTGGTAGAGTAATGCGACCATGAGTCGTCCAGCTGGACCTCTGGGAACGCTCAAACTTATTCTAGGGTCTCTGCTATAGTAGGTAAACTTTGAGGGGTCATCTGACCATGGATAGAAAGAATTATCTTGAAAGTCTTATCCTTTTAAGCCAATATGGTCCCAGCTCCCATTATGTATGTCTGAGAGTCAATACAAGCCTTCATTACCTAGTGAATGGCACTTTTCATCATCAGTACCATGAGCCAACCACAAGCAGCTTGAGTCGGCCACATCACACTATGAATCAACTGCTCCCCTAAAACCTTGGTCATACGCCAATGTTCTTTTGCTAGTTTGGGTCAAAATTGGCTTATAATAGCATTACCACAACCCCCACTCGTGTGCATTGGTTTGTTTGTTTACTTTTACGTCCGGGGGCCATCGAGGAACTCAGACATTCAATGTGCATTGGAGCTTAGCCAGTGTACTAGTGGTACTTTCACATGGGCCACTTTTTGCACCACCCTCACAGATAGTCCCTATAAATCCTGTCACCTGGGGTTTCTATATGATGTCATAGGTTATCATAATCATTTTTGCCAATGAGATAAGGTCTCTGGCATCATTTTAGTATACTTGCTTTTGAGCAGAATTTATCCAAAACTGAGCTATAAATTATAGTAAGCAGGGAAAGTCAGATTTCTTTAAATTCCTCAGAAACTTGTGCTTGATGCCTCTTTCTGCAATATCCATGTGAAACTACATATCAATAGCTTTCACCTTATATAAACACTGTTTATGTAAGTTGCTATTAACCCTTGTGGCTTTGCAAGTGTTTGTAGAAAACGTTTGCCCACAGGTGACCACCCAGTGGTATAGCTATATAGTGCTGCACTGCCCTGGCCTACCACCCCACTGCAGGAGGGGGTCCATGTATGGGAAGCCTCCGATGGGGCTTTTCCTCCAATACATGGCACATTCTCAGGGTCAATAATCTTTAATAACTTTGGTTCTATTTGGGATAGAGGCAAAATTCCAAAGGTTTTATGATCTATTCATGTGTCAGCTACTCCACTACACCTTGATAGGAAATGTTGTTTTATTACAAACCAATTGAATTCATTAAGAGATGCTTCACCTGTGCATAAGCCACAACATGATTGAAGGAGGAAACCATCTAATGCACTTGAACATTATCAGTGTAGAACTGCAATATTTTGTAAAGACTTTATCTAAATGCTGCACCCTCAAAATAAAGCACTGCCTGAATGCACACCTCTCTCAGAAATGGCCTATGAGCAGTGGATTATACTTGGGGAATAACAATAGTGTCAGTCTTAAACAAATGAGGAATTCATACTACTAATATAACACTGTAATATACATCAAGCACTCACCTGCAGCTGTTGTTTTCACTGCTTCTTTCCTTTTTTCTGCTACAAACAATTGAATGGAATCATAATTGGTGAACAGCAACCTCCTATCTCAAGCAACGGTAAGTCTACGAACTACACAAATTGACTCTAATGCAACATCCATCAAATTGATAAATATTTGGTAATCTTTTATGTTGTCACTTGTATTGTCAGATAATATAGAGGGTGCATGTGCTTATTAGGCCCTGTGCATTTGATACATTGAAAATGGTAATCAAAACCCTATCAACACAGCAAAATGTCTACTAGAGGGACAGACATATTTATCAAACTTTGCTATAGTGATCACAGAAAGTTTGAGATGGTTGGAAAATGACTTACCAGCTGCAGCCTTATAATAGGAAGTGACGGAAAGTCCCCTTACGGGAACTGGTTTCCCACACATTTTTCTCTTCAAGAAACATATAGGAGCAGGCAACTTTCTTGTACCAGAAACAACGTAGGCCATTCCAACACAAGGTGGTGTTGCAGTACACTTTGCAGCGCATTGTTCACGTGTTATAGCTCTAATACCTTTGATGTCATTTCCTCGACAGTCTCCCGCCACTACTTTGTAGGCTGCGACTTTAAATCAAAGGGATAAGTCACTTTATTACATCAAGGGAAGACTTATTCATTTTTCACAATGTGTTCATTGACTCAAATGGAACATGTACAACTGTATTTGCCATTTGCATCGAGAAAAAGCAAAGAAGATGCATGTAAAGGAACACATTGACTTCATTACATTTGGTAGAGTAATGCGACCATGAGTCGTCCAGCTGGACCTCTGGGAACGCTAAAACTTATTCTAGGGTCTCTGCTATAGTAGGTAAACTTTGAGGGGTCATCTGACCATGGATAGAAAGAATTATCTTGAAAGTCTTATCCTTTTAAGCCAATATGGTCCCAGCTCCCATTATGTATGTCTGAGAGTCAATACAAGCCTTCATTACCTAGTGAATGACACTTTTCATCATCAGTACCATGAGCCAACCACAAGCAGCTTGAGTCGGCCACATCACACTATGAATCAACTGCTCCCCTAAAACCTTGGTCATACGCCAATGTTCTTTTGCTAGTTTGGGTCAAAATTGGCTTATAATAGCATTACCACAACCCCCACTCGTGTGCATTGGTTTGTTTGTTTACTTTTACGTCCGGGGGCCATCGAGGAACTCAGACATTCAATGTGCATTGGAGCTTAGCCAGTGTACTAGTGGTACTTTCACATGGGCCACTTTTTGCACCACCCTCACAGATAGTCCCTATAAATCCTGTCACCTGGGGTTTCTATATGATGTCATAGGTTATCATAATCATTTTTGCCAATGAGATAAGGTCTCTGGCATCATTTTAGTATACTTGCTTTTGAGCAGAATTTATCCAAAACTGAGCTATGAATTATAGTAGGCAGGGAAAGTCAGATTTCTTTAAATTCCTCAGAAACTTGTGCTTGATGCCTCTTTCTGCAATATCCATGTGAAACTACATATCAATAGCTTTCACCTTATATAAACACTGTTTATGTAAGTTGCTATTAACCCTTGTGGCTTTGCAAGTGTTTGTAGAAAACGTTTGCCCACAGGTGACCACCCAGTGGTATAGCTATATAGTGCTGCACTGCCCTGGCCTACCACCCCACTGCAGGAGGGGGTCCATGTATGGGAAGCCTCCGATGGGGCTTTTCCTCCAATACATGGCACATTCTCAGGGTCAATAATCTTTAATAACTTTGGTTCTATTTGGGATAGAGGCAAAATTCCAAAGGTTTTATGATCTATTCATGTGTCAGCTACTCCACTACACCTTGATAGGAAATGTTGTTTTATTACAAACCAATTGAATTCATTAAGAGATGCTTCACCTGTGCATAAGCCACAACATGATTGAAGGAGGAAACCATCTAATGCACTTGAACATTATCAGTGTAGAACTGCAATATTTTGTAAAGACTTTATCTAAATGCTGCACCCTCAAAATAAAGCACTGCCTGAATGCACACATCTCTCTCAGAAATGGCCTATGAGCAGTGGATTATACTTGGGGAATAACAATAGTGTCAGTCTTAAACAAATGAGGAATTCATACCACTAATATAACACTGTATTATACATCAAGCACTCACCTGCAGCTGTTGTTTTCACTGCTTCTTTCCTTTTTTCTGCTACAAACAATTGAATGGAATCATAATTGGTGAACAGCAACCTCCTATCTCAAGCAACGGTAAGTCTACGAACTACACAAATTGACTCTAATGCAACATCCATCAAATTGATAAATATTTGGTAATCTTTTATGTTGTCACTTGTATTGTCAGATAATATAGAGGGTGCATGTGCTTATTAGGCCCTGTGCATTTGATACACTGAAAATGGTAATCAAAACCCTATCAACACAGCAAAATGTCTACTAGAGGGACAGACATATTTATCAAACTTTGCTATAGTGATCACAGAAAGTTTGAGATGGTTGGAAAATGACTTACCAGCTGCAGCCTTATAATAGGAAGTGACGGAAAGTCCCCTTACGGGAACTGGTTTCCCACACATTTTTCTCTTCAAGAAACATATAGGAGCAGGCAACTTTCTTGTACCAGAAACAACGTAGGCCATTCCAACACAAGGTGGTGTTGCAGTACACTTTGCAGCGCATTGTTCACGTGTTATAGCTCTAATACCTCTGATGTCATTTCCTCGACAGTCTCCCGCCACTACTTTGTAGGCTGCGACTTTAAATCAAAGGGATAAGTCACTTTATTACATCAAGGGAAGACTTATTCATTTTTCACAATGTGTTCATTGACTCAAATGGAACATGTACAACTGTATTTGCCATTTGCATCGAGAAAAAGCAAAGAAGATGCATGTAAAGGAACACATTGACTTCATTACATTTGGTAGAGTAATGCGACCATGAGTCGTCCAGCTGGACCTCTGGGAACGCTAAAACTTATTCTAGGGTCTCTGCTATAGTAGGTAAACTTTGAGGGGTCATCTGACCATGGATAGAAAGAATTATCTTGAAAGTCTTATCCTTTTAAGCCAATATGGTCCCAGCTCCCATTATGTATGTCTGAGAGTCAATACAAGCCTTCATTACCTAGTGAATGGCACTTTTCATCATCAGTACCATGAGCCAACCACAAGCAGCTTGAGTCGGCCACATCACACTATGAATCAACTGCTCCCCTAAAACCTTGGTCATACGCCAATGTTCTTTTGCTAGTTTGGGTCAAAATTGGCTTATAATAACATTACCACAACCCCCACTCATGTGCATTGGTTTGTTTATTTACTTTTACGTCCGGGGGCCATCGAGGAACTCAGACATTCAATGTGCATTGGAGCTTAGCCAGTGTACTAGTGGTACTCTCACATGGGCCACTTTTTGCACCACCCTCACAGATAGTCCCTATAAATCCTGTCACCTGGGGTTTCTATATGATGTCATAGGTTATCATAATCATTTTTGCCAATGAGATAAGGTCTCTGGCATCATTTTAGTATACTTGCTTTTGAGCAGAATTTATCCAAAACTGAGCTATAAATTATAGTAAGCAGGGAAAGTCAGATTTCTTCAAATTCCTCAGAAACTTGTGCTTGATGCCTCTTTCTGCAATATCCATGTGAAACTACATATCAATAGCTTTCACCTTATATAAACACTGTTTATGTAAGTTGCTATTAACCCTTGTGGCTTTGCAAGTGTTTGTAGAAAACGTTTGCCCACAGGTGACCACCCAGTGGTATAGCTATATAGTGCTGCACTGCCCTGGCCTACCACCCCACTGCAGGAGGGGGTCCATGTATGGGAAGCCTCCGATGGGGCTTTTCCTCCAATACATGGCACATTCTCAGGGTCAATAATCTTTAATAACTTTGGTTCTATTTGGGATAGAGGCAAAATTCCAAAGGTTTTATGATCTATTCATGTGTCAGCTACTCCACTACACCTTGATAGGAAATGTTGTTTTATTACAAACCAATTGAATTCATTAAGAGATGCTTCACCTGTGCATAAGCCACAACATGATTGAAGGAGGAAACCATCTAATGCACTTGAACATTATCAGTGTAGAACTGCAATATTTTGTAAAGACTTTATCTAAATGCTGCACCCTCAAAATAAAGCACTGCCTGAATGCACACCTCTCTCAGAAATGGCCTATGAGCAGTGGATTATACTTGGGGAATAACAATAGTGTCAGTCTTAAACAAATGAGGAATTCATACTACTAATATAACACTGTAATATACATCAAGCACTCACCTGCAGCTGTTGTTTTCACTGCTTCTTTCCTTTTTTCTGCTACAAACAATTGAATGGAATCATAATTGGTGAACAGCAACCTCCTATCTCAAGCAACGGTAAGTCTACGAACTACACAAATTGACTCTAATGCAACATCCATCAAATTGATAAATATTTGGTAATCTTTTATGTTGTCACTTGTATTGTCAGATAATATAGAGGGTGCATGTGCTTATTAGGCCCTGTGCATTTGATACATTGAAAATGGTAATCAAAACCCTATCAACACAGCAAAATGTCTACTAGAGGGACAGACATATTTATCAAACTTTGCTATAGTGATCACAGAAAGTTTGAGATGGTTGGAAAATGACTTACCAGCTGCAGCCTTATAATAGGAAGTGACGGAAAGTCCCCTTACGGGAACTGGTTTCCCACACATTTTTCTCTTCAAGAAACATATAGGAGCAGGCAACTTTCTTGTACCAGAAACAACGTAGGCCATTCCAACACAAGGTGGTGTTGCAGTACACTTTGCAGCGCATTGTTCACGTGTTATAGCTCTAATACCTTTGATGTCATTTCCTCGACAGTCTCCCGCCACTACTTTGTAGGCTGCGACTTTAAATCAAAGGGATAAGTCACTTTATTACATCAAGGGAAGACTTATTCATTTTTCACAATGTGTTCATTGACTCAAATGGAACATGTACAACTGTATTTGCCATTTGCATCGAGAAAAAGCAAAGAAGATGCATGTAAAGGAACACATTGACTTCATTACATTTGGTAGAGTAATGCGACCATGAGTCGTCCAGCTGGACCTCTGGGAACGCTAAAACTTATTCTAGGGTCTCTGCTATAGTAGGTAAACTTTGAGGGGTCATCTGACCATGGATAGAAAGAATTATCTTGAAAGTCTTATCCTTTTAAGCCAATATGGTCCCAGCTCCCATTATGTATGTCTGAGAGTCAATACAAGCCTTCATTACCTAGTGAATGACACTTTTCATCATCAGTACCATGAGCCAACCACAAGCAGCTTGAGTCGGCCACATCACACTATGAATCAACTGCTCCCCTAAAACCTTGGTCATACGCCAATGTTCTTTTGCTAGTTTGGGTCAAAATTGGCTTATAATAGCATTACCACAACCCCCACTCGTGTGCATTGGTTTGTTTGTTTACTTTTACGTCCGGGGGCCATCGAGGAACTCAGACATTCAATGTGCATTGGAGCTTAGCCAGTGTACTAGTGGTACTTTCACATGGGCCACTTTTTGCACCACCCTCACAGATAGTCCCTATAAATCCTGTCACCTGGGGTTTCTATATGATGTCATAGGTTATCATAATCATTTTTGCCAATGAGATAAGGTCTCTGGCATCATTTTAGTATACTTGCTTTTGAGCAGAATTTATCCAAAACTGAGCTATGAATTATAGTAGGCAGGGAAAGTCAGATTTCTTTAAATTCCTCAGAAACTTGTGCTTGATGCCTCTTTCTGCAATATCCATGTGAAACTACATATCAATAGCTTTCACCTTATATAAACACTGTTTATGTAAGTTGCTATTAACCCTTGTGGCTTTGCAAGTGTTTGTAGAAAACGTTTGCCCACAGGTGACCACCCAGTGGTATAGCTATATAGTGCTGCACTGCCCTGGCCTACCACCCCACTGCAGGAGGGGGTCCATGTATGGGAAGCCTCCGATGGGGCTTTTCCTCCAATACATGGCACATTCTCAGGGTCAATAATCTTTAATAACTTTGGTTCTATTTGGGATAGAGGCAAAATTCCAAAGGTTTTATGATCTATTCATGTGTCAGCTACTCCACTACACCTTGATAGGAAATGTTGTTTTATTACAAACCAATTGAATTCATTAAGAGATGCTTCACCTGTGCATAAGCCACAACATGATTAAGGAGGAAACCATCTAATGCACTTGAACATTATCAGTGTAGAACTGCAATATTTTGTAAAGACTTTATCTAAATGCTGCACCCTCAAAATAAAGCACTGCCTGAATGCACACATCTCTCTCAGAAATGGCCTATGAGCAGTGGATTATACTTGGGGAATAACAATAGTGTCAGTCTTAAACAAATGAGGAATTCATACCACTAATATAACACTGTATTATACATCAAGCACTCACCTGCAGCTGTTGTTTTCACTGCTTCTTTCCTTTTTTCTGCTACAAACAATTGAATGGAATCATAATTGGTGAACAGCAACCTCCTATCTCAAGCAACGGTAAGTCTACGAACTACACAAATTGACTCTAATGCAACATCCATCAAATTGATAAATATTTGGTAATCTTTTATGTTGTCACTTGTATTGTCAGATAATATAGAGGGTGCATGTGCTTATTAGGCCCTGTGCATTTGATACACTGAAAATGGTAATCAAAACCCTATCAACACAGCAAAATGTCTACTAGAGGGACAGACATATTTATCAAACTTTGCTATAGTGATCACAGAAAGTTTGAGATGGTTGGAAAATGACTTACCAGCTGCAGCCTTATAATAGGAAGTGACGGAAAGTCCCCTTACGGGAACTGGTTTCCCACACATTTTTCTCTTCAAGAAACATATAGGAGCAGGCAACTTTCTTGTACCAGAAACAACGTAGGCCATTCCAACACAAGGTGGTGTTGCAGTACACTTTGCAGCGCATTGTTCACGTGTTATAGCTCTAATACCTCTGATGTCATTTCCTCGACAGTCTCCCGCCACTACTTTGTAGGCTGCGACTTTAAATCAAAGGGATAAGTCACTTTATTACATCAAGGGAAGACTTATTCATTTTTCACAATGTGTTCATTGACTCAAATGGAACATGTACAACTGTATTTGCCATTTGCATCGAGAAAAAGCAAAGAAGATGCATGTAAAGGAACACATTGACTTCATTACATTTGGTAGAGTAATGCGACCATGAGTCGTCCAGCTGGACCTCTGGGAACGCTAAAACTTATTCTAGGGTCTCTGCTATAGTAGGTAAACTTTGAGGGGTCATCTGACCATGGATAGAAAGAATTATCTTGAAAGTCTTATCCTTTTAAGCCAATATGGTCCCAGCTCCCATTATGTATGTCTGAGAGTCAATACAAGCCTTCATTACCTAGTGAATGGCACTTTTCATCATCAGTACCATGAGCCAACCACAAGCAGCTTGAGTCGGCCACATCACACTATGAATCAACTGCTCCCCTAAAACCTTGGTCATACGCCAATGTTCTTTTGCTAGTTTGGGTCAAAATTGGCTTATAATAACATTACCACAACCCCCACTCATGTGCATTGGTTTGTTTATTTACTTTTACGTCCGGGGGCCATCGAGGAACTCAGACATTCAATGTGCATTGGAGCTTAGCCAGTGTACTAGTGGTACTCTCACATGGGCCACTTTTTGCACCACCCTCACAGATAGTCCCTATAAATCCTGTCACCTGGGGTTTCTATATGATGTCATAGGTTATCATAATCATTTTTGCCAATGAGATAAGGTCTCTGGCATCATTTTAGTATACTTGCTTTTGAGCAGAATTTATCCAAAACTGAGCTATAAATTATAGTAAGCAGGGAAAGTCAGATTTCTTCAAATTCCTCAGAAACTTGTGCTTGATGCCTCTTTCTGCAATATCCATGTGAAACTACATATCAATAGCTTTCACCTTATATAAACACTGTTTATGTAAGTTGCTATTAACCCTTGTGGCTTTGCAAGTGTTTGTAGAAAACGTTTGCCCACAGGTGACCACCCAGTGGTATAGCTATATAGTGCTGCACTGCCCTGGCCTACCACCCCACTGCAGGAGGGGGTCCATGTATGGGAAGCCTCCGATGGGGCTTTTCCTCCAATACATGGCACATTCTCAGGGTCAATAATCTTTAATAACTTTGGTTCTATTTGGGATAGAGGCAAAATTCCAAAGGTTTTATGATCTATTCATGTGTCAGCTACTCCACTACACCTTGATAGGCAATGTTGTTTTATTACAAACCAATTGAATTCATTAAGAGATGCTTCACCTGTGCATAAGCCACAACATGATTGAAGGAGGAAACCATCTAATGCACTTGAACATTATCAGTGTAGAACTGCAATATTTTGTAAAGACTTTATCTAAATGCTGCACCCTCAAAATAAAGCACTGCCTGAATGCACACCTCTCTCAGAAATGGCCTATGAGCAGTGGATTATACTTGGGGAATAACAATAGTGTCAGTCTTAAACAAATGAGGAATTCATACTACTAATATAACACTGTAATATACATCAAGCACTCACCTGCAGCTGTTGTTTTCACTGCTTCTTTCCTTTTTTCTGCTACAAACAATTGAAAGGAATCATAATTGGTGAACAGCAACCTCCTATCTCAAGCAACGGTAAGTCTACGA
Source organism: Acholoe squamosa (assembly GCA_949317995.1). Lineage (NCBI taxonomy): Eukaryota > Metazoa > Annelida > Polychaeta > Phyllodocida > Polynoidae > Acholoe > Acholoe squamosa. The sequence goes on from OX439048.1 coordinate 46,187,836, forward strand.
ACTACACAAATTGACTCTAATGCAACATCCATCAAATTGATAAATATTTGGTAATCTTTTATGTTGTCACTTGTATTGTCAGATAATATAGAGGGTGCATGTGCTTATTAGGCCCTGTGCATTTGATACACTGAAAATGGTAATCAAAACCCTATCAACACAGCAAAATGTCTACTAGAGGGACAGACATATTTATCAAACTTTGCTATAGTGATCACAGAAAGTTTGAGATGGTTGGAAAATGACTTACCAGCTGCAGCCTTATAATAGGAAGTGACGGAAAGTCCCCTTACGGGAACTGGTTTCCCACACATTTTTCTCTTCAAGAAACATATAGGAGCAGGCAACTTTCTTGTACCAGAAACAACGTAGGCCATTCCAACACAAGGTGGTGTTGCAGTACACTTTGCAGCGCATTGTTCACGTGTTATAGCTCTAATACCTCTGATGTCATTTCCTCGACAGTCTCCCGCCACTACTTTGTAGGCTGCGACTTTAAATCAAAGGGATAAGTCACTTTATTACATCAAGGGAAGACTTATTCATTTTTCACAATGTGTTCATTGACTCAAATGGAACATGTACAACTGTATTTGCCATTTGCATCGAGAAAAAGCAAAGAAGATGCATGTAAAGGAACACATTGACTTCATTACATTTGGTAGAGTAATGCGACCATGAGTCGTCCAGCTGGACCTCTGGGAACGCTAAAACTTATTCTAGGGTCTCTGCTATAGTAGGTAAACTTTGAGGGGTCATCTGACCATGGATAGAAAGAATTATCTTGAAAGTCTTATCCTTTTAAGCCAATATGGTCCCAGCTCCCATTATGTATGTCTGAGAGTCAATACAAGCCTTCATTACCTAGTGAATGGCACTTTTCATCATCAGTACAATGAGCCAACCACAAGCAGCTTGAGTCGGCCACATCACACTATGAATCAACTGCTCCCCTAAAACCTTGGTCATACGCCAATGTTCTTTTGCTAGTTTGGGTCAAAATTGGCTTATAATAGCATTACCACAACCCCCACTCATGTGCATTGGTTTGTTTGTTTACTTTTACGTCCGGGGCCATCGAGGAACTCAGACATTCAATGTGCATTGGAGCTTAGCCAGTGTACTAGTGGTACTCTCACATGGGCCACTTTTTGCACCACCCTCACAGATAGTCCCTATAAATCCTGTCACCTGGGGTTTCTATATGATGTCATAGGTTATCATAATCATTTTTGCCAATGAGATAAGGTCTCTGGCATCATTTTAGTATACTTGCTTTTGAGCAGAATTTATCCAAAACTGAGCTATAAATTATAGTAAGCAGGGAAAGTCAGATTTCTTTAAATTCCTCAGAAACTTGTGCTTGATGCCTCTTTCTGCAATATCAATGGGAAACTACATATCAATAGCTTTCACCTTATATAAACACTGTTTATGTAAGTTGCTATTAACCCTTGTGGCTTTGGAGCTTAGCCAGTGTACTAGTGGTACTCTCACATGGGCCACTTTTTGCACCACCCTCACAGATAGTCCCTATAAATCCTGTCACCTGGGGTTTCTATATGATGTCATAGGTTATCATAATCATTTTTGCCAATGAGATAAGGTCTCTGGCGTCATTTTAGTATACTTGCTTTTGAGCAGAATTTATCCAAAACTGAGCTATAAATTATAGTAAGCAGGGAAAGTCAGATTTCTTTAAATTCCTCAGAAACTTGTGCTTGATGCCTCTTTCTGCAATATCCATGTGAAACTACATATCAATAGCTTTCACCTTATACAAACACTGTTTATGTAAGTTGCTATTAACCCTTGTGGCTTTGCAAGTGTTTGTAGAAAACGTTTGCCCACAGGTGACCACCCAGTGGTATAGCTATATAGTGCTGCACTGCCCTGGCCTACCACCCCACTGCAGGAGGGGGTCCATGTATGGGAAGCCTCCGATGGGGCTTTTCCTCCAATACATGGCACATTCTCAGGGTCAATAATCTTTAATAACTTTGGTTCTATTTGGGATAGAGGCAAAATTCCAAAGGTTTTATGATCTATTCATGTGTCAGCTACTCCACTACACCTTGATAGGAAATGTTGTTTTATTACAAACCAATTGAATTCATTAAGAGATGCTTCACCTGTGCATAAGCCACAACATGATTAAAGGAGGAAACCATCTAATGCACTTGAACATTATCAGTGTAGAACTGCAATATTTTGTAAAGACTTTATCTAAATGCTGCACCCTCAAAATAAAGCACTGCCTGAATGCACACATCTCTCTCAGAAATGGCCTATGAGCAGTGGATTATACTTGGGGAATAACAATAGTGTCAGTCTTAAACAAATGAGGAATTCATACCACTAATATAACACTGTATTATACATCAAGCACTCACCTGCAGCTGTTGTTTTCACTGCTTCTTTCCTTTTTTCTGCTACAAACAATTGAATGGAATCATAATTGGTGAACAGCAACCTCCTATCTCAAGCAACGGTAAGTCTACGAACTACACAAATTGACTCTAATGCAACATCCATCAAATTGATAAATATTTGGTAATCTTTTATGTTGTCACTTGTATTGTCAGATAATATAGAGGGTGCATGTGCTTATTAGGCCCTGTGCATTTGATACACTGAAAATGGTAATCAAAACCCTATCAACACAGCAAAATGTCTACTAGAGGGACAGACATATTTATCAAACTTTGCTATAGTGATCACAGAAAGTTTGAGATGGTTGGAAAATGACTTACCAGCTGCAGCCTTATAATAGGAAGTGACGGAAAGTCCCCTTACGGGAACTGGTTTCCCACACATTCTTCTCTTCAAGAAACATATAGGAGCAGGCAACTTTCTTGTACCAGAAACAACGTAGGCCATTCCAACACAAGGTTGTGTTGCAGTACACTTTGCAGCGCATTGTTCACGTGTTATAGCTCTAATACCTCTGATGTCATTTCCTCGACAGTCTCCCGCCACTACTTTGTAGGCTGCGACTTTAAATCAAAGGGATAAGTCACTTTTTTACATCAAGGGAAGACTTATTCATTTTCACAATGTGTTCATTGACTCAAATGGAACATGTACAACTATATTTGCCATTTGCATCGAGAAAAAGCAAAGAAGATGCATGTAAAGGAACACATTGACTTCATTACATTTGGTAGAGTAATGCGACCATGAGTTGTGCAGCTGGACCTCTGGGAACGCTAAAACTTATTCTAGGGTCTCTGCTATAGTAGGTAAACTTTGAGGGGTCATCTGACCATGGATAGAAAGAATTATCTTGAAAGTCTTATCCTTTTAAGCCAATATGGTCCCAGCTCCCATTATGTATGTCTGAGAGTCAATACAAGCCTTCATTACCTAGTGAATGGCACTTTTCATCATCAGTACCATGAGCCAACCACAAGCAGCTTGAGTCGGCCACATCACACTATGAATCAACTGCTCCCCTAAAACCTTGGTCATACGCCAATGTTCTTTTGCTAGTTTGGGTCAAAATTGGCTTATAATAGCATTACCACTCTTGTGTATTGGTTTGTTTGTTTACTTTTACGTCCGGGGGCCATCGAGGAACTCAGACATTCAATGTGCATTGGAGCTTAGCCAGTGTACTAGTGGTACTCTCACATGGGCCACTTTTTGCACCACCCTCACAGATAGTCCCTATAAATCCTGTCACCTGGGGTTTCTATATGATGTCATAGGTTATCATAATCATTTTTGCCAATGAGATAAGGTCTCTGGCATCATTTTAGTATACTTGCTTTTGAGCAGAATTGATCCAAAACTGAGCTATAAATTATAGTATGCAGGGAAGGTCAGATTTCTTTAAATTCCTCAGAAACTTGTGCTTGATGCCTCTTTCTGCAATATCCATGTGAAACTACATATCAATAGCTTTCACCTTATATGAACACTGTTTATGTAAGTTGCTATTAACCCTTGTGGCTTTGGAGCTTAGCCAGTGTACTAGTGGTACTCTCACATGGGCCACTTTTTGCACCACCCTCACAGATAGTCCCTATAAATCCTGTCACCTGGGGTTTCTATCTGATGTCATAGGTTATCATAATCATTTTTGCCAATGAGATAAGGTCTCTGGCGTCATTTTAGTATACTTGCTTTTGAGCAGAATTTATCCAAAACTGAGCTATAAATTATAGTAAGCAGGGAAAGTCAGATTTCTTTAAATTCCTCAGAAACTTGTGCTTGATGCCTCTTTCTGCAATATCCATGTGAAACTACATATCAATAGCTTTCACCTTATACAAACACTGTTTATGTAAGTTGCTATTAACCCTTGTGGCTTTGCAAGTGTTTGTAGAAAACGTTTGCCCACAGGTGACCACCCAGTGGTATAGCTATATAGTGCTGCACTGCCCTGGCCTACCACCCCACTGCAGGAGGGGGTCCATGTATGGGAAGCCTCCGATGGGGCTTTTCCTCCAATACATGGCACATTCTCAGGGTCAATAATCTTTAATAACTTTGGTTCTATTTGGGATAGAGGCAAAATTCCAAAGGTTTTATGATCTATTCATGTGTCAGCTACTCCACTACACCTTGATAGGAAATGTTGTTTTATTACAAACCAATTGAATTCATTAAGAGATACTTCACCTGTGCATAAGCCACAACATGATTGAAGGAGGAAACCATCTAATGCACTTGAACATTATCAGTGTAGAACTGCAATATTTTGTAAAGACTTTATCTAAATGCTGCACCCTCAAAATAAAGCACTGCCTGAATGCACACATCTCTCTCAGAAATGGCCTATGAGCAGTGGATTATACTTGGGGAATAACAATAGTGTCAGTCTTAAACAAATGAGGAATTCATACCACTAATATAACACTGTATTATACATCAAGCACTCACCTGCAGCTGTTGTTTTCACTGCTTCTTTCCTTTTTTCTGCTACAAACAATTGAATGGAATCATAATTGGTGAACAGCAACCTCCTATCTCAAGCAACGGTAAGTCTACGAACTACACAAATTGACTCTAATGCAACATCCATCAAATTGATAAATATTTGGTAATCTTTTATGTTGTCACTTGTATTGTCAGATAATATAGAGGGTGCATGTGCTTATTAGGCCCTGTGCATTTGATACACTGAAAATGGTAATCAAAACCCTATCAACACAGCAAAATGTCTACTAGAGGGACAGACATATTTATCAAACTTTGCTATAGTGATCACAGAAAGTTTGAGATGGTTGGAAAATGACTTACCAGCTGCAGCCTTATAATAGGAAGTGATGGAAAGTCCCCTTACGGGAACTGGTTTCCCACACATTCTTCTCTTCAAGAAACATATAGGAGCAGGCAACTTTCTTGTACCAGAAACAACGTAGGCCATTCCAACACAAGGTGGTGTTGCAGTACACTTTGCAGCGCATTGTTCACGTGTTATAGCTCTTATACCTCTGATGTCATTTCCTCGACAGTCTCCCGCCACTACTTTGTAGGCTGCGACTTTAAATCAAAGGGATAAGTCACTTTTTTACATCAAGGGAAGACTTATTCATTTTCACAATGTGTTCATTGACTCAAATGGAACATGTACAACTATATTTGCCATTTGCATCGAGAAAAAGCAAAGAAGATGCATGTAAAGGAACACATTGACTTCATTACATTTGGTAGAGTAATGCGACCATGAGTCGTGCAGCTGGACCTCTGGGAACGCTAAAACTTATTCTAGGGTCTCTGCTATAGTAGGTAAACTTTGAGGGGTCATCTGACCATGGATAGAAAGAATTATCTTGAAAGTCTTATCCTTTTAAGCCAATATGGTCCCAGCTCCCATTATGTATGTCTGAGAGTCAATACAAGCCTTCATTACCTAGTGAATGGCACTTTTCATCATCAGTACCATGAGCCAACCACAAGCAGCTTGAGTCGGCCACATCACACTATGAATCAACTGCTCCCCTAAAACCTTGGTCATACGCCAATGTTCTTTTGCTAGTTTGGGTCAAAATTGGCTTATAATAGCATTACCACAACCCCCACTCGTGTGTATTTGTTTGTTTGTTTACTTTTACGTCCGGGGGCCATCGAGGAACTCAGACATTCAATGTGCATTGGAGCTTAGCCAGTGTACTAGTGGTACTCTCACATGGGCCACTTTTTGCACCACCCTCACAGATAGTCCCTATAAATCCTGCCACCTGGGGTTTCTATATGATGTCATAGGTTATCATAATCATTTTTGCCAATGAGATAGGTTCTCTGGCAATAATTTAGTAGTAATTTAAAGGAACACATTGACTTCATTATATTTGGTAGGGTAACGTGACTATGAGTCGTCCAGTTGGACCTCTGGGAATGCTATAACTTATTTCATGGATAGAAAGAATTATCTTTAAAGACTTATGCTTTTTTTTCACACTATGCAATATTAGTAAACTACCAAGTTTTAAGCCTCTGCAACGGCTTTAAGCTTCTCCCAAAGTTAGGGGTGCAGCTTATATGAGGGTGCAGCTAATATGGGAGAATTTATGATATTACTTTCATCAATAATTTATCATACAAATTCCATTATTAACCAGAACATAAAACATTTTCAGAATCAATTCAACCACTTTTAGTCGGGGGAATAAGTGATATGATCATTCATTTCATGATAGAAGTGTAAGTTTTGGTCCAGGGGTACTCTGTAGGGTACTTTTTCATTTCAGGAAGGGAGACCCGCTGATTTCATATTTAGGTGATTTTTGATGTCCTGAAACTAGGTCAAATAGAAAAGGAAATGGAGCAATAATTTTCAAAACATCTTGATACAAGCTACTTATATGCGCATGTATAAGTAGTGATAAATTGACAGGAGCAGTTCCCTATTGTACCACCAGATGTCACTACTATGTAGAGGTATGGGTCATGTATAGGTTCATTCACTGGTGCCTTTGTCGTTGGTCATATTGCCTAGCCCCAGGAAGGACCACCTTACATGCATTGGAGATTTTTTTTTGTTTTCTTCACTATTAACGTGAGTTATGGGAGTCAAATGCGGGTCATGCGACCATGAATATCATGGGAATAGTAAAGCATACCCGAAGTGTGGTGCTCTGAACCCACATTGGACATCTGGGGGGCGACATGGTAAGCCATAAGCCGCCGGTGGTGACAGAGTCATCCATCCGTGACTCCCACGATACTGGCGACGAGCCCGGGTTGCAGAACCAAGCTACCGGGGGGAGAGCTTGGGGCGCGGCCAACAGGACGGCAAGACGGGCAACGATGTGTTGTCAGGCTTGGATTTATTGCGACAGATTTCATATGAAAGGCAGCGCTCATCGGATATAAAAAAAACTCACCAAGAGAAGAGAATTGGAACTGGAATTGGTAAGTATACGGGCCGAGAATAATAGGGAATTGAAGGACATGCGAGACGGGGAGAAGGCCTGGTGGGGTGCCATGGCTGTGTTCGACTATGATTGTATAGGCAACATCCAATCTAGCCATTCAATGATGCAAGGGAGTCAAGCTACGGTTTGTGACCCCAATTAATTCTCAAACGCGCCCGATGTCCAAAACATTTAAAATGGCCGACCGGACCTTCCAGTTGCTGCAAATCCAGCCGTTGTTGGTGCTTGTTTGTCAGATATCAATGTTCTAAGGCCCCCTGCAGGCCTTAATGTTAATTCAATGAACAGTCCACAACAGACCAAAATGCCAAGGGAATTAAAATTTTTTTTTCATAAATAAATTTACATTATTATTGGGAATTGTACATGTGCAATTACAGACTAGATCCTAAAGAACATACATGTTTCCATGAATTTTTGTTTAATTATCCCCCAATTTCTATGAGCAATTCCCATCTAAAGTTCCAATTCCCGATCGTCAGTTTTCTGCCGTAAAGGCGTCGCCAATGACCCAGGAGGACCTAGGCCAATTATCTAGACATAGTTTGAACATCTTTTTTTGAGTTCTCTAAGTTCATCACCATTATCAAAACTAAGTTATTGCTGCCATCTGGTATTATGATCTGTATGTCCTTAAATGATTCCTAGAATTATAACATCTTTGGAAACACACTCTGTAAAATAGAAGTAAATTGACCAGTATTAAGATGGTTTTAAAATTATTGCTTCATTTCCCTATTTTCTATTTGATCTATTTAACTCACTGGCCGACAAAAACCAGGAAATCTGGACTTTCGGACACATTTTTCCCCAGGAATTTAAAATAATTTAAGACAGAAGTCTTGGAACCAAAACCAGGAATTCCTGGTAAACCAGGAAAAGTGGCATCTCTGATTTAAAATTTCAGGACATCAAAACTGACCTGAATATTATGAAATCAGCAGGTCTCCCTTCCTGAGTTGAAAAAGTACTCAAAAAAGTATATGCATGACAAGTTTCATATTTTTGTTATAATTTCCCTGTGACCTAGAACGCACTAATATGCACATTATGCAAATAAGGTCATCTTAGGTCAGAATAAAGAAATCAACATATTCAAGGGCTTATCGTGAATAAAGAAATCAACCTATTCAAGGGCTTATGACATGTCTGGGGACACACTCTGATTGCAAAATGGAAGTATTTTGACCAGTATTAAGATGTTTTGAAAATTAATGCTTCATTCCTTACCGTAATATCCCGCGTAGAAGGCACACCCACAACTCAGAGAAGGCAGGTCCGCGTACAAGGTGCAACTGATATACCATTTTATTATTCCATAAATTCTAACATATTATTGTATCAATCAAAGAATATCTAAGAAATTAATACATAGGTTGGTTCTAAGAGCTATAAGAGCGCTCAAACTTTGTATAAGAGCGTTCATGCCCCACTGCACACCAAACCAAGTCAGTTAGACAGAGTTTATGACATCAAAGGCTCCGACCTAATGGTTCACTGCACAATATAATAAAAATCAGGGTCTCAGTGTGCGACCTCATGGTTCAATGCACAAATTAATAACTTGTAAGTGAATGCAACCGGCCGTCACGGGTGCCTGAGCACCGCTGACGCCGTCATGAGTGTCTGAGCACTCTAATAACTGAACAATGGGTTACATAAGCACAACGCCATAACCGTCCGGTCGCTCTAGCGTTGCTCCTGAGCGACCTAGGTCAAATATCAAAGCATTTATGGAAAGCCCATAATTAGACGGTCAGAATGAGCCCAAGATCAAGGCGGAACTCCCATTATTAAGGAAGTTACACCATGGAGACTGAATCAACCTCCGAGTGCACTACAGACAAACCGGCGCGAGTTACGCGCCTATCAAGCGGGCATTATAAACTTGGCATATTCAACTCCGCGCATGCGCAAAATGGCGGTTGTAACGGCGTAAACTTCCGAGATATGGGGGTTTGAAGTTACAAAACCGACCAAGACAATGGGGGACACAGCGGCGCCCATGGGGGTCCTTTGTGCACCCAGTGACACATGAAAGCCTCCCCTCAAACAATTGCAGAGTTAGGCAGATGCCACTGGCCCCAGTCAGTCTGAGGTGCTTTTCCAAGATTTGCTACAAATAGCCTGGCTGCACCTCCTAGAAATCAGAACACCAAGAACCGCTCCAGAGGTAACATCTCCAGTCATCTCCTGCTACCTGCTATACCACTGCACTGTGGTGAAACTATGCTAGACAGGCATTGGTTTCCATCATTAGTGGCCAGAGTGTATCTTCCTCAAGACATCCACCAGAGGGTAAAGTTATTCATTATTACATTATTCCTCTAAGCAGCAGGTCAGGAGCTAGGTGTGGGAACCCACCTAGAACTATGCTGGACATTGTATTATTATTACCTCACAGGTGGAGTGGAACAGAACATTATACTTTATAACTTACTGTATATTTACTGTATGTACAAATTACCTACATACTAACTACTGTATGATTGATATTTCTTACATGTTGCCTAAAGCTGAATAAACCAGTGACAACTGGAAATAACACTATTTATGAGAGCTTAATGTATTTACACTATATACCACTAGTCTTATGATATTTCTCATATGACAACTTGATCATGCACAATTACTAGTATGACACAACCACCCCCACTGGATTGTTTTTTTAAGAAACCCCGCGTACAAGGCGCACCCCTTATCCAGGAGGTCTGGTCTGCGTACAAGGCGCACCTTGAATGGCAAGCCATTTGGGTAAACTGGACATAAACACAGTTTTTGTTACATAAACTCAGTTTTTGTCTACATAAACCCAGTTTTTGCTACATAAATCCAGTTTTCATAACATAAACCCAGTTTATGTGGACAAAGGAGGAGTTTCACAAAAACTCAGTTTTTGCTAGCATAAACCCAGTTTATGTGGGGAAAAATGCATTTCTAAGGGGAACCCATCTTTTGTGGCCAAAGGAGGGGTTTTCTAACATAAAGTGGGTTTATGTCACATAAACTGAGTTTATATTCAAAACCCCCCCTTTGCTAGCAAAAACCCAGTTTTTGCTCCAGAAACCCGTCTTTTGCTCACATAAACCCAGTTTATATGTGAGAATCCCCTCCTTTGCTCACATAAACCCAGTTTTTGCTTCAGAAATGCCTTCTTTGCTCACATAAACCCAGTTTATGTATGAGAAACCCCTCCTTTGCTCACATAAACCCAGTTTATGTGCGAGAAACCCCTCCTTTGCTCACATAAACCCAGTTTATGTACGAAAAACCCCTCCTTTCCTCACATAAACCCACTTTATGTGCGAGAAACCCCTCCTTTTCGACCCCTTGACCAGGGGAGGTCAAAATAAGTTCACCTGTTTTCAGAGAAAAAGCCTGTGCGTTATTATAGGTTAAAATGGCACATTCACATGCAATTTTCGGCCCTTTGGAGGGGTAAAAAAAAATTGACCCATTGAGAGGGGGGCCAGAAGTTTTTTCGCGAGTCCATGCCCGAACCCATCAGCCCCCCCTGTTGTTAAAAAATGATCATTCCCTAAGTTGGCGACTTTTTTTTGCCTCTGGCCGGCCAAAGTCTCAGAACAAAAATCCTGTAATCCAAGTTATTAGGCCAAACCCATGCTTTGCTTACATAAACTGGGTTTATGTGCAAGAAACTGGGTTTAAGTCCAAGAAACCCATACTTTGCTTATATAAACTGGGTTTATGTCCAAGAAACCCATGCTTTGCTCAGAAACCCAAACTTTGCTTACATAAACTGGGTTTATGTGCAAGAAACCCATACTTTGCTCAGAAACCCCTACTTTGCTAACATAAACTGGGTTTATGTGCAAGAAACCCATCCTTTGCTCAGAAACCCACACTTTGCTTACATAAACTGGGTTTATGTGCAAGAAACCCGCCCTTTCCTCAGAAACCCATTCTTTGTTCACAAAGGATGGGTTTCTGCATATAAACCCAGTTTATGTTGTAAAAACTGTGTTTTTGTTCAAAACCCATCTTTTGTACTCAAAGTATGGGTTTTTGCACATAAACTGGGTTTATGTGCAAAAACCCAGTTTATTTGACATAAACCCAGTTTATGTCTACAAAGGAGGGGTTTCAGTACAAAAACTGGGTTTATAGCAAAAAACTGGGTTTATGTTGACAAAAACTGGGTTTATGTAACAAAAACTAGGTTTATGTCCAGTTTACCCAAAAGGCCTGCCATAACCTTGTACATGTCCTCCATACTAGGGACTCCCTGTATGTGGGGGTAGTCTTGATAAAATTCATGCTCAGCTGCTCGAATTTTATCTCACCTCGTGCCTTCCTTACAGCCGACACTCAAGGGTGGGAGGTCCCGTGGGCTGTATCCACACCAAAGTGAGATTACACTTGTGGCGTTGTGCCCGGACCCTAGTCTAGTGGGGAGGGGGGATAATGGTGACCGAATCTATGGGAAGATAGAAAGCACGCCCCTACACATTTACCGAGGCAATGGTTCTTTAACATCCGTCACTACATAGGCATAGTGAGAGATGGACAGGTCTGTTTTAAGTCATTTGTCTGCCATGACCGCCAAGAGACTTTCCAGCACAGCCTAGCCAGAGCAGGGAGGAACTCAAACGACACCTTACGGCAACGTTTGGAGCCACCACTGTGCCCCGGCCAGGCCAGGAACCGAACACACAACCTTACGGCCCGTGAGCGGACGCGCTACTGACTGCGCCACGCCTCCCAGCCATGCTCAGCTGTGTATGATGCTTAGTGTTGCGGTGTTGCCCCATCTAGTGTATTGCTTAATAAACTTGAAGCCGGTGACTTCCGGTTACGTTCGGTAATGGCAGACATGAGTTGTGTCATGCTTTAAACATGGTGTCAGAAGAAACTAGAAATATGTGGTGATAGACACATTATGACTTCAAGGAAAGTGTAGGAAATGAGAGAATACATGTAACTGTATGTACTGGACAGTTGTGGAAGACCACCAATGTTGAACTTTGTTGTGTTACCAGTTCCAAGTTCAAGTTGAGTTGCCAGTTGAAATTTGTGCCAAGTCATACTCACAGTCAGGCCAAGTCCAAGTGTATTCTCCATAATTCTGTGAAGTCAAAGTAAGACTGTAAAAATGGTTCTTCCATTCAAGCCACCCAAAGACCTTGAATTCACAGGCAATATGGCCACCAATTGGAAAGTTTTTGAATCAGAGTTCGAAATTTTTATGGCTGCATGTGCATAAGATGCACTAGAATCAAAACATCAGGTAATGATGCTGCTCAATTTGATCGATGCCAAGGGCAGGGCTGTATATGAAACTCTGCAATTTGATGAAGATGAAGACAAATATAAAATCAAAGAAGTTTTGAGGAAATTTAAAGAACATTGTATTCCGAAACAGTATGAAATGGTGGAAAGACAAGATTTTTATGAACGAAAGCAAAAGGCTGGAGAAACTGGAAATCAGTTTGTGAGTGCACTGCGTAAATTAGCTGAAACATGTAATTTTGGTGACGCCGAAGACAGTGCCATAAGAGACCAGCTTGTACGGGGGATGCTCCCGGATGAAAAGTTATCTGAGAAGCTGTATGATGAAAAAGACCTGACACTAGAAAAAGCTCTGCAAATGTTCTCCACCCATGAAATCCGTACTCGTAGAACGGAATCATCAGCAAGTGGTAGCGTTGATGCAGTCCATCGATGAGGTCGAGGTCGCGGATGTGGCTGTGGCCGTGGTCGTGGTAACGACCGTAGTGATGATCGAGGCGATGAATATAATGGTAGTCGTGGCCAAGGTCATGGTTCCAGTCGTGGCAGTCGTGGTAGAGGTCATGGACGCAGTAGAGGTCGTGGCGGTTACGGTGATCGTCAACGCCAAGATGACCAGGTTGAGCCATGCGAACAGTGTGGTTATGCGTTTCACTACCGCAACATGTGCCCAGCAGCAAATGCAAAATGCCACAAGTGTAAGAACATTGGACATTACTGGAAGATGTGCTATTCGAGAAATACTCATGAACTATATGATGAGACTGAAGATTATGGGGGAAATGGAAGTAAGACCATATTGGAATATGAGAGATGAAATTATGGGAGTCAAATGCGGGTCATGCGACCATGAATATCATGGGAATAGTAAAGCATGCCCGAAGTGTGGTGCTCTGAACCCACGTTGGATATCTGGGGGGCGACATGGTAAGCCATAAGCCGCCGGTGGTGACAGAGTCATCCATCCGTGACTCCCACGATACTGGCGACGAGCCTGGGTTGCAGGACCAAGCTACCGGGGGGAGAGCTTGGGGCGCGGCCAACAGGACGGCAAGACGGGCAACGATGTGTTGTCAGGCTTGGATTTATTTCGACAGATTTCATATGAAAGGCAGCGCTCATCGGATACCCCCTGCAGGCCTTAATGTTAATTCAATGAACGGTCCACAACAGACCAAAATGCCAAGGGAATTAAAACTCTTTTTTCATAAATAAATTTACATTATTATTGGGAATTGTACATGTGCAATGACAGACTAGATCCTAAAGAACATACATGTTTCCATGATTTTTTGTTTAATTATCCCCCAATTTCTATGAGCAATTCCCATCTAAAGTTCCAATTCCCGATCATCAGTTTTCTGCCGTAAAGGCGTCGCCAATGACCCAGGAGGACCATGGCCAATTATCTAGACATAGTTTGAACATCTTTTTTTGAGTTCTCTAAGTTCATCACCATTATCAAAACTAAGTTATTGCTGCCATCTGGTATTATGATCTGTATGTCCTTAAATGATTCCTAGAATTATAACATCTTTGGAAACACACTCTGTAAAATAGAAGTAAATTGACCAGTATTAAGATGGTTTTAAAATTATTGCTCAGGGGTGTGAAATGCCGAAACCCGTTTCCTCTGAAGAGTAATATACAGCTTAATAGTTAATGTTTTACTTAGGATAAAAGTGGTCTAAATGTTCTTTGAGCGGAAAATAACACACTCTGTTTACAGGGATGTTTGGAATTACATTTGGGATGCTAACATTTTTCAATCTGGAATGATATTGGCATATTCAAAATCAGACCCCCCCCCTACAAATGGTTAATTCTTTTCTCAGTGGATTTGCATAGATCTCAAGAATGGTCTTTCTGAGCATCAAAAACGCGGATTTCCGCGTTTCCGCGGAATTTTCACACCCCTGTTGCTTCATTTCCCTATTTTCTATTTGATCTATTTAACAGATATGCCACTAACTGGCCGACAAAAACCAGGAAATCTGGACTTTCGGACACATTTTTCCCCAGGAATTTAAAATAATTTAAGACAGAAGTCTTGGAACCAAAACCAGGAATTCCTGGTAAACCAGGAAAAGTGGCATCTCTGATTTAAAATTTCAGGACATCAAAACTGACCTGAATATTATTAAATCAGCAGGTCTCCCTTCCTGAGTTGAAAAAGTACTCAAAAAAGTATATGCATGACAAGTTTCATATTTTTGTTATAATTTCCCTGTGACCTAGAATGCACTAATGTACACATTATGCAAATAAGGTCATCTTAGGTCAGAATAAAGAAATCAACCTATTCAAGGGCTTATCATGAATAAAGAAATCAACCTATTCAAGGGCTTATGACATGTCTGGGGACACACTCTGATTGCAAAATGGAAGTATTTTGACCAGTATTAAGATGTTTTGAAAATTAATGCTTTTCCTTACTGTAATATCCTGCGTAGAAGGCGCACCCACAACTCAGAGAAGGCAGGTCCGCGTACAAGGCGCAACCACCCCCACTGGATTGTTTTTTTAAGAAACCCCGCGTACAAGGCGCACCCCTTATCCAGGAGGTCTGGTCTGCGTACAAGGCGCACCTTGTACATGTCCTCCACACTAGGGACTCCCTGTATGTGGGGGTAGTCTTCAAAAATTCATGCTCAGCTGCTCGAATTTTATCTCACCTCGTGCCTTCCTTACAGCCGACACTCAAGGGTGAGAGGTCCCGCGGGTTGTATCCAGACCGAAGTGAGATTACACTTGTGGCGTTGTGCCTGGACCCTAGTCTAGTGGGGAGGGGGGATAATGGTGACCGAATCTATGGGAAGATAGAAAGCACGCCCCTACACATTTACCGAGGCAATGGTTCTTTAGCATCCGTCACTACATAGGCATAGTGAGAGATGGACAGGTCTGTTTTAAGTCATTTGTCTGCCATGACCGCCAAGACTTTCCAGCACAGCCTAGCCAGAGCAGGGAGGAACTCAAACGACACCTTACGGCAACGTTTGGAGCCACCACTGTGCCCCGGCCAGGCCAGGAACCGAACTCACGACCTTACGGCCCGTGAGCGGACGCGCTACTGACTGCGCCACGCCTCCCGGCCATGCTCAGCTGTGTATGATGCTTCATGCTCAGCTGTGTATGATGCTTAGTGTTGCGGTGTTGCCCCATCTAGTGTATTGCTTAATAAACTTGAATCCGGTGACTTCCGGTTACGTTCGGTAATGGCAGACATGAGTTGTGTCATGCTTTAAAAATGGTGTCAGAAGAAACTAGAAATATGTGGTGATAGACACATTATGACTTCAAGGAAAGTGTAGGAAATGAGAGAATACATGTAACTGTATGTACTGGACAGTTGTGGAAGACCACCAATGTTGAACTTTGTTGTGTTACCAGTTCCAAGTTCAAGTTGAGTTGCCAGTTGAAATTTGTGCCAAGTCATACTCACAGTCAGGCCAAGTCCAAGTGTATTCTCCATAATTCTGTGAAGTCAAAGTAAGACTGTAAAAATGATTCTTCCTTTCAAGCCACCCAAAGACCTTGAATTCACAGGCAATATGGCCACCAATTGGAAAATTTTTGAATCAGAGTTCGAAATTTTTATGGCTGCATGTGCATACAATGCACTAGAATCAAAACATCAAGTAATGATGCTGCTCAATTTGATCGGTGCCAAGGGCAGGGCAGTATATGAAACTCTGCAATTTGATGAAGATGAAGACAAATATAAAATCAAAGAAGTTTTGAAGAAATTTAGAGAACATTGTATTCCGACACAGTATGAAATGGTGGAAAGACAAGATTTTTATGAACGAAAGCAAAAGGCTGGAGAAACTGGAAATCAGTTTGTGAGTGCACTGCGTAAAAAAGCTAAAACATGTAATTTTGGTGACGCTGAAGACAGTGCCATAAGAGACCAGCTTGTACGGGGGATGCTCCCGGATGAAAAGTTATCTGAGAAGCTGTATGATGAAAAAGACCTGACACTAGAAAAAGCTCTGCAAATGTTCTCCATCCATGAAATCCGTACTCGTAGAACGGAATCATCAGCAAGTGCTAGCGCTGATGCAGTCCATCGACGAGCTCGAGGTCCCGGACGTGGCCGTGGCCGTGGTCGTGGTAACGACCGTAGTGATGATCGAGGCGATGACTATAATGGTAGTCGTGGCCGAAGTCATGGTTCCAGTCGTTGCAGTCGTGGTAGAGGTCGTGGACGCGGTAGAGGTCGTGGCGGTTACGGTGATCGTCAACGCCAAGATGACCAGGTTGAGCCATGCGAACAGTGTGGTTATGCGTTTCACTACAGCAACATGTGCCCAGCAGCAAATGCAAAATGCCACAAGTGTAAGAACATTGGACATTACTCGAAGATGTGCTATTCGAGAAATAAGCATGAACTATATGATGAGACTGAAGATTATGGGGGAATGATGATTCTGGTGATATTTGTTTGTTGAAACAATTAAAGTTGAAAATGTCAATGAAAATGTACCGAAAAATGTTGATGAAAATGTTAAGTTTCAGAAGGTACATGAAGTGCAGTCAGCCGCGAAACCGAAAGATTGGACGGTCAATGTGTCCACAGAAGGTAAAAAGGTAACGTTCAAATTGGACACAGGTAGTGAGGTAAACACAATGCCCAAAGATTTATATGAGCGTGAGTATGCGAAAAACAATTATCTTAGACCTACCAAATCAAAGTTAGTTGGCTATTTCGGAACCAAAGTTAGACCGTATGGGACCGTAGTACTTGAAATTCTCCATAAGGATAAGCTTTATGCTGTAGAATTCATGGTAATTCACCGAGGAACCCCAGTCCTTGGTTTAGGAACATGTGCTGAGATGGGGTTGATTAAGCGCACATGCGAAGTAAAAAAGACCGACCCCAAGTCCCTTTTGGCAAACCCAAAGTACAAGAAAGTGTTTACTGGTTTGGGTTGCATAAAGGGGACAGTCTATGATTGTAAAATGGATCCCAATGTCAAACCGGTTGTAAATCCCCCAAGAAGAGTTCTGCATGCCATGTTAGAAAGGTTGAAAGAAGCTCTAGACGCGTTGGTTGAGCAAGATGTGATAGAACCAGTAACTGAACCGACCGAATGGGTGAATTCTCTAGTCTAGTAATAATTGAGAAAGCAAATGGAAAATTGAGGTTATGTATTGATCCGAAAGAACTAAACAAAGGGATTATGCGCGAGCATTATCCAATGAGAAGTGTCGAGGATATTGCGGCATGTCTATCTGGTAAGAAAGTGTTCTCCGTTTTAGATGCGGGGCAAGCATTCTATCAAATAAGGGTCACAGAAGAAACCTCAAAGTTGATGACTTTCAACTCTGCTTTCGGTAGATATAGGTTCAAAAGGATGCAGTTCGGTATCTCCTCAGCGTCTGAAGTGTGGGGACGAACGGTGACCGAAGTGTTTGAAGGGATCGAAGGTGTAGAGATAATCAGAGATGATATACGGATCGCGGGAAGAGACCAGAAAGAACACGACAAAATTCTAGAGAATGCATTAGATCGAGCGTTAGAACGTGGTCTTGGTCTAAACCGTGACAAATGTCGCATTGCGGTTAGTTCTGTTGTGTATCAAGGACATATCTTTTCAGACAAAGGTGTCGAAATTGATCCCGAGAAAGTGAAAGCGATCACAGATTTTCCAACACCAGAGAATGTTGTAGATATTACCAGGTGGTTGGGAATGGTAACCTATGTGGGTAAGTTCGTTCAAAATCTATTGAAAATCGCAGCACCGTTAAGGATATTGCAGAATAGTAAGATAAAATGGCACTGGGATGAACCCCAAGAAAAAGCATTCCGAGAGTTAAAAAATGCCATATCAAGTGCTCCAGTGTTAGCATACTAAAGTCTTAAAGAGAAAATTACGATCTCTGTAGATTCGTCGAGTTACTGACTCGGTGCGTGTATGTTTCAATGTAACAAACCAGTCGCGTATGCATCGAGAGTGTTGACCCAATCTGAAAAGAACTATGGGCAAATCGAAAAAGAAATGTTAGCGATCACATGGGGATGTTCGAAGTTCCATGATTATATCTATGGACGTACCGATGTAACTATCAAAATTGATCATTAACCGCTAGAAACATTGTATAAGAAACCGCTAGTGTCAGCACCACCAAGAATTTAGCGTATGATGCTCAAAACGCAGAAATATACTTTTACAGTTGTATGGCGTAAAGGTAAAGATCTAACTGTGGCCGATACTCTAAGTAGAGGGCCATGTTGTAGTTAAAAAGTAGACGATGATGTTGACATACAAGTGCATACTGTACAAAATTTGCCAATCAGCGACATAAGATTGAAAGCCATCAAGGAGGCAACTGCTAATGATGTAAGCATGCAGATGTTGCATAAATATGCATCATCTGGATGGCAAAATGACAAAACGTTAGTTCCAATGGAATTAAGACCATATTGGAATATGAGAGATGAAATTTATTTAAGCGAAGGACTAGTTTTGAGAGGTGACAGGCTATTGATACCTACATCTATGCGGAAATCAATGTTGAAACAGGTGCATAAAAGCCACCTTGGTATTGAAAAGTGTATTCGCAGGGCCAAAGATGTCTTTTTTTTTGCCAGGAATGGCATCCGAAATCAAAGAAATGTGAGAATCATGTAGCGTATGTGCTGAACACAAATCAAAGCAAATGAAGGAACCAATGATTATCAGTCAAATACCAGTGCGACCATGGCAGAAAGTAGCCAGTGATCTATTCATGTTAGACGGTGAGATGTACGTACTGGTAGCCGATTACTATTCGAAATTTGTCGAGTACACAAAACTTCCTCAAGACTGTACTAGTCAGACTCTCAAAGATTACCTTGCGGACGTGTTTGGTAAAGAAGGAATTCCTGAGCAGGTCGTTATGGATGGCGGTCCGCAGTACAAAAGTCAGGTTTTTACTGATTTCGCGAAGGAATATGGGTTCATTCATATTATGAGTTCACCTGTGTATCTCCAAAGCAACGGCTTTGTGGAGAGTCAAAATCTTGAAAGCGATTCTAAAGAAATCAAAACAGTCTGGTACAGATGTAAACTTAGCATTGTTAGAATGGAGAAATACTCCAATCGAGGGACTTGGTTCACCGGCACAGTTGAACATGGGTAGACGCCTCAGGTCAACTATTCCGAGTACTACAAATCAGCTCAGACCAAAGCCTGTACAAATTAATCTCTCTGATATGTTAGAGAAGAAAGCCGAGCATAATAAGCAGTATTATGACAGAACTGCTTTGAAGGATGAGAGGGAGAATCTCAAAGTAGGAGATAAGGTTAGGATCAGAACCAAAGTTGGTTGGGTTCCTGGTAATTTGACCAAAGTTGGTCCAGAGCCGCGCTCATACCATGTTAAAAAGGGGGATAGAGTATATAGGAGAAACAGAAGAGACATAATGCCACAGAAAGATCTAGTAGGTGAAAAACAAACTGTACAAGACATTCCAGTAAGAGTCACACCAACACCACCAGTAACTCCTGTAAGGTAAAATCAAAGTCTCCTATAAGAGTTCAAACTCCTGTAATAATCCAAACTCCTATTAAATCTCCTGTCAGAGTTAAAACACCTGAAAAGGCCCCAACTACTAAAAAGGCCCCAACTCCCGCCAAGGTTCAATCTCCTGTTCGAGAACCAATTCAGGCTGCAAAGCCAAAAACCCCAAATGTACCTCAAAGAGTTACAAGGAGTGGGCGCGAGGTTAAACGTCCGGCCAGATACACTTAAATGTGATTCGAACTGTATTTTTCTGTAACTTAAATGTGATTTGATCTGTATTTTCTAAGGATTTATTGTTACTGTATTATCAGTAATTGTGTTTGTATTTTTGTATGACATTTAAATGTTATCTGTTGTTCAAATGATATATCTATAACTTAAAGGAGGAGATGTTGCGGTGTTGCGCCATCTAGTGTATTGCTTAATAAACTTGAAGCCGGTGACTTCCGGTTACTTCCGGTAATGGCAGACATGAGTTGTGTCATGCTTTAAACACTTAGTATATAATTTTGTGAGTGCCACAAATGAGGTGTGAGCAAAAGTAGATCTTAACTCTACCATTGTATCATCAGTTTTCTTGTTTCTTTTCCACCACCTGAACATTCTAGAAATGTTGTGGCATGTTAGGGAATAAATTTAGATAATCACATTATCTAAACATAGCTAGAATATCTATTCTTAAGTCAAGTATATGTATATGTATAGGAATCATTCCTAGATCCCAGTTCAATATAAATTTACACAAGTCCCATGTGTTAGGTTAATATATTTGGATGTAAAAGTATAATAGAATGAATGATTCCTAGATTTGGCACTTGGTGGAGCCACTTTACCATTCCTTCTCTATTGTTGCATATATACTTGACACAAGTACAGACATTCTATCTATGTTTAGATAATGTGATGATCTAAATTCATTCCCTAACATGCCAAAACATTGATGGAGTGTTCAAATGGTGTAAAAGAAACAAGAAAACTAATGATACAATTTTAGAGGTAAGATCTACTAGTGTTCACACCTCACTTGTTGCATTCTGAAAATTATATGATCTGCATCATAACAATTTATATGACTCATTCTCACCAATGTGATGCAATTACGTTCGGGGAGGTTTCTGACTGTTTCTAACCGAGGTTTCTGACCGGCAGTTACATACCGTAATCTCCCGCGTATAAGGCGTGTCTTATACGGGGGGTTTTAGTTCTCATTGGATCCACAAGGGGGACACCAAGACCTTTCTTTTGATATGTTACACTCCCATATAAGCTCATCTGCTGCTTTTGGGGTCCAGGAGGGTCACGGGGGTCCAAATAGCACATAGTTTTTTGAATTTTGAAAATCCATTCATTAGAACAAAAGTTATGAATTTTTTATTTTTTTGACCATATTCTGAAACTCTGGGTGCGCCTTATACGCAGGATGCGCCTTATATGCGGGAGATTACGGTAGTTAATTTAGCCTCCAGTTTGAAAGTGGTCACAGAAAGGTACTGTTTTTTCACTTCCCCCATTTTCCATATGGTCCAGGGCACCCTTCCCTGTGCTTTTTGTTCCTTTCCAGACTCAGAACACACCAAGAAGGAAGATTTTCTTGACTTCCTCCTCTGCCAAAGAGGTATCTGACCGGGGAGGTTTCTGACGGGCAGTTATAAAAACATCTATTGACCTGTAGTTTGAATTCCATCACAGAAAGGCATATTTTTTTCAGTCAACAAGAGAGCGTTTATTACAAAACAGTTGAGTCGAGAGTATGTCTTGGAGAGACAGAAAGGAAACGAGGCAAGGGTACAGAGCCTAGGCTAGATGACTTGCCGATGACTTTCCCACTATGCCATTAAGGACACATTTAGCTGCTTGATTGTCTTCCTCCCCCTCCCAACACAACTACCAGCACAGCTCTGAGTATTGAGGCATGCCTGAGTACCCCCCAACCAACCATGGTCCCTACCATGGTCCCTACCATGATCCACCCACCCATCCACCCATCCATCCATCCATCCACCCACCCACCCATCCACCCATCCATCCATCCATCCATCCACAGTCATTGTTGATCCTACAATTAACATCACAGACAGTGTAGCCAAGGTGATGTGACCTTGTTACAATTACTTGTTACATTTCCTTCCTTTCCCATGGGAAATGATTGGAAGCCATTTCTCTTAAAGGGCCCAGCTATCTCACTACTGATACTTACCATAGAGGAGCCTACTAGGCTCCTCTATGTACTCACCTAGATTCACCTCCAATGCAAGACTAATGTTTTGTCTATGAGAGAATCTTGGAATTAAACCTATCAATAAACCAAATTGGAAGGCCTTCAAAATCAACTATATCAAAAGATATTTGCCCAGATAACCATGGCACGCACTGCCCCGATACCTACTCTATGCCCTCCTCTTCTAAAAATTCTGAAATCTGTCTATAAGTGGGGTTAAAGACAGATTGATTACCCTTTTATTTAGGGTAAAAAGAGCTCTAAATCCCATGCATTTCTCCATAGGGAAAAAAACCCAATAGTAATTACCATGTCACAGCCATCAAAGTACACCTTAAATGTAAATTCTATTACATGGATAGCTTTGTCTTGCTTTTTGTCTCACTATATGACTAATTTTTGGGGGTTCAGTTGTAACAGAAATAGGGCTAAATGACAGGTTTTGATGGTCTATGCAAATTCTTGGAATCTAAATATAAGAAAAGCATACCCCATGAAATGTTTTTTTCATCATTTATCAAAAAATTTTCATGTAAATAGAAATATGACTCATGGGGTCTTTGAAGGGTGTGATAGGGCATATGCTGTGTAATGGAATAGTCTTTTGGTGGTGCATGTAATCTGCTAGAGGCCAAAATAGCAATTGAAACTTGGTAATCATAAGAAACTCGGCTAAGGGCTAGTAGACCAGAGCTCAGAAAGGTGGTGTCAAAAGCCCTTGCCTCGTTTAATATAGGATTGATCCTATTCTGGCTCTATTTTAGACTGACAAGTTTTTTGCCACCCCTTATATTTATGGCACAATTGGCCATCTCTTCTCCGGTCAGAAAGCTTCACATAATGAAGGTTTCTGACCGGGGAGGTTTCTGACCGATGTCTTGATAAAGAATACAGTGCTAGTATGCAACTTATCTTGATCTTCAGCCTTCCCTCCCTTTTCCTTAGATGGACATCTTTCTATCCCTACTGTTTTTCCTTACTTATTTGCCCTCTCTTCTTTGTTTTAAGGGGAAGCCACTTCTTCTAGAAGTTCTCTGACCTGATGGAGATTTCTGACCGGCAGTTATAAAAACATGAATTGACCTGTAGTTTGAATTCCATCACAGAAAGGTATAGTTTTTTTTCAGTTAATATAGGATTGATCCTATCCTGACGTTATTTTAGATTGATAAATTTCTTGCCACCCCATATATTTGTGGCACAATTGGCCATATCTTTTTCCTGGTCAGAAACCTCCCCGGTCAGAAACCTCCCCGAACATAATTGCATCAAACTGGTGAGACATAGCCATATACTGAAGGTACCCTGCATACAAGACACACCCCAAACTGAAGGCAGACTGCCTCTTGCGTACAAGACCCATCCACGATCTGATTCGCTTATAAGACGCGCCTTATACGCCGGAGATTAAGACCTAATTTGACCTAATTTCAGGTAATTAAAAAAGACCTATAAAATAAAAATCGAATGGGTCTCCCTTCCTGAAATGAGAAAATAACCTACTGTCAGTAGACCGTTATAGGTATTGTACTTATCATATTTATTTTTCACCTTTGACTCTACCATGTAACCCAGTGTCCGAGTCTACCCACAAGCCAAGCCATACCCATAGACCAAAGGCTGGCGGTGTCAACTGCACTCAGTGACCCCGCCTCCTCCCACTGGAGGATACGCCATCCATCACAAACAGCTCGCTGCATGCTGGAAATTCCTAGCAGACAATGTTTAGACCAACTCCTCCTGCGGGAGGACATGCCCATTGATCATGAGCAGCTCACAGCATACCAGGAATTCCCAGCAGCTATATTTAGAACCACACTGAACTCTGTGAACCCCAGTGCTGTGTTTGGGATCCCCCCTACATACCTGCACTGGAGTTCCCCAGTTACTATATTTAGCTCACCTGATACTATTTTTAGGATGAGCTGGGTGAGCAGCTCCTACTACAAATACCTGTGGAGGGAGCAGCTCACTCATCTTTCCACCTCCATACTTCATACCTCACACACTCACGTGAGACCAAGGCCCTTGGCTCAAGGGCTAGGCTTGGACACTGTTGGGCACCTTTATACTGTATCACCAACTATACCTCGTGGACTTCAATGAATAAAGTGGATATCAAACTGGATTCCTGATTTGTCTGTATTCATCCTTATTCATCATTTACGGACTCGTTGACAATGGTGGAAAACCCTCACGTATCATCCCACAAGTTACCACCTCTCATGAGCCATGGACAACAGTGAGACCCTACCAAAGGAGCCAGCCCCACAACGTATCCCTACATCTCCAAACAGAGATCAGCAAGAAGCCACCAGTACACAGTACACCACCCCGATAGACTCCTCGCCAGACGCGCTCCAGCTGGACCCAGTGCTGCCAGCCCATAGACGCACACATAAACAAACACCTGTGAGTTCAAATACCTTACCCTTTTCATCTACTATAGTAGACACCAACACAGGTGCACCCACCAGTACACCAGCAGGAGCCCCACCACCAGGTTTAAACCTCACCCTACCTGGTTATTCACCCTCAGAATCACCACCCCTGAGATTAGGTGGTCTTCAAAGTACCACATACAGCACGCCTGAAAATCAATCACCAGGTTACCTCCACCTAGACAGCCATCTAGAGGAAAGATCCAATAGCCTGCAGGAAGCCCTGGAAGCTGCTGGCCGGTCACCCTCACCCAGCAGTGATTCTGACCCACAGTGCGCACCTGACCTAAGTTGGGACAACCTTACTGTACCAGACATCCAAGCCCACCCATCAGTAGCAGACAATTACTGGAGGAGCAGGCTAGACTCAGCAATCCACAGGTGGAGAGAAAACAGACTCAACACAGGACGTGCACAACAGATACCAACCGGAGCTACACCAAGCTACCAGTGTGGTGAGAGTCCCTCTGTTTTTCTAGACAGGATAAACCGTATTCTAGAAGAGCAGTGGCAAGACAACTCCAATCCCACCAATTTGCTAAGGCCGCACCAAAACCCACAGCCTGATAGCAATCCACCTGGAGGAAACCCTAGGCCTTACTACTCCTACTCTACCTCTGAGGAAGACAAGGCGACACCTCCAGCACCAAATTCATCCCTGAGCACGCCTCCAAGAGCCAGATCCTTTGAAAGGCCATACCCCACCCATAGACCCAGGAGAAGGGTGCAATCATCCTCCCCTCAAAGGCCAAATACACCTGTATTTTACAGACTTCAAAGAAGCTTGGACTCTGCAGCTAGAAGAGGCGACCTCGTGGCCACTACTCCCATCCTACACAGAAGCAGTCACTTCCCAGCCCATTTACAAACAGAATCCACCTCTGAGGAAGACACAGAAGTAACCTTCCCCCACCTGCACAGAGCACCTGCCTACCCAAACATGGCCACTGCAGCTCCACCTCCAGAGTACAACCAGGATGACATGACGAGGAACATAGTCAGAGAATGCACCCAGGCAGTCAATGACTCCCTCTCCAACCTATTAACAGGACAAATGAACTTATTGTCTGCTGAAATAAAAAGGATTGGAGACGACTCCTCCTGCCAACTGTCAAGGATAAATGACAGGTTGAATGACATGGACACTTGGAAATCGCACCTGGAGAATGACATTAGCCAAATACAAAGAAGAGCAGCTCAGGACAACGCTGATGTACTGAGAAGGTCTGAAATAGCGTCAGCCAATCTGTCTGACAGAATCAACAGAAACATTGATGGAATGAGATCTGAAATATTCAGGGCCATTGATAGGACAAGAACACCTACCAGCCAAGGCCAAAACAGCCTTTTCTCACCCACCAACACTAGGCTACCCCCTTCAGGCCAACCTTCACAGGTTATGATCACCTCTACCAGAATGCCGACATCAGTACCGGTAGGATACAGGCTCAGCCCCCCAAGCCTTTTCCAAAATACAACCCGAATGATAGCGACAGGTGCCACGCCCACCCAACAAGGCGCGACACATGCAGGTTTTGGTAGTTCAGCCACAACCCACCAGGTGGCGCCCTCTACCACTCGTCCATCACCGGTAGCCGCCACATCACTTTCAGGCAGTGTTTACAACCATGTATACATACCCCACCAGGCACACACGCCCTACAACAACCCTATACCAATGTATGGTTTGTTTACAAACACTCCACCTGCCCAAGCAGCTGCTCACCAGCCTGCAGCTCAGTCCACACCAATGATACCAAATCTAGGACAATCCAATTTCTCCGCTCCCACTGGATACAGGAGTTTTGAACCTGAGCGACTCACATCTGCTCAATTAAGCTGTTTTAACAAGCCAGAACCCTTTGACAAGCCCTCGCCCTACAGGTCTGCAGCCAGATTCCTGGCAGAATTCAAATTCTATATAAGAAATGCATACCCCCGCAGCCCAACAATGCATGCATCCTGTATGTATACCTTTTTAAAGGGCAGAGCAGCACAATGGTTTTTCACAAACATTTTTGACAAACCAATCATGTATGACACTGAGGCAGTCTATACCGCTTTTCTCAGCAGATTCAACCAGCCTGACCCTGCCACAATAATCAAAGGATATAGAAACAGAAAGCAGCAACCCAAAGAGACTGTGGAGGAATACATAGCAGATATGACCTTATTGCTATCCAACAGCAACCTGGATGAATCTGTACAAGTGGACTATCTTATAAATGGCCTCAAGGATGAAATAAAAAATGTTGTACTCTCAGACAGCCCCAAAAGCATCAGGGAAGCCGAGACAGCAGCATTAAAACAAGAATTGGTCATAGAAGCAGCCAAAGCAGCCCATGCCTCAAACCAATCTCCAGACTTGTGCGCCATGAACTACAATAACTACAATGGGCAAAAGAACAACAGCTACATTGGCAACAACAACAACAACAACAACAACAGATCCAGGAAAGATCAATACAATAACAAGCCCCCTGGAAACAGCAACAATAAGCAGTATGACGATAAATCTAAGCCAGGATACAACCAAAATCAACAAGGTTATAACAACTCCAGATCCGGCTCAAACAACAGATCAGGCTCCAAGAACAGATATCAGTCACCAGGCAGGAGCAGATCTCAGGAAGGCAACAAAAGCAGGTCCAAATCCAGCGACACAAGAAATAACTTTGTTTTCATCCCTGTTGCCTCCACCCCCACCAACACCCGCCAGGTGTCCTTCCAGAAACTACTAGTCCCAACAGATTTCCCGATCCCTGATGATTGGACCCAGCAACAAAAGAAATCTAGGGACCCAACACCAGGCAGAAATGATAACAAAAAGGCAGGAGACAACCATCCTGACAACCAACCTCCTGATTCTGGACAAGGAGAACACTACAATGACAATATTGAATAGGACCCAGGGGAGGGCCACCATGCATCTTGCGGCCCCGCCCCCACTCTGAACAACAAAATTGGAACGTCCCCCACATGCCATATTTCACACATGAATGATGGAGCAGAATTAAATTCAGCAGAACAACAGAACTACGACCCCCAGCCTGTGAATTGTGACGAAGACTCCTCATCAGACAGTGAGGACCTCTATGAAAACCAGAACAAGAGAATTTCCACCCTCCAATTGAAAGTCGAGACCAGTAAGTATGGGCAGCAAGGTAAGACCTCTTACATTAATACTGAATTGACTAAAGGCGCAGTTAATGTTGATATCAATGGCAGTTCTTACAGAGCCCTTGTAGACTCTGGAGCCTCCCTTTCTTTTATCAGCCAGAAAATGGCAGATAAAGTCATATCAACCCCCAATTTCAGACATGGTAGGAGATCTCGTATGGTTATCCTACTAGCCGATAAATCCTCTGTTCAGGTCAACAATTCCATCACCATATCCTTTCTAATCGATAACACAGAGTTTAAAACAAGACTACATGTGGTCCCAAAGCTAAACCACCCCATAATCCTTGGCGTAAACTTTATGACCAAATATAGGGCCAAAATTTCCTTTGGGACCAAGTCCCCTTCACCACACTTCAGCCAAAGGTATAACCATGCCACCAAATTCTGAATCCACATTCAATGCAATTGTCATAGGACCTGATTCCTTAATAGGTAAAACAGGCATCACAGAAAATGTTGACACGACATTACCGGTACTAATCAAACACGCCCTTGTTGAACCAAGGTCAACAAG
This sequence comes from Acholoe squamosa, assembly GCA_949317995.1. Classification (NCBI taxonomy): domain Eukaryota; kingdom Metazoa; phylum Annelida; class Polychaeta; order Phyllodocida; family Polynoidae; genus Acholoe; species Acholoe squamosa. The sequence continues at coordinate 46,216,339 of OX439048.1, forward strand.
AAAAATCATACCGGTAACAGTGGCCAACCCAAATGATTTTTCCATCAACATCAAAAAGCACATGAACCTAGGCATTTTTGCACTTAACAATCTAAACAAAGCAATTCCCATTGGAAAACTGAACAGCCAACACTCCCTCAACAGCATAATCTCTGACAAAGACATGCTCCCCATCAATTGTGGAGATGACCCCCTGGACCAGCTACCCAAAGGGGACGACCCTCTAAAATACACAATATGTGACAAGCTCACTGAGGCCCAAAAACAACAAATCAAAAACATTGTTGAATCAAATAGAGAGGCTTTTGTATTAAATGAGAGTGCTATAGGATTAAATGTTGAAAATGAGGTCAAATTAGAATTAATCCCTGATTTCAAACCCTGCAACAGACCATCCTATAGAATGTCACCCAAGAAAGAGATTTTCCAAAGAGAGCTGTTAGATAAACACTTACAGCAAGGTGTCATTGAAGAATGCACCAAGCCCTGTGAGTGGAACTCCCCAGCTTTCTTAGTACCCAAACCCCAGGGAGACAGGTCTGTAGCCTCAGGATGGAGGATAGTCGTGGATTACAGATGGGTTAACCAAAACCTAAAATCTTTTTCCTACTCCTTCCCCAGAGCAGACGACCTCATGCAACAAGTTGGCAGAACAGGTGCTAAATATTTTTCCAAATTGGACGTATACAGCGCCTACCATCAGATTCCTCTAGCTAAAGAGTCAAGGCCTTTAACAACTTTCTCTGCTAATGGCACAAGGTATATGGCCAAAGTATTACCCATGGGTTTAAAAACTTCTGGTTTGTCATTCATGAATGTAATGGAACAATTGCTCATGAAGTGCAAATACAGAAATGCAGTAGCCTACGTGGATGACGTGGCCATATACAGCCCCACATGGGAAAGACACCTGCAAGACCTAGATGAAGTGCTAAAACTTTTCATCAAAGGAAACATCAAATTAAAGTCAGAAAAATGTGAATTTGGCACCACCAAAATGGAATTCTTAGGTTTCACCTTAGATCAACACGGCATCTCACCTTCCCCAGACAAAATCTCACCGGTTAAAACCTTCCCAGCACCTAAAAATATCCACGACCTTAGGTGTTTCAATGGAATGGCACAATTCTATAAGAGATTCATTAGAGGTTTTGCCCATATAATGAAGCCCTTATATGAAGCCACAAAGGGCACCTTCAAATGGACCACTCAATGCCAAACAGCCTTTGAAAAAATCAAAGCATCAATCTGCACTGAGGCAATCCTAAAATTCCCAGACTATAACAAGCCCTTTATCATCTTCACAGACTCCAGCAATTTCAGCTTAGGAGCAGTTATTACACAAGTAGATGAACATGGTTTTTATAGACCCATTGAATTCTCTGGGAGAGGTCTAACACCTCAGGAAACCAGATATGGAATAACTGACAAAGAGCTACTTGGGATAATCTTCGCTGTCAAAAAGTTCCACCGTTATGTGGACGGCACTCACTTCAAAGTATATTCAGATCACACAGCCCTAGTCTCCCTCTTCAACAAAAAGGAGAATATCACCAATGGGAGATTGGCAAGATGGATAGATACTGTTATGTCCTATGATTTTGAAGTGAAATACCTACAAGGTAGAGCCAATCTAGTGGCAGATTGCCTATCCAGAAGAAAATATCCCCCTGGCTCTGATGATCCAATACCAATTAGATCACAAGGAAGAATTATCCTCCCACCAAAGAGGGTACAATTTTCAGACATATCCATAACAAAGATTTTCAGATCAGATGACCCAATTCCCAATAATCCCATCTGTTTGGGACCTCCTAGATCAATATTAAAAGGAGGCAAAATTTGGGGAAGCACAAATAAACCACCAAAAGGCGTCATAGCAAGAAAAGGCACCCCAGAAAGGCAGCAGGGTGTGAATCCTGACCTGTGTGTACTCACTCGAGCACAGTCCCAGTCCCAGGACGACACACCTCCAGCAGCCAGCCAATCAGCGCCCAGTAAAAAGACCCGCCCACTCAAGCCTAAGTGCAGCAGTCCTTGCCCCAGAGGCAGGCCCGCCAAATCTAGGTCACCTAGGGTCTCCATCAAAGCTGCAAACGCCAAAAGAGCTAAGCTCTCCCGCCGTGTGCTACCTCTAGCTGAAAGGGCAATTCAGGAAATCTGTAAACACCAATCCCTGACACCTTCTAGAGAAACACTAATTAAAAGCCAAAAAGAAGACCTTTTTGCATCCTCCATGGCAAACTACATTGAAAAAGGTAGCCTGCCACACGACTCAGGATTAATGAATCAAATACTTCGTAACCACGACCAATTCATCTTACTGGATGAAGTCCTCTTTAGAATTACTGATACCAACTTGGGTAAAACCTTAGAGCCCACACTGCAAATTGTAATTCCAAAAAAAGTGGACAGAATCTTTAGTGGAAGCAACCCATTGCTCTCCCCTAGGTGGACACCTAGGTCCAGTCAAAACCTATACAGCCATAAGGGCTAGGTATTACTGGAGATTAATGTTTAAAGAAGTCTTTGACTTCTGCGGCACTTGCCACACATGCCTGACCACCAAAAAGAGACCCAAAAACCTGAAAACTCCAATGAAACTACGTGACCCAGTACTTACAGCATACTCTCATGTCACCATGGACACAATAGGCCCTTTTTCTAAGGCCGCTGATGGCTCTCACTACATACATGTGGTGACCGACCATGCCACCAGGCATGTAACTGCCTGGACAAGTGAAGAAAATACTGCTGCAGTTGTAGCACTTGGTTTCTTCCAAAGAGTCATATGTATCCACGGCACTCCCTCAGTACTGAACACAGATAATGCCCAGCAATATGTTTCAAAATTATTCAAATACTTCTGTGAAAAGTTTGGCATTAAACATGTGACAGGAAGTGCACATTGGTCTAGGTCTCAAGGTCTCCTTGAGCGCCAACATCAAACCATAGAATCATCCCTCAGAGCTTTCGTATCAAAATCACAAAAGCACTGGTCAACCTTCCTACAAGCTGTAGTCTTCAGTATTAATAATACTATAAGCAACGCCTTAGACTACTCACCAAATTTGTTAGTCTTTGGCAAGCAGACACACCTACCAACTGAAGCAGCTTTGTCCTTGATTAAAGCTGAAAAAGACTCAAGCACCAAGGAGAAAATTATGACCAGCCTACTACAGTTTAGGGATGATATTCAAATGAAAGCTGCAGAAAACATGATCTCTGCTCACAAAAAGATGAAAGCCAGACATGACACTTCAGCAGAACTCAGCTCATATAACACAGGCCAATTGGTATATTTACATATACCCACCCTACTAGTCAAATGTACATCAAAAAAGTTGCAACCCACATACTCAGGCCCCTACATCATAATGAGGATGACTTCACCAGTTACAGCTATTCTAAAAAGGCTACAAGATGGAAAAGTGCTGAAGAAATCAGTACATGTATCAAGGCTGAGGAGACCAATCACAAGAGCTAGCGCCAAAGCCATCATAAAAAGGCTACAATCAGGGCCCACAAGCTCACTTCACGACCCCGACCAGGATGACCCCTCCAATGTGAGTCTCACCACTCACAAAACAAAGAAAAAGAGAGGAAGGCCAGCCAAAAAGGGAATAATCTCCTTCAGCCCCATGCCCTCCATAAAATCAAGAAAAATCTCTAAGCGTCCATTATAGACCATAAGTCGTTGTGTCAAACACCAAACATCCATATAAACAACCCTCCTTTAATCCCCACAGGCGCCACGCGCCCCAACCAAATTAATCAACCATTAATACACCAACCACTTAAACACACTGACAGCAACAGTCACAGACCAACGCCCAACCTATTTATACTAACAGCCATAAAAATTCCTATGCATCCAAAATCAACACCGCCCTGATTAACTGTATATACACACACCTACCCTTTCTAAGTGGAACGCCAAACACTGGTTAATGGATTATCAAATAATTAGGTTAGGTTACACACGCCACATACCGACCGCCCAAGGCAGCGCTGTATCCTCGGTTTGTGTATAAACTTCAATACACACATGCGACGGCTTGTTACCACTTCAAGACCACTATTTCCAATGATAAACCTATTGTAGGAAGATGGATCTCTGACACCCGTATCCCATGTTTACACCACTGTTTCCGCCAACCCTTAAGTGCTGTGGTCGCACATATACAAATCAATAACGCGCCACCCTCAAGGTCTTTAAAAACCCCACAGGGTCGCCATAGTGACCATATCACCTTGGCTAGGGATAAACACCCCCGCCAAGCTTCCCAATATTCTATTTTTAAACAATATCTCACCACCAACCAATCCAGGCCAGGATAACCCTAATTTGCATAAGGGGCCGTTCAACCCCCCTTGCATCCACCAATAATATTTGGCCTACGCCCCTCTCAGGGCAAGACATACCACCCATGGGAGATCTCAGACTGAGAAGTAGCCAAACTCAGTCTCAGGTTTATAAGCGCTTGCCCACCCACATCTGATCACAACACAACCCACAACCAATACCACCACACCTTAAACACGGCAACAAGTGTCTGGAAAGGGACCATGGCAGACCCATCGTGCAACCAGCCCAGGTAGGATTATCTTATGGGTCTATTTTAGCATTTAGGATTTTTAACAGTGGTTCTAGCATTGTACATGATAGTAGTTTTATTATCATGGTGCCCAGGTACCCCTATTAACCAATGGCGGTGTGAGCCTTAAGTGTGTGTAAAATGTGGAAGAACTTCTCCACTATCCTATAATTTTTAACATTGATAATCCAATTTACTAAACCTCTTCAGCCAAGCAAATTCCCCACCTTTACCTCTCCCCCATTCACAGCCCACTTAGACCCTTTTTCCTTTATGACTTACAGCCTGGACCCACCGGCAAATAAGCACGGCCCAAATCCTACATGGACCATACACAGCCTCCTTGGACCACATGGGATCAGGAGTGATCTCATGGATCCTTTTGAAATTAGGAGCATAATCATGGAACAGCAACACCTCATCACCTTCCTCGCTCAGGAAGATATTAAACATTACCTCAGCAGCCCTGTGCTAAGACAGGAGCTGGACTTGAACAATCACTCCATAGCAGCAACCATAAAAGCCTTCATGGTCGCTGTAGCTGGGGATAATCCCCGCCGGCCTCCATGGGGCAGGTTTAACCACAGATCTGCATCATATATAGCACTCTTATGTGCTCGCACGCTTCTAGCGTCAGAACAGCCCCTCAGGGACTTACCCCGCCAATACTCCAGAATTGGACGCGAACTAGCCATAAGGAATACAGCCAGCCTGGTATTCCAGTTTGCTGTTTTTGAGATAAACAGATTCCATGCCCAAGCTCATGTGCCGCCCCTGACGGTGACATCAGGTACCAGTCCATCTGCATAAAATCCATTCATGTAACAACAACCCTACCACCCACATGATCCCCGACCTTTGTAAATACTTGACCATACTAACATCCCATTTGTGACTAAGCTAATGCTATTTTAAGTGAACCCCACCATCAAAATTCCGAAAACCTCAAAATTTCTCAATTTTTCTCATTTTTCTAGAACAGCAGCCATCCTAGCAGTCTGTATATTCTTACATCTGCTCCTCGGCTGCACCTCAACATCAGACACCAATCTGAACACCATCTTCAGACCCAACTATGGCGCACTGTTTACCAAGTTACCCCAAACATTAATAGCCAATTACATGGATTATCCTTTGACCTTCAGCCTAAACTTGACCTTTGACCAGAACCTAAGTCAGCCAGAACAACTCAGCCCACTCATCAGCACTGGTGCACCCCAATATATTAAGCACACAGCCCATGCCCTAGATAACATGATACAGAGCCTATTCTCCAAGTCAAAAACACTAGAAACCTTGTCAAAATTGATTTCACCTCCGAACGTCAGACAAGCCAGAAATGCCCCCGGCCAAGTCATTGGTGACATTTTAAGAGCTTCAATAGGCCTCGGGACTCAACCAGAAATTGATATTTTAAACTCTGAGATGTCTGACCTAGATAAAAAGTTAGCCACCAAAATGCACGTGGTAGAATTAGCCACACATTTCTTGTTAAATATTTCGGAATTTAATTACAATTCTGTCAACATCTTCTCAAAATTCCAAAACGACACTGATGATGCTCTATCTTTTATTTCCGGAAAATTAGAGCATTTAAATTCAAACATCTCATCAATATTATTAAAATTAGAACTCCAATCCAGACAAGACACCTTCTATTCCATGTTATTGACAGCAGCAAATTCTCAAATAGAGTCTTTAATTGACCTCCAAAGCGACTTGGAAAATCTGCTCTTAACCATTAATAATCTACTTGAGGGCACCCTACCCCAATCCATCATCACACAAGACGACCTCAGTTTAGGTTTAAACAATTTATCCAGCCTCCTGCACGAGGCACACCACGGCATTATTTTAGAAGGCCTACCCATAAGTTATTATTATCAGCGCCGAGTACATGTGCACTGGAGCCATAACTCGAGCCTGTTAATAACCATACCAGTACCCATAACCAAAGGGGGAAGCACCTTTTCTATATTTAGAATAGAAACCTTCCCCGTGCCTTTCGACACCTCCGACACTAAGTCAGTAGGTCACACCCAGGTGGAGCCACTTCCCGGCTACTTGGCCATGTCCAGGACCCACTCACACTACATACAGTTTACACAGGCTGACCTGAATATGTGTGACCTCGGTCACCTTATCAGCTGTAACCTACCCCTACCTCTGTTGTCGGCCACACACCCCACATGCACTCTATCCCTATTTTTAGACCTACCAGAGGCGGTGCACCATAGCTGCAGTTTTAAAGCACACATGGCAGCACCCATACCAAATCTTATCCAGCCCTTATCTCAAAGTACCTTTCTATTAATAACTGACCATCCAATTTCCATGCTGCAATGCACAGATTCAGGCCAAGTCAAAATTAAAAATAACGCATACTCAGTCATCTCAGTCCCATGTCTGTGCTCCTTTGAAAATGCCAGCATGATTTTAACCAATTCTGATTTATCTTGCACCCAAAATTTCACCCTAGAACCCATATCAAAAGCCTATTTCAATTTACCACTGTGGCGACATTTTGGTCAACCTCCAGCCAATGTTTCCGGCATCACCATGGCAACCACCACCCAGACCCTTCACCTGCCCAATTTTGAAAAATTAAAACACCTACATAATCAAAAAATAGCACCACTCTTTCAAGACACCCTAACCCTTAAAAGAGCCGCACAGGGACTTAAGGACCAATCCGCCCTTCTATCCACCAACTCCCTGATGCATCTGGGATATCACCTCCAGTTCTCACCTTGGATACACTTGGTATCACCCCTCCTGGCACTACTTTGCTGCGCATTAACCCTTAAGAACCATCTTCGTGTCAATCAGTTGGCGCGCTTTATCACACTAGTCTCAGCAACCCGAACACCCAAGATGGCTAATGCGGAGAGTTGGGACCGTTTTAAAGATCTGATACGCCAGGCTAACAAGGACTGGCCAGCCCCACCAACGACCCCAGACACAGATCTAGAATATGTACAGTCGCCTGACCGCTACCAGAACATGTTCACCTGGATTTTAATGGCAACCCTCCTATACATCACATGGACTACCGCCAAGAGGTGCCTGCGACACTGGCCCTACTGCAAACAGGACAGCCACAGGACACCTTCAATTGTGGCCAAGATTCATGCTAACGGTCAAACCTTTCACTTCACCGTTGGCAAGATGATCTATGGACAAAATCTCTGGGCACCCACCATCACAGCCCCTAAGGTCTCCCCAGCCCGCCTTACGGCACCCCTAGGCAGACACTTGGATCTCCATTGGAAGTCCGACATCAGGACGATGATCGGGGGACAAGTCCGGCAGATCCCGCTGCAGCGCTATCCTCCGGTACCACTTCTATGGAGAATACCACTGTACAGAATCTTGAAGGGAGCCCACCACATGACAGTGGTCATCTCTTCAGAAGGACAGCCCGATTTCCAACTGGCCTCTAGTGACACTGACTCAGCCATACAGCTACCCTGTGAGTCCTGGCCAGCTGATCGCCATGACTCCCCGGCAGAGCTCACTAAGTACACCCCACTCCGGCATCAGCCAAAAATGGGCAAATACATGTACAAACCACCAGAGATGATGCTCACACCACCCTCAACATCGACCCGCGGTAAGTTTTCATCAAAAACCTACTTTGATCCTCATGTGGGGATCAATTAACCGCCGGCCACCCCCCCCATATAACCTGGTAATGGACTCTCCCGGTCGCCCAATCCACCGGATAGCCCCATCTAACACCTTCATGTGGGGATCATCCCCATCCTCAATAGCTCCAAATCCGACCCCACCCTCAAATTAAACCAATTTACAACATCTCCAGTACCACAGCACGGTTTAGATCCACAATAACACAGTTATTTCGACTCACTGTGAAGGCCCACTGCACGATGAGACGTCGCCATCTTGTTTCTGACGTCGCGTCTGGTTCCCCGCCAAACGCTGCGTCAGAACGCCGGCGCTGCGTCTCACCACTGCCGTCGGCCTCCCCAACGTCAGATCTCTTTCATTTTTCCCACGTTGGCATAACAACTTAACGTCAGTCAGGACACCCGCACTCAATATCTGCGTCAAAACAATAACATAAGCACGTGTTAGCAATATCACTAGACTTGTTTTCGACCCAAGTTAACAATACCACCCCGCATGAATTTTGAAAGCCCGCCCATGCCAATTTAGAATCCCAGAATAAACAACATAACTCCTAACTGGTGGTGGACTTCTTATATATTATCAAATTATCACAGATCAAGCTCCTGGCAAACAAGTTATTCGTCATCACAGTTTTTCATTGTAAAATCATCATCAAATCACAGTCAATCGCATCTGGCCTGCCACCTTCTGGAACTAGTCCTTTTTTCGTCGCTCCTGTTCCTTCTCTTTCATCTCATCTCCTCCTCCCTAGCACCTCGCCTGTTGGCATCCGCCCCACACACATCTGTTTTCTGAAAGAAAAGAATTCAAACCCCCCAGTCAACAGACCATTCCAGCAAAGTCCCAAGTTCAGATTCAAAATTCAAAATTCAAAACAGGCTCAAAATCTCTTTGATTCTTTTTCTCAGAATTATCAATATTAACAAACTATCTTGTTTAACTTTTACGCACCGGCATCAGCTAGGACCACACCGAGCAGGGCCCACTGGCCCCTCCTTCAGGGCCATCGTGCGGGCCACAAACACCATGGCATTGGGCCGGCACTGGCCCAATCCATATCCACACAAGCACGACCCTGAAAACACAAACACACAAGGTGTAAAACCACCGGCACCACATCCGACCACGAATGACTCCAAAAAATCTCCAAAAATTGCCATTTGCACTCACCCGAACAGGCCCACGACCACTCACAGGAGGTACACGACCCCCGACGGCATGGCCACAAACATCCCACGGATGATCATCCTCCTTGGTAGCCGTTTGCTCCTCCTTTTTCTCAAAATTTCGAGTAGAGTTTTTGTACACTCCCTGATCCGCCGTCTTAAGTCGTTTCTAATGCTAAAAATAGCTCCACATCCCTTTATAGCAAGACCCACCGCGGGAGCATTGAGTTAATTTTTGAACCACATTTTTCGAACAGGCGCACTTCCAAAATTCAAAATTTCAACCAATTAACCCCACCTTTAGGCCCCAAAACACCTAACCCAACATCGGAACAGACACTCACACATGACCCAACAAGGTCATGGCAAGTTAACACCATTCACCATACCATTTCCCCATACCATTTCACGAACGCCGAACAAACGCCAGCTCAGTGGCACCAGCCAATGTTTATCGCATGAACTAAAATAAGAACAGGTCCCCATGCAGTGGCGCTACCCGTGCCGCGCAGCAGAACTAACCTGGACCCTGGATATTCCAGTTTTCCCACTCACACTTGGCCATGAGTCTACACCGGCCCGGTGACACTGCACATCAATATGCACTGTCCAATTCACTGCCTTACCTATCAATTTGGTATTTTTGTTGGTCGCCTTGTAATCCATGCACTATGATCGACCCTAAAACTAAAAATCCCCCCTTCTCTTGTTCTGTTTTTCAATACAGAGGCCAACGACCTAATCGAGGAGGTGGAGACCGTATTGACAGGCCAGCAGGAGTTTCCAGCAGCAGGCCAGGGACACCCATCCCAACCGGCCTGCCCCATTGGAGCACACGAGTCTGCTCTCCAATAGGGCCACCTACTAGATTTGCCACCCTGGGAACAGATTGTCCCCACTTGATGTACAGCTACAGCTGCCCATGCAACATCAACAAAGACAATAGACCAGAAACTTTCAAAACAATTGGCTCACCCCAGGTCTGGAGACCCCTACCAAAAATAAGCCAAGCCTCATCTGAAGAGGATAGTGACTCTAGCACCTCCCTTTCAGCAGAACCAATAAACATGGACCCTGCATACAGTTCCGATCTGAATTTGCAGCCTGACTCAGGCAAGCCTAGCAGAATGCATTTCAGCAAAATTGTAAACTTTGTCCCCAACACCAAAAAATCCAGATCCAGGAGAAGACCCTCACTAGGTCGCTCCCTCAACCCAAACGTCTTTAACTACCAAGACCCACCACCAAAGGGTCTTGTAAACCAAAGTCGCCATAGAAGGAGAAAATAATTTCAATAACCATCCTTTATTTATTTTATTTATTTTTGAAACTGTCTTCAAAATTATGGACTAAAAGTGTAGAGACACACTTCACTCACCGACCGCCCATGGACACTATGAACACTGACTCAGTCAGCCTAGTCAACTGATTTTTAAAGCCAGTTTTTCTTGTTTGTATAAGGCTATGATACATAACCATGAAAACACGCTGCATTTTTACATTTATTTTCCTTTACAAGAACATTATGAAGACCACAAGCCAGGCAGCAGGTTTTTGTGATCTTAAGATGCCATAAGGTTCTTTTTCTCTCACACTGTACCCTTTCAAACCCAACCATGTCAAATATTTATGGGTTTTAGCTAGTTTATATTTTTCTAAAAATTTTACAAGGAAGCGCTGGCAACCAGTATTTTTGCAGGATCAACTGAGATCCAATCTAAATATCAGCCAGAGCCACCATTTATTTTTTGTATTAACCTTGTCCTTTTCAGCCAATGATAACCCCAGGTAGACTGAAGGCTAAACATGCTAAATTTTCCATTAACTAAGACAAACCTTTCCACAAATTAACAGAAACTTCTACAGATAAATAAAAGACCAAAAATCCAAAATTTTTTTTTAGAAAATTCCTTAAACATATCACCTAAAAGCCTTCAGACTCCCTAAGCCTTATCAGTATTATAAGGAATGATTGATCGACTTGCCAGTCATCAATTACCTTACCTCTGTTTTTATTTATTATATTGTATTGTATATTGGCTCAAGACCTAAATAGCAAGTGCCTACTGGTACTGAAACAAACTTCAGTAATAACTTGTCTACCTCAAGGTCTGCCTTAAGCCAATAACTGCATGTTTTAGGATAGTTTTTATTTCCTTTATCCTTGTGTGAACTTTAGTGCTAGATAAATAATCCAGCCCTTGTATCCTACCACGACCTGAATTTTTCATATTCTTCTTGTCAAAATTACAAACAACACCTCTTTAGCACAGTTTTGTTTTGTACTGTTTATAAATTATTCATGTTCAACCAAAAACCAATATTAAATATCTCCTTAATACTGTAAACTTTCAACTTAATGATAAGATGTAATACCTATTATTACACATCAAATATATTGTCAGTAGACCTTTTCTCACAAACTTCCTCCTTAAAACCTCGCGTGGAATCGAGTAGGAATGTGGGGATTTGTCAGTAGACCGTTATAGGTATTGTACTTATCATATTTATTTTTCACCTTTGACTCTACCATGTAACCCAGTGTCCGAGTCTACCCACAAGCCAAGCCATACCCATAGACCAAAGGCTGGCGGTGTCAACTGCACTCAGTGACCCCGCCTCCTCCCACTGGAGGATACGCCATCCATCACAAACAGCTCGCTGCATGCTGGAAATTCCTAGCAGACAATGTTTAGACCAACTCCTCCTGCGGGAGGACATGCCCATTGATCATGAGCAGCTCACAGCATACCGGGAATTCCCAGCAGCTATATTTAGAACCACACTGAACTCTGTGAACCCCAGTGCTGTGTTTGGGATCCCCCCTACATACCTGCACTGGAGTTCCCCAGTTACTATGTTTAGCTCACCTGATACTATTTTTAGGATGAGCTGGGTGAGCAGCTCCTACTACAAATACCTGTGGAGGGAGCAGCTCACTCATCTTTCCACCTCCATACTTCATACCTCACACACTCACGTGAGACCAAGGCCCTTGGCTCAAGGGCTAGGCTTGGACACTGTTGGGCACCTTTATACTGTATCACCAACTATACCTCGTGGACTTCAATGAATAAAGTGGATATCAAACTGGATTCCTGATTCGTCTGTATTCATCCTTATTCATCATTTACGGACTCGTTGACACTACAAAGTACCCCTGTGGCAACTTATATACTTCTATCACAAAATGAATGATTATGCCTTTTTTGGTATTTTATTCCCCCCACTATTTTATTTCAACTCATCAAAGGTCAATTTCAACTTCACCATCCTTCACCATGTAACAACAAATTGTGGGACCAATCATGTGTTATGTTTATAACCATACAACTTGTACCAACATCCAAAGTACCATTCACATTTCACTGCTACACCCAGCAAATAATATGCCACCTGTGATGTTTCCGTTTTTATGGGCTTGTAATATTTGGTAAACTAGTCTGTAGACTTCCAGCCTGCCAGCCCGAAAATCGCATTAACGCAGGTCACAAGTTTTGTGGAAGCAGATATGGAAGCGCCCCCTAGTGGAATGTGCTTTCCACCTTGAGGTATCGATACCAGCAAGCCCCAAGGTAAGAATGGACCATCTCGCTAATGTATCCTGTGATATTGCGTCGTGTGATGTCACTCAACTCATGAGAACCTGGTTTGGGTCTCTGAGAGATGGGAGATTTTTTTCCTCCTGATAGGTACAGAGATTTTCCTGACCTCCCTCCTTCAATGCACTGATTACCCATAACCTTTCACAGAGCACAAAGGGCCAGAGAACCACAATATTGCGTGATTCCCCACCCTATTGGAAATTCAACACTCTACTAAGTATGAACACCGCTTCTCCCTAATACCAAGAAAGTTTATAAGTTCTTAAACCATGATTGGCTGTCCCCTTTGTGAAATGACTAATAAAGCCAAAACTGCCACCTGCAGAGACAACTATTTCAATGATAATTTGTCATTTTGACCCCAAGAACTGAACAATTGAAAAATTTTCATAACCTCCCAGAACGTATCATACCTTGGTCCTGTCGGCCTAATTCTTGTCAGTGACCTTCACCATGTGACAAACATTTGGGTGTTGTCTAATGGGCAACCCATTCACATGTGGCAACAACGAGTCCACAAGACACTGTGTACCGTATTCATGACACCATGACCTACCCCTGAATCATACAACTTTCTCATAGATTTGTGGCATGGTGCCTATCATCCAGTTATAGCCCCTTCCAAAATAGAAAACAATTAATTTGTTTATCTATGTTGAGTCCAGTTTTCTAGTGAAGGGTCTCCATGCTTTGATAATCAGATCAATAGAAGCTTTGTCATAACCCCCCTTTTTGAAGGCGTCACCTTAGAAAAGGAAAGCTATGAGGGGCAGGCTTCTTATAAACTGTAGACTTTTTGAGAGCCCGTGTGGGAGTAGTTGTTGTGTTTTGCCTTCCAGGGTTGGCTCTCCCAACCTGGCATTATGTGATTTGCCTTTGCCCTCTGCAGGGATGAAAGTCACAGAGCAGGAAAATCCCTTTCTATATGAATGTATAGGGTCCTGGAACATCAAAATCCCTGGAAGACTTTCATCCCTGCCTCTGTCACAGTATGCGTTGGAGCACTCTGCCTGCAAGACTCAATTGAGGAAAATAAATTGAAGTAGAAAGTGTCTACTTTCCAAGCTTCTAATTTGGGCCTATCAGGGGCGTGGGAAGCAGTTTCAGAGTGGGTGGGACCAGGGGGGTTATCTACAATTTTTGACCTCCCTTTGCTTGACCTTTTAGTTTTGACCTTTTGATGAGTTGACCAAAAGTGGGGGGGGGGGGACATGTCCCCCTGTCCCCACTGCTTTCCACGCCCATGCCTATGACATGTGAGAGACATGAAATGTCCACTTTCTCCTTGGTAAATAGACATAACCACAGAGCCAATCCAAAAACCCAAGTAAATCTCCCTTTGTGAGGCCACAAATGCTCATTTTTCTGGATGGACAACAAAGCCTAACCCATCAAGGATCTTACACACTCTCCTCATTTAGACTGATCACAGCCCTGTTTGGACTATTTTAAGATTATTTGAGACTTACCTGTAAGTTGAGGTATAATCAGGATTATACCGAGGGAACCTGGCGGTTCAGGGAATACACGAGAGGACTTCCGGGTCACGTTTAGAAACGCCAAATGTTCCCGAGGGATAATGCATGATAATCATCAATGTAGGGAAAGCAGATGTGTCCCTCCTCCCTCATAATTAGCTTAGCAAAGTGGGGTGATGAGCAGTTTTGTGGTTCACATGAAAATCCATTTGGCATTCCAACAAACTGATAGAAGACCCCATTCCACATGAATTTGAGAAATTTGTGATAATCCTCCGAACTGGGATAAAGTAGAAAGCGTCTGTCAAATCTACACTACCCATGTAACAACTAGGGGTAGCAAGGTCCCCAGAAATTTGTAGGGAGGCCATTTTGAAATGCTCATAAATGACTTCTTTGTTCATGTTGGTCAAATTCAATACAAAGCTGTATTCCCCATTGGGTTGGGCGCAGAAATACATTGGACATGTACAGATTTCTCAATAATCACTTTGGCTCTCAGCTTATCCACTTTCTTATTCTGGTCAAGTTTATAAGGAGGTGGGACCCAGATCTGAGATGGTAAGTTTGCTTGTGTTAATGCGAGATCTATGTATGGTAACACAACTCGTGCAATGTACGTCGTTATTTACGTAAAAAAGACATCATTCGGATGAGTAGTGCTAGCAGGGATCATGCTGGTAACGTTCTCAAATGCTGCTGAACCCTAGACATATATGTATTGATAAAGGCATCCAGCCTGTTGATGATGTCTGCTATAGCTTGGGTAGTCTTGACATTAAGGTTGGTTTGTTGTCAATCTCATGAACGGCTGCTAATACTTTCTTCGCATTGGCGAAAGAGGCTAGACGAAAGATGGATTTACAATTTCTCCCGGGAAACAAAGAACAGCCAAGGCCTGGCAACTGGAGATAGAAATTGAATAGGAAATATCTGATTTTCACCATAGGCATTCTAATGATTTTGTGCAGGTGATCGATGAGGGAATTTAGGGCTTGCTAGATGATGCCCACGTTCTGGTGGAGAATATGTTTGGATTTTAGTGGTGATGGTGTATGATAATTAATCCACATGTCCTCTTTCCACAGCTTACAGATGGTATCATTATTATATTAGACGTTTAAAATAGTTTCTTACAAAAATCACGGCACTGTACGGTACTGTAAATACCTCCTGTAGTTTTAGACATCATCATTTTCAAGACATGTATACTATGTGATCATTATCATATCTCCTTCATCAAGACATATACTATCAGACTCTATCGATTTCTTCCCAAATGCATACCCTGGACCACCAATACTTGGATTAGAACACCAGCATAATTCAAACAGTATCTGAAAGATAATGGCACCCCCTTGAGGTTGAAATTAAACTGAAAACACCATGAAGAGGTACCGTAATCTCCCGCGTATAAGGCGTGTCTTATACGTGGGGTTTTAGTTCTACCTGGATCCACAAGGGGGACACCAAGACCTTTCTTTTGATATGTTACACTCCCATATGGCCACATCTGCTGCATGGGGTCCAGTGGGGTCCTGGGGGTCCAAGCAACACATAGCTTTTTGAATTCTGAGAATCCATTCAGTAGAAGAGAAGTTATGAATTTTTTAATTTTTTGACCATATTCTAAAACTCTAGGTGTGCCTTATAGGCGGGGTGCGCCTTATAGGCGGGAGATTACGGTAAGTGCAATATGCATATCGAGAAAAGCATAACAGTGTTTCAGTAGTACACTTGGACTTACCTCCAGTTTTAGGCTTCTCTGCCTCCTCAACTG
Organism: Acholoe squamosa; assembly: GCA_949317995.1. NCBI lineage: Eukaryota > Metazoa > Annelida > Polychaeta > Phyllodocida > Polynoidae > Acholoe > Acholoe squamosa. The sequence continues at coordinate 46,232,620 of OX439048.1, forward strand.
GAAAGGGAAAGGTCACTTTTCATCAATGCAAATGGCAAGCTTCTCGAACCTCCTTTCTAATGTAGTTTAATTTAAACTTTTACTTTCAAGGCAATTGTTAATTGCAGAACTTATGACTGAATTTTGAATTCTCAATTATCAAAAACGAACTCTTGTTAATCAAGTCTTTAAAACATACACCAAAACATGGATACACTAACACATGCCCTGGGCTAATTGTATACTCAGGATAAATAAAGGAATTATCAATCAATCAACTTTACAAAGAATTGGCAGAGGTCATTTTACAAATGCCGTCATAACTAGCACTGAATTTAAGAGCACTATGATTTTACTTGAAAATATGATTCATGTATTCATGTTCAAGTTAGCAGTATTTGAATAGAAAAGATAATGCTGTCTCTACACTTGAGAGTTCAAAGCTGTATGGCATAGCACTCACCTTTAGCTTTTGGCTTCACTGCCTCCTTGGCTTTTGGCTTCACTGCCTTCTTGGCTTTCGGCTTCACTGCCTTCTTGGCTTTCCCTGCTAGAAAAGGGAAAGGACAAAAATTGCTATAATATTTGGCCATTTTATTAAAATAACTTGGATTACAGGATTTTGAAGCCAAAATTTCCCAGTGGCAAAAAAAAAAAAAAAAAGAATCCACCTGGAACACCCCAAAAATGCACTTTTCATGCATCTTTTGGTAATCAAGTATACCTTTTGTCAAAACTGTCAGAAGACAGTATACAATTAAAATTTACTGTACCTTAATCATGATCATTTATATTCATATATGCAATAGGAATGGTTCCTAGAAGTGCCACCAGATGGAGCCAGTATACCATTTATAACACTTGCATTATTATTATATGATTGATTGTATTCCCACTACTGTAGTTGGAAATGGATTTTAGGTTAGCCATGCCTAGATCACTGTTTTACATGATAATTTCATGTTATCATGTCAATAGGTCATGATGTGGTTGATTTGTCAAAACTGTCAGAAGACAGTATACAATTAAAATTTACCTCAAACTGTACCTTAATCATGATCATTTATATTTATAAATATATGCAATAGGAATGGTTCCTAGAAGTGCCACCAGATGGAGCCAGTATACCATTTATAACACTTGCTATATGTTTGACTTGAGAACAGATGTTCAAACTATGTTGTGATGATAATGTTGTGATTTAAATTCATTCCCTCACATGCTTCAACATTGATAGAATATATGAATGTATGAAAAGAAATCAAAAGAACTGATGCTACAATGTTAGAGATAAGTTCTACTTTTGGTTACAACTCATTTGTGGCATTCAAAAAAAAATATATGATCAGCATCATACCTAACCTGATCTCAATTAAGATATCGGAAAAAACCTGCGTATAAGGCGCACCCCCAGCTCAAGGCAGCCTGCCTCCCGCGTATAAGACCCATCCACGATCTGATTCGCATATAAGACATGCCTTATACGTGGGAGATTACGGTACTACTCGGTTGTGTCAAGGACGTAATTGTGTAATGAATATAAGAGTAAAATGTCACAAAGAAGAGGAAGCAATTATAATACCTTTTGTGTGTATATACTGTGAACAATAGAGATTGGGACTACAGGAACTGCCACCACTGTCTGTTGTAAATTTTTTGTGCATTTACATACTATAAACCTCCTATAGAGCCTGCATAAGATGGAATCAGTTAAAGGCCACTTATACTACCATAGATACACTACAGAAGTTCAAAACTGCCATAAAAAAAGATTATCCTAATTGTTTTATGTAAATGATGTGTATTGTTAACTGACTAATTCATCGCCATCTCATCTCATCAACCCTGATGATAATGGTTTTTTTACACCTTTTTTTTATGCTGAGTATCATACTGTATAGGTAAAATGAGCTCTGCTGACTGCTACTGGTTGATTATATACTTCTAAATGTTACATCGCAGGAGGCTTGGCTTAACTACCACAATGTGTGGGTGCCAGGTTTAAATTGCACTTACTTGTAATTGTAATTTACCCAAAAAACTACTTCAAAAAAATAATAGAGTAGGAGGTTATTATGATAGAAAGAAATGCTTAAACGTCACAAAGGAGAGGAACGGCTGTCTAGGCAATTATAATGTCTTTTGTGTGTATATACTGTGAACAATAGGGATAGGGGTTGCTTATGATTGTCTTTTCTAGTTCTGAATTCATTGTACTGTCTGTATTCATTGTATTGTCTATTTTGTGGGGGTATTATAGTAAGGATTAGTGATGGACATCACAAAGAGCTTTGTTGTTCTTACATTTCGTTTTTGAGTGTGTATTTTGTTTTGCATTGTTCTGCCCACCTCCACCAGGGGGAGTCACCTGCCTCTCAGGTGATTGGTTGATACTATATGATTGACATGTGGAAGGTGGAACCTAATATTAGATCCTTATTTTGGAAATACAGATGATTCAGTTTGTACCATACCAGCGAAGTGTGCACTTGGTTCTTCCCCCAGTTACAAAGTGGAACCACCGGCGGGACAGTACTTTGTAAACCTATTGGTTGTAACTGGAGGAGGAAAAAGGGGAGCACACTGTTCAAGGATTTTGTTGGTCTAGGTGAAATATGGGTGAACAACTTCAACTTGAACAGGAAAGAGTGAGGTTGTTGAAATTGGCAGAACACAAGAAGTTATTGGATGATCATGGTAGGAGTATTGGTTACTGTGATGGCCAAAACAAGGATGGTTTCAGACTGTAGATAGCAGGAGAAGACCATGCAGCCACCCACACCAAGGCTCCTCAGGCTCAGTTATTGGAGATGGTGAATTATCTTGTCAAGGGTGACCTTGCCACCTATGTAGGAGCAACATTAGCAGGTGTCCCTGAAGGAACTGAGGCCACTTGGACATTGTTAAAGGCAGCAATCACATCACACTATATTGGAGCTGAGGAGGAGGTGATCCTTCGGAGGAAGATGGATAAAATGGTGCAAAAGCCATTTGAACTTCCAAGGGAATACTGTACTAGATTCACCAGTGCTGTTGACAGGGCTTATGATGCTGAACATTTGAAACAGGATATGCTAATTGAGAGCCTTATACGGACTTTTATTGATGGTTTGAGCAATGATCAGTTGAAATATCATGTCACAGTTGCTAATCCTAAAACTGTTGCTGATGCATGTAAAGCTTGCAATAATGGAGCAGCAGCTTTGAGGCTGAATCAACCTTCAGGATTAATGGATCAAGCAGCTGTTGACTTTCCCCCACCTCCACCTGAACCTTCAGTGGATGATGGCCATTTGAAGAACATTGAAGGAGCTATAAAGTCCTTGGAGAAAGGTATGCAGTCTATGTCCATGTCAATGGAGTCACTGAAAAACACCCACACTGCTGTACCCATGGCAGCCATTGACACAAACGGTTTTGCTGCCACAGCAACTTCTAGTCCTGTAACTGGCCATGGTAGATTCTGTGTAGAAACGAGGACTAGGGTACTTCTTCTGTTGACCACTACCACAAGAGTGAGCGCTCACCTGCCTGCCGCTGGTCTGGACAGGTGTGCATACACTCTCACCCTACCAGTGTTTGTTACAACTAACATGACTGGATATATCCTAACCCTGTGGTTAGAGAGGGGTGCAGGTAGACTGCATCCTCTATGTATCCAACTGCCTCCCCCCACCCCCAATGAATGTCCTCCTCTATACACAGGGTGTGTACCCAAAAGGTGTGTGGGGGTAGGCTGGGGACCTTTAAAGTGCTCTGCTGTTTAGACTGGGGGGCTGTTCCTTAGCCTGTGGGGCTATAAGTAAGGCATAGGGTTAGGTTTACAGAATGTGATCTTTGGGGTGAAGGTCTGGCCACATTTATACAGTAAATGTGGGAAGTTGCTTCAGCAAGCTCTCGTGGTTTCGACCCTTAGGCCTCTCATCAGGTGGACTGACAAGTAACAATGCCCAGACGTCAGTTAAACTTTAAATGGCGTCATGTAGAAATCCATTGGTAAGGGATTCTAGAAAGGAGTGTATGTAAACTGAATTCCTCAAAAAAAAAAGTTTTTTTATAAAAGGAAAACAACCATTGGGTGAGCAGCACCAAGATTGTGGCCGGACTCCGGGGGACAAGGTATGGGTGTGTCGGAACGAGGCTCTTTAAATCTCCTCTAGCCATATTTTCCGTCCATGGTGTTCATGCCCTGTGGGCATTTTGTCCGTAATTTCTCAATCCAGTGAAATTCCACTAAGGCAAGATGTTTGCCCTCCTCACTCTTAGGGTGTTGGCTGATAAAGTCGACGATGTATATTTTTAATTTGTCTGATTTTTATGACCTGGTTGATTGAAGTGCCAGACAACATCCGTGTTGCCTGATTTTCCATCAATTCTACCAATGTGTTCACCCAACCTTTTCTTTATGGGACGTTCTGTTTTACCCACATATTGTGTTTTGCATTTCATCAGAGCTTGACAAATCAGTTGGGAGAATGTGTGCCCATTGGGCACAAGGGCAAAAAAAAGTTGTGCCCAGCAGGCAAGCTCTCTGCCGGACACCTTTCTCCACTCAAAATTACATATTTCGATAAATGGGACAGTAGTATCAAGACAATAAAAGAACACACAGATAACTTCTGCAGTGTAGAAGAATAGTGGAATAAGCATATGCCTCCAAGTCAATAAACAAAGGGTTGTAGTATTTTAACAGGTGTGCCCATTGGGCACAACTTGAAATTTATTTTGTGCCCAGAAAATTAATTTTGAGTCACGGGCATTGGGCACAGGGATTTGTCGAGCCCTGTCTCATGCATTCGTGGCTGGTCGGTCGGTGTCAGGATAATGTGACCGACCGGGTGATGTGTCTACAGTTTGCGACATGTTACCTGCGTGAGGCAGCATGATAAAGAGGGGCCTTGAGCCACGAGTGGTATTTCACCGCTACGAGCCGTGTCCCACTGCTACAAGCACTCATAAATATATGCACTTGCGCACACACACCCATGCACTCATATGCACAAATCCAAGGTAGGCCCACAGCCTACCATTACTATTGAATAGTTTAAAATTCTTGAATGTCTGAGTTCCTTGATGTCCCCCGGACGTAAAACTAAACAAACAAACAAAACAAACATGCATTCTAAGCAGTAGATCAGGTTGTAGCTCTCACATGTGACGTTGGTTTTGCTTGTGAAACTACGTCCTGTTGTGGTGGAATAGACTTTTCCGGTTTTGTCAATTCTCTTGCATTTCTCGTAATTGAGTTTTTTGCATTTCTCTCTCCCCTTCTTTTTAATGACTTGCGGTGGTGGGACTTCATCCTCAGTCATGGGATAGTTGGTAGCTGCTCGTACCAAATGGTCTCATAGGTTCTTAGGCCGCTTTTGTCCACGGGTCAGGCCTCCCCGGCGTAGGAACTTTGTAGTCTTGGATTCTCCAAGTCTGTCCCAGTTTTTCCCCACTATGTTGTTTATAATGTTGTTGCACGGTCTGTACATGCTGATTAGATAGGTGCTCTCAGTTCTGTTTTCTTTATTTTGTCCTGGTTTGAGGAGGTCCTCCCTCTTCATGTTGAGGACCCTTTGTAGGACTTCCTCCAGGGTTTCTTTTTGGTAGCCTTTTTGCTCGAATTCTCATAGTTTGATCCTACTGTAGTGTATGAAGTCTTCAGTGCGTTTGCATATTCTCCTTATTCTAAGGAGCTGTGAATACGGGATGTGTAGTCTAGATAATTGTTCACATCCGTTGGTTTTCGATACAGATCTGTATAGATGTATGTCTTTCTCATCTCTTTTCACTCTCGTCTCGAGGAAATGGATTTCCTCGTAGGACCATTCGAGGGTGAATTTGATGGTTTTGTGTGAGCTGTTCATATATTCCACCTATTTGTGTAATTTATCTTCTCCGTGTGGCCAGATGAAGAAAATGTCGTCTATAAACCTCAACCATACTGTAGGTTTGAGTTCAAAACCGCCAAGTAGTCCGCTTTCAATTTTCTCCATAAAGAGGTTGGCGTAGGATGGGGCTAACCTCGTGCCCATTGCTGTGCCTCTTATTTGCATGAAATGGTTTCCATTGAATTGGATGTGATTTGAATTTAGGACTATATCCAGGAGATCTAAGAGGCTTTCATTGGTAGGGAGTAGTCTCTCATCCCTCCAGTGCTGGATTTTCTTTGTTATCACCTCCTTACCTTCTGCATTGGGGATATTTGTCTACAGTGCAGTGACAACGAGTGTCCCTATAATTGAACCATGGGAGAGACTTTCTAGGTCTCCCAGTTTCAGAATGAAGTCTGTAGTGTCTTTCACATATGACTTTAATTTGGGTACCATGGGTTTCAAGAATGTGTCTACAAATTTTGATACGTTTTCTGTTGGGCATCCACATGCTGATACTACAGGTCTACCTGGGGGTGGTACCACCCCTTTGTGAATCTTGGGTAAGAAATATACATGTGGTGTTCTCGGTTTGGGGTTACGCAGTGCCCCTGCCATTTTGTAGGTAATTTCACCGGTGTCTGTCATTTCGGTGATTTTTTTATCAATGATGTCAGTATATCTCTGGACTGGATCTTCATCCAGTCTTCTGTAGGTATCTGTGTCATTCAGGTGTTTCATTCCCTGTATGACATAGTCCTTTGTATTTTGAATCACTAAAGCTCCACCTTTGTCTGCCGGTTTTATAGTGATGTGTGTGTCCCTAGATAGGTTTCTCAAAACTGTTTTCTCTTTTTTTGGAGAGATTTGGTTTGATAGGTTGTTGATTTCGAATTGCCTGCGAAACCTCAATTTCATTCAATGCTATGAAGTTTTCTAGGTTTTGGAGACCAGGTGGTGGTTTCCAACCTGAGGATGGGCCCATTTTCATAATGAAACCAGTGTCCTGGTATGCCTCTCCTCTACTCCCTTTGGGGGGAATTGTTGGTTGGCTTTGCTTAGCCATAGCTTCAGTAATAAGCAGTAGATTTTTGTCTATTTTACATATTATTTGCCCGCTTTCGTTTTGGTTTTCATGTTTGTGGAAGAAAGCCTTCATTCTCAGGGTATTGTGGAATCTATCTAGTTCCACTTTGATTTCCCCCTCTGGGACATGATATTTTGTTGGACAGAAGTTCAGACCCCTATTTAGAAGGTGTTCTTCCACTTTCGTGAGGACTCTATCAGAAAGATTTACAGTATTGGAAGGAGACACAACTTCATTATATTTTTCATCATTCTTTATTTCTGATTTGTTTACAGAATCCCTCTGATTTGTGGATGAATCATTCACAATTTTCACTTTCTTGTTACTCTGAGATTCTACATTTTCATTTTGTTCAGGCGGGGGTCCCTGGGGTTTGGGGGGGGCTGATGTCCCACCTTTCCCCCCCCCCCTGGGTGGTTTTGGGTTTCCCCGGTATCCCCGGTTTGCCCTGTTGCCTCCTCTGTTTTGGCCTCTTCCCCTTTGGCCCCCCACACACAGGGGTTTATATGAGTTCACGCTAATGCCCATGGGATTGTCCAATTCTGCCCCCATTTGGCAAAGGCATGTAAATTCTGTACTGAACAAATTCTTGGGAAAGTTTGTGATGGTCTATCTAGATGATCTGATTGTTTACTGAAAGACTGACAAGCAACATACAGATCATCTAAGGTAAATCATGGAACTGTTAGAGAAGCACAGCTTAACGCTCAACTCTCAAAAGTGCACCTTCCGGAAGAAAGAGGTGAAGCTATTAGAGTATATAGTTGGTTCTGATGGATTAAAGCCTGATCCTGCCAAAGTAGCAGCTGTCAAAGAGATGGCACCTCCTCATGATGTGAAAGGTGTACAAAGGTTCCTTGGTATGGCAGGCTTCTATAGGCAATGTATCCCTAATTTTGCTGAAATTGCTGAGCCTCTGGTAGCACTGACCAGGAAAGGGCTCCCATTTAGGTGGACACAGCTTGAAGATAAAGCATGGGAAAGGCTTAAAGAATGATTGGTGTCAGAAGAGGTCATGGCCTATCCTGACCTGAACAAGCCTTATCAGTTGTACACAGATGCTAGTTACCATTCAATTGGGGGGGATATTGTGTCAGGCGTCTGATGATGGTGTTGAACGACCAATACGAGTACAAATGAATTGGGCTACCATAGAAACGGAAATTACTTGAAAGACTCTGAGTTTGTGATAGTGACAGACCACAAACCGTTGAAATCACTGTTTGTTTCTGAGATTAAGAATACGAATATATACAGGGATGGGCAATCTTATTAGCAGAGTATGGTGCTCCTATAGAGTACAGAAAAGGGGCCTATAATGTCGAGACAGACATGCTTTCTCGAATCATAAGAAAACTGGTAGAAGTGTCTGCTATGGAAGTAGCGAAGGCTGCAGAATGGAATGACCCATATATAGATTGGAGGGAATTGGTACAAGACCGGGATGTGAAATCCCAAAACCCATTTCCTCTGAAGCGCATTACACCGTCTTGTTGGTTAATGTTTTTAGAAGGATTAAAGTAATCTAAATATTATTAGGACAGAATATGTCACCCTCTGATGTGCAGGGATGTTTGGGATTACCTTTGGGATGCTAACATTTTGCCACTTGGAATGATATTAGCAGAAATTTTAAGTCAGCCCCCCCTACAAATGGTAATTTCTTTTCTCAATGGATTTACATAGTTCTCAAGAATGGTCCTTCTGAGCATCAAAAACGCAGATTTCCGTGTTTGCGTGGAGATTTCACACCCCTGACAAGAACAATAAAACATGCCTCAGTATCAGGCAGGTATGAATGAGGAAGATGATTTTGTTGTCATCAATTCAGTGCTGTAATCTTTACGACCTCTACCAGGAGCAAATGCTTATCCTAGGGTCATGATTCCAGCTAAATTGGTACCAGAAATAATACAAAAGGTACCGTAATCTCCCGCGTATAAGGCGCGTCTTATACGCCAAACAAAATGCTGCTGAGTCTTAAACGTGGGAGGGACATTGCCTTGAGTTTGGGGTGCGCCTTATAGGGGGGGTATTTTTACTATAGAACAGTACTAAATTAACAAAAGTCTGGCCTTAAGGGTCCGCCTTACACGTGGGACAGGCCTCCCTTAGTTGGGGGTGCGCCTTATACGCGGGCTGCGCCTTATACGCGGGAGATTACGGTACACAAAGTTATCGGACATCAAGGAATGGAAAAGACCTTGTGTAGGTTACAGGAATCTTACAAGTTTGAAAAAATGAGGTTCATGGTATACCAACAAGTATGAGACTGTGAGGTGTGTGCTACATAGACATAAAAAGGTCCTTTCTTTTGCCACAGCAATGCCCGTGCCATCAGTACCTGGGGAAGTTGTGGGTATAGATCTGATTGGGCCATTGCCACAAACTAGAGAAGGGAACAGATATGCAATAGTCATAGTGGATCATTGTTCAGGGTGGGCTGAAGTAGTTCCTATACCAAATAAATGATCTGAACACATTGTGAAATACTTAGAGAGGACATATTTTGCAAGTCATTGCCCACCATATATTCTACATAGTGATAGAGGTGGCGAGTTCAGATCACAAATGGTACAGCAACTCTTGAGGAGAGAAAAGGTAGAATATAGATATACTACAGCCTATCATCCACAAACAAATGGGAAGGCAGAAAGGTTTAACAGGACATTGAAAACAATGTTGTCTAGGCTAGTTGAGGCAAGAGGTCATAGGTGGGAATTTTTGGTTTGGTTTGGTTGATTTTACGTCCACTAATAGTACTTAAAAGTTAGCAAGTTTTCTGTGGTTCGCGGACAACAAGTCCTTTCTTTTCTTTTTGGACAGGTTTTTAAAAGCTGCTTGTCCACACAGCTAGACAGGTATTTATATGCTGCTTGCCCGACACAGCAGTGACCGAATCTATGAATGATCGAATCTATGAGATGAATGACCGCATCTATGAGGAGGGGTGAGGGGGAAAACCGCTACCGGGGCTTCATTCCCCTACTCTTTTCGAAGGATAGCAAGTGTTCTTTTATTTGCCTGGTCCCATAGACAGGGCCAGACAAACCACGGCCTTTGATCACTCAGACGTGGTTCACTGGGGGGGAATCCCATGGCAAAAGGCAAGCATGTACGCCCGGGCCCGCGCATATGGACACCAGCTGCCCACATGCTCACCCCAAGACACAAGAAACCCCAAGTTTGTATGCCCACTGGTAGAATGGAAGGAGGAAAATTCCTCCTTCGTGGACTCCCAATGAAGTTATTCTGCTCCTCCATGCCCTCACATGAAGGTCCCCACTCCACAGGGGGATCATAGGTGGGAAGAAGTGTTAGGGCAAGCATTGTATGCATATAGAGTTGCTACACAAGCTGCCACTGGGGTTTCTCCCTTTTACTTGCACTATGGGAAGCATCCTCGAAATCCAGCCAAACTAGTTCACCAAATTCCACCTGGCCAAGACATAAAAGTGTTGGCAGATAGAGTAGACAAGTTAGCAGCAGATCATGAATGAGCTCATCTAAATGTCTTGAAAAAACAGAAAAAGAATCGAAACAGGTTGAATCAAAGACCTAGGGCTCCTGCCCTGGAGGTTGGACCGAACATCCTCCTCAAAGTACTAAACACAAATGCTTGAGAACCTAAGTATGAACATGGGTTTTTATTAACACAAGTTAGAGGTGCTGTTGTCACTATTGTTGGACCAAATCTGAAAGAGTAAAATGTGAATGCTGAGCGGTCGAAATTGGATGTTCCAAATCTAGTACAACAAAATAAACACTGCCTTCTAACCAGATCTAAAAAAAAAGTGGGAATTAGAAGACAGAGGGGAGTGGAGAGATGCAGTAGAGTGGGGTGAGACTCTAGGACAAAGCTTTGGACCTATCATACCCCAGCATAGAGAATTATGAAATTCCTGTACAAAATGTTCAATATGATCTAGGAGAGGCAGAACGGTTAGATGAGAACAGAGAGAACCCAGTGAGAGTAGATCACCTAGAAAATATAACAATGGATGGAAGGGGCAAAGGGAGGGTAGTCAGGGATGTGTATATCCCAAAACGGTTACTACCAGCAAGAAAGGGAGTGAGAAAAGATTACACATAAATAGACATAGAAGAATGGTAAAACGTGCCAGCTGAGAATTACAAAAATGTGTAAAGTCAAACAAAACAAAGGTTAAGCAAGTCAGTTGTACATAAAAGTGCTTCAACAGAGCAAGAGACAGACATGGAAGCTAGGGTAGGGTTGGTAGACAGGGAACTTGAACAAAGTGCCCCAACTGCCACTGGGGGGATAATAGATGACAATGATGAAATAGAAGGTGAGATTAGGGGCTTAGAAGACATAGACAACAGAAGTAAGACAGAGAAGGGGGGAAATGAAGGTAAAGGACAACAGTGTGACACTGGACTGGGTGAACATGCACAAAGCCAAAGGGATGGGGATAAAGAGTCAAGAGAACTATGTAATCTTCTGACATACAAAGAACAAACAGAAAAAGGGTGGGACAAGTGGCTTGATGTTTTGAATGACAGAGCCACAATGGCACCAACAATGGAGCTCATGACTGAAAAGAATGACATGCAGGCCAGTCTGCAAGGTGAGGGACAGGTGTTCGAAGAGGTAATTACACCTCAGTTTGAAGTAGTACAAGTCAGAGGGGACAATGAAGAGCCAACTGAGAGTGCCCCAGGTGCAGCAGACACAGATGCACCTGTGTCACTGGTAGCTAGAGGAGAAAGGAGTAGTGGCAGTTTCAACATGAATTTACCATTCTTATTTGGGTGGAGCCTGACACTGTATGTTGCCTTTGGTTCCTTGTTACAGGACGATGGGGTGCTCATCATGGAACAGGGAGATAACAGGGTGGTGTCTGGTGTTTGGACTCTGATCGTTGTGCTGCAGGCACCAACACCACCAGACATCAAAGCCTTGCAAGCCCAGCTGCTGAACCACATCACAGAAACTGATCAGTATGTTTGGAAGATCCAGTTTTCAAATGTACTGAGCCAGCTCCAGCTTGTTGAGTCTAAAGTCAAGGATGGAGGAGTTCCAAGACAGACTACCCACATCAAATGAGGTTTGGTTAATTTCATAGGAACAATTTCTAAAACTTTATTTGGTGTTGCTACTGAAGAAGATGTGGCACAAATCACAAAATATGTTTAGGATTTGGAGCAGGAGACTGTGACTTATGATCAACAACAATAAAATGGTGACAGTGAGGAATGCGACTAAGACTCTAGTATGGTTTGGTTTGGTTGATTTTACCTCCACTAATAGTAATTAAAAGTTAGCAGAGACACAATATTAGAATGGTACAGGACAAAACCAATGAACTTGTGACATTAACAATGCATTTAGTAGAAAATGGAAGGTCGCATGGTCAAGCTATTAGACTTTTTTTTTTTTAAAAAAGTTTTTTTGGGTCTAAAGTTAAATACCAGAATTCGGTCTGGCCGTTCTGCCATCTGGGCCCACATTTCAGCCTCCTATGTTGACACTTGGTACGGCGGCGAGTAATAATATTATCTTCAGTGGACCATAAAGCAGAGAAAATAGCTTCTAACAATCATATTCACACATGATAGATCAGAAAAATCAGAAAAGTTCAAGACTCCAGGCACTCACATTATAGTATTGGTGAAACTACTAAGTGGTCTTGGGGAAGGGGAGGGGAGTGGCAGGTGAGGGATGACGGGGCATTGAAAATGTGGAAGGAGTTTAGTATTTTGTCAGTGTGATATTTTACATCCTGAAGTATAATACCTGCAGCTCATAGAGACTCCAGTACACTCAGGTTTGGCTCGATCAGTGCCGGAAAATCTACATGTATATGTATTTATATTGCTGCTAGCACAGTGACATCAACATATAAACAGAGATAGAGGGAAGCAAAAGAAAATTATCATGAGGAAGAGATCTAATACTGTGCCTGGAGAATTCAACTTAGTATATGGTATTTTGAAAAATAAGATGTAAGTGTGCATAGCATGAACATCTGGCATAGTAGTAAATACTACATTACCAAAAGACCTTATCATAGGAGAAAAGCCCATATCAATCGCGAGCGTAAATGTCGATTCACCTTAATGACTGTGGTAATACCACCCTAGGATGACAATAAAATGCAATATTAAGGACATAGACACAGATATGGAGAAACAGTAAAACAGTGATAATATCATAGATAATACAGCATGAAAAGACATAGATAATGACACAATGAGCAGTGGTAACTACCAGCTGCTGCAGGGGCAAATTATAAGATCATTGTCTAGAAGTGGTAATACCAGCTACTAAACTTACCTGAACCAGTTTGTATTAATTGGTATAATAAAACAGTTTGGAAAATCTTTTTGGATTATGTTTTTGAATAATTCTTTCTCCAGAATATTAGTGTATTTTGCACAAAGGTTATTCCAGCAGTTTATCGCTCTAAACCTGGCTGATTTACCATATACAGGATGTTTGATACGAGTGTAACGGTACCTTGTACCGTCGAAACGTCTGGTTGGTAAATCCCTATTGTCAATGAGATCAACATTAATTTTTAGATCATAGGCATAGTTAATTAGGTGAATATACCTTCTCTCTCTCAGACTTTTGACATTGGCCCTATCATGAGTTTGTCTTGTGGTCATGCTTGGGTTAGGTCCAAGTCTGACTTTATATACTATTCTCAACGCCTTGTTTTGAAGGAGCTGCAAGTCTTTGAGTTGGTCCTTACAATTATCATCATAGATTACATCACAATAATCATAATGAGGAAGAATGGTGCTGGTATAGATATTTAGAGCAGTATTAACATCTGTATATTTTCTTATTTTAGCTAACTGTATAACCTTGGAGTTTACCCTATCATAAACAGTACTAATATGCTTATTGAAGGATAGGTAATTATCTAAAATTACACCCAAATATTTGAAGGCTTGTACTTTTTCCAGTTGTACTCCCCTAATATAGAAATTGGGATGTATGGCCGGTGGTGGGACTATGAACATCCATTGTGTTTTTTTCTGATTTATCGTAAGACTGTTCATAATACACCAACTTGACAAATTGTTTAAAGCAACTTGTATCTCTCTCGGATCAGTGGAGGAAATCACAGCATCATCAGCATAAAGAACTATATTACAGTTTCCTACCTGCTTCACCAGGTTATTTATATAGATAATGAACAAAATAGGACCTGCTGTTGAGCCTTGTGGCACTCCATACGTTATAGGCAAGGTCTTAGAAAATTTGTTATTCACACCAACTTCCTGAGTCCTATTTGTCAAGTAGGACTTAAACCAATCACATGTATTGTCACTAGGTCCATAATCAGATAATCTTTGTATTATTATAGGGTGAGAAACAGTATCAAATGCCTTTTTATAGTCAATGAAGATAGAGAAGGTAGTCTTCCTATTGTTAGTTTTCATAGACCATATCCAAGTAAGCACTGACAGCAGATAATGTAGTGATTTTTCCTGAAACCATGTTAGGCACAAGTGATATAATTTTTGCCTTCTATATAATTTTTAAGCCTTTTACAAGTGAAACATATTATAGACCAGACATTGACTTTGATGGCAGCAGCCACTACGTTTCACAATCAGCGCATGCAAATGGAAAGGGGAGCATTGTCTAGAGAGATATTACCAGTTAACAAGTTAAAGGACTTATTACATCTTTTGACATCTAAGGGTCATTACCCACTAGATACTCATTGGTACTATATATATTAACGCATAACACCCATTTGGGAAACATTGGATGGTCAGTTGACATTTAGGGTGATTATTCCAGCAGTTTCGAGGGAAAAGTATCTCAGCTACAGATTAGAATATTTTCCTATGTTGTATAAGAAATTCTATATCAGGAAATTGAGTGGGAACAGTAGAGTTACTCTGTCCACAGAATCAGGCGTATCTTTCACTCCTGATGATGGGATCTGTGCTGGTAAGAAACCCATAATTTGCTACCCAGCTGTTCAGTACACAATAAGAAAATATGAGTCTAATCTAATATTGGGAAAGAAACCAGTAGGATGTAATGTAACCCTGGCCAAGAAAACAAGTGAAAAGTTACTGGTTTGTTTGTTTGTTTAGTTTTACGTCCGGGGGCCATCGAGGAACTCAGACATTCAAGTACTGGTTTGTAGATCTGCAGACGACCTCACTAGAATTACTATTGTTGCCTACAAACCAACTAAAGTTGTACAAAGATGTCCTGGAAAGAACCCTAAAATAATAGCTGTTTCAGGATTAATGACACTACTTTTGAGAAATGAATGTAAATTAGACTTGGAAGACTGGAAAATTGGTGGAATATTAAGATTATTTGAGACTTACCTGTAAGTTGAGGTATAATCAGGATTATACCAGGGGAACCTGGTGGTTCAGGGAATTAGCAGGTTTAAGTTGCCCCCCACCCTGAGGAGCCCCGATGCTGAGGCTCCTCAGGTGGAGTGCAGCTTGTACTGCTGCACGTCTATCCCTGCTAATGCTAGCACCCCTAACACCCATCTTGATACAGTGTCCCGACTTATTGGTAGATGTGGTTGTATATAACTAATAAGCAACTGCAATTCTTCAGATCAAATTGTCCTTGTTCTTTCAAGGTACTGTTCCAGGCAACGTACCACGCACACCTTAGGGTTTTCATCAAATTTCCTAAGTACCAGTGTGTTCAGCGGATCACCTTGACGGTTGCTCTTCAGTAGTTTTGTCATGCGGAGCATTGCTTTGTCCTTAACAGACATGTTTTTAATTGACAGATTTACTATGGTCTGTCCCCTCTGGGATGTCACGAGAAGTAGTAAGACGCTCAACTTCATTGAGAGTTTCTTAAGTGAGACTGTTGCATTGTTCTACTGCTGAATAATGTCAAGTACATTACGGACGTCCCAAAAGGTGTGGTAGCGGGGACCCAGCAGATTAATCTCATACGCTCCTTTGATCAACAGTTTGACTACCTGATGTTGTCCCACTGGTTTGCCATTGGCATAATTGCAAACCGCAGAGAGGGCACATCTGGCTGCGTTCAGGGCCTGGTAACTTTTACCCTCTTGTTGCAGTTTTGAAAGGAACTGACACACTTGCTGGATAGTAGGCTAGAGCACTGGAATGCCCCTTTCCACCCAGAAAACGCACCAGTCTTTAGAATAAGTTGTGTAAGACATCCTAGTGGCAGGTCTCCTGGCATTAACTGCCAGCTGGATAGTATGACTGTCAAATCCTCTTTTCACTAGTTTCTTCTTTAGAAGGAACGATAGACCACCAACGGGGTACTTTGTAGCCTTAGCTTGATCACGGGCTTTCCTGGATGACACAAGTTTTCTCTGTCTCTCCTGAAGCGAAGTCTTCTCCAATTTGTGCAGTGGAGCCCGCCGTACCACGGTTGACCCGGCAAATCGGGGGTGTCCAAAATGGCTTGTACCCTCTCCAGCCTGATCCTTTGAATTACGGGTCCCAACAGACTGAAAGGAGGAAAAATATACATGTATTTTCCCTTCCATGAGATTGACAAGGCATCTTTGTCCCAGGCGCCATGGCCCCCAAGACACAAACCATAGCAATTTAGCTTTAGCACAAGAGGCAAACAAATCCACTTCTGCTGTGCCAAAAATTTTGCAAACCTTCTTGAAAATGTTTGGACTCAATTCCCATTCAAGATCTGGTGAAAAGTGCCTTGACAGATAATCTGCCAACACATTTTCCTTGCCTGGTATGTGGTTGATGGTCAACCACATATCCCTCTTGGCACACCAGTCTCAGATTTGCTTTGCCAACTCACTGTATTCAACAGATTCGATTCCACCCATTTTTCGGACATATGCCAAAGCAGTAGAGTGATCAGTACGAATTTTGACATTGACCCCATGTTCTGGTACCAATGCTAGTAATCCTAATTGGATTGCCATCAACTCATGAATATTACTATGAAGGTTAACTTCCTCCTCCTTCCATATACCTTTGGTGGTTGTCTCACCCCTGTGAGCCCCCCACCCAGTGCCTGAAGCGTTGGTGATGATTTCAAAATCAGCACCCTCGTTTCTAATCCTTTTGGAAGCAGTCGGAAGATTTTCTAACCACCAGTTGATGTCATGCATACCATGTGAACCCACAATCATTTCTGCATCAAAATTCCCTTTATGATAGACAGTCGAACGCACCCAGCCAGAGAAGTGCCCAGCAATATCACTCCCAGCAGACAACTGTTTTTTGGCATTCTATAGCTCTATTAGGTAGCACAAACTTCGCTGAACAAACTGACAAGTACCAAGGAACCTGTATATGTGAAGTCCCTCTCAATTCTTCAGTAAATTACACAGAAACAAACCACATTTAGGTCGCACATGGACAGAACTGAGCGATAATTGAAGCAAGTAGCAACAGGAAGTGCATGACGAAAACCGTCTTCCCGTTAGGCCCATATAAACAATAACAACACGGCATAAGCGTAGCCTCACTCGGTAGACTTTCACGATCATTTTGGCATTTGTTGGGCCTCTCTATGACAATTTTAAGCTGTACAATATATTTAAGGAGTGACATGCCTAGGCAGATATAAATGCTGCTTAACAGGCAGTTGGTAGTCGAGATATCATAGAGCCTTGCTGTGGTATCTGACTTGAGTGTGCTGGGTGTGTTCGAGACACTACTACTACAACAGTAACTCTACAACTTTAAAGTAAACAACTATTCTTTAAACAACTACACTGTGAGAAACCCCCATAAACTATATATTGTTAGAATCGTGAGATCAAGCCTGATTCAATGCACTTGATAATTAGTGGGTCTGACGCACAGGGATTGGAACCGCTCTACATGCTCGGCAACAAAACTGTCAGGCAGACGGTCAGATCGTGACGATTCAAAGTTTGCCAGAAAGTAGACGCTCCAAGGATTCTAGATCCAAAAGAAATTGGATGATTCTATCCGGTCCATATTGAATGTCTAACTGAATGCACCCAAAGGTATGGAAGCAGGCTCTATGTAACATGTAGTGGCCATACGTAGCTCCATGTCCATGTGTTCTCAATTGTCGTTGATGTATCATCAACTTAACCACATATGAAATATGAGTATATAACCAAGTGAACTACTACACAGGTCGATTTCCTATTAGCTGTCCCTCCCCAGCCCTATTGTGACTAAATACCCAACACTGGTCAAGGTTTTGTCAGTTGGTAGGGGTTAGACCTTGTGCATCTTTAGACCACTCCCAGGTTTTGATATGTCAACATCAAGTGTCAGTGATCAATGTGGGGGTGCTGTATCTATTCCAACCGGTGCACCACTGGTCACAATGGACAGCAACTCATCTGGGGAAGGGGAGGCCCCTATGGACTGTAAAAACACTGACAAAGCAGCGAAAAAAAGAATGCCTGACGAAGCAGGACTGTCTGATGACGATACTGATAGAAAACTGAGGGTCACCGAAGAAGCCCACCAACACCAGTCTAACAGCGGGGTAGCTGGTACTGCTAGCAAACCTACACTAACCCAGAACATCAACCCTGAGGAGCTGAGTTTACTCACGCTAGCTAGAACTTTAGCCAGCATCGAGGAACGGCTTATCAGAGTCGACAACACTGGTCAAACTACTGCAAACGACATCAAGGAATTCAACGATAACCTTTCAAGTGTGGCGGAGGATGTAGAAATCAACAAAGGCGACATCCAGGTCCTGAAGGAGCAAGTCGCTAAGCTCCAGACGGATCTAACGGAAACAAAGAACCAACTATCAGAGACGAAAACCAAGCTGGAGGAAACTGAGATACAGTATTGTCAGGGTTGAAGATTTACTGGATAATGGAAGTTTTATGTCAGACACTCAAATTTCTCAAAGGTATGGTGTTCAGTGTAACTTTCTTCAGGCTCTACAAATCCGACAAAGTATACCAGGTAGCTGGAGAGCTAGCATATCCAGTGACGAAATTCAAAGGCCAAATGACTGTATTTGGGTCATTGATAATAACCCAGATGTAGTTAATCTCTTTTCAACATCAAGCAAGGAATTGTATTGGATAGTTCTATACCGTCACTCACAACAAATGCCAAGGAATGAAATGAAATGGGCAAAAGTCTTTCCTGAGGTCCACTTTACAAAGGTTCCATGGTATGACAAATATATGTGTCCATACCAAGTGAGTAGGGAAACAAAGTTACAATCATTTCAATATAAGGTACTCCATAAAATACTAGCCTGTAACAAATACTTGTTTGATATACGTGCAAAGGAAAGCCCAGAATGTGTATATTGTGATGGTAAGATTGACACTCTTGATCACTTCCTTGTGAAATGCCCCCCAGTAGCCTACTTCTGGAAGTCAGTCATACGATGGATAAACACTGTTGCTAAGATTGATACAGGGAATTTAGATGAGCATGAATTGATACTTGGATTATGTAGAAAAATTCCAAATGGTGATATCATCAACAATGTAATGCTTAGAACCAGGTTTTACATTTATAGGCAGCGTTTGTATCACAAGTGCCATCTTGATCTGTTGCAATGGATAGGAGAGTTTAAACACTCTCTTCTCTCAGAACAATTTATATGCAGTCTGGAGAACAAGCAAAAGAGGTTTAGGAAATGGGAGGCTATTTTGGACTCAATGTAACCGCTATGCATACACTGAAAGAACCCTAGTATCTCACTCATAGCATACTTCCTAGATAGGGGAACGGAGCTGCAAAAACTGTATCGATGTAGAGGTATATCAGTATCTAGTCTCTATTACTAGTCATAAAAGAACACATCTATTGTCATACTCACTATAATAATGCGCTATGTATTGTCCTGTGGTGTCCTGTGGTGTTTATATAACAAAATATCAAAAAATGTAGCGAAGACCTGTATAGCTATAGACATTTTTTCTTTTTAAATAAAAAATGAGCGCCGCTCTATATAAAAAAAAAAATCCCTTTATTTTGTTCAAGAGCTAGGGTCTTTTCTCTCTCAAGACCCTTGATATTTGCCGGCCCATACTGCACTCCTGCAGAATAGGCCGTCAGACCAACAACACCAGCAATATCCCTTATTGTGTAAGGCTTGGAACCATTAGCCAAGTTCCACACCGCCATGTTGAACTGTGTGGGTCTCACAGTCATAGTCTGTGAGCTCAACAGGAACCCCAAAAACACAATTGCTTGCGTAGGCGTAAATACTGATCTATTAGGATGCACCACAAAACCTAGAGAATCTAACTCTTGTCCAAGCCTGTCAGTAGTAACCCTACACTGTTCTGCTGTATCTCCCAAGATAAAAGGAGTCATCGATGTATTGAAAACACTCATGGTCTCCCTCTCTCAGGTGGGAGAAGACTGGATTCAGAATTTTTGTAAAAATTCTCGGGGCACAAGCCAAACCATTGGGCATGCCCTGGAACTCATACAAGATTCCTTTACAGTAGAATCTCAGGAACTTCCTATCCTCTTTTGACACCAAAACCGAATAGTAAGCATCCTTGAGGTCAATGGATGTCATAAAGCATCAAGGCCTCATCATTTCAACCACCATGTTTAAACTTGTTAATTTAAAATGTGTGTACTCTACACTCTCACTCATTTTTGACAGATTCAAAATTAGTCTGTACTCGCCATTGGGTTTGGGCCTTACAAACACATTAGAAATGAATTGACCTTGAACTGGTTTCACGGGAACTATGACACCATGCTCCTCTTTCTCTGATCCCAGATCATAAGAGAAAGGCACCATTTGTTGAGTTGGTTCCAACTCCTCAAAAGATATCTTCACTTTAACCATGTCCAGGACCTAAGGGTCAATAGTTATCATGGACCAGCGGTCTACATATCTAGCAATGCTACCAGCAACAAAATTGTGAGCAGAATGATTGAACTGTAGGGGACTTACCTGCTCTGCTAAGGACCCTACTTCTGAAAACCCGAGGTTTGCTTCACCTGCCACTGCTGGCGCTGGTGCCCTGGTGCCACATTGTGACCCAACTGGGGAATCACGAATGGAAACCTCATACCGGCTAACAGGTTGAAGCCCCTGGGCTGATGCTGCTGCCCCTGCTGGGGAAACCCCCGCCTGCACTGCTGTTGCTGGCCTTGCTTGAAGTTACTCTTAGCTTTCCCTGGCGCTGCACGTTGCTGTGCTGGTTTCTCAAGTTTTTCGGCCGTCTTGTGTGCTGAATCCACAATTTTGATTGCCTCCTCGAGATTACCTCCGAATAAAAACTTTGGATCATCTCCCCCATCCTTGAGAAAGTGCTCTCCATATTTAGCAACTACCATGGGCTTGAGCGCCTCCGTTCTACAAGCAGTGATGGCTTTGTTTGTACTTACAATCAACTTTGTACAGTCATTAAAAGCCTCACTCAGTTCATCCAAGTGACTGTCTTTATCACCTCGAGAGATCCACAGGTCCATGATTGGCACAAATGCCAGCATGGCCTTTACCAGGTGCACTTGCAACTTCTTCAATGCTTCCTCACATTTGAGAAACTCAAGAGTTCTTGCTTTTATTAATCAGAACCTTAAGCACTGGTTCTGACTCCGGTACAACCAATTGGCCAGCCTTCTCTGGCTGTGAGTACTTGCATTGCAACATTTCCAGGTCAGACCTGGTCCTCTTCTCCTTGAACATTGAGTTTAGAAACTCTGCCACCAAGGGTCCGATATCCTTCCCTTTCTTCCCTTACTCTTGTTCCTGCTCCACACCTTCTTTCATGAGGTTGTAAAGTTTACCGAAAGGTTTAGGTTCCTCCTTAACCTTAACTTCCTCATCTTCTTCCTCTTCTGAGGGGTCAGTGGGTGTTTGCTACACGGCTTGCATCAGTAGACTGCCCATCATTGCCGATGTGTCCACATTCTGGAACAAGGATTGGAAGTCAAAGCCTTGAGTACCAGAAGTCCCTGCAGTAGATTGGGTTGAAGTACCTGAAGTACCCGCAATGGGAGAAGTAGTCGTAGGACCTTCCATACCAGCATGACCAGCCCCTGACGTGCCAATGGACTCATTGGAGTCATGTATCTGAATGTCAGATCCATCCTCACTTATATTATGTTTTCTCCTAGTATTTGGACCTTTCTTGCCCTTGTTTTCCTTCTGATCACTCATGGTGAATCTGTAAGAAACAGGATCCAGAGTCACTAAACATTAACCACTACAGTGTTAAAAATAGGAAGAATCACAATTCAAGTTAATAGTTAGAAGTAACTAACCTCAACTATAACCAATATCAAGTGAACAGGCCAAGTACCGTAATCTCTCGCATATAAGGCGCACCTCACCTATAAGGCGCACCCCCAACACAGGGAGGTCTGTTTCATGTATAAGGCGCACCTCTAAGGGCAGATTTTTGTTACTTTAGTACTGTTTTTTAGTAAAAATACCCCCCTATAAGGCGCACCCCAAACTCAAGGCAATGTCCCTCCCACGTGTAAGACTCAGCATAATTTTGTTTGGCGTATAAGACGCGCCCTAAAGCGGGAGATAACGGTAATGCCGATCGATAAACTAAAACCAGAACCCAGCGGCTATGTTTTCCGCCAATCGGGCAGCGTACCGTGCGCGTGCTCGTCTCCGTCTTAACAGAGAAAAACGCCGAACCCAACGGATATGTTTTCTGCCAATCGGGCAGCGTACCGGGCGCCTGCTTGTCTCCGTCTTAACAGAGAGACTCGCCAAACCCAGCGACAATGTTTTCCACTGCTCGATCAGCGTACCGGGTGCATGCTCATCTGTCTTAACAGAGAGACTCGCCGGAATCAGCGGAAAGTTTTCTACCGATCGCTCAGCATACCGGGTCGGGAAACACATTTTCTGGCAAAATGAAACAAAATAACTCGCCAAAGGCCCGCAAAGACCACCTGGGGGTGGGCAAAGCTGTACTTTGCCCTAGAAACAGGCAAAATTCCACTCTTTTAACACCGGGGGGTGTAAATCGAATGAAATGTTGACGACCGTGAAAAACAAGATGGCCACCTCAGAGGAGGATCGACCCGGTCATTGAAAACTGCTCCAAACACAATTATACGAGCAGAAGGGACAAACAAAGAACTGCCCAAGCAATCTATACACATAAAATATCCTGTGTGCTGAGAATAACACCCAGACTAGAGAAAATTTTATACTTACAGCCTAAAATAGCTGTTGGCTCTTCCAGTGCAGACGACGCCGTAGACGCTGAAATCTGAACTGACTGCACATGTGCGAATCCTCCTCTCGTGGATTCTCGGAAACGCCAAAGGTTCCCAAGGGATAATTGATATGTGACATGAAGAACTGGTTATTTTTGCCTATACTCAAATGCACAGAGATGTCAGTTCGATATTTGGCGAAACTCTGAAAATTATTTTTGGGCACTTCAAAAGTGGGGTAATACCCTAATCAGAGTGACAAATACCTTCAAAATTAATCACTTGGGGTTTGGTGTATCTTTAAGGATTATCAGAATTATAAAATATTCATTTTAAATTTTTTTTCTTATTATTTCTGTAGTAAAATATCACCTTTGAAACTCTGAAATCAGAGAAAATCTGAAACTCTGACATCTCTGATAATGCAGCTCCCAGGGCTAAATATAAGTTGGCCAGAACAAGTACATCCTGCTGTGGTAAAAGAATTAGAGACACACGATGACCTCACAGTATCTGTAGATGACATTTTTAATTGGCCTCTGGTGAAGTAGAAAAAGGAAAACAAGGCATGGATGGCTGGAAAATATCTAACTCTTTCTTTGTTGTATTTGGGCTGATTCTGGTAGTACTGTAAATCCCCGGTCATAAGCCGGCCCCGGTCATAAGCCGGCCCCGGTCATAAGCCGGGGGGTGAGTTCAGGAAAAAAATAAAAGCTGGTTTTTGGGTCAAATTTTTACCATTTTCTCTTTATTCTATAGTAAAAAAAACCCGGTCATAAGCCGGGGGGGACTTTGGGAAAAATTTAGAAGCCGGTTTGGGCCCAAAATAGGAAAAAAAATCCGGCTTATGACTGGGGATTTACGGTAGTGGTCATAGTTTATGCTAAATGGTATGTACAGAAGCATTTGGTGAAGAAAGCAACCCCTAAGGTAACTGAGGACAAAAAAGCACAGAATCTAAGAGTTTGATGCTGGAAGGTACAAAGTATATTGTACCCACAACAGAAGTGCCTGGAAAAAACGGTTGTTCAGCAGGAGCCACTAAACTAAATGCATTATATCCTAATGCTTATCAGGTGATGGCTGATTCAGTGAACTAAGCATACATGAGTAAGGCCGAAGGAGTGAGATAAAGTTTCAAATGAGTTGAAAGATTAGTGGGGAGGTATGTAATGAATATAAGAGTAAAACGTCACAAAGAAGAGGAACGGCCGTCTAGGCAATTATAATGCCTTCTGTGTGTATATACTGTGAACAATAGAAATGGGGACTATAGGAACGGCGCCACTGTCGGTTGCACATCTTTTGTGTCTTTTGTGCATTTATATACTATAAACAATAGAGTAGGAGGTTATTATGATAGAAAGAAATGATAAAACGTCACAAAGGAGAGGAACGGCCGTCTAGGCAATTATAATGCCTTTTGTGTGTATATACTGTGAACAATAGAGATGGGGACTACAGGAACGGCCGCCACTGTCTTTTGTACATCTATTGTGTCTTTTGTGTATTTATATATACTATGAATAATAGAGTAGGAGGTTATTATGATATAAAGAAATGCTAAAACGTCACAAAGGAGAGGAGCGGCCGTCTAGGCAGTTATAATGTCTTTTGTGTGTATATACTGTGAACAATAGGGATAGGGGTTGGTTATGATTGTCTTCTCTAGTTCTGAATTCATTGTACTGTCTGTATTCATTGTATTGTCTATTTTGTGGGGGTATTATAGTAAGGATTAGTGATAGACATCACAAAGGGCTTTGTTATTACATTTCGTTTTTGAGTGGGTATTTTGTTTTGCATTGTTCTGCCCACCTCCACTAGGGGAAGTCACCTGCCTCTCATGTGATTGGTTGATACTATATGATTGACAGGTGGAAGCTGGAGCCTAATATGAGATTCTTATTTTGGAAATAAAGATGATTCAGTTTGTACCAGACCAGCAAAGTGTGCACTTGGTTCTTCCCCCCAGTTACAATTGTTCACTTTTAAAGAATGTCCCAGTTACTTTGAGTACAATATATGTAGATGAATGTGAATATGTTACATGACAACTTGTCAAGAGAAGACATTCAAGACAAATGGCTCATCTGGTTTAGTCTTGATATCCGTGATGGAAAGTCTCTATTTGAATAACAAAACTTATTAACACAGTGGATCATCTGCAACTGGTAGTATGAAAAGATTTGAAGATACTTAAAATAACTCACCAAAACGAGCTTTGAAGTAAGAGGTGATGGAAAGTCCTTTTACTTGAACTGGTTTCTCACACATTTTTCTCTTCAAGAAACAGGGAGGATGTGGCCATTTTCTTGTACCAGCAACAATGTAACTCCAACCAACGCATGCTGCTATTGAAGTACATTTGTCTGCACATTGTTTACGCATGCCTCTAACGCCAGCTATGTCGTTCCCTCCACAGTCTCCTTGTACTGCCTTGTAACCAGCAACTAAATCAGGAATCAGTTAGTGGGATAAATGATATTTTCCATTCTTGAGGCATTTACATCAATGAACACTCTCAACCCTGCTGTGAAAGATAATGATAAACGAGAATGGCAGGATACCCAACATGATGACACACCAGCAAAGCTTTCATTGAGGACATACCCACTTGGCATAAAAGCATGTTGTTTGTTTTGTTTTTTTTATGTTAAAAAAACGGGTTTTTTTACGGTTCCTAGGTTTAGCAAACTGAAAAATGTTGAAAATGTTTTTGAAATGTAAGAAAAACGTTCTTCACAAATGTTTTCTACCCATGTCAAATAAAAATGTTTGCAAACGTTAAAAATGATTTTTTGCCAAGAGGTAAGCAATGATGACACGTTGTGCCATACCATTCAGAATCACCGAGATTATTGTGTACAAACATTTGAAAGAATTATGGTGAGGGATACTTCACCATCTTCTGGGAAGTATGAGGAAGTATTGCGACATATAATATAAGACACCAATGACTACATTTCTATTTGTGATACACATATTCCTAATTTCTCTACTTGTTGCAGAGCTGCCTGCATTGCAGGAGGATTGGTGCCTAAACATGGGTACTTGTATTTTAAGAGTGTCGCTTTTTATTATCCATAACTTTCTGTCCATCGATTTTTAAAGCCCCTGTCTACAAAGAAAAGACTACTTAGTTATGTGTAACTGTTGCTGGAAGATGGTAGATGGAAGTCCTAGCCCTACCCAGTAAATCCGAGTGAACATGAGTCATGCTGGGTGAGGAATGTGTGAGTACATTGAGTGATTACACATTATGTCATCTTGTGTGATACAATGTCAACTCTCGCTCAGCTTGACAAACCTTCATTTACTTCAGTAAGACTTGAGAGAGCATATGTCAACATGTGTCAATATTTGTCAAAACTCACACAGCTTCACACGTCTTCACTCATTTCAAGATGTGATAGAAACCGGGTGAGCAAGTGTCAACATGTGTCAATACTTGTCAACTCTGACACAGCTTCAGATATCTTCACTCATTTCTATAAAGATGTGAGGGGAACTAGGTGCACATGTGTCAATACTTGTCAACTGCCATGCAGCTTCACATATCTTCACTTACTTCAATAAAGATGTGAGGGGAACAGGGTGAGCACATGTCAACATCTGTCAATACTTGTCAACTCTTGCCTAGCATGACTTTCCTTCACCAAGGCTTCAACAATAAGAGACTATGGAAACTATATGGATTCTCATGGCCTGTACTTTGCGGAGTGGGCCTATTGAGTAAATGTCAATATGAGAGTTTATGCTGCACAGAGCAAGTTTCTTTCTTAAATGGCATAAAATACATATGAATTTGGGGCATAATGATAGCCAAGTATATGTGATTTATTGCATATATTAGACATAATAGCTCATTTGTTTTGCCTATGGAACATAGCACTGGATTGGATTTTTCCTATGTTTTACATGATATCTATGTATCTGTCTGTCCTGGTTTGCTAGGTTTAATGTCTAGAGATCAGCTAGGTCACAGCTGATTAGAGCAAATATGGGTGTTATAATTATCTTGGTACTAGTTATTATAACGGTATATATGTGTTGCGGTTCTGCTACTTAGGTGTGTGCTACTCTGGGACTCACATAGGGGGCAGGCCTGCATAGTCTCATCTAGGTCACCTGACCCCCCAGGTAGCCTCCACACACACACAAGGAGCCCACCATATTGTTTGGTTGGTGCCCAATTTTTTTCTGGGGTTTCTCTGGGAATTTCCCTGGACAACTGGAGTACCATGGCACCAAAAGGCTCCCCAAGGAACTGTAGGACATGTGGGTACAAACATGTGCCCCCCACAGGCAAGAAGTGTAGTTTTGACCCAGCTAACCTGTCCATGAGCCAGCAGGCACTCCTACAGAGAGTCACCACCCCACCTGGTCAGGGTGACACTGACTCAGGTTCAGAGCAAGAGGAGGAATCTGACTTTCAGGCCCTCCAGGGCTGCCTGAAGTTCCAACAGCAACAGCTTACAGGCCTGGCCAATGAGTTTTCAGCCATGAGAGGCACTGTAACTGACCTGCAAGGAGGAGTCTCCAAGATACTGGACATAGTAGGCACAGACCCCCCTACTACTAGCACACCTAGGCCTGGTGGTCTACCTGGAGGTACACCTGTCCTACCACCTCTGTTTGGTGGTACTAGGCCCCCTTCAGGGCCTCTCCCCTACTCTGAAGATGAGGAGGAGGGTGAGGATAGCTCTGACAGCGAGGAGGAAACTGTACATGACTATACTTACCTAGGGCTACACTTGGATAATTACCCAACCATGGAATTGGCAATGAAAAATGTTTTCCAAAGGGTTAATAACAGGTTGTTCAGATTAGCTAAATTGCGTCATTTACTGACACTTAAAGTTGCAATATTGGTGTATAAAACGACTATACTAAGTTTGTTTGATTACTGCAGCTTTGTTTATGCAGGTTGTAGTAATGAAGATAATCTTGTCAAGGCGCAAAGACTCCAGAATCGAGGTCTAAGAACGTGTTATAGGTATAACAGGGAATATCTCTCTGTGGAGGAACTCCATACAAGGAGCGAGGTTCCATATTTGGATAGAAGACGTGATGAAATGTTATTAGTATTGATGTATAAGTACTCTAGATGTAATGATATGTTGGATCATCATAGAGGTGACAGAGTCACTAGGTCAGATAAAAAAATTAAATTTTTGGTTAAACAACCTAAGCTAAGTACATAGAAAGGTCACCCCTATACCGCGGTGCTGAACTGTGGTCACTATTAGGAACCTGGTATCAACATACTGTAGTGATTATATCACGTGTATAATAGTTATAAATGTGGGGACGATCAGTCCGGTGGTAGCCATTGGCGCGGGAGTGCTAGTTAGGGTCTGTCCCACCTGGGGGCGACACGGTGGCGGCCTGTGACGTCACGCTCATGACGTCACATCACATGACGACATAAAAGGTGGTTCGGTGGCCGCGGAGGGCGGATGCGATTGGCCTTGCATTAGTTGTAGTGGTGCTCTGATTGGTTAAAACAGAATACAGACAGCTTTTGTGATCACGGCTAATGACCCGATGGAGTTCTAATCCGCGTTCAATGACCTGAATGATCTTGATCACTGGTATTATCACTATTATTAGAAATAACAGCCAATATCAGTATTAAAATTGCTACTATTGTTATTATGCCTTGTGTATGATTGATTGATTTGTGTTTTACAGCACTTTAGCGGCACTAAGTGGCTATCCTGTGCTTCACAGGTTGATAGGCACTATCAGCGGAAATGGTGGTATGATTTGTCTATGTGGGGGAAGTAATCATCAGGTTTCAACTAGATGTTATTGTAGAGCCCAAGGGCTTTTATATATCCCAATATTTCCTCTGGTTTGTGTTTCTCGAATAGTTCTTTCAAGCTTGTACAAGCAGTGTGTATGTGGATGTGAATGTTAGTGTGTTGTTTTCTTTCTTACTTAATCCTTACCTGATCCTACTAGTTTAAGCATAATATATTTTTGTCTAGAGTTTTGTACAATGGTAACCCTCCTTTATAAAAGCCTATGTGCTTGGTGTATGTTGTGAGTTGCAATTTCAACAATCCTGTACATTTCTCTGCCTTAGCCTGTGTTACTTTTGTTCTTGTTTGTCTGGGCCTGTTTTGTCTATCATTATTTATCATTACTACATAGATTTTTCATGATTCATTGTTATGTCTATAATTGTTTGTATTTTTATAAAATGATATGGTGTACAATTTGATATGGTATCTAATTTACCGTATGAATATGATTTGTAGCTTTTTTTCTTGATTGTATGATTGTGTTTGACTTACTGATAGATGTTTGACTATAACTCCAGTTGTGCTTCATTTACCACGATTCTGTAAATTGTTAGAGGCTCAATAAACTTTGTTTTCAATTAAAAAAAGGAGGCCAGGCGTAAGAAGAAAAAGAAGAAGCCCTTCGATCTTGGTAAACATCTCCCAAAAGGGCTTAAGAAGGCCACTTCGTTTGTACAACTGGTAGGTGCCCTCTCTAGACTCCACTCCATTCACCTGATGAAGGATTTTGTTTGTTTGTTTGTTTGTTTAGTTTTACGTCCGGGGGCCATCGAGGAACTCAGACATTCAAGAATTTTAAACTATTCAATAGTAATGGTAGGCTGCAGGCCTACCTCGGGTTTGCGCATATGAGTGGGTGGGTGTGTGTGCGCGCGTGCATATATTTATGAGTCTGCTTGTAGCAGTGGGACACGGCTCGTAGCGGTGAAATACCACTCGTGGCTCAAGGCCCCTCTTTATCGTGCTGCCTCACGCAGGTAACATGTCGCAAACTGTAGACACATCACCCGGTCGGTCACATTATCCTGACACCGACGGACCAGCATTTTTCGATTTTCTTTCTTTTTTTTTTTTTTTTTTTTAAATTATATGTATATATGATCTATATGTACTTATATAAGTTTGATTCTTTGAGGAAGTTCAGGAATTCTTTTGTTTCTATTGTGTTGAAGACAGCTTTCAGTGTTGTTGCATTTTTAAGATATTTTCTTCTGTTGCTTGCAGTCCTTCGACAGTTGAGCAAGATATGCTTAACTGTGAGTTCAGTCTTGCATTGTTGGCACATTGGTTGGGCTTCACGTTTCAGATGGTGTTCGTGTGTAAGCCTTGTGTGGCCAATTTGTAGACGTGTTAGTTTCACTTCGTCTGATCTGGATAGTTTTCTTTTTTCACCCTTTCCTTTCAGTTGAGGCTGAATGGAGTGTAGCTTGTTCTCATGCTGCTTCTTCCAGTCAGCTTGCCATTTCAGTTTCACATATTTCTTGATGGTTGATGTCAGGTCCGTGTGTGGGATTGGCACTTCTCGAGGTGTCAGTTTCAGTGCTGACTTTGCCGCTTCATCTGCTGCCTCGTTTCCGTCTATGCCAATATGGCTCGGCAGCCAGCAGAAAACCACATCTTTCTTTGCTTTCTCAAGGTTGTTGGTTTTGTCCCTGATATCTTGTATCAAAGGATTGTTTGGTTCATATTGGTTCATTGCTTCAAGGCATGACTTGGAGTCTCACAGAGCAATGAATTTCTGGTGAGTTGATATCTTGGCATATTCTAGAGCATGTAGCAAGGCGCTAGCCTCTGCCGTGAAAATGCTGGCTTTGGGATGGAGGCCTCTTTTCAGGTTGCCATATGGCGTGTGTACTCCATATCCTACTTTGTCACCCTCCTTAGAACCATCTGTGAACACCGCCAGATGGCGGTGTTCACAGATGGTCTTTTTCTATCCCATGGAGTTGATCTTTAAAGGTCACTGAGTCTGTTTCTGCCTTTTTGTTTTTGCACAGGGTGAAGATGATCTTTGGTTTCATTTGTAGCCATGGGGGATTATCGGGTGGTTTTATCTCCCTGGTTTTGATCACATCTAATTTTGCTGCTTTCATAGGTCTTTTCACTCTGTACGAGTATGGTTGGGTCATGTTCGGTTTTTTCCTGTACACTGAATTGTTTTCGGTGAACAGTGTCTCATATGTTGGGTTTCTTTTATTTGATCTTACTTTAACTGCGTACTGCATAGACAGCATTTCTCGCCTAAGCTCAAGGGGGGCGATGTTTGCCTCCACCTCTAGACTTTTTCCTGGAGATGTACGGAATGCCCCCAGGCATAATCTCAGTCCCTGGTTCTGGATAGGCTTCAACCTGTCCAAGTAGCTGGGGCAAGCTGATCCATATACGATAGAGCCATAGTCTAGTCTTGACTGGATGTAGGCCCTGTATAAGATCAGTAATGTTTCTTTGTCGGCACCCCAGTCGGTGTGGGAAAGCACTTTCAGGAGATTCATGGCTTTTTGACATTTCCTCCTCAAGTATTCGATGTGTGGTTTGAAGTTGAGTAGTCTGTCAAATATCAGCCCCAGGAACTTCACTTCTTCTTTGACTTCAAGTGCCGTGTTCTGGAGGTGGAGCGTTGGTTTTTCTCTACATCCTCTTCTGCGACAGAAGTGGACACAGGTGGTTTTGGTCTGTCAGAACTTGAAGCCGTTTTGGCAGCTCCAGGTTCCAAGGTGGTTCAGGGCCTGTTGAAGCTTTCTTTCAATAGTTTGAATATGCCTCGATCTGTAGCAAATGACAAAGTCATCCACATACAAAGAGCAATTGATGTCATTTTGTAAGTTTTTGGTTATTTCATTAATCTTTATGCCAAACAGGGTCACAGAGAGGACACAGCCCTGGGGGACACCCATTTCTTGTTCTACTCTGTCTGAGAGAGTAGTGCCAAGGCGTACACTGAATACTCTGTTGGCAAGAAATTTTGATACAAACATGGGAAGCCTTCCACGGAGCCCTAGTTTGTGAATGTCTTTCAGGATTCCATGTTTCCATGTGGTGTCATAGGCCTTCTCCAGGTCGAAGAAGATGGCAACCACATGTTCATTATTTGCAAATCCCTTTCTGATGTAACTTTCTAACCTGACAAGATGGTCTGTCGTGCTACGATTTTTCCGGAATCCTGACTGAAGTGGATTCATGAGATCATTAGACTCAAGGTACCACATCAGTCGGTTGTTCACCATTCTTTCCATAGTTTTGGCAAGGCAGCTTGTCATTGGTATGGGTCTATAGTTACAGGCTTCACTGTGGTCTTTTCCTGGTTTCGGGATGGGTACGACCAATGCCTCTGCCCAAGATCTGGGATATTTCCCATTTACCCAGATATCATTCAAGATATCCAGTAGCAGGTTCAGTTGATTGGCAGGGAGATGTTTCAGCATTTGGTAGTGGATCTCATCCGGTCCTGGGCTCGAGTCTTTTGAGCCATTCAGTGCATGTTTCAATTCACCAATGTTAAAAGTTAGGTTATAGTTCTCTTTATTATCTGAGGAGAAGTTGGGTTTGTGTAATTCTTCTCTTTCTTTATGTCTCAGGAATGTGTGGCTGCAGTTTTCAATTGACGAGGTTTTGCGGAATTGGTTCGCCAGTGCATTTGCAATTTCTTGCTTTGTTCTTTTGGGTTCGCCCCCAACTCTCAGGTGGTGTATTGTTGGGTTGTTGGCCTTACCTTTCATTCTATTTACTGCTTGCCAGATCTTTTTCATGGATTTGGACAAGGGGAGAGATTTAACATAATTTTGGAAAGATTCTCTTTTAGTTGTTTTCAGCGTTAATTTGGTTTTCGCCCTTGTCTGGAGGAAGTTGTACATGTTTTCTGGGATTATGTTGTTGTTAAATTTTCTGAGGGCCCTCTTGCGTTCCTTCCGAGCTGCTTTGCATTTGTCGTCGTACCATGGACGAGATTTTTTGGAGGGCTTTTTTGATGTTATCGGGATGCTCATCTTGCTTATCTCCAAAAGGGTATCTGTAAAGTATTGGATGGCGTCCCTCTTCTCAGCCACATGTTCCCATGGCAGGAAGGAAGTTTCACAGAGTTTCTGGAATTCATCCCAGTCAGCTCTTTGTATTTTCCATGTTGGGTTCCTTTGGTTGTTGTTGTTATGTTTTTGAGTTTTTAGGATGATAGGAAAGTGATCACTTCCACAAAGATCATCATGAACACTCCATCCATAGTCGGCAAAGATGTTTGGGTGACCTATGGTTAGATCTATATAGCTGTAGGTCCCACTGGCTGGGTGGAGGTATGTGGGTGTTTTATTGTTGAAGATGCATAATGATTTGCGGTCTAGTATCCTTTCAATAGTTGTCCCCCTTTCATCACATTTTTGGGATCCCCAGATGGTGTTGTGGGCATTAAAGTCACCCATGAGGATGTAGGGAGTGGGAAGTTGTTGAATCACTTTGCTTATGTCAGTGTAGAGTATCTTCTCTTTGGGTGGGAGATATATGCAGCAGATGGTGATTGGCTCATTGATAGTGATGTTTATTGCCACTGCCTGAAGCTCTGTGTCGAGACTAACCTCCCTTTGTGGGTAATTTACTGAGGCCATGATGGCTACTCCCCCTGATGGTGTTTCTGTTGGAGGTATCTTGGAGTATATGTTGTAGCCCTTCATTTTAAGGGGGCTAGAGTCTGCTACCTTAAGTTCTTGTAGGGATATTGCAGATGGTTTGAATTCTGCACAGAGAAGTTCAAGGTCTTCTCTATTGGCTCTAGCACCTCTACAGTTCCATTGTAATATGACCTCGTTATCTTCCATTTTTGGTGGTAGTTTTGTGGTCGGCTGGGCCCGACGCTTCCTTCATTTCATTAGCAAGTACTTTAAATCTGTTGGATGTGTGGGTGATATTTCTATTAATTTTGGTCTTTACCTGTGCTGTTTTGGCTTTTTCTTGTTTTGTTAGTGCGGTCAGTTCTTTATGTGGTATTTTCTTAGCTGCGAACCTCCCCTGAACCTCCTTGTTGACTCTGTGTTGAGAGTTGGGGGAGGCTTTGGGGGGAGGTGGTGGTGACGCAGCCTTTGATGAGAAGGAGCTTGCGGGTGTAGGGATGTTTACCAAGCTTGGTTCAGAGGGATAGTGTTTATCCCATCCAGTACCTCCTGGGGTGGGCTTGGGGTGTGCCCGGCTTCCTTTGTGGGTCTCTGTGGGCCGAACACCAGAAACTGGTCGGTTGGAGCCTGATGTTTTTTGGCTAGAACCAGATGATGTAGGCTTATGAGAATCCCTAGAACATTGTCCCGGATTTGGGCTGGGTAGGTGGCATCCTGATGGTTCGGATACTGAGGCAGGTGACAGTGACCCCTCGAGGGGCCCTGCTGGCACCTGGACGGAACCAGGAAGGTTCCTAGGGGGCATGATGAGAGTGCCCGTTTTTGTCCCAAAGGTTTGGGTTTGAGCCTTTGGTGGAGGCTGTAGCTCTTCAGCCAGTTCAGACGGTGATAGTGTCTGACATGCCACAGTTTTGCTGGGTTTGAAAACGTCTGACAATAATGCAGTACGTGTGCTAGTAGGGTTTAGAGCTTGAACAATTTTTCTTGCTTCCGAAAAGGATATCTTTTGATTTATACGTACACTTTGGATCTTCTTCTCTTCTATAAACTTGGGGCATTTTTTGGAGAAGGCGGGATGGTTTCCACCACAGTTGGTGCAGTGGGGTACCTCCCTACATCCTTCTGTTTCATGCTCTTGGTCACACCTTCCGCATCTCTGTCGGTTGTTACATTTTCTCAAAGTGTGTCCAAAACGTTGGCATTTGAAGCAGCGCATTGGGTTCGGGATGTATTCTTCTACCCTGATGTTTTGATACGCGCATTTGATGGAATCTGGTGGCGTCGGGCAGTCGAAAGTCAGTACAAAAGTACCAGTCTCGACTACCTTACCCATCCTTCTCGCCTTCATCTGCTTTGCTTCTGTGACTCCTATATACGACAGGTTCTCGGTAATCTCCTCCTCGGGGGTTCCCACCAGGTCCCACCAGCGAATGACTCCTTTTGAGGAGTTGAGGGATCTGTGTGGAGAGACTTTTACTGGAGTTCCTGCCATATTGGTCATTTTAAGCAGTCCTATGCTGTGAGACTTTTTGTAAGTTTCAATAAGCAAGGTTCCTGCCCTGGTCTTTTTCACACTCTTAGGTATTCCAGCATGGCCTTCCAGAGCCTTACCTATGGCAAATGGTGACAGTTTTGCTAGTGTTTCACCCTCTTCACTAGACTCCACAACAAGGAATCTGGGCCAGTTGTGGGCATTGTACTCTTTCCTGCGTCTTTCTTTTTTGTTGTTGTTTTCTTCTTCCTTGTTGCTTCTTTCTTCACTATTACTGTTTTCTTCATTATTATTGCTTTCTTCATTGTTACTGCTTTCTTTGTCGTTACTTCTTTCTATATTGTTGCTTCTTTTAGAGGCACTAGCATTTTCGCCAGTGCTCTCACGTGATCTTTTACCGGCCGTGGCGCGGTCTGTTTCTTTTGTACTTAGGCCCCAGGGGGCTTCTGTTTCAGTTTTTCTTCCAGTAGCTGATAAGCCGTCCTCAGCCTGGTTGCCTACCAAGGGACGTTGCAGTTTGTTTTCCGTCGGGCCTGCAGCCGACATTGGGGTTGATATGGGTGTGCTTTCCATTGCAAGGGGGGGATCCATTCTTTTAAGCCATTTTGAACCATTCAAGGATGGCGAGCAAGAATGGGGTGCTGCCGCCTATGGTTTTCCTCGCCTTTTACGATTCGGTCTGCACAGAAGCATCCCGGTGAAGTTATTCTACTACCTCAGTGACTAGTTTCACTGCAATGTTTACTAGCCACTCATGCAACTTAATGGTTAGGATCAACATCTTGCCAAATTTCACAGTAGTACTTACTAAGTTATTAGTAAGTGTTGCATGTACAGTGCTGCAACATCAACTATTATTAAGTGTAGCTTAGCGACGTTTATTAGTAGATGCAATTGCAGCACTGCAGTAGCACTGCTTAGTAAGTGTTGATTTAGCATCTCTTATCAAGGGCTGCATATTAGTAGTTTATTAGCTACTGTTCAGCATTGCTTAATAAGGGCTTAACTTGCAGTGTTGACTAAATGGAACATAGCAGTGGTTACTAGTTGTTGCAAGTACAGGGCTGCAGCTGAATCATTTACTAAGCACTGCAAATGTGTCACTTACTAAGCACTGCATATTAGTAGTTTACTGGCTGTTGTTTAGCATCACTTAGTAAAGGCTTAATTTGCAGTGTTTACTAACTGGAATATAACAGTGGTCATTAGCTGTTGCAAGTGCAGGCTGCAGATACACCACTTAGAAAGCACTGCTAACCCATCACTTATTAAAAGTTGCATATCAGTAGTTTACAAGCTGTTGTCCAGCATCGGTTAATAATGGCTTAACTTGCAGTGTTTACCAGCTGGATCATGGCAGCGGTTACTAGGCACTGCATGCGCAGGGCTACAGATGCACCACTTAGAAAGCACTGCTAATTTATCACTTATTAAAGGCTGTATCTTAGCAGTTTATGAGATGTTCTCAAGTGTTTACAGTTTTTATTAAGTGTAACATAGCAGTGATTACTAGTTGGTTCAATTTGAACTGTCTATACAAGGTAATAATCATGTATTGAAATTCACTCCAAATTGTCTTAAAACAAAAAGAAAAATATCCCTGTGATCCTACTTAGGTGTAGCACAAGATGATAACAAAACTTCAATTTTGAATAGTTTCACAAAATGACAAATGAAGTGGAGTAGCACCTGCTTTACTACTACACACTGCTCACACCTTGCAGTTCACACCTCCTGGTCACACCCTGCTGCACCAACACATAGCATTGTGAAAGATACTTTAGCTATGTAGGTCAGTGGTTGACCTACATACCTTTTCAAGGGTTTACTAATATTTGTCAAGATTTTTAAATATTTTGAATATACTATCCCAAAATACCTTGGATTTACTTATTGAATAATGGGAACTTGCATATGGTGAAAAAGTGATATTCAGGACTGGTGTACACCACTTCATTTGTCATCTTCTGAAATTGTTGAGATCATTCTTCAGTAATGCTAGCATCTTGTGCTATGCCTAAGTAGGCTTGTCCTAAAACAGGTTAAATTGAATGCTAATAGAAGCTCCTACATAGAAATGGCAATGGCACTGATTCAGTTGGTAATGCAGCAGC
This sequence comes from Acholoe squamosa, assembly GCA_949317995.1. Lineage (NCBI taxonomy): Eukaryota > Metazoa > Annelida > Polychaeta > Phyllodocida > Polynoidae > Acholoe > Acholoe squamosa. The sequence continues at coordinate 46,269,653 of OX439048.1, forward strand.
AGCACTGGCTACTAAGAGTAGCTTAGTAGCAGGTGCATAGTAAAGGCTTACTAGCTGTTGCTTTACATGATTTAAGTAGGACTGTATTGGCATTGACTAGTAAAAGGTACAGAGCAGTGTTAACTAGCAGCTGCAACTGTAGGGCTGCAGAAGCACTGGTTATTAAGGGCCGTTTACACATTGCTTACTAGCTGGTGTATACTAAGGGCTTACTAGCTGTTTCTTGGCATCAAATATTAAGTGTCACTAGGTGGCAGTAGTATACATTCTCTCAGCTTTATAACCTTAAGGTTAATCTAAATCATATTTCTGACAATTAAAATATCATTGAGATCTATTCTAAGTCATAAAATGGCATAAGCTAGCACCCAAATTGATTGCTACAAATTAAATTACCGGATAGACTGTGTAACAAGATAGATTTAAAGTCAATTTATATATAGACACCATTTCTTTGTTCTACTGAAGATTACTTCATATTCAGACCAACAGTGTTGCATTGACTGCCAAGAAGCAGATGTCAAAGTGATGATTGCAAAGCTCTTATTAGTGGCCTTTTCTGCAGTGGCTACTAAGCACTGCATTATAAGCTATCTGCTAGGAAGGGGTTACTTTGCAGGGCTGCCTAGTATAATATTTAGCAAATAATTGTTCAGCTATTAGGAGCTGCATTTACACCACTTACTAGGAGGTATTCTGCACTGATAAATAAGTATTGCAAAATAAACTACTAGTAAGGGCTTATTTTGCAGGACTGCCTAGTATAACATTTAGCAGATAATTAGCCAGCTATTAGGAGCTGTGTTTGCACCTCTTACTGGTAGCTATTCTGCACTGGTTAGTAAGCATTACATTATAAACTACTAATAAGGGTTTATTTTGCAGGGCTGCCTAGCATAACATTTAGCAGATGATTAGCCAGCTACTAGGAGCTGCATTTTCACCCCTTACTAGTAGATTTCCTGCACTGCTTTTTAAGTGGTGCATATAAACTACTAATAAGGGCTTATTTTGCAATGAAGCAAAGGTAGCTAATAAACACTGCCACCAGTGAGTAAGCACTGCCTAGTCTAACATTTAGCATGAAATTAGCCAGCTAGTAGTTAGTGCAACCAGTGCAGAGCAGTGACTACTAACTGTTTAGTAAGTGGAGGTGTGCCCACTGGGATATGATTCACATATACCAATGATGTCAAATGTATCAAAATATGCTATGAGATCCACCATCTTTTCCTTATTTAGGTTCCTGGCATTTACAAACACTATTCGTAAACCCATGTAAGAAATTAGTCATGTTGACTGAGTTGGACTATGTCCACTGTCAATCTTGCATCGTCGTGTACAGTTCTCAATAACATCAATCCCCCACGGTTGCTTGCACTTACAATATGATCAGGTATAATACAAACCTTACCTCCCGCGTACACTCTAGTTTTTTTGTACGACATTCTATGCTTTTTTATACAGCTTTACCCTTCCATGTGTGCTTAAATACCTAACTATACTGTCATAATCAAATAATGTGACCTATACATATTGGGTGTAATTATACAATCAAATCCTCCCCTATGATTAGGGACCCTGTAGAGAAAGTCAGCCTCAAGCTATAAAATTAGCATCTATTGCTTCACACATTTTCCGGACAATCATTCCACTAAATCTCTCAGCTGACACAAAATGTGTTTCATCTAGTTTAACATAGTAGGCCTTCCATTTCTTTTGCTTACAGTCATAATGGAAATAATTACGGTCATACCTTGGGGTTATGAGTTTGCGTTCCTTGTTTGACATCTGAATAAAATCATTAATATCTATTAACATACTGTCAATTGCATCCTGATCTATATCACTGGTACTAAGCGCTGCCTTTTTGTGAACATTGAATTCGTGCATTCTAATTCCAATTATTGGACAGAAAATTGCTTTTAAATGCGGGTATTTACTAGACACTGCTTCTAGTAAGCCTTTCATTGATTCAACAAATGTATCAACTCCAAGTCCAATTTGATCAATTGTCTATTTAGTGTCAGTGCCTTCAGAACAACACCATTTCTTTCCTTTACTAAGTTCCAGATGCCAGCCATAAAGTATATGCTGCTAGTAGGTAGTTCATGCTCATTCTTCGGGTCGTTGACCCAGTTCTTTATATCCTCGACAGTCGCCCCGTTGATATTGAAGACGTCCACTGTCTGTTTAGCTTGTTCAATGATACCTTCTGTTAGCGGCATCAGTCGCTCGTCCCCAATACAGAGAATGTCAGGCCTTTATGGAGGTTTACATAATAAATATAAACCTAGAGAAATAGGTGAATTAAACAGGTATTTCATAAATGGAAATGTGAAAATGCGTACTGCTTTACTTGTGTGTTGCTAGCCTATATCATGGCTGCTTATCTCACTTATTATTGCTCACTGCCTCATCCTTTTACTTGCGTACAACATATTTACCAAGGTCCTACATCTAACTATACAGTACATGGTAAACCCTCCTTACTTGTCTCTAGCCGCCATAGTGTCTCTAGACAGCCTTATACTACTTAAATTTACAATAATGAACTGCGTTCACTCGATTCTTCACCAAATCCGGAAGCTCGTGTGACTGTGTCGCCCCCTATGTTGCGTTCCTCATACTATGATCTGTCGCTTCCGCCTGTGGCGCCCTCTGGGTTTTTGTTCTGTACTACTGCTTGAGGGCACTCGGGAATTAGTGTTTGGCGTACTTCCATTAGAATCTGCCCAAACCTGTTCATACCTCTCCAGGGGTGCATCTTGTAGCGCGTTCTGTTGTCATAGATGTTACTATTGTGGGGAAAGCCTCCAGAATAGAAGTCGTCCCTGGTTGACTCTATCAGCTCGTGTGGATATGAGTCAATGAGTTCCTGCCGGTGTCGATCACTACCTGTGAACTTTATCAGTGCGCCTTTACTGAGTACATCCTCACACTTCCTTAACCAGTCATGACCATCTGGAATTTCGATACTATCCCCCAGTGCTTTCATTCTGACTGGGTTGATGGTTTTGAGCACCGCTTCCGCTTTCTGTGGTGCCCCCATAAACAAACACTTTGTGTGTTGATAGTATTGTTCTACACATACATACTTCCTAACATTGCCCTCCAAGTCCTCCGTCTCAAAAGGCGATTTGTAGAAGTTAGAGAACGGTGCTAGTTCCCCATTAAAAATGATTCCGCTAGCAGTTTTTCTAACGTTCCCTCGCTTAGCTTTTTCTTCAGTGACGTCATCTCGTTCAGTGTCCTGTTCTGAGTCCTGAATGAATATGTCTGAGAAACTCCTAAATCTCCTCAGCGGTGGAAGGTGAGGGTGCTATCTCTGAATGTGCATGTCGAATCTCCTCTAACACAATGCTTTGTTCCCTAATATATATAGGCTGCTCCCTACTGTGATCCAGTGGTATCTGGCTGTTAACTCAGATATGAGTGCCTAACTTTTAATGCTGTCTCCATGCTCCCTCTGAACTAACTCTCTGTTCCCGACTCCATAAATATATTATTTGAGGAGCATTGTTATCTAAATGCGCTTGCCCAGAGACATGTAGTTGTCTCATGACGTCACTAGCTCATATTTATTTCCCCTTTATTGCTTAACTTTGTAAAGTAGTTATTTCTTAATCTAATATTCTCCTTCCCATTATTCATCATTAATCCCTCTGGTTCTGCTGGTCCTAAACTAATTATCTCTTTCATTTTCAGATGGAATCTCCTGTTTATTTCCTTCATCTCTCGGCTGAACAATCAAGCCTTCTGTCTCAAATCCTATTATTGACTCAAACATTACCATTTACACCCTAATTCCCGTGGAACATGCTACCAATTTATTTCATTTCGGACCGCTTTGCCAATAAATATTCATTACTCTGTCTTGCCTTACTGCCTTTTTCTTCGCATCTCCATTAAATCACTTTACATATCTCATCACTGTTGACACTGCTGATTACACATTATTATCCATTAGAGATTTCTCTTACACCATCGTAAACCCCTGCAGCAATGGACTAAGATTGGTCACCCGACTGGTCGCTACAGGTTTCATGGTTGAGTGCATTGCTCTATCCGATGAACAGAACATTTGCCAATATTTGTGACATCATTAGATTCTAAAATAATATCATACTCGAGTACACGATAGAAAATCAACTCACAGCGCGCAATGACTTTAACATCTAGGTCGTTGAGTCTGTGGCTGAAAGGGTGCCGGTGGCGTGATTGAGTATGAGTGGGTGTGAGTGGATGAGAGTGGGTTTGTAACATTGGGCGGTTTTGGGTGGGGTCTGGAATGCGCTGGTTGGAATGCGGTGGCCATTTTGGACGCTATATTTGGGGTCCATACTATGTATCGGAAGTGTGGCCGTCGCTCTTCCAATCATATACAGATCATAAGTCCTTCATATTCTGACTTCAATCTATAATTTTATCTCTTTTTTTTCTTTTGTTTTCATATCCTTTATTCTGATTCTCATTCTTTCTCCAATTCCAAAGACAATTTTGATATTTTTTTTATTTAAAATATTTCTGTAACACTTTCTATTCATACAATCTTACCAAAGGTTGAGCCTGTTCATATCTGGCCTCCTATCTAGATGTAGTTGTTCTATCTATATTGAATTCTATAACTTGGGCAAGTTGTCCCTCTGAGCTCAATGTATACTGATTGTCTAGCTTCAATCTTACTTCAGGTATCTTTTACTATTCTGAGAGTCTAAAGTGTGATTTGTTATTTACGAACTATTTCTGGTTTTCCTCCCAGTCTCCTTGAGTAGAGCTAATGGATTTGGCCACTGACAAATAGCAAAACTCCTTACTCAATTTCATTGTACAGTGTGATATACTCATTCAGTCCCACTGGTCAATATATGACTACAATCTGTCATCATGTCCTCTTTAATTGGCTTTGTAGGTGTTACATATACGTCGGGATGAATCTCAATGGGTCAATAGCAGTCAGTGTAGGTGCTGTCAGTACTGTTGGGTTAGTAGTGTCTGGGCGCTAGTGTAGATAGTCTGCAGTACATATGACCGGTTTAATTGCCAATATAGTTTGAGGTTTGTTTGTTTGTTTAGTTTTACGTCCGGGGGCCATCGAGGATTCGTTCTTCAGTACTAAATCAGTTCTTTAATTCAGGTGGTGTTTTGAATGATTTCTCACATATATCACAAATGAACCTCTGAAATGCCAGGCTATACATCTATGTAGATAACCTAGGCGGTGAGGAGAAGGGAGCAGTCTGAAGTAGGTGTCCATGTATTCCTCTACTGACTTATTAGGTCATATATTTAATGAGTGGGTTGGGATATTTTCCAGTAGCGTGTGACGCTGTGAAAGGTGTCCCTAAGAGTCAATTAGTGACCTGTGCATGATGTGGGTATCACTCATATCGTGGTCTATTCCTGAATTCAATCTTTCTGAGGGTGTGGGCCTTAAGATGGGTTGCAAAGAACAGTCCATTTATCTGGCTACTGATGCTTTAGATGGAGGTCATCAAGTAGTTAAGATGGGGTATGGAATGTATTCTCAGCTTTCTTTCACATTTCCCTAAACCTTCTTTATTGCCCTCATTTCCAATTACCTGTTTTGATAAGTTACTTACCAGCATCGTTATTTTTTTTTATAACAAGCACTAGTCCCATTTGTCCGCATCTATCCCATTTCCAATAAATAGTTGGATATTGGACGATGCCAGGTGGGCGCATTATGCCGGTGTTGAGTTAGTTGGATTGTTGTGGGGGGGGGGTGAATGATTGTGTGACTGAGTGATGAGCGAATGGTTTCGAATGATGCTTTAATGGCATTTATTTCAGCCTCAGAGTCACATACACAGATGTGTTGCAAAATAGATTCAACATTTATTAACCCCTTCCACCCCATAAAGCAGGATTTGCACGGAAATCCTATAGAGTAACGAAAATCCAGGGGTGAAAGGGTTAATGATTAATTTATAACCTTTCACTGGTTACTCTTTATGGTGTTATGATGTAGGGGTTCGTTCCCTCTCCGGGTGCGTTGAGCCTCCAGAGGCCAGCTCACTTGGTGGTCACTCCCCCTATGTATACCATACCGATCCAGAGGTAGGTGGAAGGTGGAAATGTCAGTGGGGCCGTGTTGGTGACAGGGTATGTCAGGCCAGGGGAAGTAGCTCAGAGGAAGAGCTTCCGCTTTGAAGTTGGAGGGTCCTGGGTTCGAGTCCCGGTTTCTCCAAGAGACGTTTTCGCTGACCTCTACACTGGTGGAGAAATCGAGTGGTCCTGCCCAGTAAGGGGGACTAAGATACTCGGGACCTGGGCCGGTAAGGTAGACAAGCGCTTCAACCTGCTAGTGCTGGGAGACTTGGAAACAGGTGGTACATACAGTAAGTCCTGGGAACAGGACAAGCTGTAACTGTGTGTGACTCAGTGCTGGTACCGTTCAGACCTGAACTGGAGGATCGGGTCTGGCGGTTGAAGCTGGTTGGGACGAGTGTAGGGGTTCGTTCCCTCCCCGGGTGCGTTGAGCCTCCAGAGGCCAGCTCACTTGGTGGTCACTCCCCCTATGTATACCATACCGATCCAGAGGTAGGTGGAAGGTGGAAATGTCAGTGGGGCCGTGTTGGTGACAGGGTATGTCAGGCCAGGGGAAGTAGCTCAGAGGAAGAGCTTCCGCTTCGAAGTTGGAGGGTCCCGGGTTCCAGTCCCGGTTTCTCCAAGAGAAGTTTTCGCCGACCTCTACAATGATAAGGAATCATGAATATACAATGGCAAATTCTTGCAATGTCACAATGACATTCACAAACAATGACCTCATCTATTTCACTGCCACGGATAATATTATACTGACTGTCTAAAGTATATTTTCGGAAACAATACATATGTCCGTATGTTAGCACATATTTTCGCACAAGTTTACCAAGCACGACTAAATGACTACACCTTACAGAATATATTTTGCGTCTTCAATCAGCGATGATCTAGGTAAGCTTTTTCTAATTTTAATAGTCAATATGTACTCATTTATATATAAATATATATATATAACACCTTAACTTATATTCATATGGTATCCTTTTGTGAGCTATTAGATTGGTCATGCTCGTTGCAATGTAACTCGGAATTCCACATACAGCTTTGTTTCTGTACGTGCTAATTGAGTGACTATTCTGAGGTCATTATGATAGACGTTGTATATATATAGTTCTTATATTCTTATTAAGTGTTTTGTTTCAACTTTTTCATAAAGTATATTAACTTGTGATGCTAGTTCATCATTTAGTCCATTCATCCTTCATTTTGGATGATGATATCATATGTATAAGTCAATACATGTGGATACATGCATATTTGCGCTGAAAAACAAAGTGTCAATATTGTCCTGCACTTCAAAGTCATGTTTTTCATTGCAGATTTAATGCATGGACGTTCTCTTCGCAATCATCGAAGGATGCGAAGAGATCGTAGCTGTTGATTTTGCCCCAGTCGTCGTCGACAGTGAACATCTTTAGAGGGGCGATGACGGCTACTGGAATAGCTGATTGTATACCGGCAAAGTTTACAGGATTGCTTACTGCGGGGGCAGAGGTTTCTACCTCCCAGGCTTCCTGAGCATTTTCATCATCATCGTCCTTTATTGTTATAGGTGAGAGGATAGGCGGTCCCTTTGGAGAGACTAGTTTTCTCTGTCTAGCAAAGCTTCACTAAGTCTAATCGGTTTTGGCATTGTTCTGAATAATTTGAAGTTAATTACAAACTCGAAATCAAGCAATGTTATTATGCCGTGTAACATCGGAGTCCCTTCTCTCCTGAAGATGACTCTGTAGTTCTGTCTAACTATGACTTCTGAACAGGATGTCATGTGTAACAAAGTCAATAGACTTACCAGAATCTGCATTGTGACTATTTTGAATGGTGTATGCATGGTGTCCTAATGTGTCTATACTACTCCAATAGACTGTGTATTGTTGTTACCTATTGTGTATGAGTGTGTCTTGTCGCCATGCCTAATGGTGAGCGAATGATTTGGGATCTGTACTTGAGTGTATGCGTGCAAGTGTTCCTGTTATGGGTCTGGTGCGGGTTGGAGGGGGGTGTTTTTAGTTCTTATGATAATAATGTTCATCAGAAACATGCCTTATTCCTCACAGAAAAGTGCTATTAATTAAAGTTTTATTAAAATTCTTTTTCTAAAAATATTTATACCTGTCTTCATAGGCATGAAGCCAGGTTCCCTTTGAGCATGTCTTCCAGTAGGCGTGTTGCCTTTTGTATATTGCTATTGTATTACGCATTGCAGTAAACGCTAGGGTTTGGCGGCCTATGCCACTCAGCCAGGGGGCTGAGCTTGCCTCCATCTTGAAGCTCTCTACCAAGGTGAGCGCTCCCAGGAGCGATACCAGTTTGGCTATCGGCTCCTTCCACTCACTCAAGCGCATTTCCATTTCGATATCTTACCGTATATTATAGCAGGATCGACCGGCTTGCGCAAGTCGACCAGTCTAATTACTGAGGGGTGAGTGAAAACCGTTTCTAGCATAGTTTCGTCTAGGAGAGCAAAAAGATGCTGGTTTTCGTGGATTAATTGTCTAGCACTTATCGAAGTCCCTCCGGGCCGATAAGTGATTCAACTGTCCAGGGCATAGGTGTCCCCAGGAAATGATCGCTATTCAGCGGGTAGTCTTTAATTTCTTGGTGACTAAGAAATGAAAATAAAATACGATATTTTTACTAAGCAAGCTAAGCCTTTAGCTATGGGTATATGATCTTAATTAATATATGTTTAATAGTAATATATCCAAGGTTATTCCTGCCTGAAAAAAGTCCGACCATTTTATATAGTGATGACATCTGTCTATGTAATACATGTATCAAACCGCTATATAGAGGACTACTGGTAGGATGGGGATTAGGACATGGTCTTAGAGGGAATTATTCCATACCTGAGCACTACTATGGGTTCAAAGCTAAACCTTTAGAATTTCAAAATTCCTGAGTGATATTCTTATAGCAAGTGCACAAAATCTCACGTGTTGGCCATAGCCCACTGGAACATTTCTCCTGCCATGGTTCAACAGCGATGGTTAATCTTGTAACCGATGTCAAGCATTATGCTAACAAGGTCTTGTTGAGCGGCGTTATTGTCTATTATTTATAGTGGATATCTCACTTTTTATTGACAGTCACCGAGTGGCGACGCGAGCTGGCTAATTCTCGTGTTAATCTTTCCACTCTTGGCCTTACTGGCTGGCGCTGTTTCTAATTAACATATATTGTTATGAGTTGACTCATGCGTCCGTGGTCTCATCTCTTTGTTATTATGGAAGGCCGATCGTGCCAACCATTCATAGGTTAAAACAATACCTATTTCATTAACAAAGAGCTACAAATACATCATTTGTCCCTCTGTGGAAATAGATGGAGTTAATATGGATTCTTTTCCTATTGATGTGCTTGCCCAGTTAGTCAAACCTATCGTTGCTTATCCATAACCTGTTCCTTTAAAACACAATGAGAGATTGGTATTTTTCAGCTCTTGAAGCATATCAAGTCTCAAAAACTAGGGGGTGTTTTTAATACCATAGTCTTTGGCCATAGGACGCTATTTTCAGGCTGTTTGGATACCCTTGCCGCTTCATCACCCTATCAGTCTTTGTCTCTTGCTATATGGGTTAATTTTAGACTGATGTCACTAATAATTCTAGGTCTTTGTTCTCTTACGCTTTGAATTCCTGATTTATGATTTTTCTTTTAGGATTGGTATGTCACTACATGACAGTTTTGCATGCCCAATTATGTCTGGATCTGACAACTTTCAAGCAGATGCTGGTCTCTCTAGCCTTTTTAGAATTGCTTTTTGTGAAGCATAACTTCGATATTGATTGATTTCTGACTTGTTTTCCCATGTGACAAACGTCTTAAATGTACTGTGTGTGGAGAGCACACTTCTGTGACCATATAGGGCCCTGCATATGTTGGTTGAAGCTTTTTACTGGTGCTTGGTGCCAGCAAGTTGGGAACGTACATATATACTATGTCACCTGGGTTGTAGGTGGTGATAGATCTTATTGTCTTGTCATGTCTTTCTTTCATGAGTTCGGGACAGTTTCTCAGATTATCTGAAGCAATTTTCTGAGCTGATTCTCTTTGTTTAATCATATGTAGAACCATTTCCTTTTCATTTTTGAATTCTGTTTTGTTAAACAGGGCCAACAATGAGTCCGTTGGTAGCAGTGCTTGTTTCCCAAAAATCAAGAAGTTGGGTGAGTAGCCAGTGGCCTTACTAATTGTGTGGTTTAGGCTGAAAACTACCGATTGTAGGTACAAATTCCAGTTTTTCTGGTCCTTATAGATATATGACCCAAGGGCATATATCCTATTGCTTAATTACTTCTTTTACACAATCCTTGACTCTTTGAGTGTAGTGCACTTCCGAAAACCCGTCTAATTCCGAATTTTGAACAGAATAGTTTTGTCAATTTTGATGTGAAAATTGATTCGTTGTCACTCATGAATACACTTTATAGTCCGTGTATACAAATTACCTTGTCAATGTAGTCTAATATGAATGACGTGCTGCTCAATTCTTTGCAGTCCCAAACGGTGATATGCCTTGATGCATGATCCACGACTACCTATATGTACCTGCTTCCATTCCTCGCTTTAGGTCCCATACTGTCTACAGTGACATCACTGTATGTAGTGAGTATTGGCTCTCTTATTTTCATTGGTAGTTTCAAACGTTTGGGTTTCTTGTTTATGATCAGACATGTGTAGCAAGTTCCAACGTAGTTGGTTACGTCGGTGAACATGTTCGGCCAGAAAACCTGTATTTAATCAGTTTATACGTTTTTATTATGCCTAAATGTCCTCCCAATGGAGCGTTATGTAGTGTCTCCATTAATCTGTGGGTCCATATTTTGGGTATGACCACTTGCAGTTCCAATTCTCTGTCGGCTGAAAATTGAGGAATTCATCTTGAGCAGTATATTGTCAACGACAATGAAATTGTCATGTCCCAATAGTATCTGTCTGCTGAGGTGTTTGTCCTCGGCTAGCTTGTTTTCTATGTAACTTCTCATGTTGGTACAGAAATAGTCCTTGTTTTGAGCCTTGATAAGTTTGTTTGTTTGTTTGTTTGTTTGTTTAGTTTTACGTCCGGGGGCCATCGAGGAACTCAGACATTCAAGGTTTGTTTGTTTGTTTGTTTGTTTGTTTAGTTTTACGTCCGGGGGCCATCGAGGAACTCAGACATTCAAGGTTTCTCGGACATTAAGTCCTTTCTTTTCTTTTTGGACAGGTATTTATATGCTGCTTGCCCGACACAGCAGTGACCGAATCTATGAATGACCGAATCTATGAGATGAATGACCGAATCTATGAGGAGGGTCGAGGGGGAAAACCGCTACCGGGGCTTCATTCCCCTACTCTTTTCGAAGGATAGCAAGTGTTCTTTTATTTGCCTGGTCCCATAGGCAGGGCCAGACAAACCACGGCCTTTGATCACTCAGACGTGGTTCACTGAGGGGGAATCCCATGGCAAAAGACAAGCATGTAAGCCCAGGCCCGCGCATATGGACACCAGCTGCCCACATGCTCACCCCAAGACACAAGAAACCCCAAGTTTGTCGCCTTTTACGAATCTGGTATGCCCACTGTTAGTATGGAAGGAGATTTCTCCTTGTGGACTCCCAATGAAGTTATTCTGCTCCTTCATGCCCTCACATGAAGGTCCCCACTCCACAGGGGGAGCCTTGATAAGATCCTCTCTTGTTGGTGTTAGCTTATTGTGTTTTGAGAGTTATATGATCGCTTTCTCTGCGAGTGGAGCTGCTTTGGCAATTATCCTTGATCGATTTATTTTAGCTGTAGATCTTGAAATTGCGGGCTTGAGCTTTCTGGATTCAGACTCCGTCTGAGGCCTTGAAAAGTCCTCGTATATCATGGTAGGGTCCTTTTCCTGCATTGCCTTTGCTCTTGTGATTGCATTTAATTTGTGCTCCTTTATTGAGGTCTTCTTAGCTTTTTGTATTTTCCATTGCATGTGTATCCTGCTTTCTTTGCTTTATCTCCCCATGTCTCTCTGTCATTCAATATTGATCTAGGCTTAAAATGTAGTATCGGAGTATTGGGTGTTATGTCGTCTTTGTGGAACGTTTTGGTGATTGTGATATCAGAGACTTTCGTGTCTTTGAGTGGTATTACGACTTTTCCTTGTGTTTGTATGGGTACTGGTTCGTCCTCCTGCTGTGGATATTTAATTCGGGATAGGTAGTCTGCTATGATGTTTGCCTTCCCCGCTAGGTATTTGACTGTAAAGTCGCATGACATAAACAAATCCAACCATCTTGCTAGTCTGCCGTTCGTGATTGCTTCCTTCTTGTTGAATAGTGAGACTAGGGCTGTGTGATCTGAGTATGTTGTGAAGTGAGAGAATTCTGTGTAACAATAGAATTTACTGATTGCATACACAACACCTATCATTTCGCGGTCTGTTGTGCAATATCGCTTTTCTTGATCCGTCAGGGCTCTACCTACCCATTCAATTGGTCTGTAGAATCCATTTTCGTCTTGTTGAGTCAAGCAAGCTCCGATTGAATACTTTGAGGCATGAGTGAAGATTCCTTGGAGTGCCTCTTCGTCTATCGCTTTCTTTATTGTCTCGTATGCTCGATGGCATTCAGCTGTCCAGACAAATGGTGCTTTGTCTGTGGTAAGTTTATAAAGTGGTGACATTACTTTTGCAAAGTCTGTGACAAATTTCTTATAGAACTGTGCCATTCCATTGAAACTTTTCACTTCGGATTTGTTTTGTGGTATTCCAGCAACTTTGAGCGGCCATATTTTGTTTGGCGATGGTGAGACCTCATTTTCAGATATTCTGAAACCTAAGAAGTCTATTCTTTTAAATCATAATTCGCATTTTTGTGGTTTAAAATTCAGATTTCCCTTGATCACTATTTTCATCACTTAGTCCAAGTCTTGCAGGTGTCTTTCCCAAGTTGGGCTGTACATGGCTAAATCGTCCACGTAAGCACATGCGTTACAGTATTTGCACTTTGCCATTTGGCGTTCCATTATATCCTGATATCTGAGTCCACTTATGTTCATTCCCATTGGGATGGAGTTCATTACATAGCGTTTCCCATTTGCTGAGAATGCCGTTATGTATTTTGACTTTTCTGCCAGTGGGATTTGATGGTATGTGGCAAATATGTCCATTTTGCTGTAGTATTTTGCTTTTGATTCTCCAATGGTGTTTATTAGGTCTTCAGCTCATGGAAAACTGTATGAAGAGGTCTTGAGACATTTGTTGGCATTGCGATAGTCTATGAATATGCGCCAACTGTCAGGTTTGGAGAGTTCCATTCCTGACTTTGGTACTAGGAATGCTGGTGAATTGACTTCACTTGGATACTCTAGTGGTGAAATAACTCCTTGCATTATCTGCTTTTCTAGTTGTTCTCTCATTATTTCCTCTTTCCTTGGGGACAGCCTTGGGGGTTTGCATGCTATTTTATTTTTGTCTTTCAGTTCTAATGTGGTTGTAGAGTCTATTTTCTTTCCAATGACGTTCTCATTCGTTACAAAAGCTTCTCTGTTCCTCATCAATACTTCTTCCAGTTGTTATTTTTGGATTGTTGACAATTCATCATTTATTTTGTATTTTGGCTTTTCATTTGGTCCTCTGAGATCTTTCAGAACTTCTTCTCCACAGTTTATAGGGGTGAAGACTGGTTGTTTTTCTTTTGGATTTTCTAGTGGTATTAATTGGGTTTCATCTTGTAGTGTGTTTAAAAACTCTGACTGGGGTGAACTTTGGTATTTTGATTTGTTCCTCTGTGACATTTGCTAGACTCTTATCAAGTTGTTATTTCCTTTTGGTTTGACCATGATGTGTTTTAATACATAGTCTATTTCATGATGGTTGTTTTCGGTTATTCCTATCACTCCTGATAGATTCATGTGTAAAGCTACAGTTCCTGTTATTTGCAATTCTGAGTTTTGTGGTACGATGGTATTCTTTATCAACATAATATTAGTTGATACTTGCACCCTTGAATCTATGCATTTGATCGAACCGCTGTATTTCTGATGAAATTTAGTCCTAGTATTATTGGTAGGTTTAGCTTTTCCATTATGTACAGTAGAAAGTTTCTTTGCCGATCTTCATGTTTATTCTCACTGCTGATCTCGCTGTTACTTTACTGCAGTCTGCTAATTGAAGTGTCATGTTGGTTGGTTGTCTGTACTCACTTGGGTTCATTTGATGTATTTTGTGATACATGGATTTAGTGATGAAACTTAGCGTTGCTCCTGTATCTATCAATGCTTTTGTTTTGATCCCTTCCGCTTCTAAATCTAGGACTCCATTCTCTAATGATGCTCAGATTTTGACTGCTGGTCCGCGCTTGCGTACACGCTTCTTGAGTGTTAGGAATAATTTATTTTCATCTTCACTTTCTGTGTCCTAATCATTTTGGTCTGAGTCTAAACTGTCTATTGTTGTTGTAGAGATTTCATCAAATTGTGTGGCACTGAGCATGTTGATGCCCATCGGGTATCCATCAGTGGGTCTCTTGCCGATTCTCCCTGAAACCTATTTGTCATTGATACCTTCTTGAGTATCATCCTCACTGTAATGATCACTCTCATCTTGTGCATCCTGTCTGGCATTTTCCGATTGCATATTGTTGAATGTCTGATTTATTGTGATCGTCGTTGTATCTCCTGTTATTTTCTTGCTGTTGGAATTTCTATTGTTATTTCCTTTGTTGCTATTTCGTCTGTCATTGTTACTATTGTAACCCTTGTTGTTGTCCCTTCTCGAATCTCGGTGATTCTTGTTATCATATTCTCTATCGTTTTTGCGGTCGCTGTTGCGGTCTTGGTATCTTCCTCCTGATCTTGATCTAGATCCCTGATAACTTCGGTTGCCGGATCTGGATCTTGAGTTTGAGTAATTATCTGTTTCTGTTTCTTGATTGGCTGTAGTCATTTCTGCCTTCATATCTGTCATTTGATCTTCCACGTCTGTTGTTGTCACATTGTCTGTCGTAGTCTGTTTGTCTAGATTCTCTAGGTTTGTTGTTATAATTCTGATTTCTTCTGTCATATTTTCTGTCGTTGTCGTAACGACGGTTGTTATCTCTTGAAGAGTTCCAGTCTTTCATCTGGTTTAGTCTCTTTTCTTCTTTTCTTCTTGATTCGATGAACTTTAGTTGGGCTTCCTGTTGTAATTCTGTTCTTACTGCTGCCCTTTCAACATCCTCTAAGGTTTTGATGCTTGTGTCAAAGAGCAGTAAGCTTGCCATATCGTCTCCTAGGCCCTTAATCATGGCCTCTAGCTTACCTGCATCGTTCTGGTCACTGTTATTCAATAATATTTGCATGTCTGTGCAGTATTGTGAGATTGTTTCGTTGGGTTGGCGCTTTCTGTTTCTCCAACCTTCCATGATGCTTTGTGGGGTTTCGCACTTAAAATGTGCGAGAAATTTGGCGTAGATGATGTCTGGATTATCCAGCTTGTAGTCGTTCTCTCTGGCATTGTTATCAAACTATGCTAGTGCCTTGTCGTCTAGGCAACTTCTTAGTATGTTTCCGTGCTTCTTTTCGTCCCCTTCTGCTTTTGCCTTCAGAAAGAATTTGAAATTCTCTATGAATGTGTCGGCATTCATGGCACCTGTTGTGTGTGTGGCTTGATATGACTGATATGGTTCGATATGCGGTTGTTGGTTGGTGGCGGTGCAGTGTTAGTGTGTATTACTGCTCTATTTCCTTGTGCGTCGAAATATCCCTCGATAACATTCTGCTGTCAATACGGAGGTGGTTGACTATTTTGCTGGGGGTATGGATGACTTTGTGGCTGATTGACTTGATCAGTCATCTGTGATCTATCTCTTGGTCCCTGTTGGTGATTTTATGGTTTTCCAGGGCCTCTATTCTGCTGGTTGGGGCATCCTAGATTGCCATTTATGACTGGGGTACCTAGATACACATTGTCATACACCACGCCATGTTTATAGTTTTCGGTGATGTGGTTGATTGTCTCTAAATCGTCTTGGTTGCATGCCGAGGCGTAACCAAGGTTGTACATAGGGTCTGGGACATTGCATTTCATCATTTCTAAGACACTGGTTATCTTTTCCTCTAGACTACCAATCTTACCGTTTATGGTGTACACTTGAATGGTTGTGTTTTTGAGCTTTTCCGCCAGGCTCTCAATGCTTGATCTGGTTGTGTCAAACATTGATTTGGTTAGGGACCTGATAGATTTGCATTGGTACCTTTCTCTGTATGTTGCCTTATGGGATTAAATTTAGCTTCTGCACCTGTTCCTAGGTTTATGTAATCGTGCTCTGATAGCGTGTCTACATTACCAATTGTTGGCAATCTCGCTGTATAATTGGTGTCTTTTGATCTTGCGCCTGTGCCTATGTAGTCTGCAGTGGCATTGGTTGTAATTGTATTTGATAATACGATATCTGCTGCCAAATCGCCTAATTTTCTTATGGCTTTGTTGTTTTCATTCGATAAATTGTTTAATGCTGGTTGATTACATGTCGGTTGTATAGGTACAATACCTATGGTAGAACTCGTGCTGATATTTGTTTGGACATATGATGGTGTATTCACATCCTGTCTTTCTGGTGTTTCCTCAAAATCGATTGAGCTATCAACGTGGAGAGGGGTGTAATTTGTGTTTTTTTTCTTTGTGGTTGGAATCGCTTTTGTAATTGGTTTTGAAGGTTTAGATCAGATGTGCGATCTGCTATTGGGGTTGATGTTGGTGGTATAAATCTTTGTGGCAAAGGTGGTGCTGGATATTGGTTTTGTGAGTGTGGGAATATTGGTGAGGGTGTTGAAGATGCGCTGTTTGTGTCTGATATAGTGTTTTCTTCGAGTATAATTTCTTGTTCTGTCAATGTCGCATCTGCAGCTGTGCTGTTTGAGTTGTTGTTGTCTATAATTTGTGAATTACCAAATTCTATGGGGCTGGTGTTAATGTCTAAATGCTGTTCGTTTGTGTTAGTATCAAAATTTATAGTGGTACTTAGCTCATTGTGGTCCGAGATCTGGTCATTTTGAATGATGGCCTCTCTTGTAGTGGTGTTGTCTTCAATAATCTCTAGATAACCTAATACTTTTTTGTATGGAAACTCCTCTTTGTAATGTGTATCTGAGTCTACTTCTTCTTTCTAGTTTGTCTTCTAAATGGCTTTTGCATTCAGCAATAGTGGTATTTCGAGGATTGTATCCAGAATTTTGATCATTCATAATTCATAAACGATATATGTGGCGAAAAAGACGGGTTCTCCACCAAAATGTCGGGTCGAGACATCCTTTTTGATATGATGATTCTCAATGACATTGTGGATCCCGTGGATACAGTTTATATATCTTTATTGCATAGGCTTAACAATCGCTTGGCTAATGAGGTGACACACATTTCCATTGTGAGAGATTCCATATTCAACTTACAATATAATAAATAAGTCCTTCCGTGTTGTGATGATGATCTCCATCGTGCACTCTGGTATTACCATAGGAAGTCTATGGTTCCAGGCTTGGCATACCTGTATATTAGTTAACCTATAGGGTGCAGCACATAGCGCTGCGTGGCTATGCTATTGTATACCGGAAGGTGGCGCTGCGAGCTGGGTGACCGTCGGAGCTGTCTCTGATTCTACTAATAGGGATACGGATGTCCTGTCCTATGGGCTTGCTAGATCTGGTTCATACTAGAATGAACCGGTCCATGGGCCTCACTATGGGATTCCTCTGTGGTTATCCTGTGTAATGGGTCTTCTGCCTAATGGTTATCCCCTGTATGTTCTTTATACATCCTGGACTACTAGTAATATGGTTTACATGTAATTGTTTTAATGGGGTCTAATTGTACAGAAAGGTAAAATACGAGTGGTTAGTAGGTAGAGGTAGTAATTGTAAAAGAATTACTATAGGGAGAGATTTATAATGAATTTAATGTATGTACTATGCTGAAACTAGACCCCCTTGTCCCAAAGAATTTATGGCCTTTGACTCACTCAGAATGTTCCATTTTTCTTCCCACGACTTCATCAACTCTTTTATCACCAGGTCGGTATGTGCTTATTAAATATGTGGATTCTGATATGGTGGTTTTGGTTGGAGCAGAGCGGTCCCCTCCATCCCCATTACCCAGCAGAATACATGAGTATTTCTAATGTCAGGTATCTCTGGGCAACACCCAGAAGTGTCAAACTTTTTTCCGCTCACATTATTTTATTATATGTCCAGTAACATGACTGCCTATACCATCAACAAGTGTATAATTCCCATCTCTCCTCAAATATAATAAATTCAGATTGACCACCATCCTTTTGTGGTCAAAAGAAGACCCCAACCACCCGTCTACCCCAAATATTAAGGACAAGAGGGCCCCCAGAGTGAGAGAAGGTACCTGGAGGCTTTGAAAAAGCAACATGCTTATATTGCATTTGTTGGTAGAGGCTCCTCTATTTTAACTGTAAAGTCAGTTGTTTCTTTGATGTGAGAGTTGATTTGGGGGACTAGTGATTTAGGAAAGCATCAACAAAACTTTAATACTTTTTCTGTGGGACAACCACAGACTGAGACCTCTGGTCTTTCCAGTGGTAGGAGTTGCCTTATGTATTTTCGGAAGAAAATATATATGGGGTGTAGGGCGTTAGATAATTCTCATGTGGATTTTTGGCCATCGAATAGCAATAGACACCAATTATATTCATACTCTAGCCTCAATGCTCCTGCTGAAAGATAGGAGAACATGTCACTTAATGAACTATATGTACATTAGGTCTCTGAAAGCAGAATATAGGGATAATAGGGGCCTATCTACGAGAGCCTTTGATGGTACAATATTGGCAGTTCCACAAGCAAACTATATGGCATCAAGGAAAAGTGTTGAATATTGTGGGGCAATATGTTGGAATGAATTATCAGCTGAAAGGCGACTAGCTGACTCACATTATCAATTCAAATTGAGAACTAAATCCTTAATGAAGTCTTTAGTTCCTGTGGCTACCTAGTGCTTCACAGGGTGTGATTATAACCATTCAACATCATTTGTCTTTTCAGTTTTTGTCCCCTCATTTCTCTCATAGATATAGATAAACCAATTAATTAGCTGATCTGTTACCAGGTAGGTCTATAATTATCTACCACTACACCTTCGGGTGGGTAGAAGGGTTACCTTTGAAGTTTCTTTATTGCCAGGGGTATATGATTTCTGACACTGTCAGTGCTGTATTCATGTGGTGTTTATGTCATCTCAGTTCACTCGCAATTATTGTTTTTGTGTATACTACACATATATGTTCACTTATTTATATACCTCTGTCTGCAATAAAGATAAATGTTCTCAAAAAAAAGTAGATGAGATCAGGAAACACTGATCATTTCGTTAGTTTTGTTAGCCTAAAATAGCAGTCGAAAATGTTGAAAAGCAGTCCTTTAGCAGGATGATGAATACAGGACTGTTATGTCATTGGACAGTGCTACATTCATACAGCATCAATCCTAAACATGCCATACACTCCTTTATATTCTACATCCTGCCCTACAAACATCACTGGAATCAAGAATATGAGGCAGAAAAATTCCTTTTAGGTAACATTGGCAATTTACCCAAAATACTTGGGGGCAGATGGTCAGATTTGTAGTAGTAGAATGCTAGCTGTATTTCTGCAGTTGTGAGGCTTAATTTGACACCAAATATGGATTATAAGTGGATTTTTCTGACTTGACAAAAGATAAAGCTACATTTAATTTTTCAGGACCGACCCTGAAGTGTTTTTGGGGTTGGCCGGGATATCTGAGAGGTTTTGAAATGCGATGAGGGGAATTACATTGATTTCATTACTCTGAGTGGTTAGTTCTCCAAACTTCCCATTTATTCCTGTGAAAGCTATCCCACTACACCTTTGTAGATAACGCTGTCTTGATATAATCAATTGAATTCACTAAGAGGAAATTGTGTATAAGCTTCACTTGTGGATAACTCACAGCCTGATTTCAGGGATCACTATTTCTTATATGGTGCACTTTGACACTGTGGCGTTTGGCGAAAAGACGACATCGCACCCTACTGCCCCCCCTCCCCCGTACCTTTTTTAAAGTGTTTTATTAAGGTTCACAGAAATTATGCAAAAACATAACCTCCGAGCTCGGCGAAGCCGTTATGATGCTCGGGCCTTCTTTATAGGTGACTTATTCAATCTATTTAATAATCAGTGTAATGGCACACAATGTTACATGTCACATAGAGACCACTCATAGTTATATCTGCACAATGTAATATAACACATAATGAGATGGGGATGAATGATGAGTTCAGAGTTCATATAATGGTGTAGATTACATGGTACAAATAGTTCATGTAATGGTGTAGATTACACGATACCAATGTATAATACAAACAGTCTGTTTCATTTTAATGCACCACACACATATCTGTCATTAACCAGGTACTCATGGAAGATTCATACATAGCTGTCATAAGAGGACCCAGCACGCAATCATAGTTTATCATACAATTCAAAAAGAGTGTGTATACTAGACAAGTATGGTATATTTATCATTGATGTAACATTTAGGATAATCTCTTTTAATTTCTTCTTTAAATACCTCTTTTTCCTTAATCAGTGTATACTTTATCTTTAGCTTATTCCATCTTCTAATGGCCTCCTGATGGAAACTCTTATATACAACTGGATTCCTGGATATCCTTTGAATGTATCTCAGGCCTAATTGCTGTCTAGTATTCCTGGGTCTAACATCAATAACATTTGGTTGATTTTGAATACTATATGCATAAATTAAAAGATGTGTGTCACGTCTATCTTCTAATTTCTTACATTTACTCATATCACGAAGCTCATTAGTAGTGTGCAAGGGGTTCTTTTCTAACCTAACCTTGTAGGCAATTCTTAATGCCCTGTTCTGGATTAATTGTAAATCTTGGGCATATGTTGCTTGGTGGTTGTCCCATATGATATCGGCATAGTCAAATATTGGTAGGATCTTACTTTTATACAACTTAACTGCACCTGGTACATCAAGATATCTCCTAATCTTTGCTAACTGGTGCACCCTAAACATGACATTTGATTTGGTTTTTTGCCTCTGCTTATCAAAAGACAATTCATCATCTATCAATACACCAAGGTATTTAAACTCCTTAACACGTTCTAGTTGCTGATTATTTATATCAACCTGGTTGTCATTCGTATCTTCACTATTTGGACCAAAGTGCATCCATTTTGTTTTATCCTTATTGATAGTCAACAGGTTGGAACAACACCATTGGTTCACAGCAGGAACCATCTGCCTCATCTGTCTAAAATTATGCACTGACATCACAGCATCATCAGCATATAAGACAGTTGAACACAAGGGGAAACATGTTGGCAGTTCATTTATATATAATGTAAACAATATGGGACCTAGTATTGACCCTTGTGGTACCCCATACTTCACTGCCTTTACCTGTGATACAGAATTATTTACCACAACCCTCTGTGTTCTGCCAGTTAAGTAGCTGGAGAACAAACTACAAGTATTTCTTGATAAACCCAAGTCTTTTAATTTATTTATCAGCAATGGATGTGACACAGTATCAAAAGCCTTGGAATAATCTAAGAACAGGCTATATGTGTCCTTATTCTTATCTATGGCATTATACAGACAGTTTAGGTATGTGGTAGTTGCAGTTAATGTGGACCGTCCTGGCCTAAAACCATGTTGAGTGTTGGTCATAATATCCCTTTCCTCCAAGAAACCTCTTAACCTATTGGCCATTATTTTTTGTCAAAAATCTTTCCCGGTAAGGGCAAAAGACTTATAGGCCTAAGATTAGTAACTAGTTTACAATTCCCTTTCTTGGGTATAGGTATAACTGTGGCTGCTTTCCACAGATTGGGGAACGAACTACTTTGTAGGCATTTGTTAAAAATAAGAACCAGTTTGCCAGGATCACATAAAAATACCTTCTTTATGATAAATGTTTTGACATCTTTGATGTTGGATGACTTACTGCAGTCAATCTTTCTAATTACTTTTAACATTTCCTCTGTGGAGATCATTGTATGAAGTAGTTCAATGTCTAAGGGATTATCTGCAGGCATGGGGGGTATATGTACAGTGGGATGTCGCATAGCAAGCTCTTCTCCTATGTTTGAAAAATAGTTATTTATATAATTAGCTACATCCCCATTGGGTATATCAGCCTTAGTGACATTGTCTATCAATCTAATCAAACTGGCTTTGCCTTTCCTCGGCAGTAGTCTTTCTATAGCTTCCCAAAAGGCTTTTGGGTCTTTGTTGTCCTTTCTTATCAATTTAGTCATTACTGTTTGTTTGCTGTGCAGAGAGGCCATTTCAACCTCATTACGCTTTGCTTTAGCTATTTCCTCATCAACCTTCAATTTTGTTCTCCTAAATTTCTTATACAGTTTGTCTCGTTCCCTCATAAGACTGATTACCCTTGGAGTAAGCCATTCATCAGTGTGAGCAGGAATGGTCATCTTTTTTATTGGTGCAGTCACTGAGAGTGCTACCTTAATATTTCCCAACAAAATACGCCATAATTGATCTGGTGTTTTGCTATCATTAAATTCAGTCCAATCGGCCCGTTGATATCTATGTATGAACATCTCACTATCAAACCTTTTATAGGTTCTGGCATGTATTGTTTTCTTTTCAATTTTGACTCTTTCATGTTTCAATGTCATAAAGATGGGATAGTGATCACTATAGTTGACATTGATTGTACTGGCTAGCCTGACAATCTCACTATTGGTATAAATATGATCTATGAGTGTGGCAGAGTCACCAACATCTCTTGTCGGAGTAGTTATCACCTGCGACAGCCCATTATTAAAACACAGGTTATCAATTTCCTCACATGATTTACCATTCAGCATATCTACATTCATATCTCCAGCAATAATATATATATAGTTACCCACACAATTGTCCAATACATTACTTATGTGGTCAATGATTTGCTTTGGTTTACCCTTGGGTGTTTTGTAATAGACCATCACCTTATGCTTCTTTTCATATAGCAACACATCAGCAACTATAATTTCATAATTTACATTGACAACTGATGCCTCCATATCCATTGTTACATTCATATTATCCCTGACATACATTAATAGCCCCCCACCAATTTTATCAACATGCGGCTTCCTGTCCAGCCTTAAACAACTGTATGATTGGACTTCTATAGTGCCATCTAAGTCAGTATCAGGCTCCAACCATGACTCCACAACCATTCCTATATCAAACAAATTCAATACTTTTTTCCATTCAGTTAATGTTTCATCATTGAGACTCCTGACATTATGACACACAATCCTCAACCCTTTTAAATTTTCAACATCTTCTATCTCAACAGCCATGCTTACCATTCATAACTGTACTGTACCAATGAACACCTTGTAGTGCTGGTGAAATGAGGTGAAAATGAGTTGATGATAACGAAATCAGCATTAGGTGACTACATATTTCGGTGTAATGCACCAAGGTCATGGAGAGTGGTGGGAAAGAGCTCTACATCTAACAAAAGTTAAGTCTCTTTATGTGGGAGTATTAACTAATACAGTTAAAAGCTATTCTGATAATGTAGATACCTACCAGCATATTAATGTAGATACCTACCAGCATATATATATATATATATGTATATATATATATATATATATATATACATATATATATATATACACACATATATAGACACACACATATATATATATACATAGTACACAGTCATGCATTTAGGGACTACATTAGAAAGATATATGTAGTATTGTGGAATAAATGTCATATACCTATAGATACATCTGACTACACATAGAACACATATAGAGTTACCTATAGTATTTTGATAGCAATTCCTCTCCTATAGCTATTGGTGGTAATTGCATATGCAAGTAAATATATGAGTTAGTTTAGGATCCAACCATTATGGAAATCAGACTGTACAAATGTATGTTTTTGTCTTAACTGGGGTAACACCACAGGCCTTGGCACTCAGCAGGTGGTACATCACTTACCACAGTGACCTCAGGGTCAGTCTGGTCTCCACTGACTGTCCCAAATACATGTATACTATAACAGTCTAGGTATAAAGGCCAACTTCCAGGGTAGCCATAGATTTGATATTATCAATACACAGTGTATTATTCTTATGAAACTAATTAAGACAGCATATCTGGTGATGTAATCTATATGCTGATGCATATTACACAACCCCTACAGTAGGTCTGTTTTGCCATTTAGGCTATATACTAATACTATTAACCTACAGCATGGTGTGGATAGTGACAAACATAGGTTATAAACGAACATGGTAATATATATGTAGTCTATACAGATTATGTTTTATGTAGTCCTTAGTGTGGATGTATCATACCTCTCCCTACTCTCGATATTGTGGTCATGTGGAACGTCTTTGCAGTGCATTGGCACTGTCAGTAATCATTTTTTACTGTCATTGATTAAAATCAATTAGCCACATGCTGATCTTGTAATATAATGCACATTCTAATACACATATTGATAAGGTCATATATAGGATATCCAGATATATAATATACCCCTGCTATTGATATGTTTTGAAACTTAGCAGTTCAATGTCTATGCCACTAGAAGACCTGATATATTACCACTGATTACACAACATGCACCTTGGGTGTTGCTTGGCCTTTAGGCTGTGAGTAGTTTGAGGCAGAGTTAGCAGCTTCTGTAAGGCCTGGCAACAATTTATGTGCTGCTGCTAGAAATGGAGATATATGTTGCCTCTGTTCTCTGCTGGTATCCCAGGGGCAGATACTGCTCATTTTGTGGTGGGGTTTTAAAAGTTACTAGAGAGTGATCATGATCTTGAGTCATTATGTTAGCATCACTGTTCTGGGTGTGTTGGTAATGTTGTACAGTGGGTGCTTGGTGTGTAGTAGCTGTAGAGTAGACAGGGAGGGGGCTTCTAGTGATAGGTCCCTGCTGTTAAGGTGCCCCTGCTGGATGTACAGTTGTAGTGGTGACATCTGTGGTGGGGGTGACTGGTGGGGAGGTAGTACCGATAGGTGGGGGTGTTGGTGGGGGTAGCTGACCTGAGGCTGGTTGTGTAGTGGTTGTTTGTGGTGATGACTGGTAGCCTAAACTACGTCTAATTTCAGAGCGGACTCTTTGTAACACCTTTCCTCCCAGATTCAATCCATTAAAGGATAGATCATTCAACTGTCGTGATGATATGCTGCAGTTACAGCCCCACTTCCTGTCATTGGTAACTTCCAATAACCTTCTACTGCCACTGTCTACCAATAAGTCTGCCAACCACCTATTTTGTTCATATTTCAATAGGTTGTATTGCTCAACCACAAGCTCAGCTCTGTCATCCCAGGCTGGACATGGGATCTCT
Source organism: Acholoe squamosa (assembly GCA_949317995.1). Classification (NCBI taxonomy): domain Eukaryota; kingdom Metazoa; phylum Annelida; class Polychaeta; order Phyllodocida; family Polynoidae; genus Acholoe; species Acholoe squamosa. The sequence continues at coordinate 46,295,076 of OX439048.1, forward strand.
TTGGCTATACTCCTAGCTTTATAAGGACATCTTGAGTCTCTCACCTGTGAGGCTTTGCTATGTGCCCCTGCAAAAGCTGCCTTGTTGTATGCCACTGCCTGCTCCACTGAGTGGAAGGTGATACCATTTTCCATAAATTGGCAATCGTACATGTTTGAAAAGGGTGCCAATGAAGAGTGGTATGCTACATAGCCACTGGTTGTGCGTGTCTTTGTTTGCTCCAGGTTCAGCTCAGGTGGTAGGTCCTTCAGGTTGGCATGTGAATAGTACCTGCCATCATACACTACACCCCGGCCCCTAGGTTTAACATCCAGGTTAGCCCTCATACCCAACCTAGTTATAGCACGCACATCTGCCTTCTCTGATTTAACCTCAGAGCAGTTATCCTCAATGAAACATCTTGGTTAATTCTTGCCAAGATGTCTATAGCAATGGCTCTGACATCCTCTCTGTCAGTTTGTGTGATTCCTTCTATAAGCAAATGGTTGGTCCTGGTTTGCTGGTCCACATTTATTATGCGTTCCTTCAGCTCCTGTGCCCGTAGCTCAGAACATCTCTGTGCCCTTTGTAGTTCTAGGTTATCTTTTTTCAAAATATCTAGTTCTGTTCTTAGGTTTTTTGACCGTGGCCTCCAATGTATCAACTTGCCCCTGTGTCTGTTCCAGGGATTGCTGGAACTCCTATACCCTTGATTTGATCAAATCCTTTGGCAGTAGTTTGTAGCAAATGAATTAATATCACACCAATCTTATTTAATTGTGGCTCTTCCTCCTGAGATGCCCTGGTTGATCTCTTCTTAAAAAGATCTTGCACTGCCTTCTCTACTGGCACTGGTAGGCCCAGGTTCACAAGCCCCGCCTCTGCCATACTGGACAGGGTGTAGGGTGTTGGGTATAGTTACTGACTGTAGTGTATGTAGCAGTAAATTCAGCTCCTAAAATCACAGATAGCTTCTAATGTACCGTAATCTCCTGCGTATAAGACGCGCTGCGCGTATAAGACGCACCCCAAACTCAGCACATGCATTTCCGCGTATAAGACGCACATTTTAATACTGAAATTTGTAAGATTAGTACATTTCTATAGTAAAATTAGCCCTCGTATAAGACGCCCCCCAACTTCAGAAAATCCTATAAGATGCACCAGCATTTTGTTTGGCCTAGAGGACGCGTCTTATACGCGGGAGATTACGGTAGTATGTGTTTTGGCCACAGCAGGTAATATATCCACTCACTGATTGTTCATAATCCAGTAGATATACTTTTAAAACCTTGACTCCCACTTAATCCATATATATCTTCAATAATTGTAGAGCTCAATCCCTTGGTGTGTTCACTCCTCGGCGGCCATTACACCTTGCCGGGCTGCCCCAGCTCGCCCCCCGGTAGCTTCATGGGCGCCCTGTCAGCAGTTACTCCTATTTTGGCCCATGATAAGACCTTCTTTCCCACATCAATCTCACAAATCTAAACAAAGTCAACTCACCTACTATAGTCAGCGTAGTTGACCAACCATTCATCCATCCCTACCAACCTTTATTTATTCTGTATTCTTTAGTTTAGGGCTATATTTTGATGAAACAGAGACAGCACTCCAGCTTTCTTCTTCACCCTGTCACTTGTGGACAGGGACTGAAGTAACCGGTCCCACACGCGGAGCCCTGTTTCTACCCAAGCTTTGTAAAATATGGCTTGTCTGCACAAAGTCACACAATTTAAAGTAGCACTATGGTTAGATGTGACTTTAATTAAAGTAGCCTCCAGGCCGCAACCGTGTTCCAGTGTCCCTAGAACTCCAACCCTTGGTTGCCCGACTCCTCGCTTTCACATATACACGGGTCATTCTCATGAACTGTTAGCAGATCAGCATTTTAGCCTTGTTATGTTATAAATCTGGGAGGATTGCTTTGAATTGATTTTCACTGATTCTATCAGGTCCACAACATGTTTGGCTACATTTGGGTATATAGTTTCGCCTCTCTATGAACAATATTAACTGCTTGAGAAACAAAAAACAGGTGGAAATAGCATATTTTCAGAGAATGCTGTATGGCACAAAAAAAATGTAATCAGGAAAGAAAATGCAGCCAATTTCATTATTTTCATATAGATTAACAATGCATGAATTGCTGGAGTGCTTTAAACCTCTCATTAGTTCCTAAAATACAGGTAGTGGGCATTAAAATGAGATTGTGTAGATTTTTGAAGCGTTGACTAACGCATAAATGGATGAAAAAAGAACCCCTATAGCTTCTGCCAAAATTACAATAAATGTTGTCTAGATGTTACTATGTAACACTTTTTACCTATACACATATGTATTAAAAAGAAATTGGGAAAATATGGAAAACACTTGCCTCTGTAGCCAATCAAACATTTTTATGGTATATTTGTGTAATATTCCCGAAGCGTTGACTAACCCAGAAACAAAATTATATATCTCTATATCCCCCATGTTAAGCATATTTAAGTTTTCATTTTACACATAAATATTCTTTGTAATAATGTAAGCAACATATTGATTTGCTATACATACATAAGGTAATAGATCCAAGGTACATTGCATGTAATGTTGACTAACAGCAAAATTCTTGAGGCGTTGACTAACGCATAAAAAAGAAGAGAGGTCTACACAGCACCCATTTGCTTTGCATTTACATCATTATTTTGCACATAAATTATCTCTTTCAATGAATAGAACAAAATACTTAAACAAGAGAGTTCCTCTATATAATGGGTGGCATAAATCCATGCAGCATGGTGTGTAATGTTGACTGACACTTTAATCTGAAGCGTTGACTAACGCAACAAAGTTATGTACAGCTACACAGTTCCAGTGCTCTGTATATACCGTAATCTCCCGCGTATAAGGCGCAGCCCGCATATAAGGCACACCCAGAGTTTAGAGATTTGACCAGAAAAATAAAAGATTCATAACTTTTGTTCTACTGAATGGATTTTGAAAATTCAAAAACCTATCTGTTGCATGGACCCCCCAGACCCCCCTGGACCCCATATTCAGCTGATTAGGTTATATGGGAGTGTAAGATATCAAAATGAAGGTCTTGATCTCCCCCTTGCGGATCAAGAAAGAACTAAAACCTCTCGTATAAGACGCGCCTTATACGCGGGAGATTACGGTATCTAACTACCTTAAACCCTCAACTACATACAATTTCTTTTTGGAAATTTTGCTGTCTATTTATCATTGAAGTCAATTGTTTACCACATGCTAACAATTGGGCTATAGGTCAGGCTTTTCAATAATTACCTTATATAGAGAAGAAAATACATCTAAATTGTGTTTATTTAGGTCAACGTATTCCCTTCAAAGTCATAGTCCATGTAAACATGATATTAGCTTACAGCTGTAATGTTGTGGTAATCATTTGATGAATGAATTGCCACATCATCAAGAAAATAACAAATAAATGATAAGTCTGATGTACACAGTTTTTTAAGTAAAATGGTCATGGTACAGTGGGTGATGTTAACCACCAGCTAAATTATACTACTTATGAGTGTTTGATATCCATATTAATAGTGCAATCAAGATACTTGTTTCCTACTTTCCTTTCAGCAAAAATATTGAGTATATACCGGTACTGAAAATAGGAGTGTCATTGATGCCAATAGAATTGATGTATCAGCATTTCTGGACTCATGATTATCGCATCAACAAAAGCATTACATTGATAAAATATGATATGGGCCTCTATCCCAAGCACAGGCTCTTTTAAATCGTGAAGAAATTTTAAAATTATTCCAAATAGAACCAGAGTTATGGCCAAATACAATTTTGGAATCCATATCCATTGATAATATGGAATATTCATGAGTCAACTGCCTGGTGGCTCAAAATACCTCAGGTTTGAAAAGTGGGAGATTACTTTTGGCCACTGCCCTAGGATCAGTTGTCACTAGTACTCATATAGGAGCTGAGGAGTGGGAATGGAATTATAATCTACCAGTCCTTTCATTTTTGTTCTTTTCTAAATATCGATATATTTGAAATATCACCACTATTTAGTGATAATCATCATTGAAATAGATGGCATATCAACGGCACTCCTAACTGAAAACTAAGTCCCTCATACAATCTGAAGTCAGTACTTTCAAATAGTTACAAAGATACTGAATTGAAAAAAGAAATTGAATAAAAAGCAAAAGAATAGCTCACCTACTTCTGAAAATAAGGTAAATTATGCTCTTGTATAGTCTATGAAGCGTTGACTAACGCATTTATGAACTCCCATCTTTATAGCTACTTCACAGGTATTTAGAGTACAAAATGCCCAAGACCCACCCACCATTGGAAATAGGATAGTCTCTTTATACATTCATGTTAGAATAGAAATCTTTTAGTGGAATTTCACTTTGTGTACCTATTTGGAAGATATTACAATAAAATGATTACTTTATTATCTTAACCAAACAAAAATAGCACAAATCCACCTGTATAATGAATACATAAAGAGAACAACTCAGCACATGATAACATGAAGGAAAATTCTGTGTATATGAGGCATAGCCTCTCCCCTACCTAGAGTAACTAACTCCAAAGGTATAACATACCTGGATTATAGAAAATAAACCCTTGTAGTACCTAAAATAGTAAATGCGTTAGTCAACGCCTCATGCAGTCTTACAATAATTAATATAGTATCTTTAGCCAGGTGCCATAGCCACAGTTTTCTGATTTGATGTTCCCAATTTGGTATATGAGTGGGCCAAGTCCCATAGTATTTCAAGACAAAAGGATATTTATCTGCTCATAGATCTAAAAATTAGCCCTTTTCAGGTCACCCTCAGGCCATTTGCCAACAGTTCATGAGAATGACCCACGTGTACACATATGTGTGAGTTTCGCGGAGTCCTGGTCCCCCTTTTATTTTTAGGTATACCATACGTTTGGGCTTAGCGGAGTCCTGGCCCCTATGTACAGTTATCACATATGTGTGGGCTTAGCAATGTCCTGGCCCCCCTTTTTATTTTCATATATATACGTTTGGGCTTAGTGGAGTCCTGGCCCCCTCAACTTTAACTTTATATATGTTTGGGCTTAGCGGATACCTGGCCCCTATCCATAGTTATCACATACGTGTGGGCTAAGCGATGTCCTGGCCCCTTAACTTTTAACTTCATTTATTTACACAGATTTTGTGGATGAATACTGATCATTTCTTCTTGTAATAAAATGTATTGAACTGTATTTTCCTTGTCGTCATCTGTCCTTGACCTAGTGTTAATGCCATCCTAGTGGTCCGAACTTGGAGCTTTCTAGCTTCCCATCATTAAGAACACGAGAAGTACTAGACCCCCTTTGCAGGGAATTCCGCTACAACACTATCAGTCAGATCTGTTGTATAGTGTAAAAACCCTACCTATATTCTGCACCCCCAATACAGAGCACTACCTGAACACACACCTCTCTCTCTGAAATGGTCTATGAGCAGAGGCTAATGGTAGTGTCAATGGTAAAACTAAGAAAAAAACACTGTATTTCTTATCAAGGACTCACCTTCAACTTTGGGTTTCGCTCCTACCTTCCTTCTTTTTGCTATAAATAATAGAATGCATAGTTGGAGAACAGCAAACTGCTATATCAGTCAACAGTAGGACTACAAACTACACAATTCGGCTCAAACTGATAACATTTTGGCGATCTTTCATCCTCTCACTCCTACTGTCAGATAATATAGAGGGTGAGTGTGCTTATTAGGCCTTATGCACTTGATACACCAAAATAGTAATCAACAGCAAAATATCTGCTCTACAAGGACAGACAACATAGTTATCCAACTTTGCCACAGTCATTACATAAAGTTAGAGATGATTGGAAAATGACTTACCAGCTGCAGTCTTGTAATAGGAGGTGATGGAATATCCCCTCAATGGAGCTGGTTTCGCACACATTTTACTCTTTAAGATGCATGGAGGAAAACCTTTATTACGAGGTAAAACGAAGCCCCATCCAGCACACTGTGGTGTTGCAGTACACCTTGCAGCACACTGTCTACGTGTTACACCGTTGAAACCTCTTATGCCAAATCCTGGACAGTGTCCATTCACTGCTTTGTAGCCAGAAACTGTGAGTCAAAGGAATTGATTTAAGTGACTTCTATTTCCATGGCAACTGCATATCAAACATGGATGATTCTACCCAGCAACCAATAATATTGGTTGCATATTATGCAAAGCATACTCGGGTAAGCCAGGTATCAGGGATGTAAGTCAGGCATAGACAAAAATCAGGAAGCCAGACATTTACTTGATATAAACGCCTTCTATTTTTCCAAACATCCCTCCTTACCACTTGTATAAGGAAAGTAAATGGCATTCAAAATTTTCAGAAATCAGGAAATCCTGATAAATCCTGAAGACTTACATCCCTGAGGTATACAAGATTACAATCAATATCACAATTTAGATAGTGTACCTCCCACCCTTATACACTATGACTGTTATTTACTGTTAGGCCACGGGCAAGGCACGACCTATTCAGGCAAATGTTGGTAAAGCTTGGTCGTTAAGGAAATAAAGGCCATTCATAGTAAAAAAGAAATTCCTTAACAATTTTTCATGAAGCTTAAATTCTTTTGACCATTGTTACCAGCTGGCCATGGCTTTTGGAATATTGCACTGGGAAATCATAATGGGTGATCTATTAAAATCGTTTGTTACCTGCTGATATTTAAAATGTCTCATGATGTAGTAAAATCTCAAATTCACCTTTATTTCGTTTAGAGGTAATGCTTAATGAACTTGAGTGTACAGTATACAACTGTTGTGTGGTTCCACTGTGTAAATTCTATCCCAAGAATGCATGAATTATGAACATTTTCTATAGCAGGATTTGTTGGTGGGAATGATGTTAAATCCAGCAGACACAAAATATTATGCAATTCTGATGAGTGAAATTGGAAATGAAAAATCTCAGTTATATACTCACAACTTGCTCCGTAGCCCAAACAACTGATGATGACAAGGGCACCTAAAAGAAAAAAAAAGGTATCATTTGAAATTATCGTAAACTGGAACAAAGTTCCCGAGCAGGGGATCCAAGCGGCTGGGTCCCAGGTAGACTGCGTATTGTCTGCATCACCCCCGTTCACCTACGAGAGGGGAACGGGAGTAGAGTAGAGATACGAAAGTGGCTAGGTCCCAGGTACATAAAAAGCCTGTTGAGGATAGCAGACCTTGCAAGGTTTAGGCTATGTGTCTGTTTGTCCCCAGGCCCACCATACTTCTGCCACATAACAGTAGTGGGGGCTGTTAAGTTCAATTCAGGCTTCCAAGTGAACCTGCGCATGCTGGACAATACTTTGAAATTTGGCATGACCCCCTCTTTCAATCTAGATGGGGAGCTAACATGAATTTTCATCCGAACCCCCCAAAATCCAAGATGGCTGCCAATTGGGCATATATTTTCAATATAATTCTCTAAAATTCTTATTTATCAATAGAATTAGTCATGCAATACCTCAAAATGATGGTATTGACTCCCTCTTTAAATCTACGAATCAAACGATGGCTGTCAATTGAGTATCACTTTGTCATTTTTTTACTCTAAAATCCTTAATAATCATCATAACTAGTCATGTAGTACCTCAAAATGAAGGCATTGATCACCTCTATAAATCTGGAGTGGCAGCCAATACAAACTTTTATCTAAACCCTCACAAATTCAAGATGGCTGCCAAAAAGGCATGGAGAGATTTTCGATTTCATACACAAAAATCCTTATTTATAGGCAGAAAAGATCATGTAATACCTTAAAATGGAGATATTGAACTTCTGTCAATATAGAAGGGGATCCAATGCAAATATTCATAGGAACATTCCTAAATCCAAAATGGCTGCTAAGCAGACATATGTAGATTTTCAATTTTTCACTCTGAAATATACATCTATTGGAATAACAGGTCATGTAATACCTCACTGGAGGTATTGATTACCTGTTATGATCTAGAATGGAACCAAATATGATTTTATATTAGAACTCCACCAAATCCAAGATCATGGTTCCCATCATTTATTGATCACACCTTAAACTGAACCTGAAATGGCTTTGCCTGACCTGTAACTGACCAATAATCATAGTATTTGAGCGAGGCACACCAACTCTAGAGTGGTAAATAAGTAACAGAAATGGCCATCAAGTAGGTATAGGTAGCTCTTGAACTGTTTATACTAAAATCCTTTGTATCTAAATCAGTAAACCTGCTGATGTACCACCTCAAATTACAGGTATTGACCTCTTCCAAGCTAGAAGAAGAGCCAATATATAAAGAATATTGGGATTCTAAATCAAAGTTGCCATCTGTACCTTGAGCACAGTTTACACTGTAAAGTCCTGTGTATAACCAGCACCAGCAAATAATCCACACCTTGAGTCCATGGAGATGCTCTAAGCCAGACCGGGGGTCTTAAATGGTCCCTAAATGATGGGATTAGATGAGGCAGTTGTCGCTATTGACTCTTAGGCCCCATATTGAGATAGCACCTTTGACATTAAACAAATCAGTCAGGGAAATCAATCAGATTTACAGTAATTTCATCAAATTCTGTTACAAAAAAAGCCATGGGCATCTTTACATGTATACATTGAACATGAGATGAAGGACAATGAATTACGTTGGAAGGTGTTGTGGACTATTAAACTATTACTATCATTTTAATTATTCCATGAAACTGCACCAAATCCAAGATCATGGTTCCCATCATTTATTGATAACACCTTAAACTGAACCTGAAATGGCTTTGCCTGACCTGTAACTGACCAATAATCATAGTATTTGAGCGAGGCACACCAACTCTAGAGTGGTAAATAAGTAACAGAAATGGCCATCAAGTAGGTATAGGTAGCTCTTGAACTGTTTATACTAAAATCCTTTGTATCTAAATCAGTAAACCTGCTGATGTACCACCTCAAATTACAGGTATTGACCTCTTCCAAGCTAGAAGAAGAGCCAATATATAAAGAATATTGGGATTCTAAATCAAAGTTGCCATCTGTACCTTGAGCACAGTTTACACTGTAAAGTCCTGTGTATAACCAGCACCAGCAAATAATCCACACCTTGAGTCCATGGAGATGCTCTAAGCCAGACCGGGGGTCTTAAATGGTCCCTAAATGATGGGATTAGATGAGGCAGTTGTCGCTATTGACTCTTAGGCCCCATATTGAGATAGCACCTTTGACATTAAACAAATCAGTCAGGGAAATCAATCAGATTTACAGTAATTTCATCAAATTCTGTTACAAAAAAAAGCCATGGGCATCTTTACATGTATACATTGAACATGAGATGAAGGACAATGAATTACGTTGGAAGGTGTTGTGGACTATTAAACTATTACTATCATTTTAATTATTCCATGAAGAGCCCTGTTGATGAATGAGAAATCTTAGAGCAAAATGGTGAAAATCTGTGACTAGTTTGTGACCACCTTGTATTTAGGAGAGCTCCCAGCTACCAAAACTCATAGTAAATCATGTCATTTTTACATCTTGTGCTGATCCTCACATACATAATATTATAGTGCGAACTTTGTGGAAAAAAACCATCTTATGTGCAATACGTTTTCACGTCACTATGAGATGTCTTTGCACATACATATCATACGTTAATGTGATGTACTTGAAACTCATAAAAATGATGTTAATCTTGACATGTAAGCTGACTATGGTTTATGTCATAAATAAGATGTTACTCATAGATGTAGTTTCAACATTAGTGCAACTATGCAAATGTGACATGATATAAAGATGGCATCATTACATAAAAGATAGGCCTATTATTGAAATGAGAATACTATCCACAAATCAGTCAAATAGGATATATACCGCAATGAGAGATATCCCACAGGATATACATATGATACCTGTTTAGTGAAAGGGATTCACAGGTATTCTATATCCATAGAGAGGGCACTACACATTTAACCTAGCCCAGAGGCCAGGGTGTGATGTCTACTTGAAGTCAATATTGGTTCTTATATATTTTCGTAACGCCTAAAAGAGGTGTCTATCATGCACATTGTTTGTTTAGTCATTATTTCTTGTTTGAATGTTACAGAAACAACAGAGTACATATTGAAGAAGACCTTTCTGTCAGTTTACTACAATATCTGCAGCTGGTTGGTTCACTTTGATCCAACTATCTATTGGGGAATGTGGCAATGCAGATCAGGTAGTGAGTAAAGTGCTAGATGAGACCCCTTGTGTCTGATACCACAACTTTCTAGAGGATACGACCAATAGCCATGGATCGTCGTCAACTAGGTTGCCTTTGCCTCTCAGTCAATAAATTCTTCAAAATAAGAGATGTAGTTGTGTTTTTCATGCACTTTGGTCCCTAAGGCTTAGAGCTTCGAGGGGAACCATGGTTTTATGTACTTGTGAGGCATAATAAGTGAGCAATAGGGGTCAGAACAGCCAAAAAGTGATTTTTTGGGTAAAAATGAGGAACTAATTTTTTTCCAATGCTACAAAAAAAAAAATAAAGGGCCAAATCCTTATTCATTTCATCTGGGACACATCCCCTAGGGTAGAGAATTTTTTGGTGATAGTTGGGGGTCTTTGCCATTTTACCATGTACAGACCTTACATATACCTATAGAGCACACAAGAAAAAATTGAACCTAGCCATAGAACTGTACGACCCAGAGGCTATGATTTGATTTTGGGGTAGTTTATGCGTGGTCACGTCTACGACCATACATGCTGCCATAACATGTAGGCTTTTTATTTTTAACTATCCTTATTATGTGGGCCTTATGCCTCAATATGACAGCAATAAGCCCTGTAAGTTTGGTTAATAGATTCCGCATAGAACCAGAGATATCATAAGAAAACTATTGGCTTGGTCACGTCTACGACCGTGGTCACGTCTACTACCTAGCGGAAAACTGAGGAACTAGCATGCTGTTCACCCGGGTCATCGAGCGTGCGTCAGACGCTCGTAAGCCGATCCCAGCGTTCATCCTCAGCAGAATTCAGGTGAGAAAAAGATGATTTTTACATATTATTCCCCTTAAACTGATGCAAATACTTGTCAAATTAGTGGAATATATCCTAAAGAAGAAAAAGTGTATAAAAGCAGTCTGTTTACGTACCGGATCGATTCAAAATTGGTTTCGTTGGTATCCATCATGTTTTCTGTAGCATTTCTGTAGTACAAACCAGCGGAGGACGAGGTCGTAGACGTGACCACGCATTCGTACATGGCTATGATATATTGGTTTTAAAGTACTTATAAAAGCTAATTTGTGGAAGAATGGTATCAAACAGGTGGCCTTACATGTTTTTACATGGAGACTTGATGTAGGTACTTTAGGTGAAAATATGCTATAAATCATAAGACATGTAATTACCCCATATAATGATACATAAGGCACTATATGAATTATACAAACCTAGACTGTGGGCCCCCTTCCTCGGAAAGATAATTTGTGTACCAATAGGTAGTTAAATATAGGCTAGGGCTGCTCAGTGCCGGTCGTAGACATGACCACACTTACGGGTAGTAGACGTGACCACGCGTTAAACCCTGTTTGTACTAGTGCATAGGGGAGGTGCCTGTGCCCTTTCCCTCCTGCTTGAATGGAATGCATTGAATACTACAAATCATTTTCTTTACAGAATGCCATTATGTAGACCGTTAGATGAAGCGAGAGCAGAGAAAGAGGCAGCGAGCCCTCCATCATGATAATGCTGACAGTCCAGCCTACCAGGCAAGGAGGAAAATATCCCAAGATGTGAGTACATGTTACCTCTTTTCCATGCCACTTTACCTAATAATCTGTGATTAGTACAGGCTATTAACACCTGGATACATAAAACTTTTTCTGTAATTGCTGAGTGTATGGACTAATAAAAATATCCATTAAGTATATATTCATGTTCCATTTTGCAGAAGACGAATGCAAAAAGGCCAAAAATAGAATGAATCATCTTATGAAATATATAGTATTCTCCCTATGTAGACAGAAATGACCAAGTCAAGTTTAATGCAGATATATGAACAATTTATTATCTAAATGTAACTTAAGAATTCCATACTACGTCATAACCACCAATAGTAAAGGGATAGAGGCAATAGCATTCACTTCTCTAACCATCGAGTGGTCACGTCTACTACCATGTGGTCACGTCTACGACCGCGTTTACAAAGGAAGGGTGAAGTCCAAAGAAATGACCAAGACAAGGTTGAAATGAAATCAACTGTTTTTTATATCTTTCCAGCTGCAGCAGCCCCAGCCAATGATGATGCTGGTGATGAGGATGCACCACTAGCTGAGGATGCACCACCAGCCGCACCACCACAAGCTGCGCCACCAGCCGCACCACCTTCTGTTGCTGGAAAACAGAGAAAGAGATCCAACAGGCTACAGGGTGCCAAGGCCAAACCCACACCTCCCCTGCCTGAGAAGAGAAGTAAGCCAGAGGCTGCTGCTGGTTCCCCCACTCCAGCGCCTGAACCACGGTGAGTATTTTCAATGTAACTTACAACATTTTCCCAACATCTCTTAACCTAGTCCTGTTATAAATTTTCTTGTATTAACCTCATATTATTTCTCTTATGTTGTTGTCAACGAGTCCGTAAATGATGAATGAGGATGAATACAGACGAATCAGGGATCGAGTTTGATATCCACTTTATTCATTGAAGTCCACGAGGTATAGATGGTGATACAGTATAAGGTGCCCAACAGTGTCCAATCCTAGCCCTTGAACTGAGGGCTCTTGTCTCACGTGAGTGTGTGAGGGATGAAGTATGAAGGTAGAAAGATGAGTGAGCTGCTCCACCTACAGGTATTTATAGTAGGAGCCGCTCACCCAGCTCATCCTAAAAATAGTATCAGGTGAGCTAAATATAGTAACTGGGGAACTCCAGTGCAGGTGTGTAGGTGTGTAGGTGGATCCTAAACATAGCACTGGGGGTCACAGAGTTCAGTATGGTTCTAAATATAGCTGCTGGGAATTCCCGGTATGCTGTGAGCTGCTCATGATTAATGGGCATGTCCTCCAGTGGGAGGAGTTGGTCTAAACATAGCTACTAGGAATTCCTGGCATGCAGTGAGATGCTCGTGATTAATGGGCATGTCCTCCAGTAGGAGGAGTTGGTCTAAACATAGCTGCTAGGAATTCCTGGCATGCAGTGAGCTGCTCGTGATTAATGGGCGTATCCTCCAGTAGGAGGAGGCGGGGTCACTGAGTGCAGTTGACACCGCCAGCCTTTGGTCTATGGGTATGGCTTGGCTTGTGGGTAGACTCTGACACTGGGTTACATGGTCAGGGCTTTTGACAGGATTTTTTGAAATGCGCCAATTGCACACTTTTTAGCAAATACAATGCGCCATTCTGTAAATGAATGGCCATTCTAACCATTTAAATGCGACATTTAGGCATTAAATGCGTGTATTGCGCACTGCGCAGCCCTGTCAAAAGCCCTGCATGGTAGAGTCAAAGGTGAAAAATAAATATAAGTATAATACCTATAATGGTCTACTGACATTCCTACTCGATTCTAAGCGAGGTTTTAAGGAGGAAGTTTGTGAGAATGGTCTACTGACTGTGTAGTAACAGGTTTTGCATCTTATCATTAAGTTAAAATCATTGGTACCAAGGAAGTATCCAATGCTGATTTTTGGCATAATATGAATAAACTACAAATAATACAAAAGAAAACTTGTGCCAAGAAAGTATTATTTGTTAATTTTGGCAACAACATGAATAATTTAGATTGTGGTGGGATACAGGAACTGGCTGTATATCTAATTCTAAGGTTCACACAGAAATAAAGGAATAAATTGCTATTCTAAGGCATGCAATCATTGGCTCTGAGGCAGACCTTGAGGTAAACAAGTACAAGTTATTGTTAAGGTCTGCTGCCGTACCGGTAGGCACTTATTACTTAGGTCTTGAGCCAATGCATAATACAATATAATAAAAACAGGGATAGATCAACTGATGACTGGTAATGTCTATCAATCAATTTTTATAATACCGATAAGGCTAGGGAGTCTGAAGGCTTTGGTAATATTGTTAGGGAAATTTTTTTTTTTAAAAATTGAATTTTTGGTGGTGATTGACTTAAATTGTAGAAATATAGCTTATTTGGTAAAAAGGTTTAACTTGGTCAATGGTGAATTTAGCATGTTAGCCTTCAGTCTGCCTGAGGTGGCAAGGTTAATACAAGAATAAAAAGGGTGGCTCTGGCTGATATTTAGATTGGATCTCAATTGATCCTGCACAAATACAGGTTGCCAGTGCTCCTTATAAAATTTTAGAAAAATATAAACTAGCTAAAACCCATAAATATATTTGACATGGTTGGGCTTGAAGATAGTACAGTGTGAAAGGAAAGAACTTTATGGCATCTTCAGATAACAAAAACCTGCTGCCTGGCTTGTGGCCTTCATAAGGTTCTTAAATATTAGAAAGGGATAAATATAAAAATGCAGCGTGTTGTCATGGTTACGTATCGTAGCCTTATGAAAAACAAGAAAAACTGGCTTTTAAAATCAGTTCACTAGGCTGACTGGGTCAGTGTCTGTAGTGTCCATGGGCGGTCGGATAGGAAAGCGTGTCTCTACACTTTTAGTCCATAAATTAATAATAGTTTGAATATTAAAGCTGTAAGAATTATTATTGAGATTATTTTCTTTTTCTATGGCGACCTTTGTTTACAAGGCCCTTAGGTGGTAAGTCTTGGTGGTTTAAAACGTTCAGGTTAAGAGAGCGACCTAGGGAAGCTCTTTTTCTGGACCTGGGCTTTTGCTGTTGGGGACAAACCTTACTTTTTCACTGAGGTGTACTTTGTTATGTTTGATTGAGTCGGTTTGTGAGGTTTGGTCGAGGCCATCCAGTGAGTCCCTGTCTGATGGATCTGCTGGTAGGGAAACACTGGAATCACTGTCTTCCTCTGATGAGTCGTTGGTGGTTATTTGGGGTAAGGGTCTCCAGACCTGGGATGAGCTAATTGCGATGAAGGTGTTGTCTATTGGCACTATTGTTGATGTTGCATGGGCAGCTGTAACTGTACATTAGGTGGGGCATCCTGTTCCCAGGGCAATGGAGTTGGTCGGTGGCCCTACTGGAGAGCAGACTCTTGTGCTCCAATGGGGCAAACCGATTGGGGCTGGTGTGCCTGCTCTACCACTGCTGAGGTTTGCTGCTGACTTGTCAGTGTCGTCTCTGCCTCCTCTATCAGGTCGTTGGCCTCTATATAGATAAACAGAACAAGAAAAGGGGGCGATCTTTAGTTACAAGGTCGATAGTAGTGTATGGTTTACAAGGCGACCAATCAAGAATACCAAATTGGCAGGTAAGGCATTAATTGGGCAGTATGTATTGATTTACAGAGCTACAAGGCAAGTGTAGGCTTATAGCCAAATGTCGGCGGGAGTTTGGTTACCAAGGACTCCAGGTTAGTTCTCGCGTGTGGCATGGATGACGCCACTGTATGGGGACCTTTTCGTACTTTAGTTCTTATGAGAGACACTGGTCGGCGCCACTGAGGCAGCGTTTGTTCAGCGTTCGTGTAAATGGTATGGGGAAATGGTATGGTGAATGGTGTAGACTTGCCATGACCTTGTTGGGTCATGTGTAAAAGTTGTCACAACATTAAGGTAGGGGGTTTGGGGCCTAAAAATGGGGTTAGTTGGTTGAAAATTTGGTGATGAAATTTTTCGAAAATATGGTTCAAAAATGAACTTGTTGTTCCCGCGGTGGGTCTTGCTATAAAAGGATTTGGAGCTAATTTTGGCATCAGAAGCGATTTATCATTGACGGGCGTATTGCATAACTTGGATCTCGTCTGCAATTTAAAAGCCAAGGATCAGGAAACAACCATGATTGTCCGGGCGCGATTGATTGTGATGCCCTCGGGGTCGCTCTAGGTCCTGGTGGTGTTGGTGGGCTTGTTTGGGTAAGTACTGATACGAATTCTCGATTTTTTTTTGTGGAGGTTTTGGGTATTTGGGTGTGATGCCAGTGGTCTGACGCTGTGTTTTTGGATTTTGTTTCATGATTGTCCTGGTGTGGGTCTACATTGGGCCGGTCCAGGTGGACTGCCACCGGGCGTGTGGGCCGCCCGATAGCCCTGAAGGAGGGGCCAGTGGGCCCTGCGTTGTTTACTGATGGCTGGTATGTGTAATTTTGAATGAATTGGTTAGAATTTTGTCTGGAGATTTGTCTAAGAATTTTAAATTTTTGATCTCGATTAAGAATTTTGACTTCGATATGAGTATTAGTTTATCAGGGGTCATAAATTGTATTTTTCAGAAATTGAGGCGAAGATGTACCTGTCTGTAAAGAAAAACAAAACGAGATGCCAGTGAGGAGGGAGGAAAGGGAAGATAAAAGTTCCAGAAGGTGGCAGGCCAAAGCGAGGATATGATTGAACAATGATGTGATAAAATGACTTATTTATGTTGCCAGGAGCCTGATTTTACTGTGATTTCAATCCAATAATATATCTGAAAGTCCACCACCAGTTAGAAGTTTTGTTGTTTATTCTGGGCTTCCAAATTGCATGGGTGGTCTTCTAATTTACATGCGGGGTGGTGTTGTTAACTTGGGGCGAAAACAAGTCTAACGATATTGATAACACGTGCTTATGTTATTGTTTTGACGCAGATATTGAGTGCAGTTGTTCTTGGCGACGTTGAGGTTGTCATGCCAACGTGGGAAAGTGCGAAAGTCTGACATTGGGGAGGCCAACGGCACTGGGGAGACGCTGCGTTTGGCGGGGAAGCCGGACGCGACGTCAGAAACAAGATGGCCACGTCTCATCGTGCGGTGGGCCTTCACTGTGAGTCGAAAAAGGTGTGTTATTGTGGGTCGAAACTGTGCAGTGGGAGTGTGACATGTTATAAAACGGTGTAATTGTAGGTGGGGTCAGGTTTTAGAGTCATAGAGGATAGGGATGATCCCCACATGAAGGTATTTGGTGGGGCTATCCGGTGGATTTGGGTGACCGGGAGAGTCCATTATTGGGTTGTTAGGGGTGGCCGGCGGTTTGTCTTGATCCCCACATGAGGATCAAAGGAGGTTTCTAAGGAGACTTACCGCGGTTGGATGTGGAGGGTGGTGTGAGCATCATCTCCTGTGGCTTATAAGTATATTTGTCCTTCTTTGGTTGGTGCCTGAGTGGGGTGTATTCTGTGAGTTCTGCTGGGGAGTCATAACGATTTGCCAGCCAGGAGTAACAAGGTAGCTCTATGGCGGAGTCAGTGTCGCTGGAGGCTAACTGAAAATCCGGTTGCCCTTCTGAGGAGATCACCACTGTCATATATGGTGGGCTCCTTTCAAGATTCTGTACAGCTGCACTCTCCACAGAAAAGGTACTAGGGGATAGCGCTGTATCGGGATTTGCCTGACCTGTCCTCCGATTATTGTTTTGATGTCGGATTTCCAGTGGAGATCCAGATGTCTGCCGAAGGGTATTGTAAGGCTGGCTGGAGAAACCTTGGGGGCCGTGATGGTAGGGGCCCAAAGGTTCTGCCCGTAGATCATTTTACCAACAGTGAAATTAAAGGTCTGTCCATTTGTGTTTGTTTGTTTGTTTGTTTAGTTTTACGTCCGGGGGCCATCGAGGAACTCAGACATTCAAGAATTTTAAACTTCAATAGTAATGGTAGGCTGCGGGCCTACCTCGGGTTTGCGCATATGAGTGGGTGGGTGTGTGTGCGCGCGTGCATATATTTATGAGTCTGCTTGTAGCAGTAGGACATGGCTCGTAGTGGTGAAATACCACTCGTGGCACAAGGCCCCTCTTTATCGTGCTGCCTCACGCAGGTAACATGTCATTATATGTATATATATGATCTATATGTACTTTTATAAGTTTGATTCTTTGAGGAAGTTCAGAAGTTCTTTTGTTTCTATTGTGTTGAAGACAGCATTCAGTGTTGATGCATTTTTAAGATATTTTCTTCTGTTGCTTGCAGTCCTTTGACAGTTGAGCAAGATATGCTTAACTGTGAGTTCAGTCTTGCATTGTTGGCACATTAGTTGGGCTTCACACTTCAGATGGTGTTCGTGTGTAAGCCTTGTGTGGCCAATTCGTAGACGTGTTAGTTTCACTTCGTCTGATCTGGATAGTTTTCTTTTTTCACCCTTTCCTTTCAGTTTAGGCTGAATGGAGTGTAGCTTGTTCTCATGCTGCTTCTTCCAGTCAGCTTGCCATTTCAGTTTCACATATTTCTTGATGGTTGATGTCAGGTCCGTGTGTGGGATTGGCACTTCTCGAGGTGTCAGTTTCAGTGCTGACTTTGCCGCTTCATCTGCTGCCTCGTTTCCGTCTATGCCAACATGGCTCGGCAGCCAGCAGAAAACCACATCTTTCTTTGCTTTCTCAAGGTTGTTGGTTTTGTCCCTGATGTCTTGTATCAAAGGATTGTTTGGTTCATATTGGTTCATTGCTTGAATGCATGACTTGGAGTCTTACCTGTGAAGCACAGGATAGCCACTTAGTGCCGCTAAAGTGCTGTAAAACACAAATCAATCAATCATGATTTGGAGTCTGACAGAGTAATGAATTTCTGGTGAGTTGATATCCTTGCATATTCTAGAGAATGTAGCAAGGCACTAGCCTCTGCCGTGAAAATGCTGGCTTTGGGATGGAGGCCTCTTTTCAGGTTACTATATGGCGTGTGTACCCCATAGGCTACTTTGTCACCCTCCTTAGAACCATCTGTGTACACCGCCAAGTGTTCACTATGGTCTTTTTCTATCCCATGGAGTTGATCTTTAAAGGTGACTGAGTCTGTTTCTGCCTTTTTGTTTTTGCACAGGGTGAAGATGATCTTTGGTTTCATTTGTAGCCATGGGGGATTATCGGGTGGTTTTATCTCCCTGGTTTTGATCACATCTAATTTTGCTGCTTTCATAGGTCTTTTTACTCTGTACGAGTATGGTTGGGTCATGTTCAGTTTTTTCCTGTACACTGAATTGTTTTCTGTGAACAGTGTCTCATATGTTGGGTTTCTTTTGTTTGCTCTTACTTTAACTGCGTACTGCATAGACAGCATTTCTCCCCTAAGCTCAAGGGGGGCGATGTTTGCCTCCACCTCTAGACTTTTTCCTGGAGATGTACGGAATGCCCCCAGGCATAATCTCAGTCCCTGGTTCTGGATAGGCTTCAACCTGTCCAAGTAGCTGGGGCAAGCTGATCCATATACGATAGAGCCATAGTCTAGTCTTGACTGGATGTAGGCCCTGTATAAGATCAGTAATGTTTCTTTGTCGGCACCCCAGTCGGTGTGGGAAAGCACTTTCAGGAGATTCATGGCTTTTTGCGTGGATCTTAGCCACAATAGAGGCTGTCCTGTGGTTGTCCTGCCTACAGTAGGGCCAGTGCCGAAGGCACCTTTTGGCGACTATCCAGGTGATGTACAGGGAGATTATTATGAACGTCCATGTGAACATACTGTCATAGGGGCCTGGAGATTGGGTGTACTCAAATTCTGCAGGTGGGACTGTAGATGAGACAGGCCAGTTCTTGTTGGCTTGTCGTATGAGTTCCTTGAATCGATTCCAGCTTTCTGCATTGGCCATCTTAGGTGTTTGAGTTGCTGAGACTAGTGTGATAAAGCGCGCCAATTGATTGACACGAAGGTGGTTCTTAAGAGTTATTACACAGCAAAGTAGTGCCAAAAGGGGTGACACTAAGTGTAGCCAAGATGAGAACTGGAGTTGGTATCCTAGATGTACCAAGGAGCTGGTGGACAGGAGGGCGGATTGGTCTTTAAGTCCCTGAGCGGCCTTTTTAAGGGTTAGGGTTTCCTGAAAAAGTGGGGCTATTTTCTGGTTGTGTAGGTGTTTTAATTTTTCAAAATTTGGTAGGTAAAGGGTCCGGGGCGTGGTTGCTGCAGGTATGGTGCACAGCATTTGGTAGGTCTAAAAATAGGGATAGAGTGCATTCGGGGTGGGTGGCTGACAACAGAGGTAGGGGTAGGTTACAGCTGATAAGGTGGCCGAGGTCACACATATCCAGGTCAGCTTGTGTAAACTGTATATAGTGTGAGTGGGTCTTGGACATGGCCAAGTAGCCGGGAAGTGGCTCCACCTGGGTGTGACCTACTGACTTAGTGTTGGAGGTGTTGAAAGGTACGGGGAAGGTTTCTATTCTAAATATAGAAAAGGTGCTTCCCCCTCTGGTTATGGGTACTGGTATGGTTATTAAAAGGCTCGAGTTATGGCTCCGGTGCACATGTACCGTGCGCCTATAATAATAATTTATGGGTAGACCTTCTAATATAATGCCGTGATATGCCTCGTGCAGGAGGCTGGATAAATTATTTAAGCCTAAAGTGAGGTCATCTTGTGTAATAATGGATGGGGGTAGGGTGCCCTCAAGTAGATTATTAATGGTTAAGAGCAGATTTTCCAAGTCATTTTGGAGGTCAATTAATGATTCTATTTGAGAATTTGCTGTTGTGAAAAACATGGAATGGAAGGTGTCTTGCCTGGATTGCAGTTCTAATTTTAATAATATTGATGAGATGTTTGAATTTAAATGCTCTAATTTCCCAGAAATAAAAGATAGAGCATCATCTTTTTGGAATTTTGAAAAGATGTTAACGGAGTTGTAGTTGAATTCAGAAATATTTAACAGAAAATGAGTGGCCAATTCCACCACATGCATTTTAGTAGCTAATCTTTTATCCAGGTCAGACATTGCAGAATTTAGAATATCAATTTCTGGTTGTGTCCCAAGGCCAATTGAAGCTCTTAAAATATCTCCAATGACTTGGCCAGGGGCATTTCTAGTTTGCCTGATGTTTGGAGGTGAGGTTAATTTTGATAAGGTCTTTAGTGTAGCTTTTGACGTTTTGAGAATAGGCTTTGTATCATGTTATCTAGGGCATGGGCTGTGTGCTTAATATATGGGGGTGCATCAGCGCTGATAAGTGGGCTGAGTTTTTCTGGCCGACTTAGGTTTTGGTCAAAGGTCAAGTTAAGGCTAAAGGTCAATGGATAGTCCATGTAATTGGCTAGTAGTGTTTGGGGTAACTTGGTAAATAATGCGCCATAGTTGGGTCTGAAGATGGTGTTCAGACTGGTGTCTGGAGCTGAGGCACAGTTGAGATGCAGATGTAGGAATATACAAGCTGCTAAGATGACTGCTGCCCTAGAAAAATGAAAAAAAAAATGATAATTTTGAGGATTGTGAAAAATTTAGATTGTGGGGTTTGTTTAAACAGCATTAGCTTAGTCATGAACATGGGATGTTAGTAGGGTCAAGTATTTACAAGGGGTGGGGGGGGGTTTGATGGTGGAGGGGTTGTGGTTGCATGATGGGGGTTCATGGTGCTGGACTGGTGCCTGTTACCACCGTCAGGGGAGGTACATGTGGTTGAGCTTCGAATTTGTTTATCTCAAAAACAGCAAACTGGAATACTAGGCTGGCTGTATTCCTTATGGCCAGTTCAGGTCCAATTCTGGAGTATTGGCAGGGTAAGTCCCTGAGGGGCTGCTCTGACGCTAATAGCGTGCGAGCACATAACAGTGCTATATATGATGCAGATCTATGGTTAAACCTGCCCCATGGAGGTCGGCGGGGATTATCCCCAGCCACAGCGACCATGAAGGCTTTGAGGGTTGCTGCTGTGGTGTGGTTGCTCAAGTCCAGCTCCTGTCTTAATACAGGGCTGCTGAGGTAATGTTTAATATCCTCATGGGGCGAGGAAAGTGATAAGGTGCTGCTGCTCCATGATCAAGCTCCTGATTTCAAAGGGATCCATGTGGTCCAAGGAGGCTATGTATGGTCCATGTTGCATTTGGACCATGCCTTTTTGCCGGTGGGTCCAGGCTGTAAGTCAGAAAAGGGAAATGTCTAAGTGGGTTGTGAGTGTGGGGAGAGGTAAAGGTGGGGAGTTTGCTTGGCTGAAAAGGTTTAGTATGTTGGATTATCAGTGTTAAAATTTATAAGATAGTGGAGAAATTCCTCCACATTTTACACACACTTTAGGCTCACACCGCCATTGGTTAATAGGGGTACCTGGGCACCATGATAATAAAACTACTATCATGTACAATGCTAGAACAACTGTTAAAAGTCCTAAGTGCTAAAAATAGACCCATGAGATAGTCCTACCTGGGCTGGTTGCATGATGGGTCTGGCATGATTCCTTTCCAGACACTTGCTGCCATGTTTTAAGGTGTGGTGGTATTGGTTGTGGGTTGTGTTATGATCAGATGGGGGTGGGCAAGCGCTTATAAACCTGAGACTGGGTTTGGATATTTCTCACTCTTAGATCTCCCAGTAGATGGTATGTCTTGCCCTGAAAGGGCATAGGCCAAATATTATTGGTTGGATGCAAGGGGGTTGATCTGCCCCTTATGCAAATTAGGGTTATCCTGGCCTGGATTGGTTGATAGTGAGGTATTGTCTAAAAATAGAATATTGGGGAGCTCGGCAGGGGGTGTTTATCCCTAGCCAAGGTGATATGGTTTCTATGGCAACCCTTGGTTTTTAAAGACCTTGAGGTCGGCGTGCTATTGATTTGTATATGTGCCACCATGGCACTTAAAGGTTGGCGGAAAACAGTGGTGTAAACATGGGGTAGAGGTGTCAGAAATCCATCTTCCTACAATAGGTTTATCATTGGAAATAGTGGTCCTGAAGCGGTAACAAGCCGTCGCATGTGTGCTTTGAAGTTTATACACAAACCGAGGATACAGCGCTGCCTTGGGCAGTCGGTATCTGCCGTGTGTAACCTAACCTAATTATCTGATAATCCATTTGCCAGTGTTTGGCGTTCCACATAGAAGGGGTAGGTAGTTGTATATGTAATTAATCAAGATAGTGTTGATTTTGGGTACATAGGAATTTTTATGGTTGTTAGTATTAATGGGGTAGGTGTTGGGGTGTGACTGTTGCTGTCAGTGTGTTTAAGTGGTTGGGATATTAATGGTTGATTAATTTGGTTTGGGCGCGTGGCGCCTTACGGGGATTATTGGGGGGGGTTATCGGTGGGGAGTGTTTTGACGCAGTGTCTTTGTGATTTATAATGGACGCTTAGGGATTTTTCTTGATTTTCTGGAGGGCACTTTTTGGCTGGCCTTCCTCTCTTTTTCTTTATTTTGGGAGTGGTGAAACTCACATTGGAGGGGTCATCCTGGTCGGGGTCATGAAGTGAGCTTGTGGGCCCTGATTGTAGCCTTTTTATGATGGCTTTGGCGCTAGCTCTTGTGATTGGTCTCCTTAGCCTTGATACATGTACTGATTTCTTCAGTATTTTTCCATCTTGTAGCCTTTTTAAAATGACTGGAACTGGTGAAGTCATTCTCATTATGATGTAGGGGCCTGAGTATGTGGGTTGCAACTTTTTTTATGTGCATTTGACCAGCAGGTTAGGTATATGTAAATATACCAACTGGCCTGTGTTGTATGAGCTGAGTTCTGCCGAGGAGTCATGTCTGGCTTTCATCTTTTTGTGAGCAGAGATCATATTTTCTGCAGCCTTCATTTAAATATCATCCCTGAACTGTAATAGACTGGTCATTATTTTCTTTTTGGTGCTTGACTCTTTTTCAGCTTTAATCAAGGACAAAGCTGCTTCTGTTGGCAGGTGTGTTTGCTTGCCAAAGACTAGCAAATTTGTTGAGTAACCTAAGGCGCTGCTTATGGTATTATTGATACTGAAAACTACAGCCTGTAGGAAAGTTAACCAATGCTTTTGTGATTTTGATACAAAAGCTCTGAGGGATGATTCTATGGTTTAATGTTGGCACTCACAGAGACCTTGAGACCTGGACCAGTGTGCACTTCCTGTGACATGTTTAATGCCGAATTTTTCACAAAAATATTTGAATAATTTTGAGACATATTGTTGGGCATTGTCTGTGTTCAATACTGAGGGAGTGCCATGGATACATATGACTCTTTGGAAGAAACCAAGTGCTACAATGGCAGCAGTATTTTCTTCGCTGGTCCAGGCAGTTATGTGCCTAGTGGCATGGTCAGTCACTACATGTATGTAGTGAGAGCCATCTGTGGCCTTAGAAAAAGGGCCTATGGTACCCATGGTGACTTGGAAGTATGCTGTAAGAACTGGGTCACGTAGTTTCATTGGGGTTTTCATGTGTTTGGGTCTCTTTTTGGTGGTGAGGCATGTATGGCAAGTGCCGCAGAAGTCAAAAACTTCTTTAAACATTGATCTCCAGTAATACCTAGCTCTTATGGCTGTATAGGTTTTGACTGCACCTAGGTGGCCACCTAGGGGAGAGCAATGAGTTGCTTCCACTAAAGATTCTGCCCATTTTTCTGGAATTACAATTTGTAGAGTGGGCTCTAGGGCCTTACCTAGGTTGGTATCAGTAATTATAAAAAGGACTTCATCCAGTAAGATGAATTGGTCGTGGTTACGTAGTATTTGATTCATTTATCCTGAGTCCTGTGGAAAGCTACCTTTTTCTATGTAGTTTGCCATAGAGGATGCAAAAAGGTCTTCTTTTAGATTTTTAATCAGTATTTCTCTAGAAGGTGTCAGGGATTGATGTTTACAGATTTCCTGAATCGCCCTTTCAGCTAGAGGTAGCACACGGCGGGAGAGCTTAGCTCTCTTGGCGTTAGCAGCTTTGATAGAGACCCTAGGTGAGCTAGATTTGGCGGGCCTGCCTCTGGGGCGAGGACTGCTGCACTTAGGCTTGAGTGGGCGGGTCTGTTTACCGGGCGCTGATTGGCTGGCGGTTGGGGGTGTGCCATCCTGGGACTGGGACTGTGCTCGAGTGAGTACACACAGGTCAGGATTCACAACCTGCTGCCTTTCTGGGGTGCCTTTTCTGGCTATGACGCCTTTGGGTGGTTTATTCGTGCTTCCCCAAACTTTGCCTCCCTTTAATATTGATCTAGGAGGTCCCATGCAGAAGGGGTTATTGGGAACTGGCTCATCTGATCTGAAAACCTGAGAATTGTACTTTCTTTGGTGGGAGAATGATCCTTGTGATCTAATTGGTATGGGATCATCAGAGCTGGGGGATATTTTCTTCTGGATAGGCAATCTGCCACGAGATTAGCTCTGCCTTGTAGGTATTTCACTTCAAAATCATAGGACATTACAGTATCTACCCATCTATCTTGCCAATCTACCATTGGTGATATTTTCTTTCTTGTTGAAGAGGGAGACTAGGGCTGTGTGATCTGAATATACTTTGAAGTGGGTGCCATCTACAAAATGGTGGAACTTTTTAACAGCGAAGATTATCCCAAGTAATATCTAGTTTCCTGAGGTGTTCCTGAGGCCTCTCCCAGAGAGTTCAATGGGTCTATAAAAACCATGTTCATCTACCTGTGTAATCACTGCTCCTAAGCTGAAATTGCTGGAATCTGTGAAGATGATGAAAGGTTTGTTATAGTTTGGGAACTTCAGGACTGGCTTGGTGCAAATTGATGCTTTGATCTTTTCAAAGGCTGTTTGGCATTGAGTGGTCCATTTGAAGGTACCCTTGGTGGCTTCATATAAGGGTTTCATTATATGGGCAAAGCCTTTAATGAATCTCTTATAGAATTGTGCCATACCATTGAAACATCTAAGGTCGTGGATGTTTTTAGGTGCTTGGAAGGTTTTAACTGGCCAGATTTTGTCTGGGGAAGGTGATATGCCGTGCTAATCTAAGGTAAAACCTAAGAATTCCATTTTGGTGGTGCCAAATTCACATTTTTCAGATTTTAATTTGATGTTTCCTTTGATGAAAAGCTTTAGCACTTCATCTAGGTCTTAGAGGTGCCTTTCCCATGTAGGGCTGTATATGGCCACGTCATCCACATAGGCTACTGCATTTCTGTATTTGCATTTCATGAGTAATTGTTCCATTACATTCATGAATGATAAACCAGAAGTTTTCAGTCCCATGGGTAGTACTTTGGCTATATACCTTGTACCATTGGCAGAGAAAGTTGTTAAAGGCCTGGATTCTTTAGCTAGGGGAATCTGATGGTAGGCGCTATATACATCCAATTTGGAAAAATATTTAACACCTGTTCTGCCAACTTGCTGCATGAGGTCGTCTGCCCTGGGGAAGGAGTAGGAAAAAGATTTTGGGTTTTGGTTAACCCATCTATAATCCACGACTATCCTCCACCCTGAGGCTACAGACCTGTTTCCCTGGGGTTTGGGGACCAAGAAGGCTGGGGAATACCACTCACAGGGTTTGGTGCATTCCTAAATGGCATTTTGCTGTAAATGTTTTTCTAACAGCTCTATGGAAAATCTCCTTCTTGGGTGACATTCTATAGGATAGTCTGTTGCAAGGTTTGAAATCAGGGATTAATTCTAATTTAACTTCATTTTCAACATTTAATCCTATAGCACTCTCATTTAATACAAAAGCCTTCCTGTTTGATTCAACAATGTTTTTGACTTGTTGTTTTTGGGCCTCAGTAAGTTTGTCACATATTGTGTATTTTAAAGGGTCGTCCCCTTTGGGTAGTTAATCCAATGGATCATCTCCACAATTGATGGGGAGCATGTCTTTGTCAGAGATTATGCTATTGAGGGAGTGTTGGCTGTTCAGTTTTCCAATGGGAATGGCTTTCTTTAGATTGTTAAGTGCAAAAATGCCTAGGTTCATGTGCTTTTTGATGTTGATGGAAAAATCAATTGGGTTGGCCACTGTTACCGGTATAATTTTTCTTGTTGACCTTGGTTCAACAAGGGCATGTTTGATTAATACCGGTAATGTTGTGTCAACATTTTCTGTGATGCCTGTTTTACCTATTAAGGAATCAGGTCCTATGATGATTGCATTGCATGTGGATTCAGAATTTGGTGGCATGGATAGACCTTTGGCTGCTCTTATGAAGTGTGGTAAAGGGGCTTTGGTCCCAAAGGAAATTTTGGCTCTATATTTGGTCATAAAATTTACGCCAAGAATTAGGGGGTGATTTAGCTTTGGGACAACATGGAGTCTTGTTTTAAACTCTGTGTTATTAATTAAGAAGGTTATGGTGATGGAATTGTTGACCTGAACTGAGGATGTATCAGCTAGTAGGATTACCTTACGGGATCTCCTACCATGTCTGAAATTGGGGTTTGATGCTATTTTATCTGCCATTTTCTGGCTGATAAAGGAGAGGGAGGCTCCAGAGTCTACTAGGGCTCTGTAAGAACTGCCATTGATATCAACATTAACTGCGCCTTTAGTCAATTCACTATTAATGTAAGAGGTCTTACCTTGCTGCCCATACTTACTGGTCTCGACTTTTAATTGGAGGGTGGAAATCCTCTTGTTCTGGTTCTCATAGAGGTCCTCACTGTCTGATGAGGAGTCTTCATCACAATTCGCAAGGTGGGGGTCACAGTCCTGTTGTTTTGCTGAATTTAATTCTGCTCCATCGTTCATGTGTGAAATATGGCATGTGGGGGGCGTTCCAAGTTTGTTGTCCAATGTGGGGGCGGGGCCGCAAGATGCATGGTGGCCCTCCCCTGGGTCCTATTCGATATTGTCATTGTAATGATCTCCTTGTCCAGAATCAGGAGGTTGGTTGTCAGGATGGTTATCTCCGGTCCTTTTGTTGTCATTTCTGCCTGGTGTTGGATCCCTAGACTTCTTTTGTTGCTGGGTCCAATCGTCAGGGATTGGGAAGTCTGCTGGACTAGGAGCTTTTGGAAGGACACCTGGCTGGTGTTAGTGGGGGTGGAGGCAACGGGGATGAAGACAAAATTATTTCTTGTGTCACTGGACTTGGATCTGCTTCTGTTATCTTCCTGAGATCTGCTCCTGCCTGGTGACTGGTATCTGTTCTTGGAATTTGATCTGTTGTTTGAGCGGGATCTAGAGTTGTTGTAACCCTGCTGATTTTGGTTGTATCCTGACTTAGATTTATCGTCATATTGTTTGTTGGTGCCGTTTCCAGAGGACTTGTTGTTATAAATGTTGTTACTGTACTGGTCCTTCCTGGATCTGTTATTGTTGTTGTTGTTGTTGTTACCGCTGTAACTGTTGTTATTTTGCCCATTGTATTATAGTTCATGGCGCACAAGTCTGAAGATTGGCTTGAGGCATGGGCTGCTTTGGCTGCTTCTATGACTAATTCTTGTCTTAATGCTGCAGTCTCAGCTTATCTAATGCTCTTGGGGTGTCTGAGAGTACAACATTTTTTATTTCATCCTTGAGTCCATTTATAAGAAAGTCCACTTGTACAGGCTCATCCAGGTTGCTGTTGAATAGCAATAAAGTCATATCTGCTATATAGTCCTCTACAGTCTCCTTGGGCTGCTGTTTTCTATTTTTATATGGCAGGGTCAGGTTGGTTGAACCTGCTGAGAAAAACAGTATAGACTGCCTCAGTGTCATACATGATTGGTTTTCCAAAAACCTTTGTGAAAAACCACTGTGCTGCCCTGCCCTTTAAAAAGGTATACATACAGGATGCATGCATTGCTGGGGAGCGGGGGTATGCATCCCTTATATAGAACTTGAATTCTGCCAGGAATCTGGTTGCAGAGCTGTAGGGTGAGGGCTTGTCAAAGGGTTCTGGTTTGTTGAAACAGCTTAATTGAGCAGATGTGAGTCGCTCGGGTTCAAAGTTTCTATGGCCAGTGGTAGCAGAGAAGTTGGATTGTCCCAAGTTTGGTATCATTGGGGTGGATTGAGCTGCGGGGTGGTGGGCAGCTGCCTGGGGTGGTGATGTGTTTGTAAACAAACTATACATGGGTATAGGGTTGTTGTAAGGCGTGTGTGCCTGGTGGGGTGTGTATACATGGTTGTACACACTGCCTAAGGATGAGGTGGCAGCTACCGGTAATGGATGGGTGGTAGAGGGCACCGTCTGGTGGGTCGTGGCCAAACTACCAAAACCTGCATGTGTTGCGCCTTGGTAGGTGGGCGTGGCACCGGTCGCTATGGTGCGGGCTGTATTTTGGAAAACGCTTGGGGGGCTGAGCCTGTACCCTACTGGCAATGATGTTGGCGTTCTGGTAGAGGTGCCCAGGGCATGTGAAGGTTGACCTGAGAGGGGTAACCTAGTGTTGGTGAGTGAGAATAGACTCTTTTGGCCTTGGTTT
This sequence comes from Acholoe squamosa, assembly GCA_949317995.1. Taxonomy (NCBI): domain Eukaryota; kingdom Metazoa; phylum Annelida; class Polychaeta; order Phyllodocida; family Polynoidae; genus Acholoe; species Acholoe squamosa. Next base: position 46,324,100 of record OX439048.1, read on the forward strand.
GGGGGTGTTCTGGTCCTGTCAATAGCCCTAAATATTTCAGTTCTCATTCCATCAATATTTTTATTGATTCTGTCAGACAGGTTGGCTGACGCTATCTCTGACCTTCTCAGGACATCAGCACTGTCTTGAGCTGCCCTTTTTCTATATGGCCAATGTCATTTTCCAGATCTGATTTCCATGCGTCCATGTCATTTAATCTGTCATTTATTCTTGACAGCTGGCAGGAGGAGTCGTTCCCAATCTTTTTTATTTCAGCAGACAATAAGTTCATTTGTCCTGTCAAAAGGTTGGAGAGGGAGTCATTGACTGCTTGAGTGCATTCTCTGACTATGTTCCTGGTCATGTCGTCCTGGTTATATTCTGGGGGTGGGGCTGCAGTGGCCATGTTTTGGTACGCAGGCGCTCTGTGCAGGTGGGGGAATATTACTTCTGTGTCTTCTTCTGAAGTAGATTCTGTTTGTAAGTGGGCAGGAATGTGACTGTCTCTGTGTAGGATGGGAGTAATAGCCACAATGTTGCCTCTTCCAGCTGCAGAGTTCAGGCTTCTTTGAAGTCTGTAAAAGACAGGTGTATTTGGCCTGTGGAGGGAGGATGAATGTGCTCTTCTCCTGGGCCTATGGGTGGGGTTTGGTCTTTCAAAAGATCTGGCCCTTGGTGGCGTGCTCAGGGATGAATTTGGTACTGGAGGCATGGCCTGGTCTTCCTCAGAAGTGGAGTAGGTGTAATAAGACCTGAGGTTTCCTCCAGATGGGTTGCTATCCGGCTGTGAGTGTTGGTGAGGCCTTAGTAAGTTGGTGAGGTTGGAGCTGTCTGGCCACTGTTCTTCTAGAATACGGTTTATTCTATCTAGGAAAACAGAGGGGCTCTCACCACACTGGTAGCTTGGTGTAGCGCCGGTGGGTACTTGCTTTGCAGGTCCTGTGTTGAGTCTATTTTCTCTCCACCTGTGGATTGCTGAGTCTAACCAGCTCCTCCAGTAACCGTCTGCTACTGATGGGTGGGCCTGGATGTGTGGTGCAGTGAGATTGTCCCAACTTAGGTCTGGTGTACGCTGTGGACCAGAGTCAGTGCTGGGTGAAGATGACTGTCTAGCAGCTTTTATGGCGTCCTGCAGGCTGTTGGATCTTTCTTCTAGGTGGTTATCTAGGTGGAGGTGATCGCGGTGATTGATTTTCAGGTGTGCTGTATGTGGTGCTCTGAAGACCACCTAGTCTTATGGGTGGTGATTCTGATGGTGAATAACCAGGTAGGGTGAGGTTTAAACCTGGTGGTGGGGCTTCTGCTGGTGTGCTGGTTTGTGCACCTGTGTTGGTGTCCACTATGGTGGACGAAAAAGGTAAAGTATTTGAACACACAGGTGTTTGTCTATGTGTACGTTTCTGGATCGGCAGCACTAGGTCCAGTTGGAGGGCGTCTGGCGAGGAGTCTATTGGGGTGGTGTACTGTGTTCTGGTGGCTTCTTGCTGATCTCTATCTGGAGATGTAGGGATACGTTGTGGGGCTGGCTCCTTTGGTAGGGTCTCACTGTTGTCCATGGCTCATGAGAGGTGGTAACTGTGGGATGATACGTGAGGGTTTTCCACCATTGTCAACGAGTCCGTAAATGATGAATGAGGATAAATACAGACGAATCAGGGATCCAGTTTGATATCCACTTTATTTATTGAAGTCCACGAGGTATAGATGGTGATACAGTATAAGGTGCCCAACAGTGTCCAAGCCTAGCCCTTGAGCTGAGGCCTCTTGTCTCATGTGAGTGTGTGAGGGATGAAGTATGAAGGTAGAAAGATGAGTGAGCTGCTCCACCTACAGGTATTTATAGTAGGAGCCGCTCACGTAACTGGGATATAGTAACTGGGAAACTCCAGTGCAGGTATGTAGGTGGATCCTAAACATAGCACTGGGGGTCACAGAGTTCAGTATGGTTCTAAATATAGCTGCTGGGAATTCCAGGTATGCTGTGAGCTGCTCATGATTAATGGGCATGTCCTCCAGTGGGAGGAGTTGGTCTAAACATAGCTACTAGGAATTCCTGGCATGCAGTGAGCTGCTCGTGATTAATGGGCATGTCCTCCAGCAGGAGGAGTTGGTCTAAACATAGCTGCTAGGAATTCCTGGCATGCAATGAGCTGCTCGTGATTAATGGGCATATCCTCCAGTAGGAGGAGGCGGGGTCACTGAGTGCAGTTGACACCGCCAGCCTTTGGTCTATGGGTATGGCTTGGCTTGTGGGTAGACTCGGATACTGGGTTACATGGTAGAGTCAAAGGTGAAAAATAACTAGGATAAGTACAATACCTATAATGGTCTACTGACTTTGTGTTAAAATTTATATTAATATTATTTTTTTTCTCAGAAAGTTGCGCAGACACAGGACTGGAGCTAGGACTGGAGCTAGTGTGCGGGTGAACTTCACCAAAATCTTCATTTCTGGCCTCTTTTGGCCTTAAAAAAACTCCTTAATTTCTTTTTTTTTTTTCTAACCTTTAACATTAACATTTAACTAAAACATTTACATATTTATACTTATGAACAAGTGTGTGCAAAGATTGTAGCTTTTTTAGTTTCTATAATAATGTGATTGTACATAACAACAGGGACCAAGTTTTATTTTCTTATCATATATATTATAGACAGAGAGATTAATAAATAATAAAGAGATGCTTATATATTTAAATAAACATATATCTATATTTTGAACTTTTTTATCGCAGTTATCTTTGAGTTTCAATATATACGAGTGGGAGGTTTAAACAACAATTTATTATCTAAGTGTAACAAAAGAAGTGCATACTAAATCATAACCATCAACAGTAAAGAGATTCTATGATAATTATATAGACCATATAGGTATTGCCCAAAGAAATGACCGAGTGGTCACATCTACGACCACGTGGTCACGTCTACGACTGCGTATTGCACTGTATAATATATTAGTTTTACAATGAAGTATACTTACCTTTTGGGTACATTCATTCCAGCAACACACCTCTGATCGTAGCAATGCCATTCTCAAGGCTGCCCAAGGTTCCGAAGCTGAGCCAGAACCTGAATGCAGCCCAGGCAGAGATAGTGGCCCTCCAGAAAGAGCTGGACAAGAAAAAGAGGAAGCCTACAGCTCCAGCTGCCCAGCCTGCCACTCCGGCTGCCCAGCATGCCACTCCGGCTGCCGAGCCTGTCACTACGCTTGCCCAGCCTGCCACTACGCCTGCCTAGCCTGCAGCTCAGGCTGCCCCGCCTGCCACTCCAGCTGCCCCGCCTGCCACTCCGGCTGCCCAGCCTGCAGCTTGGGCTGCCCCGCCTGCCACTCCGGCTGCCCAGCCTGCAGCTTGGGCTGCCCCGCCTGCCACTCTGGCTGCCCGCCTGCCACTCCGGCTGACCCGCCTGCCGCTAGGGATGCCCAGCCTGCCACTCCAGCTGACTCGCCTACAGCTCCGGCTGCCCCACCTGCAGCTCCGGCTGCCCAGCCTGCTACCCCACCCATGACATCTAGAACAGAAACAAGGAAACTCATGCAGGAATTAAACATCACCCCAGATCTAGAGAGGGTAAAGGTGTTACTACCCCTGACAGTGACTAAGCAGCAGGTGCGTAGTAGCACCGTTGAGATGAAGAAATCATTGTTTGCAGAACCAGCTACTGAGCGAGTGTACGGCACGATCGGCCCTTTAGCAGACACCATTAAGTTGAGTAGGGACCTCATATTCAAGGAGGGTAGAACATCAGATTACAGGGAGCTAGTTCTTGAATTCCTGATGAGAGAAGACAATGCGTACGAGTTGCCCGACAAGAAGAACAACAAGAAGGGCAAAAGGTATGCCAACCTTGGCTTGCTCCTTCATGCGGTGCCAGCATTGCCTAAGTCTACCAGTGAACTCATTGAGTCATATACAGATGGCGAAGTGAGGGAGATTGCAGAAGAGAAGCAGAATACTAGTGTCATTCCGGAGGTGGGAAAAGGTTGAGAAGGAATATGCCAACCGAACCGTCACCCACACAAAGCTTGTGTCTAAAACTCTACTAAAGGAAGATTTTGTTAAGCTCCTAGAAGAAGGCCTGCCAGTGTTCCGGGAGCATTGCGCTCGAGTTAAGATTCAGTATGAGCAAATGAAATCCCTATTGGAGACACTTCCCGTAGGGCACTGCATAATCCAAATGGATTATGCAGAGAACTGGAATTGCTCCTACCTATGGGAAGTGTCAGCCGCTTATTACTCAAAGGACCAGGTCACCCTGCACCCCATGGTGGTCAAGATACGGAAGCAGGACGGGTCCATCGAAAGCCATACATTTGTTGGGGTAACAAGTGTGACAGACCACAAGTTTGCAACGACGTGGTCATTCATTCAGAAATAAATCCCTCAACTGAAAGATGGCAACCCAGAGCTCAAGCATATCCATTTCGTTACAGACTCACCTAGTTCCCAATATAGGAATCGGTATACTATCAACATGTTGTCGAGGTTCCAGGCCTCCTTCAACCTCAGCACGGCCTGCAATTGGCTGGAATCGGGCCAAGGTAAAGGCCCATGCGATGGGGTTGGAGGAGCCCTGAAGAGCCTTGCCGACCGATTAGTCAAGACGGACAAAGCCATTCAGTCCGCCTCTGACTTCTGTCGGCAAGTCTCACCTGCGACTCGGGTGAAGATCCTACGTGTCACAGAGTCACAGGTTGGAACCTCGGCAAAGGCCATTAAGGAATGGAACAGCCTGGAGGTGAAAGAGATAAGCCAAATACATCAGACGATTGTCTTTGAAGGCAAAGTCTACGTCCGGAAAACCAGTTGCAGCCGCCCTTACGGCCTAGTTAATGGCTCACAGGAGCCAAACTGTGATGGTTGGATGGAGACCAAGATCCTTGAGCCTGGGGAGATTGATGATACCATCCCAGATGACAGCGATGATGAGTTTGACATCTCAGACAGTGGCTATGAAACTGAAGACAAAACTCCGCTTGCGGAAGTGAGGAAAGATATTGAAGATGAGGACTTAGATGATTTGCCTATCATCAAGCTTATACCTCTCACAAGTTTGGTTTGGTTTGGTTTGGTTGATTTTACGTCCACTAATAGTACTTAAAAGTTAGCAGACATTTCTGTGGTTCGCGGACAACAAGTCCTTTCTTTTCTTTTTGGACAGGTTTTTAAAAGCTGCTTGTCCAAACAGCTAGACAGGTATTTATATGCTGCTTGCCCGACACAGCAGTGACCGAATCTATGAATGATCTAATCTATGAGATGAATGACCGCATCTATGAGGAGGGGTGAGGGGGAAAACCGCTACCGGGGCTTCATTCCCCTACTCTTTTCGAAGGATAGCAAGTGTTCTTTTATTTGCCTGGTCCCATAGACAGGGCCAGACAAACCACGGCCCGCGCATATGGACACCAGCTGCCCACATGCTCACCCCAAGACACAAGAAACCCCAAGTTTGTCGCCTTTTACGAATCTGGTATGCCCACTGGTAGAATGGAAAACGCTTGGGGGGCTGAGCCTGTACCCTACTGGCAAGTAAGACAACAGCAGCTTCCAAGAAGCCATCAACAAAGAAGGCAACTGCAGCTAAGGCACCTCCGAAGAAGGCTGCAAAGAAAGCACCTGTCAAGAGAAAATCCCCTCCCAAAGAGGGCAGGAGGACCAGGGCCTCCCGTAAATAAACTGACTCAGAGTGTGTGAGTGAGTGATTGTGTGGCAGAGTGTGTGAATGAGTGATACATATATATTAGCCCTGTGGAGAACTCATAAAGCAAACTAACTCATAACAAAACTGGACAATTACATATATATGACAATATGAAATGTTTTTAGCATGTCACTTGGGGGGGGGGGTTGTGTACATATGTTCCAGCCTTTTATGGTGAGATGATGTTCAATAAACCTGAGAAAACATGAGAAAATTGAAAAATGATATGACATAGTTAAGATAGCACATGGGGGGGGATAGGTGTTGTACATATGTTCCTGCCTCTTACGGTGAGATGACAACAATATTATAAGAGCACATTAACTGGGGGGATTGGGGTTTTACATATGTTCCAGCCTTTAATGGTGTGATGATCTGTTCGATAAATCTTTTTTGTTTGTTGTTACATGTGTGTGTCCCTATTCTTAGCAGTAAACCAACAAAATAATCAAAGAAATGGTCAAGGGAGGGCAATGCCCAAAGAAATGACCAAGGCAGGGCAATGCCCAAAGAAATGACAAAGGGAGGGCAATGCCCAAAGAAATGACCAAGGGAAGTTAAATGTAGATATATGATCAGTTTATTATGTATATGTAATGTAAGAAGTCCATACCAAGTGATAACCATCATTAGTAAAGAGGTATGATTGATTGATTGATTTGTGTTTTACAGCACTTTAGCGGCACTAAGTGGCTATCCTGTGCTTCACAGGTTGATAGGCACTATCAGTGGAAATGGTGGTATGATTTGTCTATGTGGGGGAAGTAATCATCAGGTTTCAACTAGATGTTATTGTAGAGCCCAAGGGCTTTTATATATCCCAATATTTCTTCTGGTTTGTGTTTCTCGAATAGTTCTTTCAAGCTTGTACAAGCGTGGTATTGTGCCCTGTAGGGACACTGTTGGCAATCGATGAGGATGTGCTCCACTGTAAGGGGGTTCTGCCCAGTGGGCACACAATGTTGCATCAACATTGACAACCAGTTGATGTTATTTTGATGGTGTTGATCAACCTGTTTTCAACACTTTTTCAATATTTGTATTTCAACGTTGTCAACCATCACCATTTCAACATCCAGTCAAAAGTTGACATATCAATGTTGAAATATTGTTGTCAACTCAACGTTGATTCAACATTGATTTGTCAATGTTGAATCAACAATATTGATTTCAATGTTGATACAATGTTGATTCAACGTTGATATGTCAACAAAACAACTGTCAACGTTGTTTCAACATTGTTGAGACAATGTTGAGTCAACATAGAAACACAAACATTGAATCAGCGCTGATGGTTAGATGTTGAATCACAGTTGATTTTGAGTATGTTGTTTCAACTTTCAATTTCAACTCTATTTCAACCCTAAATCAATGTTGATATGCAAACATTGCAAACGTTGTTTCAACGCTGAATCAACATTGATGTGCCCAGTGGGTGACAGCGGGCACACTTGGGAGGGTTTTCTCTCCCTATTCTGTAACCATGGGTCAGTCTTGTGTGACCTATTCTGAGGCGGCTCATAGTTTTCTTTTCATTTCTAGACTTGCACTTGTAGGGTTTGGTCATGTTGACCCTTGTTTGGATCTTTTGGAGTTGGTTTCCCACCTCTGCGTCCCATGATGTTTGCAATTTGTTATATATGTACTTGTTCATTTCCTTGAATCCCTACATGGCCAGGGACCCAACCATATTTGATGTTCTTTCCCTCCTCTGTTAACTGGTGGTGTCTTTCCAGCACTTTGTTTACTAGAGGGTGGTTCCATGCGCCTGTTTGCATGGCTTTATGAATGGGAGTCTGAGAGGATCAGATGGTCTTTTGCCTCTGAGGTTTCTACATGGTCTTGTGCAAGGTAGAGGGCATGCAACTGTGCCGAGTAGATAGATGCTTCATCTGGAAGGCGTTCTTTGTAAGAGTCTAGGCCTTTTACAGCTGCTGAGGCTGTCTTGTTTGCCATATGAGATCCATCAGTGAAGATGGTCTCATAGTCCTTATACTCGTCGCGCAGTTCGTTGAAAGCTGCCTGGTAAGCAGTGCTTGATGTGTTTCCTTTTCTGTGTGGAACTAAGCTGAGAATGATTTCTGGTTGGTACAGTGTCCATGGTGGTCTCTCTGCCTGCTTCTTCCAGTGATTTTGTAACTCTCACTCCAAATGGAGCAAGGAACCACTTTCTCTTGCAGTCATATTCCTCCTGATATGCGGGTGTTTTGAGGAGTGTTGTTGCAGGATTTTTAGAGTTTGCTGTAATTCGAATTGCATATTGGAGAGATAGTTTTTCTTGCCTCAAGAGGAGTGGCAGTTCGTTGGCCTTAACTTCAAGGCTTTTGATGCGAGATGTCCTGAAGGCTCCCAGGCAGATTCGTAAACCTTGGTTTCGAATAGACTCAGCCATTTTAAAGTATGAGGGACTGGCTGCTCCGTAGATGGATAGGCCATAGTCTATCTGTGAGCGAACCAGGGCCCTGTAGAGCTTTAGCAGTGTGGCTTGTTCTCCTCCCCAGGATGGGTGGGCCACTACTCTTAGCAGGTTGAGGGCTTTCTTGCATTTCTTGGGCAGGTATTCTATATGCTCTTTGAAGCACAACTTCTGGTCTAGGACCAAACCAAGAAACTTGGTTCTTTGAACGAAATGGAATGCGCTTAGATTGATTGATTGATTTGTGTTTTACAGCACTTTAGCGGCACTAAGTGGCTATCCCGTGCTTCACAAGTTGATAATCTAACAAAGGAATGTGTCAGTGCCCGCGCATATGTGCACCACACACATCCTGAGGGGAGAGGAAAGAGGAGATATAGACCCTTTTAAGTGGGCTAGGGAAGCCCGAGGAATGCGCTGAGAATTGTCTTTGTCCATGTATATGTCTGGTTCTCATTCTGGGGTGGAATGGTAATGGAAGTGCATGATGGAGGTTTTGTTCTTGGAGAACTTGAAGCCATTCTTGTCAGCCCACACCATCAGTTTCGTTACACATAGTTGTAGCTTCCTCTCGATGGTCTGGATGCTTCTACCACGGAAGGTGATGAGGAAGTCATCCAGGTATAGTGTCCGACAAACATCTGATGGCAGAGCTTTGATGATTTCATTTATTTTGAGGAGGAATAGGGTCACTGACAGGATGCCTCCTTGTGGGACTCCTGACTCTTGGTTGAAGAAGTCGGAAAAGGTGTTATTGACCCTCACTTTGAATCGCCTATTGGAGAGGTATTTCTGAATGAATCGTGGGAGTTGGCCTGTCAGGTCATTCTTCTTTAGGTCTTTCAATATCCCATACTGCCAGGTAGTGTCATAGGCCTTTTCAAGATCAAAGAAGATGGTGACCACTTGTTGGTTCTTTATGAAAGCATCTCTTATATATGTTTCAAGGCTGGCTAATGCATCCAGTGTCGATCTTCCCTTACGAAACCCACACTGGTAAGGATTGAGGAGGTTCTCACTTTCAAGATACCAGACTAGTCGAGCATTGACAATTCTCTCCATGGTCTTGCAGATACAGCTTGTAAGAGCCATAGGAAGATAGTTCCTGGGATTTGATAGATCTTTTTCGGGTTTGGGAAATGGGAGAACTGTTGCCTCTCGCCAATGTTCTGGAAAGTTGCCTGTCTCCCATATGTGGTTTATGATGCCTAAGAGGCAGTCCCGGGAGGCCTCTTTAGTTCATTGATTGAGAAGGGTAAATTGTAGGGATGGTTATTATTGTCACCGAATATAATGGGGACTCTTTCCTCAACCTCTCTGACGTGATTGAAGTGAGGAGTTCCTCCATTGTGGGATGATATTTCTTCAATGGTGAGTCCAATGAGGTCTGCTACTGCTTTGGTGTCTGTAATGTCTCGGCCATTGGATTTAAGATGCTGAATTTGGGGACTGTCATTTTTTCCCTTCATTCTTCTGATCATATTCCAGATCTTGGTGATTGGAGTGTTGTTGTTAATTTTTGAGACAAAAGTCTCTCCAGGAGTCTTTCATAGCTTGGCGGAAAGTTCTTCGGGCATGTGCCTTAGATTTCTTCCAAGCAACGAGGTTGGGGAGAATCATGTTGTTCTGGAATACTTTTTGTGCATCACGCCGCTTCTTCTTGGCTTCCCTGCAAACTTCATTGAAACAAGGCTTGTCATCTCTCCACAGGGGGTCTAAGTCACATGATCAAGGGAACGTGGTCTAATATGCAAATGAGGTCTCATTAGCATAAAGGGACATGGTCTTTTATGTAAATGAGGGGTCACTTGACCAAATATTAAGCCCTTTCAGTTGATATATAGATTGTGGAGTTCTGTTGAGGTCCTGATTTTTGGCTGTCATTGCTACCTACAGCAAAATAAGTCGTGATTATTTAATTTTCAATCACTTTGCGAATCACAAAATCTACCAAATGGAAAAACAGTATCAAATTCAACAACTGTGACTTTTTTGCACACAAGAAGTAAGTAATTCAGTCACAAGAGGAGATTGTTTCTTGAAAAAATTTACCAACGCTTAAATATTTCTTCTCGAGAAAAACTCAGATCTTTTATGCATAATTAACCCCACCCCTTGTTTACAAACATGTGGTCATGTGACTACTTCACGTGATCAAGGGGGTATAGACTATTATAGAAACCACGTGGTTAAGTCAGTTGGCTAGATCAAGTGTTTACAAACAAGGGAGACCCCCATTTACATAATCGGGTCATGTGACCTAGACCATTAGACAATCAGAGTCCCCCATTTGGAAATCACTCCACAGGGGGTCTAAGTCACATGATCAAGGGTACGTGGTCTATTTTGCAAATGAGGTCTCATTAGCATAAAGGGGTGTGGTCTATTATGTAAATGAGGGGTCAGGTGACCAAATGGAGGGCTCTAATTGGCTAAGGGGGCGTGGCCTATTATGTAAATGAAGGGTCACGTGACCAAATGGAGGGCTCTGATTGGCTAAGGGGGCGTGGCCTATTATGCAAATGAAGTGCACCATGGGGGGTCCAGGTCACTTGACCAAATGGAAGCCTCTCATTGGCTGCATGCCCAGTGAGTAATATCCTTAGATTAGCTATGGTCCCGTTCCGATACATACTATACTACTCTGAGGGTTCTATTGGACAGAATCACACCAAATTTACACCAAATTAAAGGGGAAAGATAGCTCTAACTTACTGGTACACAATTTTACTGCATTTTATATTTTTTACCCCTTTAGAGAGTGCACATTTAAGTGATTTTGGTGATTCTGTCAGACAGCCCTGTTTGAGTCACAAGAAGAAGTCATATTGTTTTTTGCCAAGCGGGACGAATATAGATCTACAGAGTAATTCTTCTTGAATTTTTGATTAGATATAATTTGGTGTTATAAAAATGATTTTTGGCGATTTTTAAACATCTAGAGCTAAGAGGTATTTAACAGAAAGAAATTAATATTTAGATTTTTTAGCTTGCCATAAAAATGTCTCTATTGGGAATATCAACTTAATTCAAAAAGCCTTTGAACGCAAATATTAAGCCCTTTCAGTTGATATATAAATTGTGGAGTTCTGTTGAGGTCCTGATTTTTGGCTGTCATCGCTACCTACAGCAAAATAAGTCGTGATTATTAAATTTTCAATCAATTTGCGAACAACAAAAGACTACCAAATGGAAAAACATTATCAAATTCAACAACTGTGACTTTTTTGCACACAAGAAGTAATTCAGTCACAAGAGGAGATTGTTTCTTGTAAAAATTTACCAACCCTTAAATATTTCTTCTCGAGAAAAACTCAGATCTTTTATGCATAATTAACCCCACCCCTTGTTTACAAACATGTGGTCATGTGACTACCTCACGTGATCACGGGGTATAGACTATTATAGAAACCATGTGGTTAAGTCAGTTGGCTAGATCACATGTTTACAAACAAGGGAGGTCACGTGGTCGTTGGACCCCCATTTAGATAATCGGGTCACGTGACCTAGACCATTAGACAATCAGAGACACCCATTTGGAAATCACTCCACAGGGGGTCTAAGTCACATGATCAAGGGTACATGGTCTATTATGCAAATGAGGTCTCATTAGCATAAAGGGGCGTGGTCTATTATGTAAATGAGGGGTCAGGTGACCAAATGGAGGGCTCTTATTGGCTAAGAGGGCCGTGGCCTATTATGCAAATGAGGTCTCATTAGCATAAAGGGGCATGGCCTATTATGTAAATGAAGTGCGCCATGGGTACACCAAAACCCGCTGGCGCTCTCAGTGCCTAGTGGCCGCTAGCGCTATATGGCACTGATATCACGCTATTTGGTTCCGCCAAAAGTGGCTGGAAGTGGCTTGAGCCTCAAACCACCCATTTTGTTCTATTTTTTTCAAAAGATATCTCACTATAACTACTGTTCAGTTGTATTTATAGGTTTTGACAAGAATAAATATTTTAGATACCCAGTAGTAGAAATTTCTGTCATATCCCAATATTTATCAGTTTTTATACACAAAGGTTTGAGACTACAGGTGCTCAAATCAAAACAACCCAAAAGCAAGATGGCCACCAACAGTTTCTCAAGGCCATTCTTGACTGACTTTCAGCAGGTACAGGTGCTTTAGATGTTGGAATTAAACAATCATTTCTCTTGTCTAGAGCTAGATTACGACGATGAAAGTATCCTCGTAAGATTCAAATATTGTGAGGACATCTGTTATATGCCAAATTGGAATGTAAACAATGTATCCTCGTAAGATTCAAATATTGTGAGGACATCTGTTATATGCCAAATTGGAATGTAAACGAATGTGCTACGCACGGACGTAGTGAGGGTCACGGGAGGCGAACACAGCGCCTTATGATTCCGGGCGCTGTGAAGCACGGACGTACACCATGGGGGGTCCAGGTCACTTGACCAAATGGAGGCCTCTGATTGGCTGCATGCCCAGTGAGTAATATCCTTAGATTAGCTATGGTCCCGTTCCAATACATACTATACTACTCTGAGGGTTCTATTGGACAGAATCACACCAAATTTACACGAAATTAAAGGGGAAATATAGCTCTAACTCACTGGTACACAATTTTACTGCATTTTACATTTTTTACCCCTTCAGAGAGTGCACATTTAAGTGATTTTGGTGATTCTGTCAGACAGCCCTGTTTGAGTCACAAGAAGTCATATTGTTTTTTGCCAAGCGGGACGAATATAGATCAACAGAGTAATTCTTCTTGAATTTTTGATTAAAAATAATTTGGTGTTATAAAAATGATTTTAGAGATTTTTGGCGATTTTTAAACATCTAGAGCTAAGAGGTATTTAACAGAAAGAAATTAATATTTAGATTTTTTAGCATGCCACTTAATTCAAAAAGCCTTTGAACGCAAATATTAAGCCCTTTCAGTTGATATATAAATTGTGGAGTTCTGTTGAGGTCCTGATTTTTGGCTGTCATCGCTACCTACAGCAAAATAAGTCGTGATTATTAATTCAATCAATTTGCGAACCACAAAAGACTACCAAATGGAAAAACAGTATCAAAATCAACAACTGTGACTTCTTTGCACACAAGAAGTAAGTAATTCAGTCACAAGAGGAGATAGTTTCTTGACACTGTAGTCTGTAGTTTCTACAGGCCTGCTCTCGTCGAACTGAGGAAAGGGCCCCACCGTTCGAGCCTCTCCGATCTACGACTTACCAAGAATGATATTCCGGGACGACATGACACCAGCCGCTCCAACGACGACCTGGACACTTCGCGATTATAGCCTCTGCCAGTCTATAAACTTCCAGTGGCTTGCAACTCGTGGAAACAGTGATGTAAGGAGTTTTCGTCGAAGAAGCAATAAATACGTCACTTCGCCATCTTGCTGTCGACGCTGTCTGATAGTCACGTGACCAGCAAGAGGGCGATAGCTTTGGGCAAACATGTCCTCAGGACTTTGTACCCGGGACTTCGCATTTGCTGTTCCCCGGCATCAAAAATGTTCTGCATACAGACGGGGAACCAGCCAAGACTTCGCACTGCCTAGCGCCACGCAGCGGGGCCGATGGTCAGCTTTCTGTGTCTCTGAAGGACACAGCAGCAGCTCATTATGTAGTCTCCTTGAAGGATACAACCAACTGACCAATCAGGAGCTGGCTTCTGCTGCAGCAGCTGCACAGCTGCCTAAGACCAAGATGCTGAACTTAAAGGAGCTCTGAATCTACGTCCGCCACAGTGCTAACGTCGGCGGACGTAGGTCCTCGATTCAGAGCGCCTTTAAATGTGATACTGGTACCCATTCAATGCATAAATGCACTGATCTTTCCAGGGTAAAACTTAAAGCAGTATCTATCCTTTGAAATAGTTGCAAATAAGTTTTAAAAAAAGACTGCTATGATATTCTTCTATTTATCACTGCTCATTATTTGCTCACTTAGGGAGTGGTCCTTCTTTATGAACAGGGGGTTGTGGGTTTGAGGGGGGTGTTCGAATTTAAGACCCCAGTAGTATATATATAGGTCTTCTTTGGATATTTCTAAAAAAATATCCAAAGAAGACCTATATTTTTTGAATATCCAGAAAATACCTATTATTTTAGATAATAATAGTTTTGATTATAAGCCGCACTTGCTAATAATGGAGATGAATAGCAGAGGATTATTTTTGATTAGAATGTCGGTTTGGATATAGTTTTGACTATAAGCCGCACTTGCTAATAATGGAGATGAATAGCAGAGGATTATTTTTGATTAGAATGTCGGTTTGGATATAGTTTTGACTATAAGCCGCACTTGCTAATAATGGAGATGAATAGCAGAGGATTATTTTTGATTAGAATGTCGGTTTGGATTTCACCAAACCTTCAAAAATTTCTGTCAAGAAAGGATTGGAGAGACAAACCTAAGCTAGTATTAGTATAGACTTAAGTTATGTTAGTCTGACACATGCATTAATCTATTTCTTTATGATTGTGTATGACTGTTAAGATTATGGTGTGCTACATTGATACATGTTTAGAGAGATGTTACGTAGTAAATAAACGCGACCTGATGTATTTATTGATCTGTCTTATTGGTAAAAAGAGTAAAAATTTACTTTGTATCATAATGTTTTTTTGTTATTACGTTATATATATAAGATAGAGGAGCTTCGATACTCTGCTTTGTGCAAAAAGCATATAGTGCTGCCACCTGTTGTTTTAAAGATGTATTACATTAAATTACTAATGCTTGCGATAGATTATTAAGTTATTTTTGAATCCTAATGTATTATAGCTGTCCAAGCTAAAGCACAATTGATCCTGTGTATGTCGGACAATCAAGGTTTGACTCTTTTGCTTAGACTTTAAAAATGTTAGATTATTAAAGCATATTACAATAAATTTCTTTTGAAAAGTCCTAGCCTTAGCTTGACTAGATCGAGAGGATAATAAAGGTTATACAGTTGTCTCTGCGTAGTATCTTTTGTCTTTCCCATGGGAAAGGATTTGACATTTGACCTTAAGCCTTTTATCCTTTAAGGATAGTCTTAGTAGGAAAAGTTTCTTGTTTTTTTGCTGAAACGGCTTTTTTTTTACTTTTTTAAAAAGTTTTTTTTATTTTTGCAAAGTATTTGTTAGAGAGTTTCAGAAAAAAACTTTGAAAAAAATAGGATAACTTCTTATTGAAAGGAAATTTCGAAAATTTAGCTGGGATACTAGTTGAAACCTATAATGGTTAACGCTAGACAAGTCGTGTTTTAACCTTTCAAGGATCGTTGTTACAGTTTATTTATTTATTAGCATGTTATATCAATGAAGAGCATAACACTTTTTATAGACAATTTATGACATAATGCTGTTATGGCGTTCATAAGTATCATATAATCCTTACTTTTTAATGATGTACTATGATAATAAATAAGCACGATGTACGTCTATATATTTAGACCTGAAAGTGCTAAGAAAGATTTATAGCTTTGTTTTGCTCATGTCTTTTTGGTGACGCAGAAGATGGGAGAGAGAATAAACACTTGTGCTTTGTCTTAGAATTTTATATAAAACAGTGATAATTTGTATATTATTATGGCTCACAATTACATTTGCCTACATATTAGCCATACCTTAATTTCAGGAAAGAGTTATCAGCCTTTACAGGACTAGGAAAAGGCTTAAGCTTGTGATTTCATAGCATAAGCTACGTTAAGAAAAACCTTATACAAGCTGTGTCCTTAGTCTCTAATAAATGCTACAACCATTCTAATTCATGTATAAGTTGTATTTTGACTAAGTGATGTTTTTGTAAGCGAATATGAGCTTATGATTTATATCTCAGAAGTATTTTGCCTTATTGTGAGGTCACTAGATGTATCAGATAACTATGCTGTTCTCCTTTATGGTTATACATGTTTTGCTCATTGTGCTAGAATATTTTGACTTCAAAGCAATTAAAATATGATATCATGAATATAGGGTATGGTTCCCTTAATAAATGACGTTTAATGACAATAAAAGTTGCACATGTCGTATAATTTCTTTCTGTAGACTTTATGCAAGTTAATTCTTTGAGACATATAGTATATTTTCATATATGAATACTGAGAGTCTAATAAAAATAAATCGTAAGAGAAATACGTTTTGGTTAAATAGCTATGATGCTTCATATTCTAATAATATATCATATATAGCGGTATATGTAGTTCTAGTATATATGTTATGAAAGTTCTAGAATCTCTGCTTTGGAAGCTCCCCAGAGACGCAGGCGTGGTCACTAAAAATAGAATAGACGCTTGAGTTCTTCTTTAGTCCTTTAAGGGTAACTACGGTATGATATTATATCAAGCGAGTGCTATCTAAACTTCACAGTTATAATAGTATAACAAGGGGTAATACAGTATAATATACTGAGGACTACAGGAAGAAGAAGACAAGCTGACAGTAAGTTCACCATTAATTGACATGTAGGTTAAATGTTATTTTACATGAGCTATTTAAAGCTCTACGCTGATTTGCAGCGGTTCCATTTCGAATATTTCTCTAGCAGTGCTGGAGGAAGACATATTTGGTCTATAGATGGGAGATTTGTTTCTTTTTTTCCGCTTTTTAATTATGATGATGATGACAACGATGACAATGATTATTAAGGGGATAACTACACTTGATGGTACTATAGCTTTTAAAGGTGTTGTTGCCTTTGAAGAGTCAGCAGTAAGGCTAGTGGTGGAGCTGTCAAAGTTGCTCATATGGGCGGAGCTTGAAGTGAGGAGCTTCTCATCAGGTATATAAGACGCCGTTGTCTCTCGCATCTTAAGATTTGGGCTTTTGGCAGAGATAGCATTGGACTTGCTCGTATGGACAGCATTAGAGTAGCTCACAGTGGTGGAAATTAAATCTTCTTCCTTCATGGGCATGTAAGAGACAGTAGTCTTTTGTGTCCTAAGGTGCAGACCTTCATTGAGGATTGTAACAGAGGTAAGTATGTCTCTGAAAATATAAATTTTTACATGAACAGTTTACATGAAAAGTTAATTGGTCTTTTAAAAGCTTTAGTTGATGAGGCTTTTTCAGTTTTATAGCAGATATAAAACCTATCATAATCTCCTGCGTGTAAGGCGTAGCTCGCATATAAGGCACCCTCAAACTCATAGGGGGGCTGTTTTGCATATAAGGCGCCCCCCTGAGGGGAGATTTTTGTCAATATAGTACTGTTCTATAATACTCCCTTTATAAGGCGCTCCCCAAACTCAAGGCAATTTACCTCCTACGTATTAGACCCAGCAGCATTTTGTTTGGCGTATAAGACGCGCCTTATAAGCAGGAGATTACGGTAGTATTGTATGATATGACTGGGACAATCTTTTATAATTTTTCATGTATTATGATGGTCAGTGGTTGTTATGATACAACTGCTAAATCTTATGCTTTAAAACATAATACTTATGAGAATTTATGATGCATGAATGCATCCTGATGAGTGCTTTGTTGGAGTTAGATTTAAGCATTTAAGCTCATAAGAGACATTACGGTAGTATAGGATTGATATGGTAAAATTGAAATTTAATTGATTGAGGAATTAAAGCATTCAAGCTTATAAGAGACATTTACGGTATTGTAAAATTGAAGTTAAATTGATAGAGGAATAAATATCATTATATGCCGCTTCTTTAGGCTTAAAATTACCTTATATTTTCTTTCAATGCGACGGTAGTTGTAGGATCTAGCTGAGTTGGGAGAGTTTTTTCCGTAGGAACAGTTTTGACGTTAGGCTTATAAGTAGTGTTAGTACTTGAAGTTGACGTAGTTTTGACGGTAGTGGATGCTGGTGTAGTTTTGCGAGAGGATGAGACTGCTGTAATTTTGAAGGTGGGTGAAACAGGAGCATTTTCATAGGTGATTGAAGGTAATGCAGTTCTGAGGGTAGTAGAAGCTGACATAGTTTTCTGAGCGGTTGAGACTGGAGTAGTTTTCTGAGTGGCTGAGACTGTTTTGAAGGTAGATGAAAAAGGAGCACCCTTGTAGGTCATCAAAGTTTCAGCAGTTGAAGTATTCGTCACTAATCTGTGGTATTCATCTATTACTATGTATGTATTCCTTTCTGGAAGGTATGCATGAGTCCTCCTACAGAAAGAATAATAGGTTTCACTAGTATACTTTATCCTGTAAGGATAATTGTGTCCGTAGGTTAAAAAAAGTTCAGTTGGCATTTTATTTCAGTGTTATGGTAATAAGATAAAAAGCTAGTACCAGCTTTTTTAATGTTACATTACACTAACTTATGCTATTAAGTATTTCTGCGTTATCAGTTTAAAATGTCAGTAAGCGCAAGCATTGTATAAATAAGGCTTCATATAATGTTATACATAGTGTAGCCGTTGTAGGAACTGCCACACTACTGCTCATTAATGAAAAAAAAGCCTGCCTCAGAAATAAGCCTGCCTTCTAATATACGACTGGTCAATTTGTCACTTGAAATCATAATGAGCCTAGGCTTCTTTTTGAGAAAATATGGTAGGAATCATCCATTGAAGACTTCACTCTATATATCAAATGATTTTTTTACTTTTAGTTATTTTTTTGTGCTAAAAATGCAAGCTGAAGGTACATAAAAAATGATCCTGTTTTTTCTAGTTTGACCTTAACGTGACGTCATGTATGGAAGACCTAACAGATTTTTCAAAGTTATAAATTTACCTGCATGTTCCGCCTTCGCAGGCATATATAGCAACTTTCGTTGTTATTTGTTGTAGAAAAGGGAAGTGATCTCGGTTGTATGATATTTGATCCTCTTCTTCATGGCTTTGTGTCTGGATTTCCGATGCGACTAAAGTTTCATGAGATAGTTCAAGTTGTTTCCAGCATGCAAACTCTTTGCTCTTGCACGAGATAATACTCCCCTGTGAAAAAGAGCATAAACATTCAGTGCTTTCTGTTTGCATGAAGCAAACAGCAAAAGTGACCAACACTAACCAAGCCTTCATCTTAACTGAGTACTGGAAAGGATTCAGTGAGAATGATTTTGACCTTGAAATACAAGATAAGAAAGTATTCGCCTTCCATTAAAAAAGAGAGTAGGCACATACTTAGTGACATGGACACCAGAGTAGATAACACTATCATCTCATACTAAGTGAATGCTATAAGGCTTTAACGTGATTCTTTAGGTAAAGGATGCTTGTGGGACTTTTTCCATCAAAAGTTGAAAAAGTCTATGCATATTATATACAGGATATTTGCTAGGTATGAAGTCCTTAAATCTATTTAAATCCAGGAAAAGGGTGATTAGATGGGAGAAATCTTATTCGGGAGAAACCTTAAAGATTAGTCAAAATCCAGGAGTCTCCTAGTCTCCTAGTTAATCTGGGAGAGGTAGTATGTATGGAATTTATACATTTAGTTCTAGAGAAAGTCAATATAAAGCAATGATAAATTTTTGGTGAGTATTCTTACGGCTTTAGACCTTTAAAATCAACGTAGCGACATAGGTCTTTTTTGGCTTAGTGAAATGAGACATGAATTTTTCTTTAAAATCAACATGGTGACATAAATTTTTCTTAAAATCGATATGGAGACATGAACTATTCTTAAAATTGACATGGAGACATGACAATTTCTTGAAATTGACATGGGACATAGGACCTCTCTTTAAGGACCTTTGTCTTGTCAGTCCTTCATGAGTGCATTCAGAGAGGGTTAAGATGGCTCTCATGTGATCTGTTAGCAGCTTTGTGTTGGAAATGAGTCATAGGTCTACTTTCTAGGTTGTTTCCCTGTA
Source organism: Acholoe squamosa (assembly GCA_949317995.1). Lineage (NCBI taxonomy): Eukaryota > Metazoa > Annelida > Polychaeta > Phyllodocida > Polynoidae > Acholoe > Acholoe squamosa. The sequence goes on from OX439048.1 coordinate 46,343,946, forward strand.
AAGAGCTACACTAAATATAAATAAATAAAATCTGTGTTATCTAATAGAGGGAAAAGGTTACATTAAGGCATTGGTCGAGTTAATTCTCGCTTTATGAAGTTTAAGAAAAGAAAAGTTACTCACTGAAGTATTTGAAAAGAATCAATGTTAATTCTGACATCGTCGAGAAGTAAAATGATGACTTTTTTGTTGTTTTTAGTTTCCTGTAATAGTTTCTGGAAGAGTCCTACCGCCATTTTAAAAATCAACTTCCGTTATGCCACTGCTTTTTCTGAGGCACTTTCGCGCGACCCAACCTGGATTACCGAGTGACTTGATCTGGTACATCCGGAGAGTAGCTGGAGAGTATGCCTGATGGGTACAGCCTAGTAGACTCGGTAAACCAGGCGTCTGGGTCTCTTCTTGGGATTTTGACCTGGCCTGAAGTAGAATGACGTCACACTGGAGATAAACATTCATGCCGCCTTAGTTCCTCAAGGATGTGGTGGGACCATGCTGTCTCACACTTCTGACTGTTTACAGATGAGATCTCATCTGAATAATTATCTTCAGATGAGTTTTGGCATATTTCCTTGATTGGGGGCTCTGCCCCATGAACCCCTGTTAGGCTGGGCACCCAGGGAAGCGCAGCGGCATCAATGTTCGTCTCCATCAAGGGCCAGGTCAATTCTGCAAGAAGTGACCTCTTTGCGTAAACCAGATCGGGGCACGCGAAAATGCCTCTGCTTTCTGTCTTAAAGCGGATATGCTTGCTGGATATCAGCGATATGCTTCAGGGATATTTTTGGAACTTAATAAAGCAACTGAAATGGCTAGAACAGGAGAATATTACAATTTTCACTATGTTTGGTTTATGCGGAAAAGAGGACAAAACTAGAAGACTTTACCTTGTCCTCTGAGAGACAAAAGTTGTCGCCGCCTCGGTTCCCAGAGGTCCGGCCAAAGGTGGTTCAGGGATAGAGCCCATGTTCAAGGATACATGCTAGATCTCATCTGAATATGAATTAAATTCAGATGAGATGATTCATAATATATGGAAACTTATGAGAAAGACAACAAATCACATGAGATCTCATCTGAATTCACTTGAAAGCATGTGACAGCATGGTCCTGTCACGTCCCTAAGGAAAAGAAGCAGCGTCAATGTTTGTCTCCAGCGTGACGTTATTTTAGTTTCGATAGGTGTCGCATGCGAAGTTTGGTCCAAGAAAAATCTGCTTAGTTATTCCTCAAACAGACTCTTCAAGCTGTTATCTAATGCCAACAGGTACACTTATCTGCTTGGAGAGTGACGTCTTTCATAGCCTCGAAGCAAAGTATTTTAATATATGAAGGAACAGAACCATGAAAAAATCCTCTAAGAACTAAAAGAAATTGATTTATACCTTACCCTACCTATACTGTCCCTACGCCTTAGAACTAGAATGTAGGCAAAGTGGGATTTCAGGAAAAAGTGATCAGATTTCGCATCGACTAGAATTCATTTGCTTCGTCAAAATCCTCAGTAAACTCTCAGAAGCTAAGGCTATTAAGCTTGCATATCTTAAATTAAATGATTTCTGTTTTAGTGATTTATTTTAGTTCAACGATGACATTTCAGAAAATATTTGGAGAATATTATCGATGAATTATTTACTTTCATGCTTAACGATACTGAAGGATTAGTTTTCTGTTTTTTCACGAGATGGCACTATAACAGCAGGAATCAATTTGTTACGTTAGAGATGGGTTTGCGGGTATAGGACATGTACAGGTCCGTGTGTTTTATTTCTCTTTGTTCTCACAAGATGGCGACATATATAAGACACAACTTATTATGTTACATTAAGTTCTTAGTTAAGATCACATAATTAAAAGAAGAAATTTTATTTTTTCAGGAAAGAGGACAATTTTTTGCAGTTTCTCTTATCAAGACTTGACTGAGAACGACTCCCGGAGAGAGTTTATGCGTATATGTATGAACTTAAGATCCTACTAGCAGATGTTGTTCCAAAGCGTTCATAGAAGCCTTAGCTATGAAGACAGAGGTAAAAATTATTTATTAAAGATTTCTTGGTTAAAACTATCATGCATGAATTCATTTAAAATAATTTTATTACATAAGCTTAATAAAAAAAGTAAGAGACAAAATTTGTTTTATGCCTGAGAGTATATGATATTTGGTAGCTATGATGCATACATGCAGTAACGCTCGGATCATAGACAGCTTAGTATTAACCTTAAAGGGGGGCTAGCACCTCAAACTGATAATATGGGTACCGGTTCAAAGAGTTATAATAAAATTGAAGTAACAAGCGGAAAAATCACAGACACTGTTCGGTCACGTGCCTTTTTAATGCTTGCATGCATTACCATGATAATGCCGATTTAAGGGAGAGTATTTACATAGGTCAGCGATCATCTCACTTTATTTATCAAAAAAAGCTGTATTTTTTTTCTTTGTTTTTTTCAGACCGTCGCCTCACAAAGTAGACGTTCTTTAAAAGCAGCACTTCAACCGTCTACAATCTAACTGCACGTATATACTTCACCCTATATAGCAGCTAAGCCTATAAGTACCAGCTTTCACCCGTAGGAAATTAGACGGTTTACTCTTCAAAGAAGTTAAGGTGAACATAATTTTTTTATAATACTATTATATTTATTTAGGATTGATATGAAATTAGAGAAAAGAAAGAATAAAAATAAATTTGATTTGAAAGTGATACTTAAGACTTAAAACAAGATAAAAAAATAAAATAACAGCACAAAGTTGTTTTTTTTGAAAATCTGATAGAAAAAAAAGAAATTATTATATTTAAATTTTTTTTGTTATTTTTTCAGGAACGAGTGATGGGTAGACTTCTTCGTATTTTTTCAAAACCATCTCGTACTCCTTCAATACCTGACATACTCTACCAATTGAGGAGATACAGGTGCCTAATCGTGACACTCAACAAGAAAACTTACCTTATTCCTGAGACTAAAGGTAAGTTTTATTTATCTTTTTTTATTTTTTAAGTTGTTTTATGAAAATAATCTATAAGCTATGTAATGAAATCATGCATTAAACATGTATAGGAAGTAAATATATATATTTATATAACATGTATAAAAAATATAATGATTTAAGCTTGCTTAAGGTAAAATTCATTTTAATGTAAAATAAAAACTAATTTTTATGTATGAAATTTATTCAGGAAATATATGAATTTTGGTTTGTTTTCAGATCGACGCCTCGTGAAGTCGTGCTTCTTCTGAAGGAACAGCTCAGTTGTTCGAGGTAGCCCCTGCTGTGCTCTGCCGTAGCCTAGTCGTGCTCAGCCTTAGCCCCAGCCGTGCTCAGCCGATCATAGCAGCAGCCTGACCTATAAGAACAGATCAGCCGTCTCGAGCAGTGAAACCGTACCATAACAACCGTCTTGAGCAGTGAAACCGTACCATTACACCTCTAAGTACAAGGTGATTTTTGTTTATATGTCTATTCAATATTTCACAAATAATGTTGTTTTAATTCTGACAACTGCTCCTAGAACGAAATTTGATGTAGACAGCTATACAAAATTGAAAGGGAAGGTTTCCAAATACAGAGGCTCTGTTGTAATAACGAAAAAGGATTTTTCTTTGAAGTTAACAAAAAATGGATATTGTTATGTTTTCTTAAAAAATAATTTCAAATTATATTTTGAAAATATAGAGAATTTTATTTCATCTCTTTGTTCAAATTTTTTACTTTTTTTTACAGTATCAAATTATCACACAATTAAAGTTAAATTGTTAAATATACAATTAAGTTTAGAAATAAATATAAAAAAAAGTGAACTAAAAATAATAGAACTTTTTCAAAAATTGCATGATAAGCTTCAAGACACTTTTCAATTCAAAATTAAAGAATCGAATTCTTATGAATCTGTTTGGCTGAATTATGATAAAAGCAAGGAGATAAAAAGCGTTCTATATATTTCTGGTGTTAGACTTTCTAATCCGAAAATTACTTTAACTTTAGGTCATAACTTTAAAGGAAACTGTATAGTGAAAGATTGGCCTTCTTTTTTATTTTTATGTTCTGAGATAAAAAAAGCAATCACTGATATATCAATAGAAAAAGAAAACAAAGAGGAAAATGAAAGAAATTAAGATAATTTCACAAATTCTTTTACTGGTTTTTTCAATTTTGTCTCATGACAGTGATGAAAATCAATATTATTGGAATCATGTTAAGTTAAAAGAAAATCATTGTTTGAATTATATTTTAGATGAAATCAACAGAAAAAAACAAGAAAAAGCTATTAAAAGAGAAAAGATTTTAGATATACTTAAAGATGAAGCATGGATTTCTCTGTTGTCTTACATGAAAAGAGAAGAAGCTTATAAAAAATTGCATAGTTATTGTAGACGACAAGATGAGGGAAAAATATTATCAGATTTGGTTTCTCATAGCAGTATAGTGTTAGAATGCATTTCAGAAATCCTTCATCTGAATATAATATATTATTGTCAAGGTCGAAGCACAGAATTTAATCCGTTAGAAAATATAAGAGAAAAACCTGTTTCTATTTGTTTTAATCCTGAAAATAATGAAGTAAAAGAATATTCAGCTGCTTTTAATTTTAGGATTAAAAATTTAGATGAAAATGATTTAAGAAAAAAAAAGCATAAAAACAATCTTCATTCTAATCCTTTCAATAAAAGTCAAAATGAAAATATCTTTAAAGAAAGTAATCTAACAGAGAGTAGCAGTGAAGATGAAGATGAAAGTGTTAAAAATTCTGTTTCCATGAAAAGGAAAAGAAAAATGTACAAGAACAATGTTAAAGAAAAAAGAAAACTGTCAGAAGACAGCTCAAGTGAAACAGATCTTGCTTGTTTAAAGGATGATTTAAATTTATCAGAAAGTGAAGAAGAACAAGACATGAAACATGAATCTGAAAACAAAAATCAAAGTAAAAATATAGAAGTAGACGAAAAAATAGAAGCTTTAAAGCAATTTTCACCTTTAGGTGTGCTTTATAAAGAAAAAATCGATATTTCAAAAGATAATTTAGAAGCTTGTTTCATTATTTGTGAAAGGCTTCACAAACATTTATCAGTACTAAGAGCAAATATTTTACCAGAAAACATTGAGAAATGTGCTAGATGTCCACAGCATTGTTCAGCAGCAGTTTTAAGATGTACAAAAGACAGACGAGGACCGAAAAATCCAAAACCCAAAAAAATGAAAGTATTACCTAAATAAAAAAATTATATGTAGTTTGATATAAAAGAAGATTTTTTTTCCTTTTTTTTGACAGATGAAGAGACACGAAAATCTAGAGAAATTCAAACCACCGCCTATCACAAAAACAGCTGAACCGTTACATCCACCATCTGAGTCATCTTCAGCTCCTACTAGTTCTGCTTCTAGTACTACCTCCTGTTCTTCATCAGCCAGCTCTTCGAAGCGTAAAAATAGCCTTGAAAATAATATTCCTGAAAAAAAGGTTAAAAAGAATGAATGTGAGAAAAAAATGTCGTTAGTCATAGCACCATTGAACGATCCCAACACCGCTGACAATCCCTTTTCATGCTTCGCAGATGCTTTTACAAGTTTTGTTTCCAGTGAAAGCTCAAAGGAGAACCCTGATAAAGAAATTCTTGAGTTGGCGGCTAGTTTTGACTCGCCGACTCCTCCAAGCAGCCCATGTCTTTTTGATTTAGACAAAGAGTCAGACGATGATTCTCTTGAAGAATCAAGAAAGTTAGTTCCTGTTCAAACCGTACCTCCTTTGTCTGTAAGACAAGAATATCCTGAAATCAGAAAATTACTGAAAGCCCCTCTTCAAGCAATTCAAATCCCCGCAAAAAAAACAACCACAATCTTGCCTAGCAGGAAAACTGAATCAGCTGTTCCTGAATCCATAGGATCAGCTTCTGCTTTCTCTGAAGTAAGGTATGCTGCTTCCATCACTTCTAATTTAACTCAATCTGTGCGACAGACTGCAGGCCCTCCTCCCTCTGTGCGACAGACTGCAGGCCCTCCTCCCTCTGTGCGACAGACTGCAGACCCTCCTCCCTCTGTGCGACAGACTGCAGGCCCTCCTCCCTCTGTGCGACAGACTGCAGGCCCTCCTCCCTCTGTGCGACAGACTGCAGGCCCTCCTCCCTCTGTGCGACAGACTGCAGGCCCTCCTCCCTCTGTGCGACAGACTGCAGGCCCTCCTCCCTCTGTGCGACAGACTGCAGGCCCTCCTCCCTCTGTGCGACAGACTGCAGGTCTTCCTCCCTCTGTGCGACAGACTGCAGGTCTTCCTCCCTCTGTGCAACAGACTGCAGGCCCTCTTCCTTCCATTTCTATCTCTGTGCAACAGACTACAGGTCCTCCTCCCTCTGTGCGACAGACTGCAGGCCCTCCTCCCTCTATGCAACAGACTGCAGGCCCTCTTCCTTTTATTCCTCCCTCTGCGCGACAGACTGCAGGCCCTCCTCCCTCTATGCAACATACTGCAGGCCCTCTTTCTTTTATTCCTCCCTCTGCGCGACAGACTGCAGGCCCTCTTCCTTCTGTTCCTCCCTCTGTGCTACAGACTGCAGGCCCTCTTCCTTCTGTTCCTCCTCTTGTGCGACAGAATGCAGGCCCTCTTTCTTCTGTTCTTCCCCCTACTTATGTTCAAAGCATAGAAAGAGCTTCTTCTAATGCTTCTTTCACAGCTTCAGCCTCTCCTGCTTTTGTTTCTTCTGAAGCTCTTTCTTATGTTCCTCCCATTCCTATTCCAGTCGAAGCAGCAGGTCTTCCTGATGTTCCTCACGTTGCTCCAACCTCTTCTGCTGCTTTTCCAGTTGGAGCAACAGGTCCTCCTCTTCCTAAAGTTTCTCTCACAGGAACTTGTCCTGCAGCTTTTTGTGGGGGTGCTACAAGACATGAGAGAATGGGATCATTAGATTCTGTTTTTCAATTAGAAGAAAGAGTCAAAATGTCTCAAAGACATAAACTATGTAAAAATGTGAAGTGTCAAAATTGTGGGACAGAATTTTTCTTTCTCGGCGGTGTTTATTTAACACCTTTGCGTAACTTCATGTACTCTTGCAGGTACTGTTGCATGATGCATACATCCCCATGTGCACTTATGAAACACTGCATTGAACAACACTTACGACCTAAGTGACTGACATAAAAGAAAGAATCACTGTGGAGGGTGCTACAAGACATGAGAGAATGGGATAATTAGATTCTGTTTTTCAATTAGAAGAAAGAGTGAAAATGTCTCAAAGACATGAACTTTGTGAAAATGTGAAGTGTCAAAATTGTGGGATAGAATTTTTCTTTGTCAGCGGTGGGCTTCCCTAGCCCACTTAAAAGGGTCTACTTCTCATCTTTCCTGTCCCCTCAGGATGTGTGTGGTGCACATATGCGCGGGCACTGACACATTCATCTGTGAAATTGTGTAATGTTGTTCTCGCTTTGAATATGACCTTAGCTGTTGAAATGGCATTAAACATCTATTACTCACTCTTTGTCGGAGGTGTTTATTTAACACCTTTGCGCAACTTCATGTACTCTTGCAGGTACTGTTGCATGATGCATACATCCCCATGTGCACTTATGAAACACTGCATTGAACAACACTTACGACCTAAGTGACTGACATAAAAGAAAGAATCACTGTGGGGGGTGCTACAAGAAGATATGAGAGAATGGGATCATTAGAACTTTGTAAAAATGTGAAGTGCCAAAATTGTGGGATAGAATTTTTCTTTGTCAGCGGTGGGCTTCCCTAGCCCACTTAAAAGGGTCTACTTCTCATCTTTCCTGTCCCCTCAGGATGTGTGTGGTGCACATATGCGCAGGCACTGACACATTCCTCCGTGAAATTGTAATGTTGTTATCGCTATGAATATGACCTTAGCTGTTGAAAAGGCGTTAAACATCTATTACTCACTTTTTGTCGGCGGTGTTTATTTAATGCATACATCTCCATGTGCACTTAGGAAACACTGCATTGAACAACACTTGCGACCTAAGTGACTGACATAAAAGAAAGAATCACTGTTTTGTTACAAATTATTTTCAACAAACTTTTGTTGAAAAAATGTTTCTAAGAGCTGGCAATAAATTTTTATATGCATAAGCAGTTAAAAATATAATATGGCTTAGGCATAAAAATAGTAATTTTATGTTATTTTTTGTATCATTGTAGGTTCGAAGAGAAATGGAACAGCAGGTTTTATTAGATATATACTTGTTGTCTATAAGATGCGACTACTTTAAAAATTATTTTCAATTTTATGATTTTATTCACAAAAAATCTTGCTATGAAAATTTGAATATAGAAATACCATTTTTTCCACTTCTAACAATATCACAGTGCTTTACTTACATACAATTTTTAAGCATAAAATCTAAAAAAAAATGTTACTACAATTTTAATCAAGTAGAAAACATAGAATCATTAGCTTTTTTTGCCTCTTTTTTTCAATCAAAATTTTTATTTCATTATTTATTCAAAAGAACTACTAAAAAATTAAAAGAAATAGGAAAAGTTTTAAAAGTTTTGGCTTTTTGTGGGACTATTTTTCATAAAAGCAGTAAACATCTTCTGTGGTTTTTAGCAGATTTAGGGATAGAAAGTCATCCTAGTTATATTGTTCAATACTTTATTTGTTCTAAACATACCTTTAATTCTTACTGTTTTTATAACTGTTATTCAGATAATATTTTACAAAATAAAATCATGGATACATTAGACAATTTAGAAGAAAATGCAGACTTAATGAAATATTTATGCGGAGCTTGTGGAAAATATCATGAAATGGAAAAAAATTATTACTTAAGAAAAAAAAATGTAAGATACATGCTTTGTTGTGCATGTCCGTCATATCATGTATGTTATACTAGGTTTAAGTTTATATCTTATTGTTATCGTAACAGAAAAAATGCTTTATGTCATGATTGCGGAGTAAAATGGAAAGATGGTAAACCTGCGTGTGGAAAAACCTTTTGTGAATGGCAAAGACAAAAGTTTAAAAGCATAAGAAAAAATATATTAGTTGAAGCAATATCTTTTTATTGTTTCGAAAATAATTATCGATAAAAGTATGATTTTAATATTATAGTGAAATATTACTTGTGGATATAAAAATATATAGAGGAAAGATAGACAGTGACATTACTATAGCTTAAGTATTCATACTTTAAGTGAACATTGTCATAGGTATTTTACCCACATGATTTTTGTTTGTAGGTATTTTACCCACATGATTTTTGTTTGTGAACTTAGCAGTAGATAAGGCTTATAAAATTATCCTGAGGTAAGATTGATTATTGCATTTATTTCAAAGAATAATATTAGTTGACAGCAGCTATAAAGTGAAGCAAAACAGTCGGCAGAACTGGAAGTTGGCTTCATATTAGCTAGATAATACAGTCATGCTTGTTCAAGTGAACTATGCTTTGCTTTTAGATCGTGTGTATTATCTTCAAGCTATGTTAACTTTTACAGGAAAAATAAATGAAATGATAGATGTTAGTTTTCCTGTTCAAAGTTATATGAGTGTAAAAGAAGCGAAAAAAATATTTTTAGCCCTTTCTTCTGTTAATTCATTAGTTTTATTGAAAGAAATCAGAATGGAAGCTTTAGTCTTTTTTTCTGATTTTTTTCAATCTTCATATCTCTTAGAAGAAATAATGAATATTATTTTATTAAATCCTATGTTATTACCTGTAACAATTAAGATGTGTTGTATTTTTTATAAATATAGAAATTTTTATTATAAAATAATGTCTTTTGCTTGTGATCTCTTAGAGGTTCCATTTTTTGAAGATATATTTGAGATAATGAAACCTAAAGACAAGAAAAATGAAATAAATGTGAACCCTCAAAATTATATATTGAGTAGTTTGAAGAGAAAAGTTCGTGATCAAATGAGAAAAAAAGAACATAAAATGTCTATTCATTACATGTATTGTAAACTTTGTTGTTCTATGCTTATTATTTCAACAAACAGCACTGATATCAGTTATATGTACTGTTGCATGCAGCCAGTTCATGTAAAATGTTTTCAACGTTTTATTGTAAGAACTGAAGACAAAGTAAGGAAATGTAAATATTGTGATATGGCATGGTTGGAAAGGAAACCAGTTTGTGTTGATGATTTTATGGTATTTTTACAAAAAAAATCTGAATCATTTTCTATGTTGAAAAAAGAAAAAATGCCTAAAGTGTTTCTTTTTTGAATAAAAACATTGAAATCAATGACTGAATGTATCTTTTTTGTTCTTTTAAGATTCAATATGCTGCCCACTATTAGTCAATATGCTGCCCTCTATTAGTCAATTTTAAAAATATAAAGTCTTTCAATTAGTCAATATGCTGCCTCCTATTAGTCAATTTTAAAAATATAAAGTCTTTCAAAAGTTATGTTTACATGACATTTTCAAAAGTTAAGTATACATGAAATCTAATTCTTGTACAAACAGAAATCTTTATTTTTAAGCAATTTCACTTATTATTTAAGCATATAACCTTTCACTAAAGAATCTTGACCTCTAACTAATTTATCTCAAGAGTTTCTCGAATCTGATTATTTAATTGAGATTAAACGTGCAGCCCTCTGTGCAGCCCTCTATCATATATAAGGTTAACATGCTACACTTTATGGTTTAAATTTAATACAATCAGTAACTTCCTTACTGACTACCAGACAGAGCACAAACATTGGTTTTGAATTTTATTACTAGTCACCTCCAGATGGAGCATATGGAAAAAATATATAAAAGTGCTGCCTTTTAAAGTTTAAGTTTAACACAAATATTAGTCTATATGCTGCCCTCTATGGGTCAAGTTATGCTGCTCTCTATGGAATAAGTTTATAACATACAGCAATTTCTTAACTGACCACAAGATGGAGGATAAACATTGGTTTATATGCTGAATAAGTTCATGACATACAGCAATTTTTTAACTGACCACCAGATGGAGCATAAGCATTGGTTTATATGCTGCCCTCTATGGATTAATTTTATGACATATAGTAATTTCCTAACTGACCACTAGATGGAGCACAAATATTGCTTAGTATGCTGCCCTCTATGGAATAAGTTCATGACATACAGCAATTTCTTAACTGACCACCAGATGGAGCATAAGCATTGGTTTATATGCTGCCCTCTATGGATTAAGTTTATGACATATAGTAGTTTCCTAACTGACCACTAGATGGAGCACAAATATTGCTTAGTATGCTGCCCTCTATGGAATAAGTTCATGACATACAGCAATTTCTTAACTGACCACCAGATGGAGCATAAGCATTGGTTTATATGCTGCCCTCTATGGATTAAATTTATGACATATAGTAATTTCCTAACTGACCACTAGATGGAGCACAAATATTGCTTTGTATGCTGCCCTCTATGGAATAAGTTCATGACATACAGCAATTTCTTAACTGACCACCAGATGGAGCATAAACATTGGTTTATATCCTGCCCTCTATTGATTAATTTTATGACATATAGTAATTTCCTAACTGACCACTAGATGGAGCACAAATATTGCTTTGTATGCTGTTCTCTATGGAATAAGTTTATAGCATACAGTAATTTCTTGACAGACCACCAGATGGAGGACAAAAATTGGTTTTGAGTTTTATTATTAGTTACCTAATGGAACATATGGAAAAATATATAAAAGTGCTGCCCTCTGATGATTAAGTCCAACACAAATGTTAATTTGTATGCCACCTTCTATGATTTTTTTAATTTCTCTGAGATAAAAGATATGCATAAAATGTTAGATTGTATTCATTTTTAGAGAAACTACTTATATAATGTATTCATTTTCAGAGTAACTACTTATATGAAAAATGTCAATTTCCTCTCCTTTTTACGTGAATTTACCTTCTAATACTATTCATCCTTCTAGGGAAAACAAAACGAGTTCTTACTATGTGAACTTACCATCGACTATAACATTGAAAGGGGAATGGGAGGTAGGAGTTGTAGAGGTTAATATACCTATTTCTTGGTATAATTTTCCTGAAAGACCAGAACGAAATAGAACTATTATAGTGGAACGAAATTTTTTTAAGTTTAAAAAAAATGTGTTCATAGCAAACTCGGCAAGTGACGTTACGCTGGAAAAAAGGTTTATTGTTGAAAGAATTCCTTATGGAAATTACAATTCTATTGATAACCTTATTGGAACTATTAATTCTGTTCTACAAAAAATTGATGTTTGTCCTGATGATGTTTTCTTTAAAAAAGAGCGAAAACCTTTCATGAAAATAGAACCACAAAATTTAAAACCTATTCTTAAAGTAGGAAGAGGAGACATAGTAACTTTTTCTTCTGATTTATGTTCTTTGTTAAGATTAGATTTACATAAAAAAGCTGAGAAAAAAGAAGGAAATGCCGTGTCTTTTACAGGACCTCCTTTACAAAATTTTGAAGAATATAAAAAATCAATAGCAGCAAATTCAGGACTTAATGATTATGAAAATTTTACAGCAGGTGGGGTTCCTAATTTACATTACATAGCATCTAATATTTATATATACAGCAACGTTGTTTGTAACGAAGTAGTAGGAAACAAACAAGTTCCACTTTTAAGAACTATTAGATGCACAGGAAGTTTTGGTGATGACATAAAAGAAGTTTTTGTTACTCCATATTATAAAAAACTTAAAAGAAATGAAATACAAGAAATTCAAATAACTGTCTGTGATGACTTAGGAGATCTTGTTAAATTTGAATACGGAACAGTGTTTTTGGTTTTACATTTTAGACCAATAGTCTAATGATTTATCGTCGTAGAGCATTAAAGAATCTTGTAACAGAATATGACATCATTCCTAATTCTTTGAAATATGATCCTGATTTATTTCTTTTCAAAAATTTAAAAAAAGTGAAGAAAAAAATATTAAAGGTAAAGAAAGAAGAAGGTGGAGTTAAATTTCAAGTAGGACTTTGTGTTATTTTAGGAAAATATAATATAGAAACTGGTGAATATTTTCAAATAGAACCATGGTTTTTGAGTCCAGTTCAATTTGGCTTTGATTCTTTGAATTTAGAAGAAACGATCAGGTCTTGTTTTTCTATTATATTAGGATTTTTTGATTCTTTCCTTCATATGGGATCAGGATGGTTTCTTAAAAAGATCAAAGTGCTTCGAGTTTCAATATTTAAATATAATCCTTTAGGAGGAAAAGAAACACAAAAAACTAAAGACTTAATAGACAAAAAGAAATCAATATTAAATATAAAAGGAACTGGTAATAAATGCTTTCTTTATTCTGTTTTAGCTGGTTTGCATAAAGTAAAAAATAATTCAAATCTGGCAAAATCTTATGATATTTTTTTAAATGAATTGAATCTTTCTTTTATTACTTTTCCTGTGAAATTAAATGAAATATCTCATTTCGAAAAAAAGAACAACCTAACGATCAATGTGTTTGGCATGTTAGAAACAGAGCAAAAGTTAATTCAACCTTTCCCTATGTATATTTCTACAAATTCGACTTCTTTCACTAAAGGAAGACATATCAATTTATTGTTATATGATGATCATTACTATTTAATAAGAAATTTACATAAGTTTATAAGACCTTTTTTTTGGAAAAAAACTAGATATTTTTGTTATAAATGCTTAATATCCTTTTGCTCGGAAAAAAAATATAAGTCCCACATAATACAAGATTGTAATAAAAATCCTTACGTAGGACAAGGATATTATATGCCTCCTAAAGGTACACATCTTAATTTTACAGATTTCAAAAATAAAGTGAAAAGTCCTTTTATTATTTATGCAGATTTCGAATGTTATAATTATAAAATAAAAGAACCAATTTATAAAGGTAAATCATTATGTGAACGTGAACATAAATTAAATGCTTTCGGTGCTATTATAGTGTCAAAATATAAAGAATATAATCAAGATCCATTTATATATATAGGAAAAGATGTTATATCAAATTTTGTTTCTTACTTATATCAAAAAAGGGCTGAAATATCTTATATTTTAGACCATAAAAGAAAACCTATGACATTAACTCCTGAGGATATCTCTCATGTAGCTCAGCAAAGACGATGTTACATTTGTGAGGTTTCTCTTACTCATAAAGGCATACGCAAAGTTTTAGATCATTCTCATATAGGGCGAGAAGGTAAAGGAAGAGACATTAACTATGCTTGTAACAGATGTAATCTTACTTATACATCTTTAAGGATGGATAAATTAAAAATACCTATCGTTATTCATAACAGTATGAATTATGACACTCATTTTCTTGTTCAAAAGTTATATAAATATGTAGACGAGAAAAATATATCTGTTATAGCAAAATCTTCAGAAAAATTTTTGACTTTAAGTTTTGAAAATTTTCGTTTTATAGATTCATTTCAATTTCTTCCTACTTCTTTAGCTAAATTAGCAAATCTTATGAATGAAAAAGGAACTGATGATTTTTTTGAAACAAAGAAACATTTAAAAGATAAAAAATTATTACCTTATGTTATTCGTAAAGGAGTGATGTGTTATGATTATATAAGTTCATGGAGTGTTTTGAAAGAAAAAAAATTACCTGCAAGAAAATATTTTTATTCTTCTTTAACAAAAGAACACATTTCTAGTGAAGATTACCAGCATGCTCTTTTTATGTTCGAAGCTTTTAAATGCAAAAACCTGAAAGATTATTTGAGAGAATATTTAAAAATAGACGTGTTGCTTTTATGTGACGTTTTCGAATCTTTCAGAGAAAAGGCTTTAGATTACTATGGATTAGATCCGTCACATTTTCTTACTTCACCAAGTTTAAGTTATCAAGCCATGCTGAAATATACTGGGGTTAAATTAGATTTATTTTCGGACATAGAAATGTACAATTTCATAGAAACAGGTGTAAGAGGAGGGATAACTAACGTTTCTCACAGGTTTGCCGTGGCAGAAAAACCTGATGAACATATTTTTTATATTGATTGCAACAATTTGTATGGAAAATGTTTAGCAGATTTTTTACCTGTTTCTAATTTCAAATGGTTAGAAAAAAAAGAAATAAATAAATTAGATATATGTAGCATTCCAGACGATAACGAGACAGGTTATATAATGGAGGTAACTCTATCTTATCCTGCAAACCTTCATGATAGCCATAATTCTTTTCCTTTAGCACCAGAAAAATTAGAAATAAAAAATGAAGATTTATCTCCTTATGCTAAACAAGTACTGAAAGACATAGGAATTTTATATAAAAAAGGTGGAAAGAAATTGATATGTAACTTAAATAAAAAGGAAAATTATGTTATACATTACCGTAACTTAAAACTGTATTTAA
The DNA here is from genome assembly GCA_949317995.1 of Acholoe squamosa. Taxonomy (NCBI): domain Eukaryota; kingdom Metazoa; phylum Annelida; class Polychaeta; order Phyllodocida; family Polynoidae; genus Acholoe; species Acholoe squamosa. The sequence goes on from OX439048.1 coordinate 46,359,231, forward strand.
ACCTAGGAATGAAAGTTAAAAAAATACATAGAGTCCTTTCATTCAAACAAAAAGATTGGATGAAACCATATATCGATTTTAATACAACAAAAAGAACCTTAGCTACCTCTTCTTTCGACAAAGAATTTTTTAAGCTTTTAATAAATAGCACTTTTGGGAAAACAATAGAAAATGTAAAAAAAAGATCCTCTATGAAATTAACTTCTAATCCTTCAGTGAGCGAAAAACTTATAAGAAAACCAAATTTTAAATCACTTCATATCTTCCAAAAAGACTTCGTAGGTATACAATATAACAAAGAACGAATTCTTTTAAATAAACCTATATACATAGGATTTACAGTATTAGAACTATCAAAATTATGGATGTTTAATTTTCATTACAATATCATGCTACCTGCTTTTTCAGAAAGCTTTATACAGTTATTATACACAGATACAGACTCGTTTATTTATTATATCAAAGACGAAAATTTCTTCAATAAAATAAAAAAAATAGAAAATTATTTCGATTTTTCTAATCTTAAAGAAAGTCATCCTTTATTTTCCTCTAAAAATAAGAAAGTTTTAGGAAAATTCAAAGACGAAACAGGAGGGAAAAAAATAAAGGAATTCATAGCATTAAGACCTAAAATGTATTCCATTCTTTATGAAACTGGAGAAGAAGAAAAAAAAGTAAAAGGCATAAAAAAAAGTTGTATACGAGAAATAAAACATAGTAATTTTAAGAAAGTTTTATTTAAAAATAAAATAAGAGAAGATCAATTCAGTAATATAGTAAGTCTAAAACATAAAGTGTACACAATTTCAATACATAAGGTTTCTCTTTCTCCTTTTGAAGATAAAAGATATTTATGTGACAAAGGGATAAAATCTCTTGCTTACGGACACTATAAAATACCTAAAAAAAAGAAAAAAAGAAAAAGAAATGAAATACCTTTCCCAGAAAAGAAAAAGAAAAAAAGGAAAAAAGATCATGAGATAGCTTAAAAAAACTTTCACCTTATGGACCTACAAGAAAGTTGAAGGCATAATAGAAGAAAAAAACAAGAAAAATGAACAAATCAGGAAAATACCCTACTTTAGCTTTTGGTCGTAGGAAAAGAATAGATATAAATAAATTTAAAGGAAATATATACTTACATTTCCATGACTTGACTAAAGATAAGAGCATTTCTCTTCAAAAAGAAGAATTTGATCTTCTTCTTCGAATGAAAAATAAAATATATAAAAAAATTGAAAAAGTTAAGAAATTGAAGAATGAAAACAAACAAGAAAAAATGAAAAAAAAGAAAGAAAAAGAACAAAACCTAAGTAGTGATAGTAACAGTGAAAGTGAAATGGAATTAAGTGAAAATGATAACAGTGAATAACAACATGAAAATATTATTGAGATAAATCCATAACTTCACTATTTAGCTTCTGAAAATTATTTATATATAGTCAGTTTTTTATTTAATTTTTTTATTTAAGAAAATGGTTTCTAAATGTGAATTTTGTGGGAAAAATGCTAATTTAGTAAACAATAAAAAATATTGTTTAAAATGTGCAGAGTCAATGGTACAAGAATGTATAAGGTGTCATAGACCTTTTCAATCTTATCATCATTTTACATCTGATGAAAATCACCTGAGATGTAATGCCTGTTATAATAAATATATAAAAGAAAAGTTAAAAAGCAAAGCTAAATCAACTCAAAATTTCAGTATGAAAACCATAGAAGACTTGAGTGAAAATGAAGACTCAAATAGTGTGTCTTCAGAAGAAGAAAAAAATGACGACTGCAAGAATGTTGAATTGAATTCTACTCGTCCAATCAAGAAAGAAAATGAAGACCTTAAGAGAAAAAAAGAAGAGAGCGATGAAGACTTAAGTCAAAATGAAAATGATTTTGAAGAAAAAAAAGTAAAAATACAAGTCAAGAAAAAGAAAAGAAAAATTAACAAGACATCTAGCAACATGCAAAATAATACGAGCGATGATGACTTAAGTCAAGATGAAAATGAAAAAACAGAAAAAAAGGAAAAGGTGCAAGTCAAAAGAAAGAGAAATATAAATAAGCAGCAATCTAATTCCTCACGAAATAAAATTAAAATTAATACGAGCTCAAAAAAAACAAAAATGAGAAACAAAAAAGATCTGCTGTTTAACATAGATGGAACTATGAAACTAAATGGTTTTATCCCGATTTACATGCCTGTATAAAAAAAATGAAAAATAATATGGATTAAACTAAAAATTTCATGGATAACCGCGAAATATGATGTGGAAAAATAAAAAGACATACTTTCTATTACATTGAGATGGTTTAAAATCACGTGATTATATGTATCGTTCTATTCATGTACAAAAAATATTTCTTTTTTTAGAACGAAACTATGCATATCGGATTTCCGTCTCTAGTTATGTAAAACAGGAAATATGTCTGAAAATAGAAAGCAGCAAACTGAAAAAAAAGAAAATATTTTAAAAGAAATATATTTCAATCCATCTAATCCTGCCTCTTTCAGTTCTCCTAATAAATTATATGAAAGTGCTAAAAAGAGAAATAAAAATATAACTCGTACAGATGTATTAGGTTTTCTTCATAACACCAGAACTTATACCTCTCATAAGAAAATAAAACATAGATTCTTAAGACGAAAAACCATAGTTAAAGGTATAAATGATCAATGGCAAATAGATTTAATAAGTATATTTAATTTGAAAGATGAAAATGATGATATTAAATATTTGCTTGCATGTATAGACTGTTTTTCTCGTTATGCTTATATTTATCCATTAAAAAAAAAGACAGCTTTTATTACTTTAGATGGCTTCAAAAACATTTTAACAAAAAGCAAAGTTAAGCCTAATATAATACAATTTGATGACGGAAGTGAATTTAAAGGTATTTTTAGGAAATTTTTAAAAGAAAATAACATAAAATATTTCAGTACATCACAAGATACTAAAAGCGCGATAGTAGAAAGATTCAATCGTACTATACAAGATAAAATATATAAATATCTTACTTTCAAAAAGACTTTGAGATATATAGATGTACTTCAAAATTTAGTATATAGTTATAATCACAGCAAGCATAGAACCTTAGGTATAAGTCCTTCAGAAGTAACTGAAGCAAACGAAAAAAGAATATGGATTAAACAATATGGGAAATATTTATTCACCAAAAAATATCATTTACCCTTTAAAGTTGGAGATAAAGTTAAAATTACTAAATATAAAACTATTTTCAGAAGAGGATATTCTTCTCATTGGAAAAAAGAAATTTTTCAAGTAGCTTATGTTCTTAGAACTTGGCCTGCAACATATGTATTAATTGATAAAAACAATGAAATATTAAGTGGTAATTTCTATAAAGAAGAATTAGTAAAAATAGAAGGAGTTTAAGAAAATGGAGGACATAGAATATCCTACTTTCAATGCATGTATTAGAACACCTTTTTCTATGATTATAACAGGTCCTAGCAACAGTGGTAAAACTACTTTTGTTCATAATTTAATAGAAAACAGTGATCGCATATTAGATAAAAACATAGATTATTTTATTTGGTGTTATGGTCAAACACCTCCTAAAAAAGCTTCTATCATGCAAGATAAAGACGTTGTTTTCATCAATGGTATTCCTTCTTCTTATGATAAATTCATAAAACCAAACCTTAACGGACTTGTAATATTAGATGACTTAATGAAAGAAAGCAGTAATAATGCAGAAATAGGAAAATTATTCACTCAAACTTGTCATCATGAAGGTTTAAATGTAATATATATATCTCAAAATTTTTTTTCTGAAGGGAAAGAAAGACAAACTGTAAACAGAAATGCTACTTATCTTGTAATATTTAATTCTCCTTTAGATCAAACTGTGCCTCAAATATTAGGAAGAAAATTATTACCGAAAAATCACAAAACCTTTATCAATATTTTCAATGAAGCAACTAGGAAACCACATTCTTATCTTTTCATAGATGGACATCAAAAAACTCCACAAGAATATAGGTTAAGAGGAAATATTTTTGATGTAGGTCAAGATGTTTATGTTCCGAATAAAACATAAAATAAATGTACTTGTGATTAAATGAAATAAAGAATGACATAAAAGGCAATAAATAGTTTCTCTTTATTACCGTTAAAAAAAATGCCGAAAAAAAGGAAATCTTCCTTGACACGAAAAAGACCTGTTTTGAAAAAGCTATCGAAAAAAAGAAAAACTTTAAAGAAAAACATAAAAAGAAAAAAAGGACCTAAATTATCTAGACAATTAGCTTTCCTTACTGTCTTAAGTAATGTTAAAAATAAAAAAAGAAGAAATCTTCTGATAGAATATGCAGGAAAAGAAGACATAGATGCTATATGCCAATGCATTTATAACGTGCTGAAAGGAAACATAAAATTAAGTCCTTCTTCTTATGCTAAACTTAAAAAGCATAAAAAAATTTTAAGATTTTTAGTAAATAGACGTGTGAATAACAAAAAAAGGAAAGCAGTATTAAAACAAAAAGGTGGTTTTTTATCTATGCTCATTCCTTTAGCCGTATCTTTATTAGGAGGTTTAGCAGGAAGTAGATAATAATATGACTGCTTCTTTCAAAAAAAGTATTATCATTCCTTTGGTCACATATAAAAAACTTAGAGCTGTAGAAGAAAATAAGACAAAAGAAACTAAAAATGAAAAAAATCCTATTCTTGAAAGACAAAAAGAAATATTAGCAGAAAAAATGTATAACATTCAACCATATAAAGTTTTAAGTACTAATCAAGATATATCTAAACAAAATCCTACATTTTTTTCTTATTTTCAAGATAATCAATCTGAAAAATCTTTTCCTACCGGTATATCCATAGAAGAAATATTATCGCATATAAGACAAGCACAAATACCTTACATAAAAGAAATTTTAAAGAAAATGTTAGCTTTACAATTTTTTTGGAATAATCAGGGTGAAATAATAATGAACGGAAAACTGTTAAAAAATTCTAATGTGATAGACATAATGAAATTTTTCTCTAACGCTAGCATAAAAAAAGAACCTCTCGGTATTAATGAACTTTGGTATAATTTATCTCCACATATACCTAAGTCTTGGTTTCTTAATAAACCAGGAAAAAGCAAGCAGGATGCTGATGCTTACAAAATAAAAAAGTATCCTGTAGAAGATCAAAACATGGATATTGTAAGAAAACGACAACAACAGATACATAAAAAAATAGAAAAAGGAAAGATAGAATCCATAGAAGCAACAGATGATGAATATTCGGAAAATGATTACGATGATCCGATTGAAAAATCATACTTTAAAGATTCTGACAGCGCAGATAATGATAATTTAAATTATCCTCCAGAATATACTAAACAAAAATTATTTTTACCTTCTAAAGAAGAGGAAGAAAAAACCTTTACAGAATCCGAAGAAAATAAAAAAGACGAAGCAAGTGGTGGAATAAGAGAAGAAATAAAAATTAAAAAAATAAAACCCTCTTCTTTTGAACAGAAATTCAATGAAGAAAGTGAAATAGAACCTATGTCATTTACCCCTCCTTATGAAGAAGCATCTGAAGATATTTTTGGAGAAACAAAAAAGAAAAAAAGTTTGTCTAAAGCATCACCACATAAAACACGATACGGGAGATCAAAGAAAACCAACCCCAAATATTATGGGAAAGATTGGGACACAAAATGGAAAAAATAGTAATCAACAGAGAAAAATCATTTGAGATAAAGAAAAAATCAAAAAAATATAATAAAAAATGTATTCGAATTGCGCGCATAAAAAACTTCTTTACAAACAATTTTTACGAGAAAATAAAAATCCATTATTTTACACTCAATATGGAAGTGGATATAATACACTGACACCTTTTAAAGGAAGCAGAAATCAAAGAGGATATGGAATAGGCGGCATACTAAAAGGTTTATTTAAAACAGTTGTACCTCTTGTTACACCTATGGTAAAAAGTGCAGGTAAAGCGATAGGAAAACGAGCACTTAAAGGAGGAATAAAAGTTGCAGAAAATGTTTTCAAAGGAGAAAATATAAAAAAGGCTTTAAAAAGAGAAGCAGAAGAAAGTTTATCTGATTTAGGTTCTCAAGCTTTTTCAACTTTTTCAAAGGGAAGAAAATTATCTCCTCAAGGAAAAAATTCACGAAAAAGAAACAGAAAAAGAAAACTTAAAAAAGGAAATCATGGCGATATTTTTGGATAGAATAAATAGCTTGAGATAAACCAACCTCTCAATCTTTTTATATATCATAAAATAAAAATAGCAGATTTGAACTAAAAAAGATTATCATGTCTTTGTTAAGTGATAATCAACATCATTGTATTAGCTCAGAATTAGATTATAAATATGTGCCTCCTACTGATACAACAAGAATAAAAACATACTATGAAAAAATAGATCCTACAGCTTCAGCAAACAGCAGCACAGTTCAATTTACATTAAAATCTAACAAAAAAGATTATGTTTCTCTTCATAATAGTTACCTTTACATAAAAGCAAAAATATTAAAAGCTGATAAAACAGCACCTGACGCACCAGCTAATGATGGAACTATAAATGACAATGCAAAAGTTTTTCCTGTAAATTATTTTGGTGCTACTATGTTTAAAAATGTAAAAGTTTTCGTAGGAGGAATAAGAATCTCAGACAGTAATGATTTATATGGTTACAAATCGATTATAGAATTTACTTTAAGTTATGATCCACTTACAGCTAAATGTTTAGGACCTTTAAGTTTTTATATAAAAGACAACAAAGATTTCAATGAAATTAACACTTTAACAGGTACAGCTCATAATGCAGGAGCTAAAAAAAGATATGAAAAAACAAAAAACGGTACATTATTTGAAATGCATGTAAGAATACATGACAGTCTTTTTTCACAATCTAAGTTATTACCTGGAGACTTACCTCTTTCTATTGAATTCGACAGAGCAGACGAAACTTTTTGTTTAATGTCAAAAGTAGAAGCTCAAAAATATATTATAGATATACAAGAAATAAACTTATATGTCAAAAGAGTCAGATTAACTGATGATTTTCATCAAGAATTAGAAGAGGCAAGAGCTACGAACTTACCCATATGGGATATTCCTATCCATAAAATAGACATGAAATATGTGACTTTTGGTCCTCAAAAAGCTATTCTTCAAGCTTCACATGTTGTTAATAATACACCTTTACCAAAAAGAGTCATAATAGGTCTCGTGCATTTAGATGGCTTCACAGGCACTCATAATCGTAATCCATTTAAATTTGAAAACTTTAAAGTCAAAGAAATAGAACTTAAAGTAAACGATGGCGGAACTCCTTTCTATCACTATGAATTAGATTTCACGAATAACATGTATGATATGGCTTATCTTGCTCTCCTTAAATCTACAGGAGATATTTTTAGGAATGAAGCATTAAATGTAACTATAGATGAATTTAAAGAGGGAACAACTTTATTTTGCTTTGATATTTCTAAAGACGGAGCAACATCAGAAACTTTTGAATTGACTGAAAGTGGTACTTTAGGTTTTGTTATAAAATTAGAAGAAGAATTAGATCATGGAGTAGCTGCTATCGTATATTTAGAATATGATGAGATCATGAGATTAGACTCCAGTAACATGCTGAAATTTAAGTCTGAATTAACTAATCTAACAAAATGAACGGAAAAGAAATAGATTTTTATTTAAATCTCATAAAAGAAGAAAAAGAAGGAGAATATGGAGTGTACTCAGCAGATACCATTCCTGAAGTAAAACATTACCCTACTAGTTACATAGTTAACACTGATAACAGTTATTCTCCTGGAGAGCATTGGGTAGCTTTTTATTATGAAAAACCAAACAAATTAGCTGAATATTTTGATTCATACGGATTTCTACCTCTTCGTGAAAGTTTTCTTAAAGCGTTACCTGAAAAATATAAATATTCGACTCATGCCATACAAGGTTTATTTTCTATAACTTGTGGACAATATTGTTTATATTATCTTGAGAAAAGAGCTAACAACATGTCCATGCAAGATATAATATCTAGTTTCACGACTGATACAGACTGGAACGATAATAAAGTAATAAATCATTTCAAAAAGAAAAAAATACCTGTGATAAAAGAAGCTCATTTCCCATATCAAATTTGTCAAAGCTGCTTACCTAAAAACGATTTCTTAAATAACAATTACACTTTAAAATCTAAACATTGAAATGGCAGAATCAAACCTTTTAAGTAAAATCAATAATGCAACTAAAAAGAAACTACCAGCTATACAAGCGAGTAGTATTTTAGTTATGTTTGTCTTAGCTATAACAGGTATCATATATAATGAAACACAAAAAAAATATTCTTCTCCTTTACAAAAAGGAGATGAAATATTCCTGTCTTGTACAGAAACTGGCAACATTTTTCACAATGGAGAAAAAACACAAAGTTTTTTGACTTGTTACATAACAAGCATAAATGAAAGAAAAAGCTGGTCCTATCCTAACTTAGGACAGTCTGTTTCAAATAATTCTCAAACAAACCAAAGCTCAAGAGTAGATCAGTTTACTGATATAATAACCATAAATTCCTCTCTTAAAAATAGATATGTTGTATTACATATACCTAAACAAAGAAAAATCACTGAGATAAATACCACATCTCCAACTTACAACTGATTAAAAAATATCACACTGATTCTATAAACAATAGTTAACTTATATTTTAAAAATGGATTATTTAAAGATTCAATTAAACTATGAAAAAGAACGCAATAAAATCCTAGAAAAAATTTGTCACCATCAACACTCATACATTTGCTCACTAGAAAAAGAAAAAACTGAATATCAAAATAAAATAAAAGAAGAAGAAGAAAAAAATTCTTCTCTCTCTTATAAAATAAAAGAGACAGAAAAAGAAGTCATGAGTATGTTAGCACATAGAAAAGCCTATGGCATAGCTAAAATGGAGAGGGAATACAGGAAAAGAAAAGGTCCGATCTACATCAACACTATAGTATCAGACAGTAATGATAAGGACGAAGAAGCTGCTGAAGATATAGATATAGTAGATCTCCCTCGTGAGAGTTTATTAAACATATATAGAAGTATACCTGATGAAGTGTTCTATGAAGAAAAACATGAATGTGATTAGGTATACTTAATCACTGCTATATAATTCAAAATGAGTTTTCAAACATACAGCATAAAAAATCTTTTAAAAAATAAAAACATCAGTGACGAAATAGCAATCAAATATGTTAACGCTAAAAAAGAAAAAATTACATGCAATTCTGCTTTCTTAAACATACTCCTTAAACACTATAAACAGGTATTCAAGCATAGACAAATAATATCTGCAGCCTTTTTCGTTATAGGAGAAACAGTATTTAATTATGCAGAAAAAATATGTCTTATAAAACGATTAAATATGCATGATTTATCAAAATTATCAGTGAAAGAAGCTGTAGGTTATACCTTAAAATTCTTTTCTACTGAAGGTCTTAAAGATGAACGAGACAAAAAAATTTGGGAAAATGCATTAGATCATCATTATAAAAATAATGATCATCATCCTGAATACTATTCAGGTAAAAACATGGAAAAATATGCTTTAATTGAAAGTGTATTTGATATGATAGCCTGTCATATAGAAAAAGATTTGAAAATTGAAAATGTAACTGTGAATGATATTTTAAACGGAGAAATTACCTTTCATGAAATGTTAAACATTAATCCAAATTTCTTTAGTAGATACACTGTCGAAGACAGAGAAAAAGTAAATTTTTATCTTGCTTCGTGGAAAAGTATTCTAAGTCAGCAATAAAAAATGCTTAAAATAAAAAAATATATTATTACAAATTCTGTAAATGAAAAAACAAAAACACAAATCACAAACATTAAACATACAAGTTTTACAATATCTTTACTGGTTATATATTTGTTTTTTACTTATATTTTTGTTTTTTACTTATGTATTTGTTTTTTACTTACTGTATCATATATGAACTTATGCATATAGTAATATTATATCCTTTTTTATATATCATATATAACCTTATACATATTATATTATTTCTATTTTTGCATCATAGTATACTTGTTTCCGATACTACTTTGTGATACAGCTAACATAACCAATCTTAACTTTACATCTGATTACATATAACTTCAAAATGCCTTTGCCATCCTATTATTTCAATCAAGACTTAGGTTATTCTGATCAAGTCTTACAACAAATATCTGTACTGTTAGGTACAGACTGGATGAAACTAGGTATTTATCTAGGCATACCTGATCACTGTTTAGAAAATATTTTCAAGTCTAAAAAACCAAGCGAAATGGCATTAGAAATGTTAAAAAAATGGTGGAGAAATGTTCCTCCATACAAGAGATGGGAGGAACTAGAAACAAGTTTTCTAGAAACTAGCAGAAGAGACTTAATAGAATTCACTCAAAAATATTTTGGCGAAAAATTATTGGAAAATTACCATACTGATTCCACTGCTATATATCTTTTCTTGAGCAAATTGAGCGAAAAAATACCATCAGACTGGAAATATATCGCGATTTATTTAAACATATCATATAAAGATATAAAAAATATTTCTTATGAACCTGAACGTGACTTAACTCAATATGCCTTCCAAGTGCTAAAAATGTGGCAAACATCTAAATACAGTGCAACTCACCATCTCATAAAAGCTCTGTCTGACATGAATAGAAAAGATGGTTTGAAAATTATCTTCGATGAATTCGATAAAAGAACAGGAACTGAACAAGCAGGCTTTAATTAAAAAGTTAAAATATCTTTGTGATAAGCTTTAATATCTACAATACAGTTAGTCATAATAATTTAAAAGTTATGATATATTATCATGTTATCTAATTATAAGATTGCTTTAAATATCTTGTGATAAGCTTAAATAACTATATATTATAATAAATAATACAGCAACAATAGTAACAACTGACATAGTTATAATTTTTTATCACATTGTCATCTAATCATAAGATTGCTTAAAATATCTTTATGATAACCTTAGATAACTGTATATCATAACTAGTGATATAACAGTTGTAACAACTTACTATTATCATAATATAATATTGTTATCTGTTTATAACTGCTTTTAATACAATTGTGATAAGCTGAGATTGTAATAACTTGATATAGTTATAATTTTTTATCACATTGTCATCTAATCATAAGATTGCTTAAAATATCTTTATGATAACCTTAGATAACTGTATATCATAACTAGTGATATAACAGTTGTAACAACTTACTATTATCATAATATAATATTGTTATCTGTTTATAACTGCTTTTAATACAATTGTGATAAGCTAAGATTGTAATAACTTGATATAGTTATAATTTTTTATCACATTGTCATCTAATCATAAGATTGCTTAAAATATCTTTATGATAACCTTAGATAACTGTATATCATAACTAGTGATATAACAATTGTAACAACTTACTGTTATCATAACATAATATTGTTATCTGTTTATAACTGCTTTTAATATAGTTGTGATAAGCTGAGAACTAAATAACTATATCATATAACAAGTGGTATAGCAAATAATCATAAGTACTTAGTATTATACATACTATAGTTATAACATTATATTGTATTATCGCTTTAAATATCGCTGAAATAAGCTTAGATAACTATATCATAACAAGTCATTAAGCAAGTCATAAGTACTTAGTATAGTTATAACTTCATATTATTACTGATATTAGTTATAACTTCATATTATTACTGATATCTTTATATATCAATATCAACAAAAATGGCATATTCACATGAGTCTTATTTCGTAACACTTACGGATAACAGAAATACAGCATTAATAACACCATGCAAAACTCCTGTTACCACGCCCGATATAAATCCTATAAGTAAACCTGTGATATATTATATAAAAAATACAGAAAAAGCGATTAAACCAACAAGATCAACTAAAGAATCTGCAGGATTTGATTTATACAGTGCTTATGATTATATTATTCCTGCTAAAGAAAGAATGTTGGTGAAAACTGATTTAACGCTTGCTATACCTCCAGGATGCTATGGTCGCATAGCACCTAAATCAGGTCTTGCAGTTCATCATTTTATTGATGTCGGTGCAGGAGTGATAGATGGAGACTATAGAGGCACTGTTGCCGTCCTACTGTTCAATTTTGGTAATAAAAACTTTGAAATAAAACATGGAGATCAAATAGCTCAAATCATCATAGAAAGAATTTGCATCCCTCACCTTGAAGAAGTGTCTGTTCTTAATGTAACTGAAAGAAACAAAAGAGGATTCGGATCAGGGAAAGAAAAAACAACTAATGAAACTAAAGAAAAACCAGTTGAAAAAATGGATGAAGAACCATCAAGAGAAAACCCTGTCAATGAAGAGGCTGCAGATGAAGAACAATTCTTCGATGCAGTTGAAGAACAAGCCTATGAAGAAAAATCAAATTAAGAATCATCAAAAGAAAAAACAAGTCGATGCAGTTAAAGAACAAGCCTATAATGAAAAACGCATTAAAAATAAAAAAATCAACATCATATAAACCATTAATAAAATCAATGAAATACCCTCCATCTCTCGATGTGAAATTATCCCTAATAAAAAAATTAAATAAAATCGAGTTATGTTTTTTATGCATACAATATAACAAACAAAGTGTCAAAATAATCCTATTATCCAAAATAATAGGTATTTTCTGGATAAATCCAAACCAACATTCTAATAAAAAAATAATCCTCTACTATTTATCTCCATTATTATAGCAATTGCGGCTTAAAATTTTCATCAGATTTACTCATGTCAAAGAGGTAAAAAGTTGTTCCTTGTTTCCAGAGTAGGAACCAGCAAACAATCTGATAGATCAAGGGGTGCTCACATAATGGTTTTCAGGCGAGCATGCACAACGATGCTAGTTGCAATTTAAAGATATAGGAAATTATTCAACTACAGCGCAGCTCTTTCATCACATTAATGTATTCCTTTTGGTTGGATAATAGTTTGTGTCCTTAAAGAAGACTACATAAGGAGTAAAAGTACATCCTTAAAGGACATATAAAGCCAAGCATAGTAGTTGCTTTGCAACCAGTACTTAAAGCATACTAAACTATGAACATCTGAAGCGCAAAGCAAACCCAAGGGGTGTTCATTAAACAACTTAGAAAGTTAGGAGCAAGCGCTAACCCTCGCACTGCAACTAAAGAACCAGTGGCAAGCGTGGGTAGCGCGCGCCTATTGAACACCCCTCTGGAAGCTTTTTTGTGCTCGTCTTCACTTAACACTTAATCTTGTTGTGCTTTTCATAAAAACTATTAAACATGGCTTTAAACAAAAAAAAGAAAAGAAGCTCTTTCAAAAATGGAGAGATCTTAAAAAGATAAAAAATTGAAATTTTGGTTCGAGATTAACTGCGGATCACGTGACTACACAAAGTCATCGCTCAAAGTTATCGTAAACAATTACCAAAAATTTGCTCGGAAGTTATTGTGGTTTATGCGGTTTGTTAAGTCTCCTATCTGCAATTTTCCACGATGGAGCGTGCTTATTATCGTGTCAGGACAATATTGGACAGGTAAATTAAAGTCTTATCGTCTTAAATAAACTTTAAACCTCAGTTAAAAAATGCACCGTAAACCTCAGTTAAAAAATGCACCGGTAACTTTTTTAACAGAATCAAGTTCCAACAGAAGCCAAAAAAATCATCGATTCAGTCTATTGCATGAACTGTCTTAATATAAGCCATGGTTTATTCTAATATTCAAACCTAAACTAGACTGCCCTGGTACAATCCTAATAGCAGGTACCATAAATTTTCTTTTTTTCTTCCTTTTTAAGCTGGATTTTGTATCCTCGCGGTAACACTAGAGATGTGGGCTCCCAAATCTACTTTACACTTCAGGATACCAGAGATATGTCAACCGATACAAGGCTCGATCAAGACATTAAAGACGTGTTTGCTTCAACCAACACAGGGCTCAATCAAAATACCAGAGATGTGGTTACATCAAACGATACAAGGTCCAATCAAGATACCAAAGATAGCTCTACTTCAACTGATACGAAGCTCACTAAACATACCAAAGATGGGGCTTCATCAACTGATGTGAAGCTCTATCAACATACCAAAGATGGAGCATCATTAACTGATGCAAAGCTCGATCAACATACCAAAAATGGGGCTTCATCAACTCATACCAAAGATGAGGCTTCATCAAGTAATACCAAAGAAGGGACTTTATCAACTAATGTCAAAGATGGAGCTTCATCAACTAATGTCAAAAATGGAGCTTCATCAAACGAGGCTTCATTAACTGATGACAAAGATGAGACCTCATCAACCAATGTCAAAAATGAGGCTGTCAAAAATGGAGCTTCATCAACTAATGTCAAAAATGGAGCTTCATCAAACGAGGCTTCATTAACTGATGACAAAAATGAGACCTCATCAACCGATGTCAAAAATGGGGCTAAATGTGATAACTCTAAGCATAGTGACAACACAAACAGTGGATTTTGTTTGTGTAACTCCAGTGAACATAGTAACAGCACAAACACCGCATTTAGTTCATGCAACTCTGGTGAACCAAGTGACAGTCACACCGGTGAAAGCCACCATGAAACATGTGATAATTGTAAACATAGTATCAGCACAAACATTGGATTTAGTTCATGTAACTCTGGTGAACCAAGTAACAGTCACACCAGTAAAAGCCACCAGGAAAGATGTAACTTTGATGAAGCAAGTGACAGTCTCACCTACGCAGAAGGTGTAGAAGTAAATATAAGCTTGGAGGCTGAAAATGAAGATACATCATCTAGCAAAAATGAAGGAAAAAAACTTGTGTTCCAAAAATTTGACATCAATCTGAGCGAGTCACAAAGTAAGGCTCTATTTAAGAAACCTGTGTTTAGTGTCACGGCATCAGAAATGAGTCCTAACCCAAGAAAAAGGGTAAGATTTTTGCAAGGTATGAAGTTTTCAAATATCATAAGCTATGAGACCCCTACTGCGCAAAGCACTCGCAGAAAAGTGCGACGTAAACTACATTTTGATTCGCTCAGTGTCAGCAATAGTGTCAGCGACAGTGATGATGCAGCCTCATGCTAAATGAAACATTAGTCAGAAACAAAGTCAGCAACAGTGCCGGTGACAATGATGATGCAGACTCATACTAAATGAAACGTTAATCGTGTTCAGGTGTAAAACACAGAGTTCAAGTTAAAGTAAAGTGCAATACCAAAAGTTCTCACTCCTATAGCATATATTTGATATCACCACAATTGTTAAAGTTCTTAATTTAAACTAGATAATACCATATTAATGGTATGCGATGTTTTATGTCAGATTTCATTTCCCTTTAATTGCATTGTTTTTAAAAAACTAGTAGAAATCCATGTTGGTATAGGTTACCAAGTTTTCACTTTTTTTACTATATATTTGATATCACTCCAATGAGCAAAGTTTTCTACTGAAATTTGTTAATGGTATATGATAAATCATATCAGATTTTAGTTCCCTAAAGCGTACCTAGTTCTGGTGTAAACCACTCCATATCCAAACTGTTCACATAGGTGCTAAGGTCTGATACATTACTGAAACTTGTTAACAGCATCCTAATGGTTTAAAATAAATCATATTAAATTTTAGTTCCCTAAAGCGTACCTAGTTCTTGTGTAAACCAACCCATGTTATCCAAACTGTTGACGTAGGTGCTGAGATGTAGAACAGTTGTTTTTGGTAGTATGGTATAATCAAAGTTATTGTACACAAGGAATGTAATTGCTAACTCATTTTCTAAATGACAAAGCTAAATATAGCAATATAACATTGTTGATTACTATTCGAGATCTTAATTAAACATAGTAAATCAAATTTAAGATTTTTGTCTTTTCTCATAATATTTTATTAGTATAACAATATTAAAACGTTAAGCTCTAGTATCCAAGACGGTCTCCTATAAATCACACCTAGTCCTCCTGTTTCAGTAACGTCATTCCTTAGAGAGCTGATCTGAAATTGAATGTATCTCTCAATCCTCCTTCAATCCTCCTTTACTATTTCCAAAATAATCCTATTATCCAAAATAATAGGTATTTTTTGGATATTCAAAAAATATAGGTCTTCTTTGGATATTTTTTTGGAAATATCCAAAGAAGACCTATATATATACTACTGACCCCTCCCGAGGGGGGGATAAATATATCTATCTACTATAGATAAAAGAGAGGTGTAAAAGTTCTTCTCCGCTCTGGCTCGTTGGGGCATAAAACATTTTGACTATCTTCGAAGCATACAAGTAGACCACTGTGTCCTTAAAGGATACAAGCAGACCACTGTGTCCTTAAAGGATACAAGCAGGCCACTGTGCCCTTGAAGGATACAAGCAGACGACTGCATCCTTGAAGGATACAAGTAGACTACAGCATCCTTGAAGGATACAATCAGACCACTGCATCCTTGAAGGATACAAGCAGACCACTGTGTCCTTGAAGTACACAAGCAGACCACTGCAGCATGTGTTCTAGAAGCAGGGGTAGATACTTAACATTTTGGACCTTTGGCCACCCGAGCCAGCAGTCTAGTATATAGCAATGGATTTTCAAATATTCTACTGGCCAAATGGCCAGTTTCAAAGGATTTTTTAGGAAAAATCACTGGCCCACAGCCCAAACTACTGCACCTCCTCTTCGTAACGAGTGTGAAGACAACTTATCGATGCCTGACTTGGCACACAACTTGTGCAATTTGCCTAAGTACCATGAGTAACTGCCACGACACCATTGGCCATTTTTCATGTACGACACTACTTGTGAGTCACTGGATGGGTAGTTCACCATAGATAACAGCAAGGTCAGGTAATGATGAAGGCAGAAGATAGAGTCATAGATGAATGTGAAGGGTATGAACAAGACCCGCTCCTTAAATGAAATAGTCTTTGTACGGCGAAGTCTGACGGAGACCCCCCAGACTTCCCAGGTCAAATCTGACAAGCAGACTGCCAGTCCTTGTTCAACCACATTGGACTTACGTAATAAGCCTCTGAAGCACATGATAACAGTGATCCAAAATGCCACATCTTCAGAACATGACATATCCAATAGTTTATAAATACGCTTTAAGTCCTGCACTGACGCTGGTCGCGCCTGGTCCACATGATCACCTAGGGTCCTTCGGATACCTCTCATAGTGATGTAGAGTTCAAATGTATTAGGGTTGACATGTGAATAACCTAGGACCTTGTGCAACACCCAAAGTCCTCCTAGGTACTGTTTAATAGAGCTGTAGCGCAGTCTCTCAGCCAAGTGTGTAACATATAACAACACAACTTCTATACTAGCGGGGAATGGAACAAGCACACCATATAATATGCAAAATTCCAAATAAGAGTTCCATTGGCTCTTTCTAGTACGCTCCGTGGCTCCAGCCATCTACTGTGACTGGTAGTTCCGTAGTTTGTGAGTCAAGACATCCCCTGCAGCAGAAGTCATTTATCAGAAATGAAGGCAATCCTTTTGCACACCTTTTATCCGTACAGCGTGACAAAAAGTCAGGAACAATATTGTCTTTAGATTTAACGCGAGTAGCAACAATATGAAAATTATGTACAACTGATAACCAAAATAATTCTCTTATCCACCACATACAGCGAACACTCCGCGATCTGCCAGTATTTATCATGCGTTGGACTTAGGTATTGTCGGTTCTGATTACAACTTTTGTATCCGACCAATCATTTCCCCAACGTTGCGCTGCGGCAACCACTGGCCAGACTTCCAGTAGGTTAATGTCAGCTGTCTCATCATATTCACAAGGGGGTTTAACAGTATGATATAATGGAAAGCGATTATACAACTGATTGTAGGCAGGTAATTTCCATGCACCTACTAACCAATCACCATTATAACATGAGCCAAAACCAGTTAGTGATGAGTCAGTGTCTACGATAGGATGATAATCAAAGGTACGTAGGATTTTTGCAGAACCATTGAATACATAACTGAACCTTTTCCACCAGCGGATGTCATCCATAAACCAATCAGGTAGTTTGACCACCGTGACACTGTCGGCCATGTATTTGAGTAGGTTAATGACTCTACGTGAAAATGTTCTGCCTCCCCGAATAACTCTACTAGCGTGTGCCAAATGACCACACAGTTCTTGTAATTCTTTTTTGGTAGCAACAGTTTTACCCAAGAACTTGTCGATCAGTACCAATAAGTTGTCTAACTTTTGTGGGGGTAAGCTGATTTCCATTTTCACTGTGTCAATTACCAGACCCAAATACTGGACTTTGGTAGCAGGGGTTAAGATTTTTTTCCATGCAATATGGAAACCGAGACGTCGGAGCAGATCTACCAATATCGCCTGACGCCTCGCACACTCCTCGTAGTTGTCAGCCACAATGACAAAGTCATCCAGGTAACCGAAAACATTGAAAATACCTCTACGATTCATACACCGGATGACAAACTCGGTTAGTTGAGTAAAGATAAATGGTGCACATCTAAGACCAAACGATAAGGCTTGATCTTCGAAATATTCTGGTGCACCGTCCAGACTCCAGACAAAACCTTGCTTGGAACGATCGTCCGGATGAACAGCCACACTGCGATAAGCAGATTGGATGTCCAATACACATAAAAACGAGCCCTCATGTATGACATCAGTAACACTATCTACTTGAGTATAATGAAACGGTTGGCAAGTTGTGTACATAAAGTCATTAATACTTTTAAGATTATCATCGGGATCACCACGGCTGCAATCTGTTATGGGTCTTAAGCTGCCGTCTGGTTTTAAAATAGCCCCCAGTGAATGTACACACTGGGGTCTACTAAGAACCCTTTTGACTTTACCATCAATTAACTCCTTCCTTACCAGATCGTCCATTTGGCATTTTACACCTTCTTTGATTATGGAATGGTAATTTTTTTGAAAATAAGAACCATCATAATCCACATCAACGATTTTGAATCCGTTACGAACACCGTCTAGGATATAAGCATAGTTACCATCAACTTCCTCAAACCCCATGCATTCATCAAAGAAGGCGTGTGGGTTGAGTTGGAGGCACATGCCATCTAAGACATGAACGGAATCACAATCCAAAGGACAAGGTCTAAACCATTCAACACCATCGACAATTCTGGAAGTGTAGATAGTAGGAGTTAATATAATGTCTTCCGTCTTTGGTAATGAATCTGAAGAATTGACATGATTTGAACCACAAGGAGTTACGAATTTGTTTACATCCCATAATAAACTATATTCAAGTTCACTGGTATTATCAGAATCACTGGTATTGTCAGAATCGGAAGATTTTATAATTCCACCATCTATGCCAAACTCCTCGGAGACACTGACCCCTGAATCAGAATCCACTAAGGCCTGATATCAATCATTTGATTTTTTCACAGTGCACTTTAGTTTTGTGTGATTACCCCCACAAGAGCGACATACATGTGGGTGAGGGCAATCTTTGGCGTTACAACCATTATCACCGTTAAATGCATAGCAACAGTGAATTTCATCTGACTTTTTCTTTTTGTTCTTTTTCCTCTTACTACTCGATCCCGCAACAGTACCAGCACCACTTTGAGATGATGGAGGCTGGATACCAAGAACATTACATAAGTGCTCGGCACTAAGATTCTCAAGACCAACACTGTTTGAGAAGATGTCGTGATCGAAATAGCAGAATGTGTGTTCACCAAACGATTCTCCCCTTTCACGCATCGCAAGATCATACTGAATGAGAGCATCCTCATTGTAGAATGCTTTCTTGTCAGTTAGGAATTTAACATGTTTACCATAGTTTTTACATGGGAAGTTTCTAGCCAACATGCTATTCAAGAGACCCATGCTAGCAGAAATAACATCATTCAAGGCGGGTTTTTTTACTTTATCATGCGGCATGTGCTGTTCAATGTCATAGGTCACAAACTTACTGCCACTGGCATTGTTTGGTGAAAATATCACCATTGGGGCGCCTTGAGCTTGGTGTTGTAGTTGCTGGTTAGGATACCATGCTGTTGGGTTATGTGGAATTTGAGGTTGCACAGACTGAACACCAGGAGCCTGGAACAGGCTTTGTTGATTGGGTATGATTCCTGCAGCCTGGTACTGTTGTTGTGGGTTAGGAATAACGCCAAACTGATATGAAGCCTGCTGCTGATGGGATGTTGGGACTGGAATCCCATACATATGAGAAGTAGTCGGGTTACCATATACCATAGGTGTAGGTGGGAACTTTAGCCTCCCATCCGGTGCCCTAAATTGACCCACACCAGGCCAACTGACAGTCTGACTAACAGGTGTGACAGGTGGGGAATAAGGTGTGCCATCTCTGTAGAACAGCTGAGGAACAGTGTTAGTAGCTACACCACCACTTCTCCACTGTTTCCACAGTAGGAACTCCTGATAATCATTGTCTAATTCACCATGGGAATGACTTTGACCCACTGGATAGTCAGGTTGATTGTCTCTGGGGACCGGGTGATTGTACCGGGAAGGTGGCTTGTTATCGCGGGTGAGCGACTTGTTTACTTGGGTATTTCCCTCTACTGGAGGCAATTTTTTACTCAAGTTGGGTAATTCAAACATACCTGAGGTGGTTTCAAGGCCGGATTGGCCTGCGGAGGGTCCCATAACTTTAGAATTAGGCCCTAAAACAGTGTTTGCGGCCGAAAACCGGCTTTCCGGAAGTACAGGGCGGCCATTTTGGGCTCCGCAGTTAAAGTTGGAGCTGGCTTGTGATTGGCCAGTTTGGAAGCCTGGTGTGTTCGAGTCCCCACCTTTATTCCTTACTGTATCCAACTCTGATGAGTTCAAATACGTAGCACTAGCAGCAAGAAAAGAAGTTTGGGCCTCGAACGCACCTAGGGCGTTCGACCTACCACTTTCGTTCCTTACCGCATCCAACCCTGAAGGATTCCAACATGGTGCACTAGCAGTAAGAGAAGAATTTTCAGCCTCGAACGCATCCATGGCACCTCGCCAAGCCCGTACGCCTTCGTTTAATTGGCGAAGAGATCTGTTATTTTCAGCCCTAAGGCTGGCCAACTCTAGTTCCAACTCCTTGCGTTTACACATTTCATCAATTTTTGATTTCCTGGCCCTTTCAAGTTCAATCTGATGCAATAAATCATTTTGTGTAGATTCCTCCCCAAGGCTGCTAAGCTCACCATGTTGACCGTCCTTCCCATGGGGCGGCCGGTCGCTCTGCCTGGCCTCCGTGGCCTCCTGCTCGTCACGCTCGGCTGAATCCGCTGAACCAGGTAATTCTTCCGAATCCTCCGGAGAATGACGTTTCCCCGGATTGGTCACCCCACAATTCGGGCACTTGGCCGCGTTACCATGGTAGGAAGTATCACAGGCCACGCATTTAGTCATGATGACTGGGAAAAAAAATCTCCAATGTGAGACCGGTGGTCCTTCCTGGGGCTAGGCAATATGGCCGAGTACAAGGCCACCAGTGAAGGAACCTGTTACATAACAGGTGAGTGGAAGTGGTGACATCTGGTAATACATTTGGGAACTGCTACTGCCCATTTATCACCACTTATATGCGCGCATATAAGTAGCTTAAAAATATGAATTTATTGGCTCACAGGAAAGCTTACAACTTAGCTAAAGCAGAAAGAATATGCCATATCAGAACAGGTTCATTTTCATATGGTCGTATAGTAGAAGATGGTCGTACAGTAGCAGATGGTGATGACTCAGAAGAAAAGAGCAATATTGCAACAGAAGATGAAACTTGTGATGTACGAGATTCTATACCATCTAATAGTTTAATGGATATGTATAGGAATATGCCAAACAATGCTTTTCTTTCAGATTCAGAAAGAAAACATGAATGTGATCAGGAAACAAAAACATGAATGTGATAAGCAAAACGAATGGACTTTTGTTACTTTCATGTTAATATAAGTTTGTTTCAAAGTAACATGAACAGTTGTCCTAACTGGGAACCTTTGGTAGAAGATAGGGTGTGTGCTGATTGCATACATAAGATAAAAACTCTTCAAGAAATAAGAACCACACAACAAAAATATATCTGTGTTCTTTTAGAGGACAGAAAAGATAATCAAGAAAGAATAAAATCTCTAGAAAATAAAAATAATATTCTTCTGCAACGAATCATAGAAAAAGAATAAATACTTTTATCTGGCTTCAAGAGTAAAACATGACGCTAAT
Organism: Acholoe squamosa; assembly: GCA_949317995.1. Lineage (NCBI taxonomy): Eukaryota > Metazoa > Annelida > Polychaeta > Phyllodocida > Polynoidae > Acholoe > Acholoe squamosa. The sequence continues at coordinate 46,381,436 of OX439048.1, forward strand.
ATGGGAAAGTACACTTTTAAAATAATAAAACTTTTTAACATAAGAACATGGAAGACGATACAGCCATTAAATATATAAAATCTAAAAAAGAAAAAATAACTTGCAGCAACTCTTTCTTGAAACTTCTTTTGCAGCATTTCGATCAAGTTTTCAGACATAGAAGAATGATATGTTTCACTTTTTACCTTTTAGAAAATGTATTTAATGAAACAGATAAAATACACTTAACAAAGCGAATAATGGTGCATGACTTATCTAAGTTTTCAGTGAGAGAAGCTATAGGCTATACCTTTAAGTTCCATACTAAAAATGGACCTAAGAATTCTAAAGAAAAAATTATTTGGGAAAATGCACTATATCATCATTATGACAACAATGATCATCACCCTGAATATCATAGAGAAGGAAACATGGGAAAATATGCTTTAATTGAAAGTGTGATAGACATGATAGCTTGTCATGCAGAACGAGACCTAAAGCCAGAAGAGGTAAACATTCATGGTATTTTAGACGGAGATCTTTCAGTTATCAAGTTTTTAGACATAAATCCAATTTACTTAAAAAGATATACAGAAGAAGATAAAGAAAAAGTAAAGCAATATCTTTCTTTGTGGAAAGATATTCTATCTTGCAACTTAACTAAAAAGAATGATTAAAATAAAGAAATACCTAGTTATAGAAGACAAAAAAAATGATTATATTTATATAAGAAAAGCTAAAAGCAAAACAAATATTACTAGTCTCAAAATATATATAAAAAATTTGTTCTTTTTTCTTTTTTTTTTGTACTACATACGGATTTATAAGTACTATATACTATTTCATGTATGGATTAATAACTCTTATAATCTTGTGTCCTGTTTTCTTTTCTTCTATATTATTATGTCTTTTTTTATACTTTGTATACATTTACCTGATATACCTGTTCCGTAATAATATGGAAAATAATTTTACTTACTTGAGATAGATATGAGCCTCCTATGTTATAAGTAGCTGAAGAAGTACTTCTTAAGTACATGTATGTATGAAGTACATGTGTCATTCAGATATAAAATTGTATTGTTTAAATATATGTTTATGTGTTATTGATTTATTTCTTTAGATAACTTTGATTGTCACTCTTATAATTTTCCTTTAAACATAAAAATGCCTTTACCTACTTATTATTTTCAAGATGATTTAGGATATTCAGATATATTTCTCCAAATAATCTCTGTATCGTTAGCACGTCAATGGATGACTTTAGGAGTATACCTTGGCATCTCGCATGCTAAACTTGAAAGCATGAACAAAACAAAAACTCCAACTGCTATGGGCATTGAGATGCTGAATAAATGGTGGAGACAAGTTCCTACTATTTACGAACAGACAAATTAATTACAAGTTTAAAGGAAAACCACAGAATAGACTTGGTGGAATTCACTGAAGATTTCTTCAAGGAAAAAAAATTAGAAGAGTATGACATGGAATCGACCTCCGTGCAAATGTATTTCAGCTTATTGAGTGAAAAAATGTCAAGAGACTGGAAGGATATAGCTACATATCTACATATTACGACTGACGGAAGAAGAACAATATCGTCTCAGCCTGAACAAGACATAACTCAATTAACCTTCAATGTCTTAAAACTGTGGCAAAGATCAAAGTACAGTGCTACTCATCAAATTATGAAAGCAGTACACGATATGAACAGAAATGATGTGCTACATATGGTATTCCTCGAATTTGATAAAAGAACAGGAACAAACTAAAAATCGGTTAAAAAATCTGTTCAATGTTTTCACATATAAGAGCAATCAATGGAAAATATACGAAAAAATAAAACTATATAAATAAACATTTTTTTGTTTGTCTTATTAACCTTTCTGTGAATGCTTTGCATATGATATAAAAGAAAAAGTAAAAAAAAAATGGTTTAATTCAAACAGGTATCAAAGTAGCAATCCCTGATGGTTATTATGGTTTAATTTATCCGTTAAGTACTTCAAGAAAACATAACTTCATACTTATCAACACAAAATTAATAAACAAAGATTACAGAGGGAATATTAATATCATTTTATTTAACTTCGGAGAAAAAAACTTTGAAATAACTTATAGCAAAATGTATGAAGATTATTACAAAGAAAATCTTTTTGAGGAACTTAAAGAAATATCTCTGTGATTAGCATCTCTTCAATGAAAAAATATCATCTTGATGACCAATCAAGAAAAAAATGGCACTACCACATTCTTTTTATATAACCCTTGTCAAGGATAAAGAAGATACGTTATTAATAACGCCATGCAAAAGTCCTGTTACACTACCACATGAACCTGTCCTCCGACCTACTATGTATTATGTTAAAGCATCACCAACAGCATTAAAGCCAAGCAGATCCACAAATGGATCTGCAGGACTTGACTTATATAGTGCTTATGATTATGTTATTCCTGCGAAAGAAAAATTTTTAATACTAACTGACTTAATTCTTGGTATACCTTCAGGATGCTATGGTCGCATAGCACCTAAATCAGGTCTTGCTCTTAACCATTCTATCAATGTGCAGGGGTAATAGACAAAGACTATAGAGGAAAAATCGGTGTTTTGCTTTTTAATGTTGGAAATCAAAAATTTGAAACAAAACATGGAGATCAAACAGCGCAAATAATATTAGAACAAATTATCATCCCTGTCCTTGAAGAAGCATCTGAACTTGCTGAAACTGAAAGAAATGATCGAGGTTTTGGATCAAGCAAAGAAATATCTACCTCATCAAAAAAAGAGAAGGACGACTCTAGTGAAGAGAGAGACGTCACAAGTGAAGAAGAATCATCTGATGAAGAAGAATCATCTGAAGAAGAACTATTTTATTCAGCTTCTTCTTCTATCAACGAAGAAGAAGAAGAAAAAGGATCTAATGAAATCGAAGAAGGATCTAATGAAATCAAATCAACCTCTATCAACGAAGAAGATGAAAAAGGATCTAATGAAATCGAAGAAGGATCTAATGAAATCAAATCAACCAATGAAGAACCAACTCCTGAAAAGGGATCCAATGACTTAACTGAAAATAAAGCAGAAAATAAGGAAATGTCTATAGACCAACTGATAAAATTACTTCTACATACTAACGATTAAATTTGTCCATGAAATTGATTCAATAAATCTATTCATTTATGTATGTTAAAATAAAAAGTAAACTGAGCAAAAATATCATTGTGATAAGCAGAATCATAATAAAAATACATACAAAACAAAGAACAAAATGGAATACAATACAAACATGGATGTATACTTACTTAGCACCTTAGAAGATTGTTTATGTGATTATTGTTTAAGTCAAAATAATACATTTCCATATAAAAACAATAATATATTTCCATATAAAAATACTAAAGTTATTACTTTCATATTAAAAAATGAAATGGCAGAATTTTTTTTTAAAAAATGGAAAAACGATAGTATTCAATCTTCTCCCTTATTAAACAAGGTAATAAAAAGTTTAAAAAAATTCGATAAGTTATTGACAAGTTTTGAAGTTGATTACTTTGGAGTTATATGGAAAAGTCGAGAAAATTCCAGGCACAGCAAAATATCAATAATATTCCACGGAAATGCATATGTTAAAATAAACCCTAATAGTGCCACCACATTAAATACAGAACTTGAATCTAAAGAATATAAAGATGTGATAACACTGTTAAAATCCATAAGTTTTAACGTAAATTATCAAACAATAAAGTTCAGAAGTGAATTTCATTATTTACTAGAATGCATATGTATCTCGTTCTATGCTTCTCTCTTCATCAATGATGAATTTATGTTTCATTTTTTGGGTTGGAAGAACAGAAATGAAGCAGTACATTATCTGATATAGATTAAAACAGTAAATAAGAATGATAAACCCCTTTTTGGTCTTGTATCTTTTATTTACTATAAAGTATATCATGAAATTACAGATTGGAAATATATGAAAGGTACCTAATGTAAAATTGTCCTCAGTTTTGTTTTACATAAATAAAATATCAATATTAAGTTTGTTCTTATTCTTGATTTTCTCAAAAAAACGGATCTTATCTGGATTCTAAATATATCTTATAAATGAGCAGAACTTATCTGGATTCTAAATATATTTATAAAAGACCTCTTTTTATAAATAATCTAAAAATAGGAGGTCTTCTCTGGATAATCCAAATATGATGGTCTTTTCTGGATAATTGTCAGTAGACCGTATTATACTTATCATATTTATTTTTCACCTTTGACTCTACCATGTAACCCAGTGTCCGAGTCTACCCACAAGCCAAGCCATACCCATAGACCAAAGGCTGGCGGTGTCAACTGCACTCAGTGACCCCGCCTCCTCCCACTGGAGGATACGCCGTCAATCACAAGCAGCTCGCTGCATGCTGGAAATTCCTAGCAGACAATGTTTAGACCAACTCCTCCTGCTGGAGGACATGCCCATTGATCATGAGCAGCTCACAGCATACCGGTAATTCCCAGCAGCTATATTTAGAACCATACTGAACTCTGTGAACCCCAGTGCTATGTTTGGGATCCCCCCTACATACCTGCACTGGAGTTCCCCAGTTACTATATTTAGCTCACCTGATACTATTCTTAGGATGAGCTGGGTGAGCAGCTTCTACTACAAATACCTGTGGAGGGAGCAGCTCACTCATCTTTCCACCTTTTACTTCATACCTCACACACTCACGTGAGACCAAGGCCCTTGGCTCAAGGGCTAGGCTTGGACACTGTTGGGCACCTTTATACTTTATCTCAAGTTGAATACGAGAGCCCCATAGGCTTAACCAAGAAACTCTGTATCACACCCCACAGTGTGATAACCCTTCCCCGTATCACACTCCCTGGGAAAACATCCAAAACGGTCAAATAACTGATGATAAAATCATTTCTAATGCCAAATAAATCAAATTTTGAACATATCTGACTAAATTAACTTGAGATAAATACAAAGGAGCACTTGAATTGGTCAGCACTGAGGGTTATCACACTCGGCTTCGCCTCGTGTGATAACCCTCAGTGCTGACCAATTCAAGTGCACCTTTGTCTATGTATCACCATCTATACCTCGTGGACTTCTATGAATAAAGTGGATATCAAACTGGATTCCTGATTCGTCTGTATTCATCCTTATTCATCATTTACGGACTCGTTGACAATGGTGGAAAACCCTCACGTATCATCCCACAGTTACCACCTCTCATGAGCCATGGACAACAGTGAGACCCTACCAAAGGAGCCAGCCCCACAACGTATCCCTACATCTCCAGACAGAGATCAGCAAGAAGCCACCAGTACACAGTACACCACCCCGATAGACTCCTCGCCAGACGCGCTCCAGCTGGACCCAGTGCTGCCAGCCCATAGAGGCACACATAAACAAACACCTGTGAGTTCAAACACCTTACATTTTTTGTCCACCATAGTGGACACCAACACAGGTGCACCTACCAGTACACCAGCAGGAGCCCCACCACCAGGTTTAAACCTCACCCTACCTGGTTATTCACCCTCAGAATCACCACCCCTAAGATTAGGTGGTCTTCAAAGTACCACATACAGCACGCCTGTAAATCAATCACCTGATCACCTCCACCTAGATAGCCATCTGGAGGAAAGATCCAATAGCCTGCAGGACGCCCTGGAAGCTGCTGGACGGTCACCCTCATCCAGCAGTAATTCTGACCCACAGTGTACACCGGACCTAAGTTGGGACAACCTCACTGTACCAGATATCCAAGCCCACCCATCAGTAGCAGACAATTACTGGAGGAGCAGGCTAGACTCAGCAATCCACAGGTGGAGAGAAAACAGACTCAACACAGGACGTGCACAGCAGATACCAACCGGCGCTACACCAAGCTACCAGTGTGGTGAGAGCCCCTCTGTTTTTCTAGACAGGATAAACCATATTTTAGAAGAGCAGTGGCAAGACAGCTCCAATCTCACCAATTTGCTAAGGCCGCACCAAAACCCACAGCCTGATAGCAACCCACCTGGAGGCAACCCTAGGCCTTATTACTCCTACTCTACCTCTGAGGAAGACAAGGCGACACCTCCAGTACCAAATTCATCCCTGAGCACGCCGCCAAGAGCCAGATCTTTTGAGAGGCCATACCCCACCCATAGGCCCAGGAGAAGGGCACAATCATCCTCCCCTCACAGGCCAAATACACCTGTGTTTTACAGACTTCAAAGAAGCCTGGACTCTGCAGCTAGAAAAGGCGACCTAGTGGCCACTACTCCCATCCTACACAGAAGCAGTCACATCCCCGCCCATTTACAAACAGAATCCACTTCAGAAGAAGACACAGAAGTAACCTTCCCCCACCTGCACGGAGCACCTGCCTACCAAAACATGGCCACTGCAGCCCTACCCCCGGAGTACAACCAGGATGACATGACAAGGAATATAGTCAGAGAATGCACCCAGGCAGTCAATGACTCCCTCTCCAACCTATTAACAGGACAAATGAACTTATTGTCTGCTGAAATAAAAAGGATTGGAGACGACTCCTCCCGCCAACTGTCAAGGATAAATGACAGATTGAATGATATGGACACCTGGAAATCACACCTGGAAAATGACATTGGCCACATACAAAGAAGAGCAGCTCAGGACAATGCTGATGTCCTGAGAAGGTCTGAAATAGCGTCAGCCAATCTGTCTGACAGAAGCAACAAAAACATTGATGGAATGAGAACTGAAATATTCAGGGCTATTGATAGGACAAGAACACCTACCAACCAAGGCCAAAACAGCCATTTCTCACCCACCAACACTAGGCTACCACCCTCAGGCCAACCTTCACAGGTTATGAGCACCTCTACCAGAACGCCAACAGCATTGCCGGTAGGGTACAGGCTCAGCCCCCCAAGCCTTTTTCAAAATACAGCCCGAACCATAGCGACAGGTGCCACGCCCACCCAACAAGGCGAGACACATGCAGGTTTTTGGTAGTTCGGCCACAACCCACCAGATGGCGCCCTCTACCACTCGTCCATTACCGGTAGCCGCCACATCATTTTCAGGCAGTGTATACAACCATGTATACTAACCCCATCAGGCATACACGCCCTACAACAACCCCATACCAATGTATGGTTTGTTTACAAACACACCACCTGCCCAAGCAGCTGCCCACCACCCTGTAGCTCAATCCACACCAATGATACCAAATCTAGGACAATCCAATTTCTCTGCCCCCACTGGCTATAGGAATTTTGAACCTGAACGACTCACATCTGCTCAATTAAGCTGTTTCAACAAACCAGAACCCTTTGACAAGCCCTCACCCTACAGGTCTGCAGCCAGATTTCTGGCAGAATTCAAATTCTATATAAGGAATGCATACCCCCGCAGCCCAACAATGCATGCATCCTGTATGTACACCTTTTTGAAGGGCAGAGCAGCACAATGGTTTTTCACGAACATTTTTGACAACCAGCCTGACCCTGCCACAATAATCAAAGGGTATAGAAACAGAAAACAGCAGCCCAAAGAGACTGTAGAGGAATATATAGCAGATATGACCTTATTGCTATCCAACAGCAACCTGGATGAGCCTGTACAAGTGGACTATCTCGTAAATGGCCTCAAGGATAAAATAAAAAATGTTGTACTCTCAGACAGCCCCAAAAGCATTAGGGAAGCCGAGACTGCAGCATTAAGACAAGAATTGGTCATAGAAGCAGCCAAAGCAGCCCATGCCTCAAACCAATCTTCAGACTTGTGCGCCATGAACTATAATAACTACAATGGGCAAAAGAACAACAGTTACAACGGTAACAACAACAACAACAACAGATCCAGGAAGGACCAGTACAACAACAACAGTTATAATAACAAGCCCCCTGGAAACAGCAACAATAAGCAGTATGACGATAAATCCAAGTCAGGATACAACCAAAATCAGCAAGGTTATAACAGCTCCAGATCCGGCTCAAACAACAGATCAGGCTCCAAGAATAGATATCAGTCACCAGGCAGGAGCAGATCTCAGGAAGGCAACAAAAGCAGATCCAAGTCCAGCGACACAAGAAATAATTTTGTTTTCATCCCTGTTGCCTCCACCCCCACTAACACCCGCCAGGTGTCCTTCCAGAAACTATTAGTCCTAGCAGATTTCCCAATCCCTGACGATTGGACCCAGCAACAAAAGAAATCTAGGGACCCAACACCAGGCAGAAATGACAACAAAAAGATAGGAGATAACCATCCTGACAGCCAACCTCCTGATTCTGGACAAGGAGACCACTACAATGACAATATTGAATAGGACCCAGGGGAGGGCCACCATGCATCTTACAGCCCCGCCCCCATTTTGGACAACAAAATTGGAACGTCCCCCACATGCCATATTTCACACATGAATGATGGATCAGAATTAAATTCAGCAGAACAACAGAACCACGACCCCCACCTTGTGAATTGTGATGAAGACTCCTCATCAGACAGTGAGGACCTCTATGAAAACCAGAACAAGAGAATTTCCACCCTCCAATTAAAAGTCGAGACCAGTAAGTATGGGCAGCAAGGTAAGACCTCTTACATTAATACTGAATTGACTGAAGGCGCAGTTAATGTTGATATCAATGGCAGTTCTTAAGGAGCCCTTGTAGACTCTGGAGCCTCCCTTTCCTTTATCAGCCAGAAAATGGCAGATAAAATTATATCAACCCCAAATTTCAGACATGGTAGGAGATCTCGTATGGTTATCCTACTAGCTGATAAATCCTCAGTTCAGGTCAACAATTCCATCACCATAACCTTTCTAATCGATAACACAGAGTTTAAAACAAGACTACATGTTGTCCCAAAGCTAAACCACCCCATAATTCTTGGCGTAAACTTTATGACCAAATATAGGGCCAAAATTTCCTTTGGAACCAAATCTCCTTCACCACACTTCATAAGAGCAGCCAAAGGTCTGACCATGCCACCAAATTCTGAATCCACATGCAATGCAATCGTCATAGGACCTGACTCCTTGATAGGTAAAACAGGCATCACAGAAAATGATGACATGACATTACCGGTACTAATCAAACACGCCCTTGTTGAACCAAGGTCAACAAGAAAAATCATACCGGTAACAGTGGCAAACCCAAATGATTTTTCCATCAACATCAAAAAGCACATGAACCTAGGCATCTTTGCACTTAACAATCTAAACAAAGCCATTCCCATTGGAAAACTAAGCAGCCAACACTCCCTCAACAGCATAATCTCTGACAAAGACATGATCCCAATCAATTGTGGAGATGATCCCCTGGATCAACTACCCAAAGGGGACGACCCTCTAAAGTATACAATATGTGACAAGCTCACTGAGGTCAAAAAGCAACAAATCAAAAACATTGTTGAATCAAATAGAGAGGCTTTTGTATTAAATGAGAGTGCTATAGGATTAAATGTTGAAAATGAAGTCAAATTAGAATTAATCCCTGATTTCAAACCCTGCAACAGACCATCCTATAGAATGTCACCCAAGAAAGAGATTTTTCAAAGAGAGCTGTTAGATAAACATTTACAGCAAGGTGTCATTGAAGAATGCACGAAGCCCTGTGAGTGGAACTCCCCAGCTTTCTTAGTCCCCAAACCCCAGGGAGACAGGTCTGTAGCCTCAGGATGGAGAATAGTCGTGGATTATAGATGGGTTAACCAAAACCTAAAATCGTTTTCCTACTCTTTCCCCAGAGCAGACGACCTCATGCAACAAGTTGGCAGAACAGGTGCTAAATATTTTTCCAAATTGGATGTATACAGCGCCTACCATCAGATCCCTCTAGCTAAAGAATCAAGGCCTTTAACAACCTTCTCTGCCAATGGCACAAGGTATATGGCCAAAGTACTACCCATGGGCCTAAAAACTTCTGGTTTGTCATTCATGAATGTGATGGAACAATTACTCATGAAATGCAAATACAGAAATGCAGTAGCCTATGTGGATGATGTGGCCATATACAGCCCCACATGGGAAAGGCACCTGCAGGACCTAGATGAAGTGCTAAAACTTTTCATCAAAGGAAACATCAAATTAAAATCTGAAAAATGTGAATTTGGCACCACAAAAATGGAATTCTTAGGTTTTACCTTGATCGACACGGCATTTCACCTTCCCCAGACAAAATCTCGCCAGTTAAAACCTTCCCAGCACCTAAAAACATCCACGACCTTAGGTGTTTCAATGGCATGGCACAATTCTATAAGAGATTCATTAGAGGCTTTGCCCAGATAATGAAGCCCTTGTATGAAGCCACAAAGGGTACCTTCAAATGGACCACTCAATGCCAAACAGCCTTTGAAAAAATCAAAGCATCAATTTGCACTGAGGCAATCCTAAAGTTCCCAGACTATAACAAACCTTTCATCATCTTCACAGACTCCAGCAACTTCAGCTTAGGCGCAGTTATCACACAAGTAGATTAACATGGTTTTTATAGACCCATTGAATTCTCTGGGAGAGGCCTAACACCTCAGGAAACCAGATATGGAATAACTGACAAAGAGTTACTTGGGATAATCTTCGCTGTTAAAAAGTTCCACCACTATGTAGACGGCACTCACTTCAAGGTATATTCAGATCATACAGCCCTAGTCTCCCTCTTCAACAAAAAGGAGAATATCACCATTGGTAGATTGGCAAGATGGGTAGATACTGTCATGTCCTATGACTTTGAAGTGAAATACCTACAAGGTAGAGCTAACCTAGTGGCAGACTGCCTGTCCAGAAGAAAATATCCCCCTGGCTCTGATGATCCAATACCAATTAGATCACAAGGAAGAATCATCCTCCCACCAAAGAAGGTACAATTTTCAGACATATCCATGACAAAGGTTTTCAGATCAGATGACCCAATTCCCAATAATCCCATCTGCTTGGGACCACCTAGATCAATATTAAAAGGAGGCAAAATTTGGGGAAGCACAAATAAACCACCAAAAGGCGTCATAGCAAGAAAAGGCACCCCAGAAAGGCAGCAGGGTGTGAATCCTGACCTGTGTGTACTCACTCGAGCACAGTCTCAGTCCCAGGACGACACACCTCCAGCAGCCAGCCAATCAGCGCCCAGTAAAAAGACCCGCCCACTCAAGCCTAAGTGCAGCAGTCCTCGCCCCAGAGGCAGGCCCGCCAAATCTAGGTCACCTAGGGTCTCTATCAAAGCTGCAAACGCCAAGAGAGCTAAGCTCTCCCACCGTGTGCTACCTCTAGCTGAAAGAGCAATTCAGGAAATCTGTAAACATCAATCCCTGACACCTTCTAGAGAAACACTAATTAAAAGCCAAAGAGAAGACCTTTTTGCATCCTCCATGGCAAACTACATAGAAAAAGGTAGCCTGCCACACGACTCAGGATTAATGAATCAAATACTACGTAACCACGACCAATTCATCTTACTGGATGAAGTCCTCTTTAGAATTAGTGATACCAACTTGGGCAAGACCTTAGAGCCCAACCTACATATTGTAATTCCAGAAAAATGGACAGAATCTTTAGTGGAAGCAACTCATTGCTCTCCCCTAGGTGGACACCTAGGTGCAGTTAAAACCTATACAGCCATAAGAGCTAGGTATTACTGGAGATCAATGTTTAAAGAAGTTTTTGACTTCTGCGGCACTTGCCACACATGCCTGACCACCAAAAAGAGACCCAAAAACCTGAAAACCCCAATGAAATTAGGTGACCCAGTGCTTAAAGCATACTCTCATGTCACCATGGACACAATAGGCCCTTTTTCCAAGGCCACTGATGGCTCTCACTACATACATGTGGTGACTGACCATGCCACTAGGCACATAACTGCCTGGACAAGTGAAGAAAATACTGCTGCAATTGTAGCACTTGGTTTCTTCCAAAGAGTCATATGTATCCATGGCACCCCCTCAGTACTGAACACAGATAATGCCCAACAATACATCTCAAAATTATTCAAATATTTCTGTGAAAAATTCGGCATTAAACATGTGACAGGAAGTGCACATTGGTCTAGGTCTCAAGGTCTCTGTGAGCGCCAACATCAAACCATAGAATCATCCCTCAGGGCTTTTGTATCAAAATCACAAAAGCATTGGTCAACCTTCCTACAAGCTGTAGTCTTCAGTATTAATAATACTATAAGCAGCGCCTTAGGCTACTCACCAAATTTGCTAGTCTTTGGTAAGCAAACACACCTGCCAACTGAAGCAGCTTTGTCCTTGATTAAAGCTGAAAAAGACTCAAGCACCAAGGAGAAAATTATGACCAGCCTACCACAGTTTAGGGATGATATTCAAATGAAAGCTGCAGAAAACATGATTTCTGCTCACAAAAAGATGAAAGCCAGACATGACACTTCAGCAGAACTCAGCTCATACAACACAGGCCAATTGGTATATTTACATATACCCACCCTACTGGTCAAATGCACATCAAAAAAGTTGCAACCCACATACTCAGGCCCCTACATCATAATGAAAATGACTTCACCAGTTACAGCTATTTTAGAAAGGCTACAAGATGGAAAAATACTGAAGAAATCAGTACACGTATCAAGGCTGAGGAGACCAATCACAAGAGCCAGCGCCAAAGCCATCATAAAAAGGCTACAATCAGGGCCCACAAGCTCACTTCACGACCCCGACCAGGATGACCCCTCCAATGTGAGTCTCACCACTCCCAAAATAAAGAAAAAGAGATGAAGGCCAGCCAAAAAGGGCACAATCTCCTTCAGCCCCATGCCCTCCAGAAAATCAAGAAAAATTCCTAAGCATCCATTATAGATCATAAGACGTTGTGTCAAACACTAAGCTCCCATATAAACAACCCTCCTTTAATCCCCACAGGCGCCACGCGCCCCAACCAAATTAATCAACCATTAATATCCCAAACACTTAAACACACTGACAGCAACAGTCACAGCCCAACGCCCAACCTATTTATACTAACAACCATAAAAATTCCTATGCATCCAAAATCAACACCATCTTGATTAACTGTATATACAACCACCTAGCCATTCTAAGTGGAACACCAATCACTGGCAAATGGATTATCAAATAATTAGGTTAGGTTACCCACGCCACATACCGTCCGCCCAAGGCAGCGCTGTATCCTCGGTTTGTGTATAAACTTCAAAGCACACATGCGACGGCTTGTTACCACTTCAAGACCACTATTTCCAATGATAAACCTATTGTAGGAAGATGGATCTCTGGCACCCATACCCCATGTTTACACCACTGTTTCCGCCAACCCTTAAGTGCTGTGGTGGCACATATACAAATCAATAACACGCCGCCCTCAAGGTCTTTAAAAACCACAGGGTCGCCATAGTAACCATATCACCTTGGCTAGGGATAAACACCCCCCGCCAAGCTTCCCAATATTCTATTTTTAGACAATACCTTACCACCAACCAATCCAGGCCAGGATAACCCTAATTTGCATAAGGGGCCGTCAACCCCCCTTGCATCCACCAATAATATTTGGCCTACGCCCCTTTCAGGGCAAGACATACCAACATGGGAGATCTTAGACTGGGAAGTAGCCAAACTCAGTCTCAGGTTTATAAGCGCTTGCCCACCAACATCTGATCATAACACAACCCACAACCAATACCACCACACCTTAAACATTGCAACAATTGTCTGGAAAGGGACCATGGCAGACCCATCATGCAACCAGCCCAGGTAGGATTATCTTATGGGTCTATTTCAGCATTTAGGTTTTTATTTAACAGTCGTTCTAGCATTGTACATGATAATTTTATTTATTATGGTGCCCAGGTACCCCTATTAACCAATGGCGGTGTGAGCCTTAAGTGTGTGTAAAGTGTGGAAGAACTTCTCCACTATCCTATAATTTTTAACACTGATAATCCAAATTACTAAACCTCTTCAGCCAAGCAAACTCCCCACCATTACCTCTCCCCCATTCACAGCCCACTTAGACCTTTTTCCCTTTATGACTTACAGCCTGGACCCACCGGCAGATAAGCACGGCCCAAATGCTACATGGACCATACACAGCCTCCTTGGACCACATGGGATCAGGAGTGATCTCATGGATCCTTTTGAAATAAGGAGCATAATCATGGAACAGCAACACCTCATCACCTTCCTCGCCCAGGAAGATATTAAGCACTACCTTGAGCAATCACTCCACAGCAGCAACCATCAAATCCCCTGCCGGCCTCCATGGGGCAGGTTTAACCATAGATCTGCATCATACATAGCACTCTTATGTGCTTGCACGCTTCTAGCGTCAGAACAGCCCCTCAGGGACTTACCCCGCCAATACTCTAGAATTGGACGTGAACTGGCCATAAGGAATACAGCCAGCCTGGTATTCCAGTTTGCTGTTTTTGAGATAAACAGATTTCATGCTCAATCACGTGTACCGCCCCTGACGGTGACAACAGGCACCAGTCCATCTGCATGAATCCCATCATGCACGACAATCCTACCTCTGACAGAAACCCCGACCTTTGTAAATATTTGACCATACTAACATACCATTTTTGTGACTAAGCTAATGCTATATTTAAGTGAACCCCACCATCAAAATTTTCAAAAATCCTCAAAATTCTCAATTTTCTCATTTTTCTAGAGCAGCAGTCATCCTAGCAGTCTGTATTTCCTTACATCTGCTCCTCGGCTGCGCCTCAACATCAGACACCAGTCTGAACACCATCTTTAGACCCAACTATGGCACATTGTTTACCAAGTTACCCCAAACACTACTAGCCAACTACATGGACTATCCATTGACCTTCAGCCTTAACTTGACCTTTGACCAGAACCTAAGTCAGCCAGAACTACTCAGCCCACTCATCAGTACTGATGCACCCCAATACATTAAGCACACAGCTCATGCCCTAGATAACATGATACAGAGCCTATTCTCCAAGTCAAAAACAACACTAGAAACCTTGTCAAAATTGATTTCGCCTCCAAACGTCAGACAAGCCAGAAATGCCCCCGGCCAAGTCATTGGTGACATTTTAAGAGCTTCAATAGACCTCGGGACTCAACTAAACATCTTCTCAAAATTCCAAAACGACACTGATGATGCTCTATCTTTTATTTCTGGAAAATTGGACATTTAAATTCAAACATCTCATCTATATTATTAAAATTAGAACTTTTATCCAGACAAGACACCTTCCATTCCATGTTATTTACGGCAGCAAATTCCCAAATAGAGTCTTTAATTGACCTCCAAGGTGACTTGGAAAATCTGCTCTTAACCATTAATAATCTACTTGAGGGCACCCTACCCCAATCCATCATTACACAAGACGACCTCAGTTTAGGTTTAAACAATTTATCCAGCCTCCTGCACGAGGCACATCACGGCATTATTTTAGAAGGCCTACCCATAAGTTATTATTATAGGCGCCGAGTACATGTGCACTGGAGCCATAACTCGAGCCTGTTAATAACCATACCAGTACCCATAACCAGAGGGGGAAGCACCTTTTCTATATTTAGAATAGAAACCTTCCCCGTACCTTTCGACACCTCCGACACTAAGTCAGTAGGTCACACCCAGGTGGAGCCACTTCCTGGCTACTTGGCCATGTCCAAGACCCACTCACACTACATACAGTTTACACAAGCTGACCTGGATATGTGTGACCTCGGCCACCTTATCAGCTGTAACCTACCCCTACCTCTGTTGTCAGCCACACACCCCACATGCACTCTATCCCTATTTTTAGACCTACCAGAGGCGGTGCACCATACCTGCAGTTTTAAAGCACACATGGCAGCACCCATACCAAATCTTATCCAACCCTTATCTCACAGTACCTTCCTATTAATAACCGACCATCCCATTTCCATGCTCCAATGCACAGATTCAGGCCAAGTCAAAATTAAAAATAGTGCATACTCAGTCATCTCAGTCCCATGTCTGTGCTCCATTAAAAATGCCGGCATGATTTTAACCAATTCTGATTTATCATGCACCCAAAATTTCACCCTAGAGCGTCACCACAGCAACCACATCCCAGACCCTTCACCTGCCCAATTTTGAAAAATTAAAACACCTACATAATCAGAAAATAGCACCACTCTTTCAAGACACCCTAACCCTTAAAAAGGCCGCACAGGGACTTAAGGACCAATCCGCCCTCCTATCCACCAACTCCCTGATGCATCTAGGATACCATCTCCAGTTGTCACCCTGGCTACATTTAGTATCACCCCTCCTGGCACTACTTTGCTGCGTATTAACCCTTAAGAACCATCTTCGTGTCAATCAATTGGCGCGCTTCATCACACTAACTCGGACACCCAAGATGGCCAATGCTGAAAGCTGGGATCGGTTTAAGGACCTCATACGCCAGGCTAACAAGGACTGGCCAACCTCACCAACAACCCCAAATACAGATTTGGAGTATATCCAGTCACCTGGCCACTACGAAAGTATGTACACTTGGACTCTATTGGCGATTTTCCTGTATATCACCTGGATCACCGCCAAAAGGTGCCTCTGACACTGGCCTTACTGTAAGCAGGACAGCCACAGGACACCCTCTATTGTGGCTAAGATCCACGCCAATGGTCAAACCTTTAGTTTCACCGTTGGCAAGATGATTTACGGACAGAACCTCTGTGCCCCCACCATCACGGCCCCCAAGGTTTCTCCAGCCCGCCTTACAGCACCTTTGGGCAGACACCTAGACCTCCATTGGAAGTCCGACATCAAGACCATAATCGGGGGACAAGTCAGGCAGATCCCGCTACAGCGCTATCCCCCGGTACCACTTCTATGGAGAATACCTTTGTACAGGATCTTAAAAGGAGCCCACCACATGACAGTGGTCATCTCCTCAGAAGGGCAACCCGACTTCCAACTGGCCTCCAGTGATACTGACCCCGCCATACAGCTACCCTGTGAGTCCTGGCCGGCTGATCGCCATGACTCCCCGGCAGAGCTCACAAGGTACACCCCACTCCGGCATCAACCAAAGAAGGACAAATATATGTACAAACCACAGGAGATGATGCTCACACCACCCTCAACATCAACCCGCGGTAAGTTTCCTCAGAAACCTCCTTTGATCCTCATGTGGGGATCAAATAGCTGCTGGCCACCCCCCATATAACCTAGTAATGGACTCTCCCGGTCGCCCTATCCACCGGATAGCCCCACCTAACACCTTCATGTGGGGATCATCCCCATGCCCAATAGCCCTGAAACCGACCCCACCTACAATTAAAACCATCTTTACAACATCTCCAGCCCCAAAGCACAGTTTCGACCCACAATAACACAGTTATTTTGACTCACTGTGAAGGCCCACCGCACGATGAGACGTCGCCATCTTGTTTCTGACGTCGCGTCTGGTTCCCCGCCAAAGGCTGCGTCAGAACGCCGGCGCTGCGTCTCGCCACTGCTGTCGGCCTCCCCAATGTCAGATCTCTTTCATTTTCCCACATTGGCATGACAACATTAACGTCAGTCAGGACACCCGCACTCAATATCTGCGTCAAAACAATAACATAAGCACGTGTTAGCAATATCACTAGACTTGTTTTCGCCCCAAGTTAATAACACCACCCCGCATGAGAATTGAAAGCCCGCCCATGCCAATTTAAAAGCCCAGAATAAACAACATAACTTCTGACTGGTGGTGGACTTTCAAGTATATTATTGGAATAAGAATCACAGGTAAAAATCAGGCTCATGGCACATATAATTATCACAGTCATCATCATACAATCACAGTTAATCACAATCTCCGCATTTGGCCTGCCACCTTCTGGATCTAGTCCTTTTATCCGTGTTCTAGGTCTTCACCGGCACATCCCAAAGTTTTCCTTCTTCAGTCCCCTTCTCACTACAGGTCCGACTACGCCTCAAAACCCTGAAAAACATAAATTACAATCCCCTTAGCAATAACCACTCAAACAAAACCTAAATTCAGAAGCCAAAATCCAAAACCAAAAATCAAAATTCAAAACCCTTTTACATCTCAGGCCAAAAGTCTTAACCAAGTGACTCAAAAACACGTACCTACCTTAAAGTCTTTCAGAAGACCAGACAATGCCCACTAGCCCCTCCTTCAGGGCCATCAAATGGCCCGCGGAATCGGTGGCACTCCACCTGGATAGGCCCCAGGTATATCCACACCAAAACGATCCTGAAACAACCAGACACTGTGTCAAAACCACCGGCACTACTTTCGACACACCTCAAAATTTCCAAGTTTCCAAAAATTCGTAAGCCTGATTTTCAACACTCACCCAAACAGCCCCACGAGGACGTACA
Organism: Acholoe squamosa; assembly: GCA_949317995.1. Lineage (NCBI taxonomy): Eukaryota > Metazoa > Annelida > Polychaeta > Phyllodocida > Polynoidae > Acholoe > Acholoe squamosa. Next base: position 46,399,712 of record OX439048.1, read on the forward strand.
GGATGTACAGCAACCCCGATGACATGACAACCAATTGTGCCCTCACGATCATGTTTTTGGTCGGTTTTTCTTCGATTTTAGCTGTCGGTAATCCAAAATGGCACGCGGATTTCTCGCCAGTCATAAGTCACCTTCTGAAGCCAAAAATAGCCTCCGTTCCCTTTATAGCAAGACCCACCGCGGGAGCATAAAGTTAATTTTTGAACCATATTTTTCGAAAAACCGCATCACCAAAATTAAAAATTTCAGCCAACCAAACCCACCTTTAGGCCCCAAATTACCTAACCCAAAGTTGAGACAACCCCTACACATGACCCAACAAGGCCATGGCAAGTCTACACCATTTCCCCATACCATTTCATGAACGCCGATCAAACGCCACCTCAGTGGCGCCAGCCAATGTCTACTGTAAGAACTAAATAAGAACAGGTCCCCATGCAGTGGCGCTACCCACGCCACACAGTAGAACTAACCTGGACCCTGGATATTCCAGTTTCCCGCTCACACTTGGCTATGAGTCTACACCGGCTCGGTGACACTGCACATCAATATGCACTGCCTAAATTACTGCCTTACCTGTCAATTTGGTATTTTTGTTGGTCGCCTTGTAATCCATGCACCATCATCGACCCTGCAACTAAAAATTCCCCCTTCTCTTGTTCTGTTTTTCTATACAGAGGCCAACGACCTAATCGAGGAGGTGGAGACCGTATTGACAGGCCAGCAGGAGCTTCCAGCAACAGAGCAGGCACGCCAATACCAACCGGCCTGCCCCATTGGAGCACACGAGTCTGCTCTCCAATAGGGCCACCCACTAAATTTGTCACCCAAGGAACAGGATGTCCCCACCCAATGTACAGCTACAGCTGCCCATGCAACATCAACAAAGACAATAGACCAGAAACTTTCACCACAATTGGCTTGCCCCAGGTCTGGAGACCCTTACCCCAAGTTTCATCTGAGGAGGATAGCGACTCTAGCACCTCCCTCTCAGCAGAACCAATAAACATGGACCCTGTATATAGTTCCGATCTGAACTTGCAGCCTGACTCAGGCAAGCCTAGCAGAATGCATCTCAGCAAAATTGTAGATTTTGTCCCCAACACCAAAAAATCCAGATCTAGGAGAAGACCCTCACTAGGCCGCTCTCTCAACCCAAACGTCTTGAACCAGCAAGACCCACCACCAAAAGGTCTTGTAAACCAAAGTCGCCATAGAAGAAGAAAATAATTTCAATAACCACTCTTTATTTATTTTATTTATTTTTGAAACTGTCTTTAAAATTATGGACTAAAAGTGTAGAGACACACTTCACTCACCGACCGCCCATGGACACTATGAACACTGACTCAGTCAGCCTAATCAACTGATTTTTAAAGCCAGTTTTTCTTGTTTTGCATAAGGCTATGATACATAACCATGAAAACACGCTGCATTTTTACATTTATTTTTCCTTTTAAGAACATTATGAAGACAACAAGCCAGGCAGCAGGTTTTTGTGATCTTAAGATGCCATAAGGTTCCTTTCCTTTCACACTGTACCATTTCAAACCCAACCATGTCAAAATATTTATGGGTTTTAGCTAGTTCATATTTTTCTAAAATTTCACAAAGAAGCACTGGCAGCCAATATTTTCACAGGATCAACTGGAATCCAATCTAAATATCAGCCAGAGCCACCCTTTCTATTTTTGTATTAACCTTGTCACTCTCAACCAATGATAACCCCAGGTAGACTGAAGGCTAAACATGCTAAATTTTCCATTAACTAAGACAAACCTTTTTGCCAAATAACAGATGCTTCTACAGATAAATCAACCAAGACCAAAAATCCAAATTTTTTTTTTTTTTAGAAAAATTTCCTTAAACAATATTACCTAAAAGCCTTCAGACCCCCTAAGCCTTATCAGTATTATAAGAACTGATTGATTGACCTTGCCAGTCATCAATTACCTTACCTCTGTTTTCATTTATTATGTTGTATTGTACATTGGCTCAAGACCTAAAATACTAAAGTGCCTACCGGTACTAAAGCAGACTTCAATAATAACTTGTCTACCTCAATGCTTTAGGATAGTTTTTCATTCCTTTATTTTTGTATGAACCTTAGAACTAGATAAATAATCCAGCTCTTGTATCCTACCACGACCTGAATTATTCATGTTTTCTTGCCAAAATTACAAACAACACTTCCTTGGCACAGTTTTCTTTTTGCACTGCATGTTCCACCAAAAATCGGTATTGAATATCTCCTTGGTACCACTGATTTTTAACTTAATGATAAGATGTAATACCCATTATTACACATCAGATATAATTGTCAGTAGACCTTTTTCTCACAAGCTTCTTCCTTAAAACCTCGCGTGGAATCGAGTAGGAATGTGGGGATTTGTCAGTAGACCGTTATAGGTATTGTACTTATCATATTTATTTTTCACCTTTGACTCTACCATGTAACCCAGTGTCCGAGTCTACCCACAAGCCAAGCCATACCCATAGACCAAAGGCTGGCGGTGTCAACTGCACTCAGTGACCCCGCCTCCTCCCACTGGAGGATACGCCGTCAATCACAAGCAGCTCGCTGCATGCTGGAAATTCCTAGCAGACAATGTTTAGACCAACTCCTCCTACTGGAGGACATGCCCATTGATCATGAGCAGCTCACAGCATACCGGGAATTCCCAGCAGCTATATATAGAACCATACTGAACTCTGTGAAACCCAGTGCTATGTTTGGGATCCCCCCTACATACCTGCACTGGAGTTCCCCAGTTACACACTCACGTGAGACCAAGGCCCTTGGCTCAAGGGCTAGGCTTGGACACTGTTGGGCACCTTTATACTGTATCACCATCTATACCTCGTGGACTTCTATGAATAAAGTGGATATCAAACTGGATTCCTGATTCGTCTCTATTCATCCTTATTCATCATTTACGGACTCGTTGACATAATATTCAGAAAAGACCATCTATTATACTACTCATGTAATGGTACACCAAAAATACGAGGGACAGACTTGGGAGTCAGGTATTTAGATAGAAACTACAACACAGGAGGTGGTTGAATCTGCGGGCTCACTGGTTTCTATGGCGTACTTGGCGCTGTGCTTGATGATACTTTCGGTGCCAAATGGCGTCTATTCCTCCGGACGACTCCTGACTCTGTCTGCACGATGTAGGATCTCGGAGCGTTGGCGGCACCACTGATGACTCCTGGCTGGTTCCAACCTTTCTGGTCGTCTCTCTTCATAACAACTTTTTCCCCCGCCTGTAGTGGTTGTAGAGGGCGAACTCCATGTTGACTGTTATAGAAGTCGGTGTATGAATCCTTATAAGCTTGGTCTCTTGACAGAATGGCCTCTCTGTCAGGCCACTTTGGCTCCAACATAGAAGGAATGACTGGCAATGTTGTGCGGATGTGACAACCCATCATGAGCTGAGACAGGCTACATCCAGTGACGGCAATTGGGGTGTCTCTATAGACCATCAGACCTTACCAAGGATCACTTTGACTCAGAATTCGCTTGGCAGTCTGGACTGCACGTTCCGCCTCTCCATTAGAATTGGGCAAATATGGACTTGATGTAAAATGATTAAACCGATGCTTTACGATCAGGGACTTGAATTCCGCCGAGACGAATTGGGGACCATTGTCCGACACAACTTCTCTCGGAGAACCCCACCTGGCAAATACATCTTCCATGCGGTATTTAACTGACTTGGCTGTGGTCTTGTATAGGCATAATACCTCTATCCATCTTGAGTAGTAATCGGCCATCACAAGCTAGTCTTTCCCTTTGAACTGACAGAGATCTACTCCTATCCTCTGCCAGGGACCTTGTGGCAAAGGTGTCGGCAGCAATGGCTCTTTTCGCTGAGTTGGTCTCAGCATCTGGCAATGTTCACAAGAGCCAATGACCCTTTTGATGTCTGCAGTCAAACCAGGCCACCAGACTCCTAAACGGGCTCTCTCTAACGATTTGGTCACTCCCTGATGTCCATCATGGATCCTTTGAAGAATCTCTGCTCTGTTGGTCGCTGGAATGACTATCCTGCTACCAAAAACCAGTAGTCCATCTACAACTGATAACATTGCTCGATGAGCATAGAGCTCTCGCAAGCCATCCGGCACATCCTTCTCATACTTAGGCCAACCCGTCAAGGTGAACACTATCGCTGCTTGTAACACTGAGTCGTTCTGCGTCGCCACTCTCAGATCGTCTCTCTTCTGAGGGGTTGCAGGAAACCCAGCTAAAAATAGACTGAACATACATGTCAACTTCCTCAGCCGTGCTGCTGACGGCCTTTGTTGACATTGGACTCCTGGAAAGTGCATCTGACACATACATTTGCTTTCCCTGGACATACTTTGCTTGTGCATTATAACTCATTAGTCTCAGGAGGAGTCTCTGGCATCTTATCGGCACACTATCCAAGTCTTTGGTGTTGATAAGAGGAATGAGTGGCTTGTGGTCTGTCTTCAGCGTGAAGGACTCCAGTCCACAGAGGAACCGGTCAAACATTTCACACGCCCACACACTCGCTAAACATTCCTTCTCGATTTGTGCATACTTCTGTTCTGCAGGGCTTAGTGTTCTTGAACAGAAGGCAACGGGTTTAGGAATACCTCCATGGTCTTGTAACAGTACTCCCCCTAGACCATATGCACTGGCGTCTGCATTCACTGTGGTTGGCTTGTTGACGTCATAGTAAGCCAATATGGGAGTTGACGAGATGAGTGACTTCATCTTTGCGAAGGCTTCTTTCTGGGCTGAACCCCAGATCCACTCCACATCTCCCTTCAGCAGATCGTTCAGAGGACGAATGACTACATGTAGATCCGGCAAGTATGACCCCAGATAGTGGACCATACCGAGAATCTGTCGCAATTGAGTCAAAGATGATGGTGGCAGCATTTTGACAATTGCTTCCACTTTCTCTGAGTCGGCTGAAATTCAGTCTTTTGTGAACCTATGTCCCAAGAACTTTAACTCTGTCTTTCTGTAAGAGCACTTCTCTTGGTTCAGCTTCAATCCTGCCCTCTTTAGGGTTGCTAGCACTGTAGCTAGTCGTTCGTCATGCTCTTTTGGAGTATTACCATAGATGAGGATGTCGTCCATGTAGGTAAAAACACCTTCAAGCCCATCAAGGACCTCCATCATCTTTCGCATAAAGATTTCTGGTGCCGACGTAATCCTGAAAGGTAATCGTCTAAAACAGTACCTTCCGAAGGGCGTCAGGAATGTTGTCAATTCTTGGCTTTCCGCAGCCAGCGGGATTTGGTTAAATCCACTAGCTGCGTCTAGGCAGGAAAACATGGTGGCTCCTAAGAGTTTTGATGTGAGGTCTTCTAAAGTCGGTAGAACAAACCTCTCACGTCTGACACTGACGTTTAACTTTTTCAGGTCGACACACAAACGCACTTTGCCTGTCTTCTTCACGGCAGCTACCATGGGTGCACACCATACTGTAGGCTTAGTGATCTCACGGATCACGCCGGAAGTGAGGAGACGATCTAACTCCTCATTTACCTTAGGCAGAACCGGAATGGGTAGTCTTCTGGCAACTGCCACTGCAAAAGGCTGTGAATCTTCCTTTAAGATGATCTTGACAGGATCGGTGTTCAGACAACCAACGCCTTCCTTGACACTGTCTAGTTAAGAAATGAGTCCCATTCGTGACACCACTCCTCTCCCAAGAAGGCATTCGACCTCATTTCTGACGACTAAGACACGGAAGTTGTAGCATATTCCTTTTACCTGCGTCTTGGCTGTAAAGTCTCCCTTACAGCTCAAAGGACCACCAGGGCTTGAAAGGTTTGACGTACTCTCGCTGAGCGGCGGTCTTGGCTTCAGCGTTAGATACTTGGAGTATGACATGACAGAGACATCTGCACCAGAGTCAATCTTAAAGTCTACGAGCTGACTACTGCCGATGGATAGAGTAACTTTCCATGCTGGGTCGCTATCGTCACAGTCAATGGATCCGTAGAAGTAATCGTCCTGCTAGTCATCTCAATAGACTTCTTGGACCTTCTGACGACATACGGCTTGAAAATGACCTTTCAGGTTGCAATTCTTGCACGTCTTACCAATCACTGGATATGCGTCTGGTTCGGACGATCGGTGGACATAACCACAGTTACCACATTTCGGCTTCGACTTCTTCGTGTTTGACTTCTTACTGTGGTCATTCGATCAATGACCTTGGCCGTTTGACTTTTGACCTTCAGCTTTTGACGACCCTTGCTTCCTTCTTCTCCTTCCACCATCCCTAACGGCGTTGACGGCTGCTGAATGACTCGTTCTGCATCTGGACGAGCTCGTTATGTCGGGCTTGCTGTACCGCTTTGTCCAAGGTGAGAGTGTCCTGTTCTAGCTGGAGCTTCTTCGACATTGTCTTGTCGCTCAGGCCACTGATGAACCTGTCACGAATATGCTCATCCTCCTTATCTTCAAACCAACAATGCGCTGCTATCGCATGTAAGCTTCGGAGAAAACACTCGATCGACTCGCCTGACTCTTGGACTCTGTGGTAAAACTTTGTACGCTCGTGAATGGTATTCTTTTTAGGTATAAAGTACTCGTCATACTTTTTCATGACCACATCGAAGTTGTCTTTAGGGTCTATCGGATGTAGTACGGCAGCGGTTGGCTGTGTGATGGGGTCGAAGCGGAATAACTTAAAAATGTTCTCAGCTTGTCTACCCATGCAATAAATCAGTGATGACACTTGGACATCCCCATCCTCATTCTTTTGTTTAGTGACAGATCTGACAGGTCTGTAGCCCTAGGCACATGTATACATTTCATATGAAAATACCACACCATAATCTGTTTCCATCTCCTTTCCCATTTGACCATCCGGCAAAAATCCTGACCTCCAGGTGTTGTCTAGCTATCCATCTACCACATACTCTCAAAATTATTTGCTGTCACCAACTTGGGAGTAAGGTATTTAACTACAACACAGGTCTGGGATCTAGACTGGTCGGCCATGACAGTGTATTCAGTGTGAGGTCAAGGACAAACAACTCTCTGCAGCATACTGATGGTGCTGGCTTCTGATTGGTCAATATTAACTGGACTAGAAATAATCATTCTAGGTAACCAAAGTCTTTAGATAATATTTTGACATATTATAACAGACAGGACCTGCTTCCCGAGATTCTGAACAGCAGGTTTGTGCTATCACAAGGTGTGATGCCAACAAAACAACCAGTGAATCTGAAAAAGAAGAGTCTTATCTCCAAGACCTTATCTCAGAAGGGATGTCTCTTGAAGAAATAGAAGAGGAACAGACAAGAGATCCAGATATTTCCCTTATAATGATGTCTAAAAAAAGGGAAGAACCAAAACCCCCACGGGATAAAGTCTCTTCTCAGTCTTCCGCACTGAAAGCACTTTGGGCCCAATATGACAGACTCAAAGTGAAGGATTGAGTCTTGCATTGAAAATGGATAGCCCCTTCTGGTCCAGATAGATGGCAGATTTTAATTTGAAGAACTCGACAGAGAATGGTGCTCCAACAATTTCATAATGCCCCTTTGGGAGGTCGCCTAGGAACTGACAGAACCCTAAAAAAGGTACATTATTCGGTGAACATGAATGCAGATGTTGTTCTGAATTACTGCATGGCATGTGATCTTTGTGTGGCTCGAAAGACACCTGGTAAGCAGAAAAATGCCCCATTCTTGGTAGGATCGCCCATGGAAAGAGTCAGTATAGGCATTATGTCTTTGGAAAGATCTAAATCGGGAATGAAATACATTCTTGTCATAACAGACAATTTCACAAAATGGACAGAAGCATACGCTATGAGAAATATGGAGACTCGGACAGTTTCTAGGATTATTGTTACTGAGTGGATCTGTAGATATGGAACACCCGCCATTCTACACTCTGACCAAGGCAGACAATTTGAGAGCTCAGTATTCAAGGAAATCTGTAACCTCCTTGGCATTTATAAAACTAGAACCACAGCACTCAGGCCACAGGCGAATGGTCAGGTTGAGAGATTCAACAGGACACTGGGAGCACATCTGGCAATACATTGTGATGATGACCCAGAAAACTAGGACAAACATCTACCATTTGTGGTTGCTGCTTATAGAAAAGCTGTTCATGAAAGCACAGGAATGACTCCAAACAAACTCTTGTTTGGCCAGGAGATATCTATGCCTCTCCATCTTCTAACAGGGAATCCAAACAAGGAAGAAACCTCCTCCTATTCCCATGAATATGTTTCTAAATTAGAGGAGCAATTTCATAAGGCTTATGAGATGGCTCGCCTTTGCTTGAAGAAAAACGTCTTGCGTAGGAAGAAATATTATGATGTTAGAGCATCGAATATTTCTCTTTCTGTTGGCCAACCAGTATGGTTCTACGACCCAACTAAGAATGAGGGTCTCTGTCAGAAACTGACAAGGTTTTGGAGGAGAGGTTGGTACGTCTCTGCCAAGATTGATGATGTCAGACACAAAATTAGAAGTGGTCCGAAATCGTTGGCACGTGTCGTGCATATAGATCGATTATTGCCGTATAGGGGATCGTTGGAATGGCAGAAGCAAGTTGTTTAATCTTAAGGCCAGTTCTGTTGAATTGTTGAAACTGTTATGCATTTTTCCAGCAATAAGAAAATGCAAACTTTGAGCTCGAACAGTAAAACACATAATTGAAACATGAATTTTAATAAAAATTATGAATTTTAAAGAAAAATGATTTTAGATGAGGACTGATTCTGAACTATTTCATTACCTTTCAGATTCGGTAGAACTTGTGGACACGAACGAGGGGTGGTTAGAGGAGGAGATGGTTGAGTATGTGGCCTTTACAGAAGGGATGACATGTCCGGTGTGTAAACCGAAGGGTATTATGGACAGTAAGTTTGTAAGAGTAGACTCCTGGCTGCGCCACTGGTGAGAGGCACATGAAGAGTTTTTTTGTGCCCTGAGTGGGAGTATGAGACTAAAAGAGCGTACGACATGAAGTCCCACCTGGTACACACTCATGGAAAGGGAAACACCGAGGACCCCATTGTGCAAAAGCATCGAAACACCACCTATGAGATGAAAGTCATGTCCAACCCGGACTTTGTAACACCTGGGGCTTTGCGGGGGAAAGCACCAAAAAGGAAAGTGGAAGTGAAGAAAACTGAGTTCAAGAAACCTTGCCTCGATTGTAAATGTATTGACTTAACAAAAGAAGTAGCTGAGAAAAATGCACGAATCAGCGAACTCGAGGGTAGGGTTCACCTCCTGGAGGCAGAACTCCAACGTCAGAAGGAGAGAGAGACCATGACCTTGGTACCAAGAACCAGGGATGAGCTGGTAAAGTACATAACCCGAGCCGAATCAAAAATAACCACTTGGATGACAGCCTTCAAGGAAGGAAACCATAGAATTCTGGAACTCGAGAAGAACAAAGGTCGCCAAGCAGACAAAATCATTGCTGAGAGGGAGAAAGAACTGGCTAAACTTAAATCATAGAAAACAGTCCCTGAGGTCTGGGATTCACCACTCAGTAGGTGGGGTATTTCAGGGGATACCTCTTATTTGGGGGATTAGAAATGCTATGTTATTCATGAACTTTGTTATGCCCAAGGAGTGACAAGATCTAAAAGAAGGGATAGTGAGACAGCCAAGGTCGCCGGGTTCATGATTTGGTCGCCGAGATTGCGATTTTGCTGTCTACTGCTTAGTGCTAGCCCCAAACTGCCCCAAATCCCCCCTGCCACTTGTTGGTAACTTAGTTCTATTGTACCTTACCTCAGAATAAAGGAACAAAACTTTTTATATCCAGAATTTGCCAGAAAGGCTGAGAGAAGAAGTGAAACTCAGGGCCATGTTGACTGCTGTCCTCCATCTTGGATGTTGCATTGTGGGAGTGGTGCATTGTGGTAGTGTGATGTCACAATGGAGGGTTGCCTTGGTGATGCAACGTCATGTTTTGTGTCACTTTTAGAGTGTAGCCCAGAGTGGGAGGAGCTCTAACAGTCATCCCCAGATATTTTGGCCATTTACTTTTCAAATTTAGATTCCCACACTTAACTACTTTACCAAAATGATGTCTATGGGTCAGTAATAGTTCCCCCATGTTATGTTAGCCTGTTCTATGGCAGTTTTCTAAGAAATCATTCTGTTTTCTCTAACTTTTGCCTTCCGGTGACCAACTCGGTGGCTTCTCGTGGGTTTCTTGGCAAAGCTGCTACCCCACCGAGGTGACCAGACATAAACTTGATGTTCTTTATCATATTTCACCAGAACTTTTACGAAGTTACCCGAACATAAGACAATGATAGCGGCCTAGACTGGCCCGTGGCCTGTCAGGATTTGAATTTGGATTTTTGTGATTGACTTTGGCACCAACTGATATAACCCTGCACAGTACAGAATTACTACTTGATGATATTTATCTATTTATTCTGACCACTGTTAGACCTTAGGTAGTGAATAAATCACCCCGACATTGTTGAACTTTAAATCACTTGTCTGGTATTTATTTCAATAGATATATCCCTGGTAAAATATAAATATTTAACTGTCACATTGAGGAACGAATACTTGGAGACATCAATTGAACCTACGAGCTATTATAAGATACGGATAATATTAATAATTCTCCTTCAACCCTTGGTGTGCCACAATGGCCTATATTACTATTAAGGTATACACACAGTCCACTACCCATTTTGGGTTCATTACTAGTAGGGTCATCATTCCAGTCCCTGTCAACTCTGTACCTCACACAGCCTGGTAGGTTGAAGCTAGTATCAGCATCATATTTTAAGTGAACCATGTTTCTGAGAAGGTGGTTATATCAATATTTGTTTGTGAGAACTCAGCAAGCATATGCTTGAGTAAAATTGCCTTTGAGGCTCCTAGCATGGGTTATAAGGAGGCCTTTCCTCCCTTTAAACTTATCTAAGGTTTTGCCCATTGTGTGAGTGACTTTCGTACCAGAAGTGTGTTACAATTGATTTTTGTGAAGAGTATAGGACAGGACATGATAAAAAGTAAAATACGCACCAACTGAAAAGGGCTTGCTTTCCATAAAGGAACAGTGCCAGAAGTACTTCAGTACCTATGATGTTCTTATTGTGACAGGGTACCATTGATTGTGATATACACATTGATCCCTGCATTGGTGAAATGTTTCATGTAACAGTTAGATATCTAAATAATTAGAGTCATTTATTACGAGTTGGGGGGGGGGCTTGTTAGATATAGGGTGGGGTCATTTTGAAAAAGAGCCCCTTGAGGCCAAAACTCAATAAACCTTCTTACTGGGGGGTCAAAACTAAATACGGGTAATTCAAATACCCATTATGACGCATCATTCCACGCGTGTATCCGATTTTTAGGGGGGGGGTCATTTTGCAAAATCAGTTCTTAGTGGGGGGGTTGCGATCATTTTTGGCATAGTGGTGGAGGGGTCCGAAAAAACCTGCCGATCCACCAAAAACCATCAAGCCCCCCAAGGTGGCAATATATGACTCGTTCCTTACTATGGGGATTTAATGTAGATTTCACAGAGAACTGGTTCATCATGCTCTCCTTTCTTTATATATATATATATTATATATATATATATTGTAGCGTTTTCCGACTCTATGGTTAATAAAGAATTACACAACTCCGACAGCTTGACTTCAGTGTCTTTTATTTCCTGGCAGTCCTCGCCACACCATCTAAGTCTTATATCGTATATATTAATCCGGAGATAAGCCTTTTAGAGTTCTGCTCCTCTCTGTCTGCAACTCGGAACTAACTAATCGGAGTAACAACTCCCTTATTTATACATAGGCAGATACTCCGACCCCGGCCCGCTTTACGGCAGGCCAGCGTCGGAGGATCTCCTCCGCCGACTACTATTGCCGACGTAACCGCGTTACTTCAGGACCGCTGGCCTCGCCGCCCCCACACCAGGATGGTTTCGGCTCCGCCAACGGCCCCTCCGTCTCCGCCACACTCTCCCCAACTAATCTATAGCCTTACCGGGAGAAAGAGTGTGATATTACCCTCCTGCAGATGGGTTTCCAATTTTGAATAATCCTGCCACGCCATGGCCCCTGGGCGTTTAAGTAAATAGCTACACATAACATACACACAGTAAATCCTACTTAAACCTCCTCTGTAGGCGGCATTAACTACTAAGTAAACCGAATCCGCCGTCCCCTATGCGGAGTATAACCATAACAACAACTTTTATACAATAATACGACGTCATTTCGTCTGGATCCGGCAGACATTCTTCGCCCGTTCGCCTCAGGCTGTCTTGTCGCCGCCCTCATTGGTTCCAGCCTTGGTCGTCCGCGCCGCCGACGTCTTTGGCCACCGCTGTCCGCAGCGGCTGCAGCATCCCTTCTGATCACGGCCATAACGGGTCCGGGTAACATGGACCAGTTCAATATCCCCATTGGGGAGAGTGTGAATGGAGGAAGATTGCAGTCCCCCGGGTATAACCCTCATCTCAGGTCCTAGGGTCCGAGGCTGCCCCAGTCGTCTAGAGTGTTCCTTGAGGGCCTCCGGCCCGGTAAAATCCGAATGCCATGGCATAGCCCCATCCTCCTCCGCCTCCTCGTCCCTATTGTCACCCGCTTTATCTCCTTGTTGATCTAGCAGCAGGCGGTGCACCTCCTCTACCCCCGCCAACCCCTCAGTGCTGGCTATTCCCCCTTCCCCCATATCTCCTATAGGTAATCCGGTTATTACAATCACTCGGTCTGTCTCAGTGTTGGGTAGGGGCTCCGGATCCCCAGGCCCTCCGACCACCGTCTCGACCCCCTCCGGCACCATCACCATAGTCTCCGCCCGTCCACTCTCCTCCCCCACTTCTACTTGCAGCAAGAATTCCCCCTTGGGCGAGCAAAGGACTAACCCGTCCAACCCCACAGTCACGGATCGGGGGTACCTATCCAACTTGGGTAGAGCAAATAAGGTCCCCGGCTCTACGAGGGGGGTCTTCGGTACCTTCTTCTCCGCCTGTCCTTTCTCCTTCACCGGTGTCCCTACGGAACACGATTGAAATTTACTCATTAATTGGGCGGTACCCTCATCCATGGATCGGTTCTGTATGGCCTCCTCCTCCGCCTCTTTTAACACTCCCTCCAGGCTGAACTTCCTCGTAGACTTTCCCGCCCCTTTTCCTTTAGGGCTTTTACTTTTAGTTTCCATCTCTTTCCTCAGTCTTTCTTTCTCCGCCTCTTTGGCCTTCCTCTCCTCCTCCTCCTTTCTCCGCTGTTCCTCTTCCGCCTTCCGGCGCTCCTCAGCCTCTCTGGCCTTCCTCTCCGCCTCCTCTCTCTCTTTCCGTTTAATTTCTCTTTTCTTCTTTCGCTCCTCCTCCTTGGCATCGCTGAGTACGGCCAGGAACTGGGCTTTCAGTTTAGGGCAGGATTGGACGTATGCCGGGATGGCCACCTCCTCCGACTCCTCGCTGGTTTCATCCTCCCCTTCCACCTCCCCCGCCTCACCCTTCTCCGGCGGCTCAGGCGTCACGATTGTAACTGTCTTCAGGATGGGTTTCGGTTTGCTAGGGGAAGGTTTACTCATATCCTCATAGGAGGGCAATGTCTCGGGACTGGCACCGGAGAGGGTGGGTTTGGGCTTGTTAACTAGTTCGTAAGGGGGCTGCTTCTCGGGGCTAGAGTCCAGCCCATTTCCCCCTAGTCCCAAGCTCTCTCCGTCCTCCCCACTCGTGGCGGAGATGTCCTCGTAGGCAGCCGACTTTATGGAGGTTCGGGAGGTCGGAGTGTCTTTCTTGGTTTCCTCGTACTCCGCCTCCAGGGCTCTCACATTGACTTCCCCTAGAGGCACCTCCTGTTGCATTCGTAACAGAGTCTTGGTGGGGGTCTCCCCCGCCTGTCCATATCTCTCTACCAGTAATCCTATGACGAACTTCAGTTTCCCCGCCATTTCCTCGTCTATTTCCACCTCCCCCCCGCTCAGTAGAGGTGTCAGGTCGGGTATCCCCGTGGCCAGTGGCGGGGTGGAGGGTCCCGCTTCCTCCTCCGCCTGCCGCTCCTTACCCCGTGGGGATTGTCTCTTCCTCTTTTCCGCCGATTCCTCCCCCCCCTCCGGCTCGAAGGCCCTCTTGACCCCCTTCCCTGACATACTCCGGGTGGACCTGACGGAGAGACAGCTCTGGGGTGTGCTGGTCCCCTCCACGCGGAATCCCAGCAATTGCTCCAAGTATTTGGAGGCGACAGCAGCCTCCGTCTCCTCCTCCAACGTTATTCCCGGCGACGCCATGCCGCTGAATGTAGATCCGCTGGGGCTGTCCCCCGCACCCCCTCCACCCGCCGAGGTGCCCTGCTGCGGCGGGGGGACCCCGGGCTTGGAGGCGGCGTTTACCGGTTTCTTTTTCTTGGCCACCGCACTCCCCCTCTTCCTCTTTGTGGTGGTGAGCCTGACAGCTTCCTCCGGGCTAGCTGGGGCAGCCACAAGGCTACTGTCCGCCAAGGATCCTCCCGCCTCCGTTGCCCGGCCCACCGGTAGCATCCTGCACTCCTCCGGCGGCTGCCAGTCCTCCAGCTCTGGGTGGATACGCGTGATGTGTCGCCGGAGATCATCCACCCGGATCTTGGCTACCATGTACTCACACTTAGGGCACTGGTAGCCCTCTTGCATCTCGTCGTGAGTGCGGAGATGGCGGTTCATCCCATCGGATCTCATGAAGTACCACTGCTTGGAGTCCCCCCTTTTCCGGCAGATCTCGCACCGATACTTCGGCAGCTCCACCCCGTCCACCCACTCCGTGGGGACCGGCTTCTGGTCTCTGTTTTTGAAGACAGGCATTACTAGTTGTGGCGTTGTCCATAGGCTAACAGGAATTGAAGGGTGAGGCGGATAGCGCTCCCTTATATTCCCCCCGGTGGTCACGCCCCCTCTTCCTACTCCTCCAATCACCGTCCCCTGGGTCAGGCCACCCTCCGTCACCACGCCGTGGGAAACCCCCGATTGCATCATAGCCTTACTCCGGACACCGTTGTCGCCATTGGCGCCTCCGCTCTCACGTGCCTGCTGTGAGCCGTGGGAACGTGATCCGCGGTCAGCCGAGGACCTCCGCCTACGATAGCTCCCACTCCGACTCCGGCTCTCCGAGTCCCTCCTCCCATGTCTGGCTGCCTCCGTCCGGGCAGACACTCCGTCCCTTCTGTGGCCACTAGTGGAGCGGCTAGAGGAGGAGTGGCCGGAAGATCTTTCTCTCTCCCTCCTCCTCCGCCGACTCTCCCTGTGTCTTGAGCGTGTGGAGCCCTCCCGGGAGTGGCTGGACACTGTGGAAGACACTTTCTTTGACCCTCCACCAGCATTTCTACCCCGACTCGATTCACCCTTGGGCCTTGTCCCTCTTAGAACCACCAACCGCGTGTCATCTCCGGCCTGCATTGTAGACTGACCGTTAACGGTCCTTCCCCCGCCTTTTATTGGGGAGAACCTGTTATGAGGGTTGCTTAGTGACTCCCGCCTCTCCGGCCCTGCTCCGCTAGGCGGCGCTCCGGCCGCCGGCCGGCCGGCCTCACCGCCTGCCGTCGAGGAATTTGGAGCCTGGCCTCCCGACCTCCCCTTCGTCATGGCTGTTCTGCAGCGTCCAACCCTCCTGGCTTCCCTCTCTTCGTTTTCATGGTTGTTGTAGATGGCTTCCTCGATCATTTCGTAAATAAACCATCTTTCCCTATGCTTCTCCCTGATTCTCCTCCGGCCAGGATCCGCCGCCCTCCTTAACCTTTCTGCCCTGATTTCCTCGTTTTGGCCATGGTTCCGCCTTCTGTGGGCCAACTCACTCTCATCACTCACCCCCTCTTCATCCGACTCGCCCATCTCGGGGAGGGACCATTCCTCGTAGGGAGGGTCCTCCTCTGGTTCTACCCCCCTCCAATGTGACATTTCGGCTTCTTCCTTCAACCTTTTTTCATTTTCCAGCCATACATCGCACCAGTCGCGGCCTTCTTGACTCATCTTGCTTTTGCAGCTCCTCCACTCCGCCCCAAGGTAAGTATCCAGTTGAGGCGCCAGTCTGACGGCCCGGGCTGCGCTGGTTCCGGCAGGCTTCGGTGCACTCCTCCGCAGACCTTCTTTCCGATTTCCATTATCCGCTGCCCCTCCCTTACAGGTTTCAGTTATTTGATGTCTCTTTTTCTCTTTGCAGGTCAGCAGTTTCGCCTCCCGGTCAGCTCCAGTCCCCGGGGTCACCTGAACCAGCCGGATGGTGCCCCCTCCGGATCCTCCTTCCTCCTCGTCTGAATTGTCCGAAGATAGGGGCTCGGCCTCCCTTGTTTCATCCTCCATGGGAACATCCTCCGCCGTGGCCCGCGCCGGGGCCAGTTTTAGGGCGTCGTAATGGACTACCCTGGTAGTTTTACCCTTTTTAATTTTATACACCGCCTCCCCTAAGCGCCCCACTATCTCCCATGGGCCTGTCCAATAACTCTGGAGTTTAGGTGTCAGTCCCCTCTTCCGGAGAGGGTGGTAGTAGAAGACCCTGCCCCCAACAGCGAATTCGCCTGCCGAGGCTCTTGCATCATAGTTCCTCTGTTGCCTGCAGAGGGACCTTCCAAGGGCCTCCCTAGCGACGGAGTATGCTTTTGTCATGGTGGTTTGTAATTCGGCCACATAACCGACTCCTCCCCCTACATTGGGCTCCAGCGGGTAAACCAAATCCAGGGGGATGACCGTTTCCCGCCCCAACATCAGAAGATTGGGGGACAATCCCGTGGAGGCGTGTGCGGAGGAGCGATACGCCGCCATTACAAATGGCAGCCGCCGGTCCCAGTCCCGTTGGTCCTCCGCCACCACAGTCGCCAGCAGCATTTCAATTGTTCGGTTGGCCCGCTCCACCATCCCATCGCTTTGGGGCCTAAAGGAACAAGTTCTGGTCTGCCTGACTTCCAGTAAGGCCACCATTTCCCTGAATAGTCCCGACTGGAAGTTCTTGCCCTGATCTGTGTGCACCTCCGCCGGGGCTCCAAATCTACAGATGAACTCCTCCACCACAGCCCTGGCCACCGTGGGTGCCTCCTGGTTGGGTAAAGCGTACGCTTCCGTCCATTTAGTGAAGTAGTCCGCCGCCACCAAAATATATTGGTTCCCGGCGGAGGACAAGGGCAATGGACCCATCACGTCTAGAGCTATCCTCTGTAGGGGTAGTCCGGCACCCACATGTCCCATTGGTGCCCGGTGCGGAGGTGGAGCCGCCTTCCTCCGGAGACAGGGTTCACAGCTGGCGCACCACAGGGTCACCTCCCTCCTGAAGTCAGGCCAGTAGTAACCTGTCTGGAGGCGCCGGATGGTTTTATTGCGGCCCAGATGCCCCGCCAAGGGTTCTCCGTGGACCTCCCTGAGCACATCATTCCTGCTCAGGGTGGGTACAGCAATTTGGAAGCATCGTTCCCCCGCCGCACCTTCCCACCACCGGCCCAGTATCCCTTTTTCTATACTCATGCGCCCCAATTGGGCATGCCAGGCTCTCAGCTCATAGCCCCAGGTCCTTCTTTCCTCCTCTGTGGTGGTCGCCTCCCCGTTCACCCATGCTCTGACCTGAGTCAGCACAGCGTCCTCCGCTTGGAGTGTGCCCCACTCTCTCCCTGCCGGCGGAGTGGAGTCCCCCGCCGCCGGAGGCGCCCCCCGAACCATCTCCTGGCGTTGAGACCTTGTGAAAACCCGGCAATGCAGTAGCTCCTCCTCATCCTCTCGCCCACATTGCTTGCAGGGCTTCCTGGACAGCCCATCCGCATTCCCATGTAGTTTTCCCGGCCTATGCTGCACCACTATGTCGTAAGTACTTATAATCTGCAGCCATCGAGCCAGCTGGCCCTCCGGCTCCTTGAACTCCAACAGCCACCGCAGGGAGGCATGATCTGTTCGGACTACCACCCTCCTCCCTATTAGGTAATGCTTGAATTTCCTGAGGCCAAAGACTATAGCCAGCAGCTCCCTCCTTGTAACGCAATAGTTACGCTCCGGCCTGCTGAGAGTGCGGCTGCCATAGGCTAGGACCCTCTCTACCCCCGTCTGCTCCTGGGACAGTACCACTCCGAGGCCTGTGTCACTGGCGTCGGTGTCTAAGGTAAGCTGTCCCTCCGCCTGGGGGAAAGCCAGGATAGGGGCCTCGGTTAGTCTCTTTTTTAGGTCTTGGAATGAGGCCTCGCATTCCTCCGACCACCGGAACGTCCTCCCTTTCTCGGCCAGCGCGCTCAGTGGCTTAGCCCTCGTAGAGAACTCAGGAACGAAGGTCCTGTAGTAGCCGGCTAGCCCCAGAAAACTCCGGACCTCCGTCACCGTGGTCGGAGTGGGCCACGACTGCACCGCCTCTATCTTTTCCGGATCCGTCTCTACCCCCGCCTCACTCACTTGGTGGCCCAGGAATAACACTCTGCGGCGAGCCAACTGGCATTTGGAGGGCTTGATCTTAAGCCCAGCATCCTCCAGCCTTTGAAGTACCTCCCCAAGCCGGCCAAGATGCTCCTCGAAGGTGGCGGAGAATACGACTATGTCGTCTAGATAGACCAAACAAGTTTTCCACTGTAGTCCCCTCATGGCCACTTCCATCACCCTCTCAAAGGTGCCTGGCGCATTGCACAAACCGAAGGGCATTCTCCGGAATTGGAACAGCCCCCGGTGTGTCGTGAATGCTGTTTTCTCTTTATCCCCCTCCTCTATATCCAACTGCCAGTAGCCGCTGGCCAGATCCACTGACGAAAACCACGCGGCCCCCGCCATGGTATCGAGACAATCTTCCACTCTAGGCAGGGGATAAGCATCCTTCACGGTGGCGGCGTTGAGCCTCCGGTAGTCCACGCAGAAGCGAGTGGTACCATCTTTTTTTCTTACTAGGACCACCGGAGAAGCCCACGGGCTAGTGGATGGCTCAATCACTCCGGCTTCCAACATCTTCTCCACCTCCTCTTCTACCGCCTCTCGTCTATGGGGTGCCAATCGCCTCGGCGGTTGTTTGATAGGTGGATGTACCCCCGTATCAATCCTATGCTTGGCCAATTGAGTGTGCCCTTTGTCGCCCTTATGCCTCTGAAATGCCCCCAGGTGTTTCCTTATAAGCCGTGCAAGCTCCTTTCTACGGTGAGCCTCCGTCCCGCTCACTAACCCGTCCACCAAACACTTTAGCTCCTCCGGCTCACCTCTCTCCACCATCCGGCACCATCCCTCTCCGGCCACTGTCTCGCCTCCGCCTCTGCACTCCACTCGTTGAATGGCCCCTAGAGTCATGTCTCTATATATCACCACTGGCTCAGGACCGGGATTGAGCACCCTGACCCAAGTTGCCCTCCCCTCGGGGCATACCAGCCCCCGCCCCACCAGGAAGCTCGGTTCACCCTTGTGTCCGGCCATCCCTTCAATCATCCCGTCGTCCCCCTGTTGCCAGGGTCCGGCTAGAGTTCCCTCTAGCATGGCCTCCTGTCCGGATCCCAGCACCGCCGCTCGGGTGCTGACGATTCGGCACACGGAATCCTCCTCTGTCCACACTAGGCGCCCTTTTGCTACGTCGACCATTAGTTTGTTGGTGCGGAGGAACTCCGCCCCCAGGATTCCCTCCGTCCCGGTGTCGCTGACTACGAAACGCACATTGATAGTGCGCCTCCCGATTTCCAGCTCTGTGTACACTTCCCCTTTTATGTCCATAGGCCGCCCGTCGACGGAGTAGATCTTCTCCGCCGTTTCCCCCAGGCGTCCCCGTCCGCCCCACCTGCTCCACCATCCTTCGGAGACCAGATTAAGCGACGCACCAGTGTCCACCAGCAATTGGATGGGGGCCCCTGCCAGCCGACCCTCTACTATCAATCCTCCTCCGCCCCTCTCTCGGCGGCCCTGTATCACATTGATAGGCCCACTTCCCTCGACCTGTACTTGGCCTTTAGTATAGGTCGATTCTAGTTTCCCGCCGCCGGACTAGCCTGTTCGCTCACCGGCCTGGATGCCTCCTTGGCCTTGATATTTGGGCATTCTCGCTTGAAATGGCCTTCCTGTCCGCATCCGAAGCAAGCACCACTGCTTGGCTTTTTCTTCCTCCCCAACACCGCCGGATCATCCAGCCTTTGAACTAACCGCTCCATCAACTCCGCCATTTTGCTCATTTCCTCCTTGTTGGACTTGAGGTGTTCATTTACTGACGCATCCGCCGCCCGCACTTTGTGGATATTCTCCTGCTCCACTTGTAAGTACGCCTCCGCTCCCACCGCCGTCATTACTGCGGATTGTAAATCTTTCGGTGTTGACTGATACACCCACTGCCTGAGTGGATTGTCGAGGCACAATAGGAATCTATCGAGCGCTAAGGTGTCTGTCGTCCGGGCGTCTGCCTCCGGATATGCTAACTTAGTGTACTTTTTCAGTTCTTCCTGTAACTCTTGCAGTCCCTCCCCCTTTCGCCGGACCCTAGTGCGGAGGAACGCTTTGTAGATCTCTTCCTGATTAGTAGGCTCAAACCTTTCCACGAGTGCCCTTCTTAACTCCTCATACCCCTCCGGCGTGGCTGGTTTCCTTCCCGTCAACAATCTCCGGGCTGCCCCCGACAGACTCAGACCTAGGAACATACCCGCCTCCTCTGGCTTCCATCCGTTTACTTTGACGCACAGGTCGAAGTGGTTGAGGTAGTCAGATAGGTCTGTGGTGCCATCATATTTAGCGGGTTTCACCACTGGCTTACCCTTTGCCTCCTTCTCCCCATCGGCACCTCCTCTCCAGCCATCCTCCGGACGACCCATAACTCCTCTACCCTGCCGGAGATCTCCACCTTCCCCTACTTCGTCCTTATCCGCCTCCTCCGCACGTCTCCCGGTTTCGGGGCGAACCTCGGCCGGTGCCCGCTTGCTCCCCTTCCTTGGGTTATTCATCTCCGCCTGCTCCTCCGGCCACCAAAGCACCTTTCCGCCATCGTCCCTTCCCGGGTTGAACCCCAGCCAGGCATTTGCATCACCCAGTTTTCCTTTAGGGTGCCTCAACCTCCAGGCCGCCGGTTTCTCCTCCCTCTCCCATGGCCACAGGTAGGGCTCCTTTTCTTTAACGCGTGGTTCCTCATATCCCGTGTCCGTTACCTCCTCCCGGGATGCTCTATCGGCGGGTTCTGCTTGTCTCTCCGGATTCATCTCTTCCGGCCTCACCGCCCCTCTCTGCCGTAGCGTCACTTCCTCGTCCACCACTTCCAGCAAAACCCCTTTTTCCCGCTTAATCTCCTCCGTATCCCTCTTCTCCACAGGTAAGTTTATCGTTTCTGAAGCCTCCGCCATCTTCTTTCTCTCGTGGGTCTTCAAACACCGCTGTCACCAATGTAGCGTTTTCCGACTCTATGGTTAATAAAGAATTACACAACTCCGACAGCTTGACTTCAGTGTCTTTTATTTCCTGGCAGTCCTCGCCACACCATCTAAGTCTTATATCGTATATATTAATCCGGAGATAAGCCTTTTAGAGTTCTGCTCCTCTCTGTCTGCAACTCGGAACTAACTAATCGGAGTAACAACTCCCTTATTTATACATAGGCAGATACTCCGACCCCGGCCCGCTTTACGGCAGGCCAGCGTCGGAGGATCTCCTCCGCCGACTACTATTGCCGACGTAACCGCGTTACTTCAGGACCGCTGGCCTCGCCGCCCCCACACCAGGATGGTTTCGGCTCCGCCAACGGCCCCTCCGTCTCCGCCACAATATATATATATATATATATATTTATATTGTAATAACCAATGTCGACAACTTGTGTAGAGAATTGAATATAAAGTTACAGCTGTTGTTGTTGTTTTATTTCTTATTGACCTTAGGGACTAACAGGCACTTGTCATCAGTTACTTGCTTCTACTGATACCGGTACTTATAATTGCTTATAGACGCCACTCTGTTCACGGACTAGAGACTAGCCACCGAATGCCGCTAGGAAGGCTTACACATAGGCCACCTGAGTGTCTGATCACGTCTGACTAGAAAACCACTGAACACGGCGTTTTATAGTCCTGGCCGCCGATGGTGACGTCACAAAGCTGTGACGTCACCGCCGACGCGCCCCCTAGTGGCCACAGTGCGAACCCACCGCTCGGATCCGGTGGCTACCACTGAGCCGCCGACCGATGTTTATTACATCCCTCCCACCTTACTTTATTCCATGGGTATAACTTTTATAAACATTACTCGAGTGTCCAACAATGGCACCCATGCCGTACAACCTAGTGACTAGTAATTACTTTATTTAAACCTAGATTTTATTTAATTCTATGATTACCGTAGTATGTACCAGGTGAGTATCCCCCGTTATTATCATGATTAGTTACAATACCTATAGGCTCCAACAGTGGACCGCCCATTTTACCTCCCTGACTGTGTAATATTTCATGACTTAATCCAGATTATCAGTGCCTACAGTGGGCTATTCTTAAATTACTATTACTTAATCCAGACTAGAAACGTGAATTACTTAGAAAAATGACTTAATCCAGACTACCAGCGCCAACAGTGGGCTGTTCTGAAATTACTATTTACTGAATGAGGTATATACACTTGATTACTGGCCACAGGGATCCTCCCGACTCTCTGGGCTGCCAGCCCTTATGCTGCCTGTCTCGTACCCCGGGGCTTCCAGGGGTGTTCAGGGCTCGGATTTCCTGGCAGGTACTCAATCCCCCACCAGTACTCCCCCTTGCCCCTACTAACCCCCTTCCCGGCTGTCCTCCCTTGTATCAGCTGGTTGCAGTGGTTGCAGCTGCGGGGTGACTCTGGATGGCACTGGGGGTGGCAGGACGAAGGGTGTGAGGGTCTGGTGGCCGTATCTCCCTTGTCCCTGGGGTGTGGGCGGTGGAAGTCCCAAGCCCCAGCTGTGGGACCCAGTGAACCCTGTCGCTCCCGACGTCTGGATGGGGGGTCTACCCACTGCGGCTGACAGTGGGGGTCGCCCCACTCCCGGCAGGGGAGGTGGAGGTGGTGGTGGAGGCACTCCTCCCTGACCCATCCCTGGGTCGTACCTCTGGACCGTGGTAGCGCAGTAGTGCGTACGCCACAGTGATGGGCCCACCAGTTCCACCCATTCGTGCGCCCGCCCGCCTACGGGGGTTTATTCCTCACCTAAATCCGGGGATGGGGCCAGCCCCACCGCCCACTTCTGTAATTTGTAGGGGTTGTCTACCCGCCGCCAGGGGATCTGCTGATAGGTGTTACCGATCCACAGTGGTCTGCCAGCCAGTGGGTCCATTTCCTCCACCCATGGTGGCTCCGGTACCTCAGCCCCAGGGAACCTCTCCCCCCATTCCTCTCTCCACTGGTCCCTCCTGGGCCCTGGACCCCGGCGGCTCCTTTCTTCCTCAAACCTCTCCTCAAAATCGCGGCGCCTCCTATACTCCCCATAGCTTTCACTGCTGTGGGGGCCAGTCTCATACCGCTGGCTCCCCCAGCCCTCTCGCCTCATCTCCTCATCCCCTCTTCTCTCCTCTCGGTGGAGGTGGTGGTGGAGGCACTCCTCCCTGACCCATCCCTGGGTCGTACCTCTGGACCGTGGTAGCGTAGTAGTGCGTACGCCACAGGGATGGGCCCACCAGTTCCACCCATCTGTGCGCCTGCCCGCCTACGGGGGTGTATTCCTCACCTAAATCCAGGGATGGGGCCAGCCCCCCCGCCCACTTCTGTAATTTGTAGGGGTTGTCTACCCGCCGCCAGGGGATCTGCTGATAGGTGTTACCGATCCCTCGCAGCCTTCTCATCTCTTCTTTCTTTTCTTTTCTCCTCCCTCTTTCTTAACTTTATCCCTCCTTTCTCGCGCCGCTTTCTCATCTCTCTCTTTCTTCTCCTTCCCTCTTTTCTCTTTTGCCTCATCTCTCTCTTTCCTCTCCTTCTCTTTCTTGTCTTTAGCCGCTTTTTCCTTGTCTCTCTCCTTCCTCTCCCTTTCCTTCCTTTCTTTTGTTGCCTTCTCTCCATCCCTCTCTTTCTTTTCCCTCTCTTTCATGTCTTTGGTAGCCTTCTCCCCATCTCTCTCTTTCTTCTCTTTGGCCACCTTCTCTTCATCTTTCTCTTTCTTGTCTCTCTCCCTTTCCTCTCTCCCCGCGACTCCTTCTCCTCCTCCTTTCTCTCTTTCTCCTTGTCTTTCCGATCTCTCCCCTTCGCCTCCACCTCCCCTCCCTCCTCGACCTGAACAGGGGCCCCGGGTAGCAGGGCGCCCCCCATCGTCACCGTGCGTGTCTCGGTCTCGGGTGCCGGGCTGTCCTCTCGGTCCAGCCCTGTAAGGGTGACCACTCTCTTGTCGGCCACCTCTCTCGGGGATGCCGCCTCCTCTTCTGAGTCTGTGGTCAGGGGTACACTGCAGTAGGCCAAATTCTCCACTACGGACCCCTCTTCCTCCTCCTCCCAATCCAGCACCTCCTCCTCCAACTCCTGACCGTCCTCCAGAACTCTCCTAGATGTAAGGAGACAAAAGTACAGAGGAAGTTGCTACTGCGCAGGTGCAGAGCATAAAAAACAATGGCGGCATTTCCGAATCTACACATGGTGGCTTTTTGCACTTTAAATAAGTGGAATCTCTAAATAATTCCTCAGCGCCAGCAGTTATAAGATGGGCGCCGACCAAGATATGATGTTATAGATGGGAAATCAAAAAGAATTACGTCCCTAACATGTGCAAGAACTCTGTGATGAATGCTCAAAGGTCCCGTTTACCGAGGGATTACTGACTGAGTGGACGCATTAGCGAAACGAGGGAGGGGCCGGCTAGTGTCATGTGCGGCTTATAGCATTCGCTCAAAATCAGGGTGTAGCTTATACATGGTGTGCCTTAAATGTGGAGTTTTACAGTAACACAATTGTACGAAATAATGATAATGGAGATACTTGTCACTCTGATCATTAGCACTTTTGTTGAGCATGAATATTGTTTAAATTCAATGAAAACAACTTTTTTTTTTGTATGTAGCTTTCCATAACTACAGGCTCCTTGAAACTTCCAACATCAAAATTCAACATGGTGTGTTATATCAACCAATTAAGTACCACACAAACAGAACATTAACATATATGGCTATTTTCTCGTAAAAAAAAAGTAACATTGATGGTACTCAATAGATATGCAATGATTGCTAACAACAATGAATAAAGGTTGAAGCACATGACAGTTAAGCTTTCCTTAAAGGCATCATACATCAACAGTTTTTTGCATCATGATAATGTTTTCTATGAAGGAGTGGGAACAGAGTCATTATTCAAGGTTTTTGTGGAAGTTTCAGTGAGCCCTTTTAATGTAAACTAGACTCTGTTATTACTTCGTGATAACTTGAGACATTTGTCAACTAACCGTTACATGTGGGTGAAGTGATAACCACTGAGTCCAGAGAAGTTGAGTTGATGATTCAGCTTTATTCCAGTTTGGTAGAACAGAGTGATCATAGGTGTTACAAGATGATCAGTCACCAAGCCTATCCAGCCCACAGTAGTGGGGCCTGACAGAGCCTATACCCTGGTATAAGGTGATGTAGATTCTAGGTGTGAGCAGTAGAGAGCTAGAGAGATCTGATGTGAGCTGCTCATGTGGTCTGTTTATACCCAGTGAGCAGCTGGCCACGTGGACCAATGAGGGACAAGGGAGTGTCATTTAGATATGCCCACGCGGACCAATGAGGGACAAGGGAGTGTCATTTAGATATGCCCACGTGGACCAATGAGGGACAAGGGAGTGTCATTTAGAGTAAAATGATAGGGGCAGGTGGTAAGCTTGTGGACAGAGCTCTGGATAAGCTTAGTGGTGAAAAAGTAAATACATATCAAATAATTATAATACCCAGAATCGTCCATTGACACATTCTTGTATATATTGACAAGTTGTAACAATGGTCACAGATAAAAGCCGCAGTTATTACATGATTCTCTAAATATAAGGGACAAAACAGCAAACTTCAACATATTTTGTCTCTGTCTATCTGTTCCTTCTATTGGATGAAATAAGTCATGATCGCAACCAAATTAACTACCAGTGATAGATCTATGGCATCAAAGAAATTAGAGTTACAAATCTCTATGCTACCCTTTATGAATCGAATGCATGGAAAGACACTGCACACAGGGCAGAGCATCAATTGTACATGTTGTATACCTTATGGCCGGGCCTTATGGAAGCACATGGTTACATGTATTTACAAATCAGTTATTAACCATTGTCAATTTGCTGCCTAGTTGTTACCATATTACCCATGGACCTATAAAAATACAATACCTAGCATTTCAGGTGCGACTTATACATCAGGTCGAACTCACATGAGCCTTGGCTTGGAGGATTCTATCCGAGTCTGGGAAAATCTACATTGAATGTTTCTTCAACTGACTAAAATCAACTATTATAAAGTCGCCTTAGTCTTATATACGTACAAGGAACCATCTTGAATCATTATTCTCATCACAAAAATTGAAAATATACAACAAGCATCACTATCGACATGGACTATGGCTTTCTTTCCAGGACCATGCCATTGTATAAACATGACAAAACCAGGAGATGCCGAGAGCATCTCTATATGCTTCGATGAACAGATGGTTCTCACCTTTGCTACAAGGGGCTCAGAGTACATCCACCGCGGCCAATGGCATATACCTCGGGCAGTTTTGACAGCTTTCCCTAGTGAGGCTACACTGGGGTAGCTCCCAGTGGTTCATATGCATACTACCGGTAGGCGTGAAGGGGGAGGGGTTTGGCATCGTTACCCTTTGATACGTATATTAGAACGGCAAAGTGCCAAGTTTTGCAGTATCAGTTGTATAACTCCTTCCAACTGATACTGAAAAGTTTCAACTAGATATTAAGTCATGTTTTGACACTTTACCATTCTTATATTTATCAATAAATGCTTCTATGTCAAGAATAATGGCTAAAACAAGCATTTACTTTACATATAATCATCAGTTTTTGCAAACATGAAGTAGCTTGATACGGGAAAAGTTTTTGCCTGATAAGGACACTTTAGACAGTTTTTGCCTGATACGGACACTTTAGACAGGAAGTAGCTTGATACAGGAATCAATGTAAAGCCCTGCAAATTCTCGTATCAAGCATAAAGCATTTATTGATAAATCAAATGAGCATCGAGTCTCACTCAGCTGTACTACTTGAGATGCATAATCGCTCACCTTTGTTCTATTTCTAGTGTGGCCACTAGGCCATTGTTTTAGTGTATGTATACAGTATAGTGAGTGGAGTGCTATTTACCTGCTTACTCTGTCACAAGGTATTACCAATGGGCCGACCTACATCACTCCATAAGCTGTTGCTAGTTATTCTATTAACATACATTACAGAGAAGGTGGCCCTACATTTGAAGTGTTTTAGATATTCCATGTTTATTGTAGTATCTGATACAGCATCTTGTGGAGGTAAAGAACACACACAGGTCTACAGTGATTGGGGGAGGGGGGGGGGTAATGTGCCCGAGTCATACAAGCATCTAGTGGTGGACTCTTGCACTATCTGTTCATCCAGGCGTATAGTACCACAAGGACAATGCTATGTATGAGCAGTTTGTACAATCGGGACATGATTTGAGACGTGTCACTTTGAAATGGTTCTACTCTTATTCTGTCCATCGCTACAAAACAGCCGTCCCTCAAACATCAGAGTATAATCAATTATCAAAGCACATATTAATACATACAATAATCTCATGATCCTTAACTGACCCAAGGATCAAAGGTATATTCTTCTGAATTGTATTCACTGTCAACCATGTTCTGCACCTGACAGTTTAGCTGATCATTGTAGGAAATGGTCTCATGAGATATTTTGCAACCGTATACCGTATTCATTCTTGTAACCTCATCTGCTCTAAAAAAAGCGCATATTCCCATATACGTATCACAAATTGAGACAAGTGTGGTATTTCAACCCTCCAGGTTATCAGGTCTAAGACAGTATGACGGTTTACAGACAAATATGAATCAAGATCAAGTTTGATCTATCCATACAAAGTAAAACAAACTCTACTGCTATATTACGACGGTTCTTCCAAGTATAATTTCCTAAAAATTGAAAATCTTCTACAAATTGATAAAAGAAAATACTGAGACAACAAAGATTTTGTAAAAATAAATGCACTATGAAAGTCACATGATTATCAAAGCAAGTCTCAATAAAAGCATTTATAAAGAACTTTATCATAAATCCCAGTCCTAAATCTCGCTGACCAAATTGAAACGAAAGTAACAATTTTTCACAGAAAATATACTTTAATACGAAATAGAAATCTCTACAAAAAATGATAATGATGATAACAAAACAAGAATTCCTGGCAAACCAGAAAAAGTGATATCTCTGCTAAAATTACAAACAGTAAGCCGGATTCTGGCAAAGAGAATAAGAATATAAAACTCGGCTTACAAGTTAGAGTTTATCATAGGTAAATCACAGTACTCAGTTCACATCTCACATGCTGTAAACTATAAAATTGCTCTGGGCTAAATTGTGAAGGCACTTTTCTCAATGTAACGTAATACCTCACATTTAAGGCGACCTTGTGTATATGCCACACAATGACTCCTCAGTGGAAAGTCTTCTCATATATAAATATGTAGTACCGTACATCGCATATAAGTTCACAGATGTCAGTTGGTGTTGGTCCGGTCTCTGAAAAATTTAAGGACCCTAGAAGACTTCAAAAGTGAAAGGCTTTCTCAAATCTGCACTAAAGTCTAAGTTTGAGGGACCTTTGAACTTCTGAAAATGGATGAACCTCTAAAGGTCTAACATCTATGTTATAAGGTGTGGCTCATATGTGAAGGTCTCAAGCTGAGCTTTATAAAATTGTAGCGGAAATCGGGGTAGGACTTCAGACAAGGATTTCTTTTACACTAGTAAATGTCTCAAAATTAAGCCCCGGCTTTGCCTTATAGCTTTTCCTTCACCTCAGGGTGTGCCTTATATGTGAGGTGCGTCTTATACGTGAGGTATTCCAGTTCTCACACTCTCTCTCCCTTTCTGTTATCTGCACAGCCAGTTTGCAGATATACAAATCGTCTTGATCATCATTACTTTGTTATGAGGATATGCTCTCTCCTTTTGGACCTTTTAGATTCCATCAGGATTTCAATGTGTAAGTGTTTGACCAATTTTTAATTAGCTCAATTTCAAACCTGTCTGCCTACTATCACTAATGGTATAGAAACGATACGGTTTAAAGAATGGCATTCCACTGAACAATAAAAGAGCAGTAAGTTGTGTTCATTTTACACTATCAATATCTACTCCAGACATGCTAATGGGAAACGACATGTCCCGATAACATGGAATGTACCTTGTAGAAAGAATCTCAGTTTTACTTCAAAAAAGGCCCCACTAAATCAAGTTACGGTGTAATTCTATAGTAAGGCTTACTCTCAACATGAAATAAATGATAATTCTTCTGCTGGAATAAGTCACTATGCTCCTCAGGCATAATAAGCCACTAATGAAGATGCTTCTGAGGCATATTAAGCAGGCATGAATATAAGCTTCTCAGGCATAAAAAGTCACAATGAAAAAGATTCTTCCGACATAATAAATCACCAACGATGCTTGTCTGGCATGAGAAAGTGAGTAATAGATGTTTAATGCCATTTTGACAGGTATTGAGGTCATATTCATGGCGAGAACTACTGTACATTACACAATATCACAGAGGAATGTGTTGGTGCCTGCACATATATGTGCACCACACACATTCGAGGGGATAGGAAAGAGGAGATATAGAACCCTTTGAGTGGGCTAGGGATATGCAGCATGTGTATGTATATATCACTGTGTGTGTGTGTGAAGAAGCTTGTTCCGGCATTATAACAAGTCACTCATGATGCAGGATGTGTCGCTATGAAGATGCCTCCCTGTCTTGCTGACTGTTGTCAGAGGAGGTGGACGTGTTATGAACCCCGCTCTCGAACACAGAATGTTCAGACTCATAGCCGCTAAAGTACTCATGTTTTAGCGCCTCCTGTGCACTTATACGCTGCATCTGGGGAAACACCAGCATGTGCTGAAATATCAAACAATATCAATGTTTAGTTCCGCATAACCTTGTGTATAAGGTGCATGCTGAGTATAAGCCTCACACTGACCTAAGAAGCACCCTATGATGCATATCGTACCTATTGTTTAAACATATGACTTTTGTCAAAAGTGCACTAAAACTTGATGAACTAGACAGCAATTTTAAGTGAGAGAAGTTCAAATGGTAACCAGTTACCAGTATAGGGAGGGGGGGGGGCATGGAACAAGAGACCAGAGGAAGTGGGGCGGGGGAAAAACAGGATTGCATCATTCCCACCAGGGAATGATGCAATACCGTAATCTCCCGCGTAGAAGGCGCAGCTCGCGTAGAAGGCGCCCCCCCAACTCAGAGAAGGCCTTTTCAGGTAGAAGGCGCCCTCCCCCTCCCCACCCCCTATTCTACAGTGACCGGTCTGCCGCGGTGCAGGCTCTATGAGTTCAAGCTGTCATCGGCACACGGTCGGCGTCAAACCCGCCGAGCGCCCGTCAACACCTCCCGGTCTGCCGCGGTGCTGGCTATATGAGTTCAAGCTGTCATCGGCACACGGTCGGTGTCAAACCCGCCGAGCAAATCTACACCGACCGGGCTGCCGCGGTGCTGGCGCTATGAGTTCAAGCTGTCATCGGCACACGGTCGGCGTCAAACCCGCCGAGCGCCCGTCAACACCTCCCGGTCTGCCGCGGTGCTGGCTATATGAGTTCAAGCTGTCATCGGCACACGGTCGGCGTCAAACCCGCTGAGCAAATCTACACCGACTGGGCTGCCGAATTGCTGGCTATATGAGTTCAAGCTGTCATCGGCGCATGGTGGGCCTTATCCCCGGCGAGCGCGTCGACACCTCTCGGTCTGCCGCCGTGCTGGCGCTATGAGTTCAAGCTGTCATCGGCGCATTTTCCCAAATGAGATGTTGGAAAAACCCGCGTATAAGGCGCACCCCAAACTCAAGGCAATTTACCTCCCGCGTATAAGACCCAGCAGCATTTTGTTTGGCGTAGAAGACGCGCCTTCTACGCGGGAGATTACGGTACATGTATATAAATATGGATATTCCCACAAGTAAACAACCATAATGTATGTTAATGATCAGACGCCTGCTCCCTTACCATATAAGGAAATGTAACTCTGGTCTACTACACTGATGTCATGGCACCCGGCCTAACTTTATAAATCACGTTTCAATTCACATCAACTTTGAACATCAAATCTTAACATTTTCCTCCTTATTTTCTTATCATTTCTACATAAGGCCACACCAATAAAATAAGCTGGTCTACAGATTTTGGTTTTGAAAAAATGGTGCAAGCGAGTGAAATTTATTTATTTTTTTCTTAAAGATATTTTTTTGCGTCCAATGGATTCCTTGCTGGGAACTTGAGGCGAGCGAACAAATTTTTTTTTTTTTTTTAAATTTTGCCAAACATCACAAAGAGAAAACTTGTAGAAACTGAAGCGAGCGAAATCCATAGACAAGATTTAGACAAGAAAAAGAAAATTTGTATATCCGAAAATATGGAGAGGGTGATCTGTAGACCAACTTATATTTTTTGGTGTGGCCTAAACATCTAGCAAACACATTAAAAAAAATCACACAAAAATTCCCTGGTCCTTCTTTAACCTACAATATATTTTACAAGGCAAGTACAATTGCTACTCCCTGCAACAAACAATTTTATGGTGAGGTCGTAAAATCAAATACAAAAATTGGAAGATCTCTGAAAATATTCATACAAAAAAAAACATGAAATTTATCAGAGACATACTGCTGATGGCATATCCTAACATCTGACTGAAAATGACATTCCTACATGCAGTAAGAAAAAAAGTCGATTTACTATGGAGCTCTACTTTTCTATACTTCAATCATCACATTTTAACAATTCCTACAAATTGGTCGTTCAAAAAATGTTTAACTTTCTCACAGTACTCTCAGATTAAACACTTTTCAATTCCTGCCTTTGCTATTCAGCTCAAACTTTTTCTTAATTTTTCGCCAAAACCCAAATGTAAAGAATGTGGGACTGTTCTCTATGATGACATAGCTCCACAGTAGGGCACGGCCCCCCATAATAAGCTAAAGCCATAATCGGGTTTTGTATTTTAAGCTATAGTTTTTGTATATATGTAATTCTGTATGACAATAAAGAGTGACAATATCTGTATGATCAGAGTAGCCACTGTTTGTGCTGTAATTCCCAAAATTAACAAACAAATATTGAAACCGTCCAACTCTTTAATACATAAAACATTGGAACCTTCCGACTTAGATTGATGTTCCTATATGATTCCGAATTTCCCCAATCTATTTGCCATTTGAAAGAATTCAAAGACGGGTTAAATGTTCACAGCATAATATCAGTTAATATGCTCTCACCTGGTTTCACTCAAGACTAAGGAACTTTTTGTTAAAAAGCATCAGGAATGGTACAAAGTAGATTCCATATAACTATATTACCTCTAGAAGATCTTTGGCAGTGGTCTCTATCTCGGAGACAAAGCGATCCAGCGGCTGTTTAGGACAGGGTCTGAAGGAGCTCCATGGCAGGGACACATTCTCCGGCCAGTCACTCCGTGCAGGCAGGCCAATGATACTTGGTGATATAACATATACTTTAATTGTCTAGTACAAGAAAGGGTGTCAAAAACTAATTTCTACAGTGTTCATGAACAACCTTCTAAGTATTGTGGTGCGCCTTATAGATCTTCGCAAAAGAGGGGGTGCGCCTTAGAGTCAGGGTATAATAACATTAAAATTGTATTCATCAATTTCAGGTCCTGTTTGCACCTTAAAGCTTTCTTCTCAACCCAGGGTGCACCTTGCACACGAGGTATTACCCAGGGCGCACCTTACACACGAGGTATTACCCAGGGTGCACCTTACACATGAGGTATTACCCAGGGTGCACCTTACACACAAGGTATTACTCAGGGTGCACCTTACACACAAGGTATTACCCAGGGTGAACCTTACACACAAGGTATTACCCAGGGTGCACTTTACACACAAGGTATTACCCAGGGTGCACCTTACACACAAGGTATTACCCAGGGTCCACCTTACATACAAGGGATTACCCAGGGTGCACTTTACACACAAGGTATTACCCAGGGTGCACCTTACACACAAGGTATTACCCAGGGTGGACTTTACACACAAGGTTTTACTCAGGGTGCACCTTACACACAAGGTATTACCCAGGGTGCACCTAACACACCAGGTATTACCCAGGGTGCACCTTACATACAAGGGATTACCCAGGGTGCACTTTACACACAAGGTATTACCCAGGGTGCACCTTACACACAAGGTATTACCCAGGTTCCACCTTACACACTAGTTATTACCCAGGGTCCAGAATTTAGTGGGAAGAAAATGGAGTATGTTTTGATCTTTTAGGTTTGGTAAAGCGCACATTATAACCGACCTATGTTCAAAGTTTGAAATACTTAATACGGTACTTTATCAATCTTTTATTACATCAAGAGCTGGTATACACTATATTTTACATTAATCCTATACTCACTCGAATATCTTATAGAGCTGATCTATGTCAGATTGCCCACAGAATAGTGCACGCCTCATGTGGAGCTCAGCAAATATACACCCACAACTCCACAGGTCCACGGCTGTAGCATATTGAGCCTGAAGCAGCACCTCAGGGGCACGATACCATAAAGTCACCACCTGCAAAAATCAAACATAACTCACTCCAACTCAAATGTTAACTTTTTGTTAATCATCATATATAAAAAGAATTTGTCTACTTCTACTGATTGGTTTGGTGTGATTCACCCCTCCCACACAATCTAACAGGTTAGAAAGGATTACTTGTGAACCATTAATTTATCTACCTCCTTAATTGGAAATATACATATATACACAAACCACAGTAGTAAGGACATTCTGGAATCCGTAGACCCTAGCGAGTCCAAAGTCTGCAAGTTTGACTTGGCCGGCGGCTGTGACGAGGACATTCTGTGGCTTGAGGTCACGGTGAATGATTCTGTTTGTGTGTAGGAAGTCTACACCACGCAGTATCTGGTACATCAAGTCCTGTGTAAAAATTGGTTGTACAAGAAAATGTTGTGTATATTATGCTAGTAAGAGTTTAGAAATGAGTCAGATAATCAATGAGTGTGAGACACTAACACGATGTGGACGCAGCTTACACCTTAGGTATTGTTACTAAAATTAGACTTAAACTTTTTAGAGGATGGGTAGAGCTTATTTATTAAGTTTCATCTTTCCAAGATTTGTTTTTGATTTTTCAATTTTCATTCCTGAATACAATTTGCTTCTTGAACACTCCCATACCTAAATTATTTGGCCTCGAATCTAATAAGATTTGGATGTAACAATTACAGACCCTAATTTTGTCTGGACCAAGTCCAGGTGATGGGCATCGTTTAAGATAGTGGTCCAGGTCCTGATCAATGTACTCAAACACCAACATCAGACGCATCTCATTCTGGCTACGACGCCCGGGGCACACATCCAGTAATCTATGGTAGTAAAGGATTAGGGATGCAAGGCAATTTCAGCTACCTAAAACTACCCATGCAAAATTGAAATAAGGAAGATCAGTTATCAAAATTTGTACCCTTCTCCTGGATGCAACTCGCTCCCAGAAAGTGTCTCCCCATGGGTGACATTTCATA
The DNA here is from genome assembly GCA_949317995.1 of Acholoe squamosa. Lineage (NCBI taxonomy): Eukaryota > Metazoa > Annelida > Polychaeta > Phyllodocida > Polynoidae > Acholoe > Acholoe squamosa. The sequence continues at coordinate 46,434,349 of OX439048.1, forward strand.
GTGTTATCAGGTATACCCTACTTGTAATATAATACTGATACACAGGAAAAATGTATGGATTTTGTCAGTTTTTTTTTTGCTTCAGAGAAAGAAGAGTTATAGGAGCCACCTTGAATTAAGACTTTATGGGATGGATGGATGGATGGATGGATGGATGGATGGATGGATGTGCATCATGCTAATCTGGGCATGATCCAACAATGAATCAACCCACAGTTTCTCTGCTGTTTACCAATAGATTTCAAAGTGTAATATATCAATTTTAAGGTTTTCCACCATGCCGATTCCATTTCTCAAACTTTTACATGCATATTCCTGATGGATTCAGAGATACAGTGCATCATGCCAATCTGGGCATGATGCACCAATGAATCGACCCACATTTTCTCTGCTGTTTACCAATAGATTTCAAAGTGAAATATATCAATTATAAGGTTTTCCACCATGCCGATTCCATTTCTCAAACTTTTACATGCATATTACTCACTCTTTGTCAGAAATTAGTCAATATACATCAATTGACTAATTGCTGACAAATAGTGAGTAATTACTGACATTATATTGACTAATTGCTAACAAATAGTGAGTAATTACTGATGTATATTGACTAATTCCTGACAAAGAGTGAGTAATTACTGATGTATATTGAATAATTTCTGACAAATTATGAGCAATTACTGACATATCGAGAGTGAGTGAGTGAGTAATAGATGTTTATCGCCATTTCAACAGCTGAGGTCAAATTCATGGCAAGAACTACATTACACAATTTTTGAGGAATGTGTCAGTGCCCGTGCATATATGTGCACCACACACATCCGAGGGAAATGGAAAGAGTAGAAATAGACCCTTTTGAGTGAGCTAGGGAAGCCCACCGAATTATGAACCCCCACCACAAAAAAAGATTGCTTCGAATCTTGACTAATATCTAAGTACTGACATACATTGACTAACTGATGACAAAATATTTAATATTGAGTAAGTACTGACATTTATTGACTAATTGCTGACAAAGAGTGAGTAATTACTGATGTATATTGACTAATTTCTGACAAAGAGTGAGTAATTACTGAAAAAAAAAAATTTTCGTAATAAAAAATTAATTTTTTGATAAAAAACTGTATCACATAAAATTAATTGTCTATTTATTCAATCATAAATTGAGGGGAAACATCTTCAAGTATTGTTACCTGGTTACCATTGTTGTTGTATCCAAGAAAAGACTCCTATATGAAAAGGGCTCCAAAGACCACATAGTCAAACATTGTTTAGAAATAAAACAGTCCTGAAGAAGGCCTGAAAAGGCCGAAACGTTGACAAGAGACCTAACTTGCAGGCTCTGATTATTTTTGATTACATGAAAACCCGAAGAGGGTTTTGAGAATATTTTCCTATCCTTTTTCATTTTTTATCCATCCTCATCGCATCCCCCCTGGGATCCCCTCTTCAAAACGCCGACATACCTGAAGTGCTTTGATTCTCACGACATCCTTTTGTCAACAAACCCTCACAAAACATGGCAAATCTGCATCCACCAGATGGATCGCCTTCAGAAGGAGATGCGCAGGCATCCATAGGCATTGTAAACAGTAATCCAAGATTTATTTTCACAAGCTCAAACGAAGAAAAACAACAAAACAAGCGATCCAGACAAGATGGCGACGAAGAGCCTGATGACGGCGCAACCGATCGGCAATTCCTACCATCCAAATGCATTGAAACGCTCCATACCTTTCTCCCAACTCTTGAGAATCAAGAAAATTGATGCAGATCCAGAGGACTATGAGAAACACAGCAAACAACTCCTGGAAATCTTTAAGGATCATGGCTATCCCAGCAAATTACTTAGGATCGCCAAAGCTAAGGCTTCAAACCTGGACAGAAAAACATTGTTGAAAACCTCAGAAAAACCCAAAGACAATGTGGTGACCTACATAACGGAGTACAACCCTAAACACAACCCCATAGCAGGATTATTGCGAGAATTGAACCCTGTACTTACAGCAGACCCCCTACCCACAGGAAAATACCCACCAAGAGTAATGTTAGCCTACCGCAAGGCCCACAGCCTCAGAACAGGCCTAGTACACACAGCACACCCACATCAACCCATGTCACCAGGGAGTACAGCCTGCGGTAGATGTAAACACTGCCGCTACGTTGAAGATGTCACAGAAATCACCAGTTCTACAATTGGCAAGTCATACCGTATTGTTGGCCACAACAGTTGTCGTACCAATAATGTGATATATGTATTAACTTGCCAAAAATGCAGAAAACAGTATGTAGGCCAAACCGGACATGCAGCGAAAGTGCGCCTAGGACAACACCTTGGAGACATATCGCCTAGCGACGGCATCCCCAGGGATACCAACGTTGCCAACCACTACCGCGATGACGTCGGTTGTGGCCATGGCAACCTGAGAATGACGATTGTGGACAGTACGGCGCAACTTTTGAATGAGCGGCTACGATTAGAACAAGCCTGGATTCGCTTACTTGGCACATGGATACCTAGGGGCTTAAATGACCACCAATAATGAATTTTCTGTGTGATGGATGTAAATTCTCCTTCAGAACTTTGACTGCACTACGAAGGCATATAAATCAGGCACATGGTCCGTCTAAGGTTTGCTGCCTAGACTGTGGCAAACTGTTTGCCAAAAAGTCAAATTTTAATCGCCACCAAAGGAGACAACACCCTGACACTAATCTCACCTATGGCCTAAATTATATCCCGATGAATTCCATGGCCACCACAGCCAATCAGGACTGAAACTATGCTAAGTGAATACACAAAACGTCGAGATACCATCCACAATATTTCTTTCAGGAATGCCGTGGATACCAGAACAAGTGCCACGGCCACTCCTGCACCCACCCAACCCTACATTGACCTGCACTGCACATGGCTACCACAAAACATCCCAACATTGCCCCAAGTAGAAACCAATATTGACTTATTGAATTCTGAATTCATATCAGAGTCATTTGCCCAGGAGACAACTACTCCACTCCTTGATGAGAAACAAACTGATGAACTAATAGGTCTTCTAAATCATGTACTACAATCCACCAATGAGTCAGTGCCAACTGACACCTCCACTCTCACAGCAAACCCAGTCTCCAGTGAAAATGCCGAAAAAAAATGCAGAAACTGAAATCTTTAATGTGGAAATACCTTACCCATGGGAGGAAAATCCCCCGTAAACTTTATGCATATTGATGATAATACCTATCTGGTGAGTCAATGTCACTCCCCAGAGCACAAAGACATTGGTTCCAAATGGACTCAGAGGGTTACTTGCAATTTCACAAAAACTTCTAACAGAAGTAAGATATTATCTCAGAAAGTGACACGAACAGGCCAAGACCATCCCTTGAAACAAAAAGATTTTTTCGTAATAAAAAATTAATTTTTTGATAAAAAACTGTATCACATAAAATTAATTGTCTATTTATTCAATCATAAATTGAGGGGAAACATCTTCAAGTATTGTTACCTGGTTACCATTGTTGTTGTATCCAAGAAAAGACTCCTATATGAAAAGGGCTCCAAAGACCACATAGTCAAACATTGTTTAGAAATAAAACAGTCCTGAAGAAGGCCTGAAAAGGCCGAAACGTTGACAAGAGACCTAACTTGCAGGCTCTGATTATTTTTGATTACATGAAAACCCGAAGAGGGTTTTGAGAATATTTTCCTATCCTTTTTCATTTTTTATCCATCCTCATCACATCCCCCCTGGGATCCCCTCTTCAAAACGCCGACATACCTGAAGTGCTTTGATTCTCACGACATCCTTTTGTCAACAAACCCTCACAAAACATGGCAAATCTGCATCCACCAGATGGATCGCCTTCAGAAGGAGATGCGCAGGCATCCATAGGCATTGTAAACAGTAATCCAAGATTTATTTTCACAAGCTCAAACGAAGAAAAACAACAAAACAAGCGATCCAGACAAGATGGCGACGAAGAGCCTGACGACGGCGCAACCGATCGGCAATTCCTACCATCCAAATGCATTGAAACGCTCCATACCTTTCTCCCAACTCTTGAGAATCAAGAAAATTGATGCAGATCCAGAGGACTATGAGAAACACAGCAAACAACTCCTGGAAATCTTTAAGGATCATGGCTATCCCAGCAAATTACTTAGGATCGCCAAAGCTAAGGCTTCAAACCTGGACAGAAAAACATTGTTGAAAACCTCAGAAAAACCCAAAGACAATGTGGTGACCTACATAACGGAGTACAACCCTAAACACAACCCCATAGCAGGATTATTGCGAGAATTGAACCCTGTACTTACAGCAGACCCCCTACCCACAGGAAAATACCCACCAAGAGTAATGTTAGCCTACCGCAAGGCCCACAGCCTCAGAACAGGCCTAGTACACACAGCACACCCACATCAACCCATGTCACCAGGGAGTACAGCCTGCGGTAGATGTAAACACTGCCGCTACGTTGAAGATGTCACAGAAATCACCAGTTCTACAATTGGCAAGTCATACCGTATTGTTGGCCACAACAGTTGTCGTACCAATAATGTGATATATGTATTAACTTGCCAAAAATGCAGAAAACAGTATGTAGGCCAAACCGGACATGCAGCGAAAGTGCGCCTAGGACAACACCTTGGAGACATATCGCCTAGCGACGGCATCCCCAGGGATACCAACGTTGCCAACCACTACCGCGATGACGTCGGTTGTGGCCATGGCAACCTGAGAATGACGATTGTGGACAGTACGGCGCAACTTTTGAATGAGCGGCTACGATTAGAACAAGCCTGGATTCGCTTACTTGGCACATGGATACCTAGGGGCTTAAATGACCACCAATAATGAATTTTCTGTGTGATGGATGTAAATTCTCCTTCAGAACTTTGACTGCACTACGAAGGCATATAAATCAGGCACATGGTCCGTCTAAGGTTTGCTGCCTAGACTGTGGCAAACTGTTTGCCAAAAAGTCAAATTTTAATCGCCACCAAAGGAGACAACACCCTGACACTAATCTCACCCATGGCCTAAATTATATCCCGATGAATTCCATGGCCACCACAGCCAATCAGGACTATGAAACTATGCTAAGTGAATACACAAAACGTCGAGATACCATCCACAATATTTCTTTCAGGAATGCCGTGGATACCAGAACAAGTGCCACGCCCACTCCTGCACCCACCCAACCCTACATTGACCTGCACTGCACATGGCTACCACAAAACATCCCAACATTGCCCCAAGTAGACACCAATATTGACTTATTGAATTCTGAATTCATATCAGAGTCATTTGCCCAGGAGACAACTACTCCACTCCTTGATGAGAAACAAACTGATGAACTAATAGGTCTTCTAAATCATGTACTACAATCCACCAATGAGTCAGTGCCAACTGACACCTCCACTCTCACAGCAAACCCAGTCTCCAGTGAAAATGCCGAAAAAAAATGCAGAAACTGAAATCTTTAATGTGGAAATACCTTACCCATGGGAGGAAAATCCCCCGTAAACTTTATGCATATTGATGATAATACCTATCTGGTGAGTCAATGTCACTCCCCAGAGCACAAAGACATTGGTTCCAAATGGACTCAGAGGGTTACTTGCAATTTCACAAAAACTTCTTACAGAAGTAAGATATTATCTCAGAAAGTGACACGAACAGGCCAAGACCATCCCTTGAAACAAAAAGATTTTTTCGTAATAAAAAATTAATGTTTTGATAAAAAACTGTATCACATAAAATTAATTGTCTATTTATTCAATCATAAATTGAGGGGAAACATCTTCAAGTATTGTTACCTGGTTACCATTGTTGTTGTATCCAAGAAAAGACTCCTATATGAAAAGGGCTCCAAAGACCACATAGTCAAACATTGTTTAGAAATAAAACAGTCCTGAAGAAGGCCTGAAAAGGCCGAAACATTGACAAGAGACCTAACTTGCAGCCTCTGTGATTATTTTTGATTACACGAAAACCCGAAGAGGGTTTTGAGAATATTTTCCTATCCTTTTTCATTAATTACTGATGTATATTGAATAAATTTCTGACAAATTATGAGCAATTACAGACATATCGTGCTAAAACGATGCTACACCATGTTCACAACTCAAACAGCTACCGTGTTCTGAACCCAAACCAAAAAGTTGGTGGGTTTTATAGTGGACCCCCTCTTTGCCATAGCTACGTGATGTCATCAGGTGGCATGGATACCTGGTAACATGGGAAACTCAGATTGTCAACAAATATGATTTGTTGGCATGGTGGAGGTAGTTCTCAGGCCCTATGTGGGACTTTTGAGGTGAGGGAAGTGGTTTCATCATGTGAAACCTCAGGCTGTATGTAAGTTTAAAATAAAACAAGGAGACCTAGGGTTTTCCAGTTAATTTTAAGCAAGCGGTGCCAATAAAATGGGGTTTCATTGGTCTTACTGTAAATTTCAACTATGATAAAGGGTTCATCAAGGTGTTGGAAATTTATTTAGATAAATTCAACACATGTGGGCATGTTGGTAGCAGAAAACCAATTTCCCTACCACTGTTGCTAGGCAACACTGGGATTTGTTAGAGAAAAGTCAGAGTGAAGTATTTCCAAAAAAGTGGAGACACTTCAATTTATTTATTTAATTTTATGTCAGCCCTGTGTGTCGGAATAAAATTGTAAACGTAAATAAATAAATTAGCCCAGAGTAAAGTCCAGGCTGGCTCAAGAGAGGGATTGGGTTGGACCATATGAGATCCCCACCCAAAATCAATTTTTAGTCTGGGTGACTAAGCATGAGTTTATTCTAAAAATTTGCTTAACGTGACTAGGACAAGCAAAGTCACCACCCGCTGGAGCTGGGGATGTCAGGTAAACCTTGGGGCGTCCATCACATTCATCCCTACAGGAGAGATAGTGTGAAGGCGATGGATCCAGTTCATTTCAATAAGGTCTCTCAAATATTTGGATTTTTTGCCGCATGGGGGGCAAAAACAAAATCCAAGACGTGTAATTCCAGAGGGAGGGTCTCTGTTACGTTGGGGTCACCATGGCCGGGGGGTTTTGAAATGTCTCGCTATTTCATGGTCCAGGTCATTGTTGGTGATAAGTCCAAAGTGTACGCCAATTCTAGTTCTGAGGGGGCCTAGAGTTTGTCCAACATATTGGATGTTGCACTTGGTACACGTGATGCAGTATATAAGGTTATAAGCTGATGTACTCTCTATCAGTGGCAGCAAAAAAAAAAAAAAAAAAAATTACTGACATATCGAGAGTGAGTGAGTGAGTTATAGATGTTTATCACCATTTCGACAGCTGACGTCATATTCATGGCGAGAACTACATTACACAATTTTTGAGGAATGTGTCAGTGCCCGCGCATATATGTGCACCACACACATCCGAGGGGAACAGACAAAATGCGAGTAAATACTGACATATATTGACTAATATCTGACAAATTGTGAGTAATTACTGACATAAATGGACTGATTGTTGTTATATAATGACTAAGTACTGGCATATATTGACTGTTTGCTGACAAAAAGTGAGTAAATACTGACAAATATTGACTAATTGCTGACAAATTATATGTAAATACTGAGATGTGTTGACTAATTTCTGATATCTAGTGACTAAGTACTGACATATATGGACTAATTGCTTTTTTTTGTTTGTTTGTTTGTTTAGTTTTACGTCCGGGGGCCATCGAGGAACTCAGACATTCAAGGACTAATTGCTGTTATATAATGACCAAGTACTGATTGCTATAATATGATAGTAATTACTCACTATTTGTCAGTACGGTTAATCAATATTGATTAACCGCTGACAAATAGTGAGTAATTACTATCATGCTATAGCACTAATACTAACCTGTTATAGCCTTAAACTCAATACATGTACCGTAAAAACACAGATTAAAACACAAATTAAAACACAAATTAAAACACAGTATGGCGTCAACATTTTCAATCAAAGACCAGAGAATGGAGAAATAGAAAGACATCCATTCAGCAATGACACACATATATATGGAAAAGCACCAAGGTACTGGATAATTATGCTAATTATGCAAATAATATGTGCGGATATGGAATGTTTGGTATCAATCTGGGGTGTTGCATCCCCCTAAAGAACATGCACCCTTAGTTTCGGAAAAGAATAAGCGAAATAATTTTTTTAACTAGCGGCCTTTTCGGCCTGAGCCGGTCCACCTGTGCCCTACCTCCAGCCAAAACCTATCTGTTTTAAGTGTCACCGGCGAAAAAGGGCAGGTTTGAGGAAGGAATGGATCGAAATATAGGCTTTTTTGGGACGCGGGGGCAGATCCCAGTCCAGGTACTGGCAGAGAGGTCCAAGAACTGGCAGTTTTACAAAATAAATCGTATCTCCCTTAATGATAGGAGTTTCCCATAGTGTGACCTATAGTCTTTATTTTCAGATCTGCACAATGGGAAGAAAGTTATCGATGTTTTAAAGCTATGACATCACAAAAATAGCCATAACTTTCCACCAAATCGTCGTAGGAAAAAAATTCAAACAGCTATGGACTCCTCTGGAAAATCGTTTTTCTCTCGGAACCCTATTACGCCCAACGATGTCTCTCTGGCTTCAGGCTATTTTGGCCTTTCTCCAGCATTTTTGGCCTCTACAGCGATGTTTTGAGGGTATTCATGAAAGAATGATACAGACCTGTTCTCGGACCACCAATCTCGGACCACCAACGCCACGGTTGGCTTGAACCCACCGAGCACATAAAGCCCCCCCTCACCCAGCCTGACCTAGTTTCTTCGTGCCAGAAGCCAAAATGTGTTCGCTGGTACTGCTGCAGCACCAGCGAAAGTGTTGTTTGTTTACAATGTGATGATGTCTTGGTGTTTTTAGCCCAAATGTGTTGTTATTTGAAAGAAATCTTGCTTTATTGTCGCAGTACATATGGATTATTGTCACAACTCGTCCTTGTTTGCCGCAGGGTACCGAGAAATTGCAGGAAATTGTTAGATTTGAACAAAGCATGACACCGCGTGCTGCGCGGCCCCGGCGTGTGTTCGCTGGTACCACTGCGGGATCGATGCGATACCGAGTGAGGGAGGTGGGGCCGGGGACCAGCCAACGGCGTGTGCCGATGACAGCTTGAACTCATAGAGGTGGGTGTAGGGGGGGGGGAACTGCCGCCAACCCACTGGGGGGGAGGGGGTGAGGGGAGGGGGCTATAGGCGCTCGGCGGGTTCAAGCCGTCCGTGTGCCGATGACAGCAGCCCGGTCGCTGTAGATTTGCTCGGCGGGCAAAACACCGACCGTGTGCCAATGACAGGTTGAACTCATAGAGCCAGCACCGTGGCAGCCCGGTTGTTGTAGATTTGCTCGGCGGGCAAAACACCGACCATGTGCCGATGACAGCTTGAACTCATAGAGCCAACACCGCAGCAGCCCGGTCGCTGTAGATTTGCTTGGCAGGCAAAACACGGACCGCAGTGTGTGTGGGGGGAACTGCCTCAGCGGCGTAGCAGCCCCACCGGGGGGGGGGAGGGGGCTATAGACCAGTTGAGGTATGGAACCGGGGTGCGATTGGTACATTGATTTACAGTGGAGGGTAGAGCTATAGGCAAAGTCTATGGGCCAATGCAGTTGTAATATGACCACTTCCGCTAAAGCAGCGGAAAGTGGTCAATAACCAGGTTACACTAATTGATATCTGCTTGGAGCCAGTTCCTGCCTGTATGCTGATGTCATCCCCACCACCATTCCTCCTGTTCGCACCACCTGCCTCAATGTGGGCCCTCATTTGCATGTATTTACACCACCTTAGCCTATTTGCACCACCTCAGTCAAAAAAGACAGGAATGTTGATCCATGGATCAACATCCCATAGGCTTGGCATTGGGCCCAAAAGTGTCTTAACTCTACTCCTCTGAAAATATGACTGACTACTTTGGTTGTTCCAACCAATATCTCCAAAACCATAAAACAGAAAAACTTAAATCTTTCAATACCTTAAAGAAAACATTCTAACCTAAAAACACCATGTACATTTTTTTTTTTGCAATTTTTGACCTCTTTTCATGCTTTATTTCAGATATTTATTTCCACTTCCTGTCCCCCATCTGCCTCCAACCAGAGGCACTGAAAATCATTTTTTTTTACCTGGCTCTTATAACTCGCTTTTCGAGTTAATAACAGGGAGGGAGTAATAGATGACTTGCCTGACCATCGATCTCCTAATGAATGGTGACGATTGTCTACCTGTATTTGTTATCATGGTATATGAACAGAAAAAAAACTGACCTGATTATATTTGGATGTTCAAAGTTCTCAAGTTGCTTCAACATCGCCACTTCCCGCAGCGTGCTGGTCGGCATACCCTCCTCATTGGTCATCGGGATACGTATCTTCTTGAGTGCAACAACTTGCCCATTGTTCTTCAAGTCTCGTGCCTTGTACACTGTGCCATAGGCACCATTACCAATGACAGCGATTTCATCATAGTTCTCAGTCTTCTGCAGCTCTTGATGGGCATTCATTCTTGCGCGTTGTCCCAGCAGGGCCAGGGTTGGGGTCGGTCGATGTGTTATGCTTCTGGCATGGTCTAGTAGTGAGAGTCTTTGTCTACAATGTAATCATACCAGTAATTCTGACAAAAAAATGAAGAAATACATGTATCATGGACCTGCACAATACTTGTATATTGTACACGTCCATGCATGTATATGCAAATAGGTAGGCCTTTATCAGAATGGAATTGCCGGGCTTTTGAAAAATATAAGAAAATGATTCCTGAGGGACAGGAGACTTTCTTTTATTAGGAATAGGTAGCTTTACCCAAATACAACACTTTTATTAGGCCTTATTTTCTCATCCTTTTGCAATCAACTTGGTCATAAGCCGACCCCTGTCACAAGCCAGGGGTAGAGTTTGGGAAAATATTATATGCCGATTTTAGGGTAAAGATTTTAACAGTTTTCTCAATAACCTATAGTAATAAAACCCCTGTCATAAGCCAGGGTGGAACTTTGGCAACAATTCAGAAGCCGATTTTTACCAAAAATAGAAAAAAAGATTGTCTTAGGCCACACTAAATTAAAAAGTTGGTCTATGGATTTTCATTTTGAAAAAATGGAGAGGGAGGGCGTATTTTTAATTATTTTTTTAAATTTTTTTTTTGTCAATGGATTCTGCACATCACAGATGTGGAGAGGGCGATTTATTTATTTATTTTTTTATTAATACCAAAGATTTCCCAGGAAAGGAGTTGAGAGGAGTTGGCCAGTTTTTAAAGCTAGTATCTGCCATTGCTTGTTAACTCGAAAAGAGAGTTATAGGAGGTAAGGATAGGCCCCTCATTTTTAGTCATTTGGGTGGTGCGAATATGTGTAAAAAAAGATGGAAATTTTACGTATAAGAGGCAGAATTAGTTCAGGAATTTGTAGTGGTATTGCAGGAGGAGATGTAGGGGTTTTGCAGGAAAAGCCATTTCAGTAACAAGTTTTGTAAATTCTAAATAATTCTCTATATTGTATACAGTCAGTTGGTCAGTCGCCATGAGACACTTTTTGCTTGCAATGATGAAGGTATAGGAATGTTGAGCCAGGATCAATTTTCCCGCTCTTTTTGCAAGTGTGGTGCGAATAGGGCATTTTTTGCGGGAGTTATGCGAATAGTGGCTTGGTGGTGCGAATAACCTGGGTGAGTAGCATATGGTCCTCCAAGCAGATGTCTTGTGAAAGTATAGGGCTATAACACTACTTAACACCTGCCTGGAGTTGGTTCCTGTCTGTGAATGGGAGTGCTGATGTCAGACCACAAGCTAGACTTGCTCAAGACTAATGATTTTAATTTTAGAGAAACAATGTAATGGAAAAAACTATCAAGTATAAAGGGGCCAGAGCTTTGGGACAGCAGAGAGTCTAACTACCGTAATCTCCCGCGTATAAGACGCGTCCTCTAGGCCAAACAAAATGCTGGGGAGTCTTATAGCTTTCTCTCAAGTTGGGGGTGCGTCTTATACGAGGGGTACTTTTACTATAGAAATGTACTCATCTTACAAATATCAGCATTAAAATGTGCGTCTTATGCGCGAAAATGCATGTGCTGAGTTTGGGGTGCGTCTTATACGCGCAACGCGTCTTCTACGCGGGAGATTACGGTAAATGCAATTACCTTAAATTCTCTGATACAAGCAACATTACTTGCATTACTGACCTTGCAATAAACTACACTATTGATTCGATTCAAATATGATATATATGAAACTCAAATTTATGGTACATAACATCTGCCAAAAAAATTTTAATTTTATTTCTTTTCGAGTTATGAGCAATGCACATTGCTGCCCTATATTTAAAAAATTATGGCAAAAAAAAAAATCAGATTTTTGCAGAAAATGGTGCGGCGCAACCCATAGACAATATAATTTTCAAAGAAAAAAAAAATTTGATTTCCGCAAATTTGGAGCGGGAAATCCATAGACCAACTTTTTATTTTGGACTGGCCTTATGACCGGATTTTTACGCTACGAGAAGCTTCAAGTTTCTCGCCATATGCATGGATTTTGAATAAGACTGCTGCATGTGACCAAATCACAACAATTCTTCCATTGGTCAGGAGTAGCAGTAGGTCATGTGGTATGTATACTGCCAGTAGCTGGCTATTAAATAAAGACATACCCGCTTTTAATAAAACTTTTTTATAGCTGCATTAGTAGTGACCTAGGTTAGTCCCCCTATGGAGGAGCCTTCAAAATAATACTGGGTACTTTTTACTAAGAGGTAAATCAATCAATTTTCAAATAGAGCTCCTTAGTGGGGGGAACAAAACCCAATAGACCTTCACACTGGGGAGGGGGGAGGTCAAAACTAAATTTGGGCAATTCGAGTACCCGGTACCATGGAGATACTGGTATATCTTTAATATCTATCTCTATAGGGCTTTCAGTCCGTGCTCACAGTGTAGAGATAAACAGCTATTTTCCTCTCTCCTCTGACTAATCTTCCATTTATGGGCATTTACCTCCAATATGCATCATGAAGATGTATACTAAATGGAAAGCTATAGTTTCATACTACACATACATGTCATCATCCAAAAGGTTTATAGTGGTAAAATCATGGTTTTATATGAATGAGTAAGTGAGAAGTGACAACTTTGAACTGCTTGTGGGGGCATGCATTTTGGAAGTGGAAATCGATGCTTCTCCAGAAACTCCCTCTCCAGCTATAATGCTGGGCTAAACTGAGCAAATCAATCCAGCATTGATTGCATTGAACTACTATGATATAGGGCTACATAATCATCTGTGCTGCATTTTGATTGGAGCACAAACAGTATTAAACTACAGCAGAATCTTTCACAAGAAGTGCCAAACACCCTTTTTGGAATATGGGAATGCAGCAGGGTACATTTGAATGATGTCACTCGACAATCTTCTGTCCGGAGCTAAAAACCCAGCATTTTATAGTAAGATTGATCCCCCCTGTGTTCCCAAATACTGCACTGTGTGTACCTTTACTATTCCGACTTAGCGGGATACATTATTGACCAATGAAAAAAATTCCTTTCATTTACTGCCGACTTTTCATGGTGCATTACGTAATACCTAGTACCCATCAGCTCGCTGTTATCAGTCATTATCTCGCAAGGTATCAGCTTCAGCAGGGGGTCGGCCCACTAAGGAACACACTAAGGCCATATAGCGCAGGTAGGCCCCACCAGGGGCACATCGCGGAGTGCTGGAGCAAACCTATAAAACTTTGTAGCAAGGTGTTTTTGAGAGGATTGGTGGATAAATCACTCTGAGGAATTGCGGATTGAGGTCTTCCACAAAGTTAGTGTATTTTAGGGGGATTGAGAGGCATAGCTCCCCCCACAAAAAAATCAAAATTGCTCAGGATCAACATCAAAACAAGTTGTGATCTAGGGGATTGAGGTACCAGTAGCAATTAAATGCTGCAAGAAATCTTTCAAATTTGGCATGCATTTATTATGGGTGTATCGTGGGAGCTTTGGCAGTGAGTTGCTTCTAGAAAATTTTCAGACTTTATCCCAAAACATTTGACTTTTAGATGATTTGTGGGGTTAATTTCTATGGGAACGTTTTGAAATTTTAATAACAAAATGAGTGTGTTATGGGAGCTTTGGGAGGAAATTAATTGCTCCAAGAACACTTTGAGATCTATAGGTACATAGACGATTCAGGGGGAATATACCCCAGACTTAAATTCTAAACATTGGTGTTTTTTTAGAAGATTGGGGGCAAATTGCCACAAGAAAAAAAAAATCAGATTCTAAAGGCCTGGGTACATGTAGATCTTTGTTGATATGCTCTACTTAATTCAGGGGTAAATATGTCCAAATCACTCCGGGAAAGTTCAGATTCTACCTTGAAGCGGTTGTATATTCTAGGGAATTCAGATGGAAAATTACTACAAGTAAATCTTCAGATCCTGCCGTTTTAATCGATGTGATCTAGAGGATTTGGGGGCAGATTGCTCCAAGGAGATTTTCAGATTCTATTTAATTAAAACATTCATATTGAGCAGAAATACCAGGTACATTCAAAAGTATTTGGCAGCAAACAATTAGTATTGGTAGTGTCTATATTGTTTTGATGTAATGTGAGAATCTTTTGCTATGGTAATTGTGCCTCAAGGCAAGATCACATTCAGGATTGCTCCAAAAAAATAGCATAACTTTGGTTCTAATTGGAATATTTACAAAATTCTTTCAGATCTAGAATGCTCAGATTATCTCCCATGTCACTGTCACATTTTTAAGGTCTCTGTCACACATTTTTTGCGACAATGCAATACTTGCCCACCCCTGCCCACTCACTGCAGAGGCTGCTCAGGGTGCACACACAGGGCCCTCCCCACATTCACAGAAACTTGACCGGCAGTCTTGACTAGCTTGACCAGGGGGGTCAGAATTTTTTTGCCCCCTTGACTAGGGGGGGGGGGTCAAAATAACTTCACCTGTTTTCAGCGAAAAAGCCTGCATGTTACTAAGGGAGTGGTCATTATTTATCAACAGGGAGGGATGGTGGGTTTGAGGGGGGGCGTACAAATTTCAGACCCCTCCTGAGGGGGGGGCTAAAAAAAATTTGACCCCTCTTGAGGGGGGGCTAAAAAAATTTACCCTCTTTTGAGAAAAAAAGCCTGTGCGCTACTATAGCTCAAAAGAGGGGTGCGAAAATTCTTCGCACCTCCGGTTTGGGGGGGCACAAAATATTTTGACTGTCATCGAGGGGGGGGGCGTAAAAAATTTTCGCGCGTCCGCGTGGAAACCCACCACCCACCCCTTGTTGATAAATAATGACCACTCCCTAATAAGTCTAAAGGTAAAAAGGGCGGGTTACTGGAACGATGATCCCAAGGAACGATGATCCCACGGGAACGATGATCCCATTTTCTCCTCCCCAGGAACGATGATCCCATCTTAAGGAACCATGATCCCATATTAGAAGATCTCTCATTGCTTATATTTACTGACCCATCTGCACTAGTATTCCATGATTTGTTGGTGATTTACGCATGGAAATTGATAGAAATGATCCTATAATAATGATTAAATGCCCAGAAATGTCCGAAAAGGATATTTTTCCACACTGCAGGCTACTTCTCCAGGCTATGTACATACCCTACACATAATAGGCACAGTAATATCCAATTTTTAATGATTTGTTGGTGATTTATGCATAGAAATAGATAGAAATGATGAATATGACTAAAATGCAAAAAAAAAAAAATGTCCGAAATTGTCTGTACCTATAGAACTAGATCTATCATTGGAGTGATTTTTTTCGTAATTATTTTACATAGAAGTAATTATTTTGTATATATTTATTTTTTATTTATATTTATTTTGATTATTGGGGATACATATCATTTACATGGATTAATCATAGGGTTTCATGGAATAACAGACAAACTGTGAGTACTGTACCTACACACACTGGGCTTCCCTAGCCCACTTAAAAGGATCTATATCTCCTCTTTCCTATCCCCTCGGAAGTGTGTGGTGCACATATGCGCGGGCACCAACACATTCCTCTGTGAAATGGGGCTGTGTACAAATGACGTCATGCAGGAGGGGGGGAGGGGGGGTCCCACTCCCCATGACCAAGCATGACAAGGGGGGGAGGGGGGGTCATGGGCTGCATGACATCATGTCATGAAAAAAATAAACTGCAAGTTGCTTCAGTTTTGGCAAGAAAAAAATGATTTGTAAAGGTAGGGAAGTTTAATGCATTCATCTGTTATGAAATATATATTACCTATACAGGCATGCTTTCCTCAGACATCCCACTCAATGATTGTCACTGCCATCAGTGTCAGTGTTGGTCCACTACTCTATCCTACCTCTAACCCAGGCCCAATACCACTTTGAAATGCCCTTTTAGTTGGACTCATTTAACCAAAGGACCCCATATATAGGTTGATCTATGTGGGTAAGAAGTACCCTGGCATTGAGAATTCAGTAGAAAGATTCAAATGACCCAACTTCTATTCTATTTGATAAATTTCACACTTCAAAAACCCATTGGTAATTTAGGGATTGCTCATTACTCATCAACAGGCCTGAGGGGTGGGGTAGATTGCCATACAGACATGAAGAAATCTGAAAATTTTATGACCCCCTCCCCCTCGGACAGATTGCCCTGGTCATCCCTCCTGTTCTACAGTAGTTCACAGAAAAGGCATAACATTTTTTTCTGCCCCCTTCCCCACTTTGAGGTGTCAAATTTTTTTTCCTCCCTCCCCCCTCAATCTGCATCCTGCTCCCCCTGTTGATAAATCACAAACTGTCCCTTGGAAACAAACAACTTATTCTCTGCTTTTTCTGAATGGGACTCTAGGGGGTATGCCTTATATTATGCCTTACAGTAAAATGATTGTTTTGTAAGTGTGACCTTAATTATATATGTGTAATCATATTACCACACTTGTAATGTTACACTTGTAATTCAGTGAAGCCACTGTAACTGTCGGCTAGATCTGATTTCTTCTCTTATTTCCTTTCCTTTACCTCTCATGAGGATGTGAGGTAACAGGACATTTACCCCCTGGACATTTGCCCCCAGACTTCTACCCCCAAACCATTTACCCCCATGGACATTTACCCCCAGACATCTACCCCAAACCATTTACCCCCATGGATATAATAAAGGTCGAAAAAATTAGGGTAGGTAGTAGGTAGGGTTGTTTTTTTTTAGGTTGGCGCTTCTAGAACTTCTAATTTTTTTTCGACCGATTACCTGAACACAACAATATTTTTTAGGCCTTACCAATTCACACCCATTATTAGCCCAGCATGGTTTTGGACCAGGGACGGTGGAAAAAGCCCCACCTTTTTCCAGCACCATTAAGTTAACCCAATATGTATATATACATGTCCCTTTGAACCATCTCAATTTGCTATACTCTCTTCATGTACTTTGGGCCGGGGGGGGGGGGGGTATCTCTGCATGACGTCATGTTAAGGGGGGGGTCAAGCATTGTATGACGAAACATGACAAGGGGGGAGGGGGGGTCTAAAATGGCCAAAAAAAGCATGACGTCATTTGTACACAGCCCCCTATTTAGTGGGTGTTGTGTTCTGTTGTTTTTACCTGGTTTGTTTACCTGAGGCCAAACCACATGTAGAGATGTCCACAACTATACAACATGCCATAGAGAATAGCAGAGAGGCTGCTGGGGTTGCGTACAAAAACTAGCAGGAAGGGGGTACTTTTTGTACCCCTGTTACGGACCCACCCGGACCCATTATAAGGGGTCCTTTAAGGTTCAAATTAGGCTCAAAGGGGTACGTTTTGAAAGAGCTTTCCAATGCTGAAAGAATTTTTGAAATATTCCAACTAGAACCAGAGTTAGGGAGTATTTATGATATACCATTTTATTATTCCATAAATTCTAACATATTTTGTATTAATCAAAGAATATCTATGAAATTAATACAGAGGTTGGTTCTAAGAGCTATAAGAGCGCTCAAACTTTCTATAAGAGCGTTCATGCCCCACTGCACACCAAACCAAGTCAGTTAGACAGAGTTTATGACATCAAAGGGTCCGACCTAATGGTTCACTGCACAATATAATAAAAATGAGGGTCTCAGTGTGCGACCTCATGGTTCAGTGCACAAACTAATAAGTTGTAAGTGAATGCAACCGGCCGTCACGGGTGCCTGAGCACCGCTGATGCCGTCATGAGTGTCTGAGCACTCTAATAACTGAACAATGGGTTACATAAGCACGACGCCATAACCGTCCGGTCGCTCTAGCGTCGCTCCTGAGCGAGCTAGGTCAAATATCAAAGCATCTATGGAAAGCCCATAATTAGACGGTCAAAATGAGCCCAAGATCAAGGCGGAACTCCCATTATTAAGGAAGTTACGCCATGGAGACTGAATGAAGCTCCGAGTGCACTAACAGACAAACCGGCGCAAGTTACGCGCCTATCCAGCGGGCAGTTTAAACTTGGCATATTCAACTCCGCGCATGCGCAAAATGGCGGTTGTAGCTGCGTAAACGACCGAGTTATGAGGGTCTGAAGTTGCAGAACCGACCAAGACAATGGGGGACACAGCGGCGCCCATGGGGGTCCTTTGTGCACCCAGTGACACATGAAAGACTCCCCTCAAACAATTGCAGAGTTAGGCAGATGCTACTGGCCCCAGTCAGTCTGGAGGTGCTTTTCCAAGATTTGCTACAAATAGCCTGTCTGCACCTCCAAGAGGACAGAACACCAAGAACCGCTCTAGAGGTAACATCTCCAGTCATCTCCTGCTACCTGCTATACCACTGCACTATGGTGAAACTATGCTAGACAGGCATTGGTTTCTATCATTAGTGGCCAGAGGGTATCTTCCTCAAGACTTCCACCAGAGGGTAAAGTTATTCATTATTACATTATTCCTCTAAGCAGCAGGTCAGGAGCTAGGTGTGGGAACCCACCTAGAACTATGCTGGACATTGTATTATTATTACCTCACAGGTGGAGTGGAACAGAACACTATACTTTATAACTTACTGTATATTTACTGTATGTACAAATTACCTACATACTAACTACTGTATGATTGATATTTCTTACATGTTGCCTAAAGCTGAATAAACCAGTGACAACTGGAAATAACACTATTTTATGAGAGCTTAATGTATTTACACTATATACCACTAGTCTTATGATATTTCTCATATGACAACTTGATCATGCACAAACACTAGTATGACAAAGTGGTGGAGAACATCCTACTAAGATCCCAAATTACCCAATGCTCTCTAAAAATTAAGCTGGCAACATTACTGAAAACAATCATACACACAGTAAAACCCACTCCACCCACCCAGTGACCTTGACACCATGCCCACCAAGGTCACCAGTGAGATCTCCCACATACCAGTGAGATCTCCCACACATCAGTGAGATCTCCCACACATCAATGAGATCTCCCACATATCAGTGTGATCTCCCACACATCGATGAGATCTCCCACACACCATTGAGATCTCACACACATAAATGAGATCTCTCACACAACAGTAAGATCTCCCACATATCAGTGAGATCTCCCCACACGTCAGTGAGGTCTCCCACACGTCAGTGAGGTCTCCCACACGTCAGTGAGGTCTCCCACACGTCAGTGAGGTCTCCCACACGTCAGTGAGGTCTCCCACACGTCAGTGAGGTCTCCCACACGTCAGTGAGGTCTCCCAAACGTCAGTGAGATCTCCCCACACGTCAGAGAGGTCTCCCACACGGCAGTGAGGTCTCCCACTAGTCAGTGAGGTCTACCCCACACATCAAGATCTTATCAGTCAAGCTGGCAGAACAACACACAAAGACCTTACGTAGTCAGGGGCCTGTTGAAGAGGTCTCCCTCCCACCTAGATCTAGGAGGCCCACAGGAGGCAAACCAGCCTCCAGTACTACAGACCCACACTCAGTAGACCCCACACCACCCACCCTGTCTACTCAGGGAACAACCAGTTCTCAGGGATCCAACATTTCCCAGGGATCTCTACAGGACGCTCAACTCACGCTATCTACCTCAGGGGAAGAAGGATCTGCCTCAGGGGGTGGATCCACACCCTCATCTAGATCCTCCACCCCAGCTCCGGCCTTTGACAGCCACTCCTCCAGAGACACTTCTCCCACACCCTCCACCATGGACACCGATGAAGGCCCCCAACCTAATCAGACAGCTGAGAAGATAAGGGCCTATGAGAAGGCCATCCAAGATGCAGTTACTGCCCTAGAGACCAACAAGTCCCAGCAGGAGGAAAGGGAGAGGATCCTCAACCAACAACTGGCAGAGAGGAATGCAGCAATAGATGCTCAACAGAAGGCCATGGAAGATCAGCGGAAGTCCCTAGAGAGACAACAACAACAGATAGCAGATCTCATGAAGATGGTATCATCCCAGACCCCACAGCCTCCCACACCTGCCATCACACCTGTTGTCACACCATCTGCCTCTGGATCCAAGGATGACATCATAATCTCCATGGTGTCCAACATGACCAAACTCATAGACAGAAAACAACAGGACGACAGAAAGATCAGGCTACATGAGGTAACAAAACCCAAAACTTTCTCACACCCAACACCACTCATGTCAACAGCATTATTTATTGATCACAAATTCCCAGAATATCTGAAGGATAAGTACAAAGTAACAGACAGTGACACCATGGTAACATATTTACCCGAGTACCTTGAAGGACAAGCACTAGCTTGGTTTGAATCCTTCAGGGAAAGTGCCACACCTGATATGTTGACATGGACCAATGTAGTGAATAAATTAAAAGAGTATTTTGCTACTCGAGACAATATCATCTCAAGGACTGCACTCCGTGCACAAAAGATAGATGAACCTGTCCTAGACTATGCATGCCATCTCAGGAAAGTGTGTAATGCCCAACGCCAAAGTGATGAAATTTTGAGCAAGGCATTTACCCAAGGCATGAGGCCCTGGATCTCTGTAGCTCTTGAAAACAAGAAAATAGACTCTTTTGACCAAGCCCTAGACCTAGCCCTAGAGGTTGAGACCCAAGAAAGATCGAGGAAGGTAAGGGAGGCAGAGTCTAACCCACAGCCTACTAAGAAGAAGGTCCAGGAAATCAGCACTAGTGCAGATGAAGATGTTAACCTAATGTCTAGTGCCCATGTAAGGCAACAGGAAGCTAAGGTTACATCAAGAGACCCTACCGGTAGATATAGAGGAAATAACTATGACCCCAACTACCAATCCAATAGAGGTAGAGGTAGGGGGGGCAACAACAACAACCGGGGGGGTCACAACAGTAGGAAAGACAACAGCTCTTCCAACTCCAACAATGGTAACTCTTCATACAGTGATAGGAGAGACAGAACCCCAAGTAATGGCAGATCCTATAATAATCAAGGATCCAACAGTAGGAGCCATAGTCCACATAGGAACTACAACTCTGGATCCTACAACAACTCTGGATCCTACAACAACAGCCAGGGTTCAAACAACTCTGGATCCTATAATCAAGGATCCAACAGTAGAAGCCATAGTCCACATAGGAACTACAACAATGGATCCTACAACAATGGTGCCTACAACAACCAGGGATCCAACAACTCTGGTCATTATAACCAGGGTTCCAACTCACGCCAGGAGGATTACAAACCTGACACAAGAGGTTATCAGGGGAACCAACACAGTAACCCCCAAATACCACCTCATGTAATGGATCAAATCTCCAAGCTCCTGGTGGCAAGCATCTCAACCACCCCACAGAACCAGGAAAACTAGGATGTCACAGTGCCGATGGGCCAGTGCGCTGTGACACCCCAAATACAAACAATCAATCAGGATTAACAAAGATCCAACCAGAGACAATTGCTAGTGCCAATCTACCATCTAACAGACAGAGACGTCCATCAGTGATACACATCACCCCACCAGATTCATCATCAAAGGATACAGGTGAGAGTACCAAGCTTTCTATTGTACTTCTTCAAAATGGCTGTATCAATGCAAATCTGTATGATGTTTCAGATGTACAATGTTTGGTCGATACAGGTGCTACTATCACCTGTGTCAGACAATCATTCCTCATGGATCTCCAGAAGAGATTCCATATCCAACTGAGGAAATCTAAAATCAACATCCATTTGGCAGATGGATCGGTGTGTCATGTTAGACATTCAGCTATGCTGAACTTTAGAATCCAAGGTGTCAGATTCCAATACCAATTTGCTGTAATACCCAACCTCACACAGCCCGTGGTACTCAGCACAGATTTCTTAAGCACTACAAAATCTCAAATTGAATTTAATGTTGATCCTGAACAAATTCTCAAACCCATTAGGGCAGTGAGGGATTTTACCATCCCTCCATTCTCTGAACTTGCAGTATTGGGTAAAGTCACATCTACTCAATCACTGCAAGGCAAAACTGGAGTAGTAGATAACCTCCAAAGAAATAACAATGCCCCATATCTAGTTCAAAGGGCAGCAGTAACCCCCGGGGAAAATAACAAACATCCCCTAGAGTTACTCAACACCAGCAGGCGCCCACATAAAATCAAAAAGGGTGCCATCATAGCTCTATTTCAGGAAGTCAAGGAATCTGATTTAGAAAAACCTCAACAGGTGTCAGACACTACCCCACACACTGATCAATCCATCTCAGCCATACGGCCTGAGGATGTAACTCAATTCAGTGACACAGACTCAGACTGTGAGTCCACATATGCTGACCCTGAACCCAACTCAATCAGACTCTCTGAAATAGCTGCTATACATAGTGAGGCACATGACCTCGAGCCAGAATTGGAAGAGAATGTTCCACCAAAATCTGTGCTCACATCCAAAGATCAGCATGATAGATTAGAATCACTGCTGACCAAGTATGATGATATATTTGTAGGAAAAGATGGAGACATTGGTGCCACACACCTGTATACACACTCAATACATGTAAAACCTGAGGCAGTACCATGTCATTTCCTACCATATAGACAAACACCAGAAAAACAGGCCGCAATAGGGGAAGAGTGTGAAAGGCTAGTACAACAGGGCATTCTGAGAGAATGTGCTGAGGGCCCCTGGGCTTCCAGATCCTTTTTAGTACAAAAATCATCGGGAGGCCATAGGCTCGTCACAGATTTTCGTTATTTGAACCAGAACACGATAAATCAAGCCTTATCTACACCCCGGGCCGATGACACTCTAGACATGATAGGGTCACTCAGACCAAGAGTATTCAGTAAGCTAGATGCCCAACAGGGATTTTTTCAAATTCCTATAAGACAGGAGGACCAGCATAAAACCGCATTCATAGCAAATGACAAAAAATATGTCTACGAAAGGATGCCGATGGGTTTAGCGACCGCACCTGCGGGATTCTGCCATCTAGTCACATTAATTCTGAACAAACTCAAATACAAATGTGCCCTACCATACCTAGATGACATATTGGTATTATCACCATCAATCGAACAACACTTCCACGACCTGGAAGATGTGTTCAACAGCCTAAGAGTTGGTAAACTCAAACTGAAGAAATCAAAATGTGAATACTTCATAGACAGAATAGACTTCTTGGGAATGAGAGTCACACCCATGGGACTACAACCATCTCCCACAAAGGTGGAGTCAATCAAAACCTTCCCAACACCAAAATCAGTCAAAAATGTCAGATCCTTCACAGGCCTATGCCAATACTTCAAAAAGTTTATCAAAGGTTATGCCCAAATTGCTAGACCATTATATGATCTACAGACACATCTCAAAGCATTTGTCTGGACAGAGGAGGCAGATAATGCTTTCAAAACATTAAAGCATGCCCTCTGTACCAATGCTCTTCTCAGATATCCAAACTATGAGAAAGAGTTCAGTTTGGCAACTGATGCTTCCAATGTGAGTTTAGGAGCTGTACTCTCACAGAGAGATAATGAAGGAGTGCTCAGACCAGTAGCCTTTGCAGGTAGAACCCTCTCCAAACATGAGAGAAATTACAATACCACAGAGAGAGAACTACTGGGAGTAGTGTATGGAGTACTACACTTCAGACACTATCTAGAGACTAGACACTTCCAATTATATACAGACCATGCAGCCCTAATCCCACTATTAACCAATACAGGACTCACACATAGATGGGCCAGATGGGCTCTAGACATACAACAATTTTCATTCACGATCCAACATGTGAAAGGTGATGATAACATACCTCCAGATGCTATGTCTAGAAGAGAATACCCAGACTCTGGACCCATGACTAACCCTCCACCCCCACCAAGGAGAGTAAGAGCAGCCAGTAGAACCAAGTTTGCAAAAGTAACAAAGAAAGTACCATTCAAAAGGGATGATCCACCCAACACCATTGAAAGGCCAGAGACACCCATTAGGGGTATCTTGAAACAATCTACACACTATGTGTTTTGCCACTGTGAGAGAGAATACTCACAACTCTTTCCAGATAATGACTTCGAGCCTATTGAATTCTCATCACTCAATCAGATGGTGAAAGCAACACCTAAAGAGCCACCCTTCACCCCACCTGACTCAGATGATGAAGATTCAGAAGACACACTATATGCTATTACTCGAGCAACTTCCAAATCAGTCAGATTCTTTGAACCAATGCAGGGAGAGGAAACATCAAACCATTTGTGTCCTATGACCACACGCTCAAAGACTAGAGAAATGATTCAGGAGGGCACACCAAAACCCCCCACACAATCACAAACTATTCTAAATGAGAAAAAGGTCACAGGAAACAAACCTACCAAAACCCCACCTGCCAGGAAAAATGTCACAAAAGACACTGCATCAACTAAGTCAAAGAACTCTGAGACAAAGAAGATTGACAAAAAAAGCAAATTGTGCCTTTAAAGAAAAAGGTTGCCACTCCCATCAAGGCGAGAATAGGCCCTCCAGAGGAGCCTACACACCAAAACAAGAGTGACACACCCCAACAAAAGGCACAAGATAGGCCAATAGTCGATGAAAAAGAAAAAGAAAGAGACAGAATAAAACAACATGTGCTAGATATAAATCAATTACTGGATCAGATTCCCGACACATCCATCTCAGGTACAAACCTTGGCTTGGAACAAAGGAAGGACAAGGAACTATTGCCCCTCATACAATATCTTGAGGATGGGACCTTGCCTGCACCAAAAGCACAAGGAAATAGAATCATCAACCAAGGCCAGACATACACCTTGGTAAATGGTACATTAGTCCATATATGCCCCATAAATTGGAGAATAACCAATACTATACCACTTCAAATTGTTATACCACAGCAATGGGTAACAAGTACACTACAGTATTTCCATGACTCACCTACCGGCGGCCATCTTGGTTCAAGTAGGATGCTGTCAGCACTCCGACCTAGGGTATATTGGAAGTCTATGCTAGCAGACACAACAAAATATGTTTCCACCTGCCACACATGCCTCACAGCAAAAAGGCAAGTACACTCACACAAAACACCAATGACAGTGAGAGAGTACATGGCTTCACCAATGAAGTTCCTAAACCTCGACGCGGTGGGACCACTTCCCACAACTGCCAGGGGAAACAAACATATACAGGTCTGCATAGATTATGCTACCAGATATGCAACAGCTTGGGCTACTACTGACTTAAAAGCTGAAACAACAGCAGCAGAGTTCTACAAGAATATAATTTGTCATCATGGAACACCAGCCACTCTTCAAACAGACAATGGGACATGTTATACAGGTGCAAAGTTCACAAAGTTAACTAAACACCTCAAGATCAAACATAAATTCTCCTCACCATACAGGCCACAATCAAATGGGCTTGTAGAGAGATTCAATGCTAGCATAGGCACAGCACTCAGAGCATTCTGCTCAAAGCACCAAAACAATTGGGATTCATTTATTGAACCCATAACCTTTGCATTAAACAACACTGAATCCCAAACCACAGGATTCACCCCTTTCTTCCTACTCCATGGAAGAAACCCAGCCACCCCAATGGACTTAGGGCTGGGAATACAGGAAGACATATCCACCGTAGCAGACCATGTAGCTAACATGATAACAAATCAAGATACCTCTAGGAGGAAAGCTATAGAAAGGGTCGCCAAGCTACAAAAGGAAAGGAAGGATAGATATGATAAGAAACTTACACCACAGGAAATCAAGGTCACCGACATGGTGTACCTAAACATACCAAGAATCCTGACCAACACAGAGTGTAAGAAACTTCAACCCCTTTTTATGGGACCATATGTTGTAGTAGATAGACCTAGTTTGACAAGTGCCAAACTCAAAAACTTGGACACCAATCTATTGGTGGCCAGACCAGTGCACATAGACAGACTGAAAAAGGTTGTGGCTGTCAGAAACAATGAATTTGCACACAGGCTTATTCCACATGAAGCCAAATACTACAACAAAATTGTAAGGAACAAAAATGATATCACCCTTACAAGAGAAACCACAGGCATAGGCCCTATCAAGCCTAGGCCTGCACACCACATACTAAGAAAAACATCTAGGTGTGGTGCAGTTTCAAGAAATTAGAAACAGATTGAGATACCAAAAGAACATAAGATTTTCAAAATGTATTACAAATTCTCTTCATCCACACATAAGACATGTGTGACTGATAATGAATTACTTATATGTATATAAAGCCAATCAAATTTGTAAATATATCAGTAGGTTATTGCCTCTGAATGGTCAAAGACTGGGACCCTCCAAGTAAAGCAGACATGAAGTCTAAGAAGAGTAAGGGTAACATAATGGAGTGTCTAAAGCCTAATCCCCACATGAAAGAGCGCGCTATGCCAACACAGCAGTCTATAGAGATCAATTGGCCTTATAAGCTACCCTCAGACAACTGTCTAGACGGTCATGAATGGCTGTCCTGGATGACAGGAGGAGCTAATTACCAGTACACAGAGTATACAATAGAGCCCCACAGTAGCAGACACTGGAGATTAGGTCACCTGCTCCAGAGAAACAATACCAGGCCCACAATGGATGTGGGTAGGGTAGGCTACATAAGAAGCACTGTGGACCATAGCCCACCATCAGTCTTCATCCAGCTGCAGTCTGGAACACAAGTCTACAGGACCCCACTTGGGAATTAGCCAGCCCACTTCTCCATTAGGAGAGACTGCACTAGGATAAAGAACACACCTACTTCACCTTCAACCTGACCTTACCATTTACTGGTCAATCTCTATAGACTCACCGGACATATTGCCAAGACAGCTCAATCTTGCAAAGGTACAGTTTGAACCACTTCATTTAAAGTGTTACACCATACACTTAGACTTTACCAGCACCAAATCACTACAAATTTGACAAGACTTTAAAACAGCAAACTTGCTTTACAAAAGCACCATGGGGAGACTGAGAGTTTCACCCATACTGCTAACTATGCTGTTATTATGTACTATAGAACCACTTACTGCAGGTTATACACCTGTGGTGAGACAAAACATAGGAGTAGTATTCAAACCTAGCCCTCAACCATTGGTCAATGGACATACAACCACAACACTGTTGTTAGCTATCCCCTACAAGATACCTCGGGCACCCGTTACCCAAGGATCCATAAAGGGTTAGAATACTCCATTTGACCACTCCTACTCTACAAGATCATACCTCTGGTCAAATTATCCAACAAGCCAAAGAGCTTGACACCTTGCTGGAAATTGCAGACAAGGAGATAAATGAAACATTAGCCTCCATCAAATTGTTCCTATCCAACCCCATAAACACATTGGACAAGGCCAAAAGAGAGGCCATACTGGGTTTTCTAGCACCCCTGTTTCGCGGTGTGCTAGGTCTAGCCACAGTAGAAGATGTAAACCAAGTAATGGGACAGCTCAAGAACATAGATGAAATACTAAGAAAATTTGCTAAACAAGATCAGGAAGCAGCTAGTCTCATTGAAAGGATCACAGACAGACAAGATAAGTTTGTTAAAGCATACATCCAAGATAAGAAGGTACTGGACACCACAATCAACACCATAGGTGACACCGTCAACCTGTGGGCCTCTAACATGTCCAGGTCACTTGACTCATATTCAAGGCACGAGAAAACTCAAAGGGAAAAATTGCAAGTATTAAATGATGCATTAATTATCATAGCAGCAAGAATGAATACAGTTCAATCACTGCAAAGGACAAATGCAGCCCTGAGGATGCTATCATCAGGGATCCTAACCCCTGATATAGTACCACCCTCAGACCTTGCTAGATACTTAATTGACATTAATAACAAACTTAGGATTACACACCCTGGAGCACAAGTCGCAATTAATGACTTAGATTTCTACTATTCACAGAAGCTGACCTCATACACTTACTCAGCTCACCATATATATATTCATCTGGACATTATAATTCAATCTACCACCTCTACCTTCAAACTGTACCAAATGATTACATCACCCATGCCTATAGACACACAGGAGACCCCCACCAGAGGAGTCACCAAATTACAAACCACAACTGAATTTCTAGCAGTATCTTACGACGAATCATTATTCATCGAATTGGACTCAGCAGATATGCAGGCATGTGAAGGTACTACAGTAAAGGTATGCAGAGATGTAAATGGTAGAATTTATAAACACAGGCCTACATGCCCTGTGGCCATTTTTACTAACCAGGCTCAACAGATTAAGGAACATTGCAAGTTTACAGTTTCACCACTGCAAGCACCTACCACCCATGCTATTTCCATTTCTGAAGATGAGTATCTGGTCACTACTAATGAACCCCATTACTTTATCAACTGCCATGGTAAAACGTCTGAAACTCGAAAAGCCCAGTCCTACTCAATCATAGGTGTACCCTGTGGGTGCACAATCAGTGTAGGAGAATTTTCTCTTCCAAACACAAGGTTGCCCTGTAACTCAACCTTATCATTTCATTACATTCTCAAAACAATTAATTTACCATTCATGGCAGCACTTAACCAAATTTCTGAAACCAAACCAGATGAAAGAGAGAATCTTCCAAATTTCCCAGTAGTAAACCTTTCTAGAACCTTAGAAAAACTACAGGAAAATCCAATCATGGATGATATTACTCAACTAAATTTAGAGCCCTTTGCCAAAACATTATTAAAAGATGCCTCCAACCTTGATAAAGCAATGGAAACGCGCTACGTGGAATCATACCTACGTCGAGTTACAGAGCATCCAATCTTCCAAAGCTTAGGACTCATCCTAGGGATATCAGCTCACATTTTTATAGTATACATACTACTCAAATTATACAGACTAGGAGGGACTGTAGCCTACCTGCCTACGGCCAAAGCATTCAGACTAGTCACCGAGCTGCCCCTACACAAATTGCTCCCAGATAAGAATCCTACCAAATTAACCCCTACAGAGGAAACCCACACCCCTTTCCTCACAATTCAGGAAACTCACACCCTGATAATTGCTATATTATTCACCCTGACCATCTACTCAGCCTACAGAATAATGAAGTACCTTAAGAAATTTGCACAGACACACTGTGGCAAGAAAAATGTGGCCAAGCGCACAAATCCCACAATATATTTCAAAATATATTGTGGAGACTCAAACTTCGCGCTACCCCTGAGGCCAATACCACATGAATTTGATGAGATTAAATCAGCAGCTGCCCCGACCTATAAGGATATAGTGGTTAAAACCTTCCCACTACCTAAGGCTATATTTACCTGGAATGGACCAGCAGTTATAACAACACAGAGAGGAGAATTTGCTTATCACCTCCCTCAGGTGATACACCTACCTTGGCGCACTAGCTTCAGTACCATACCAGCCCTTAAAAACAAAGGACTGTACTACTCCATGCTTCTCCAGAATGATTGTGGCACCAGCCCGGTGACCATGACAGCACTGGAAAATACAACAGATATAATTATTGACGAACAACAGGAGGAGACCGCAAGGTCAAACATGCAGACTATTGCTAATTTTCTAAACTACCAGCCCTCCCCGGTGACTGTGGAAACAGCCTAGACTGCCCACAGCCTAGACTGCCCCCAGTCCACCACCAGGAGACAACATATCAGAGACAGTATTCAGAACTTTTCGGACAATTTGCCGGCCCTGAAAAGGGCCTTTGGGATGGCGGGTTTTTACACCCTAGGTTTCAGTCAGTCGGGATCCTACCACAGATCCTCGGGTTCAACATCGATGGGAGAGTCCGAGTCCGAGTGCGATCCATACATATGGCCGTGGTCCTGTTCCCACTCAACGAGCCGGGCCTCCATCATTCCCAGTGCATACTCGGCGGCCATAGACGGGTCCCCGGATGCCGCGAGATCGATGAAGGACACTGCCAACAAATAATCCCACAGGACTCGCTCCCGCGGTCCGAAGTTCGAGTCCATGGGCCAGAACCTTAGATTACTCAAGGCCCTAGCCAAAAGGGCCACAGTGGCCCCCCGACGCAAGGCTGAGCCCAAAAAATATTGGCAGGAATACATGTCCACCAACACATCACCATGCTCACTAATCTCTCTAGAATTCCTCACTATGTAGCCATAGTGTATGGTCTGGTTGGCCTCCACCAGGGCCCTAGCCGGACTCCCCACCACCATCACCTGGGAGACAGGCAAAGCAAAGATAGCTTGAAGGTGGGCCATGGTGTTACAGCAGAGGTTTCCAGAGAGGAAATGATACTCCAATACCAGCCACCCACTCCTTAAATGGACACACACACACACACCCCCCCCACCCTGAACTGTCCACTGACACCAAGCTAGGCACTGCCACAGACACATGCCAGAATCTGGCACCTAACACCTCAAGTGCCACCACTGCATGAGCACATCAGGGAGGAGACTCACATCTCACTCCTGACACACCTCCACTGTCAATGAAATTATCAAAGTATTAGAAAAATTTTAGAAAAAATACACAGCCACTTGTTGATGTATAATATGAAAATCTATGGTATTCTCACAAAATCGATGATTAATGCGCGCATATACGCGCAAAATTGCGAAATTGCAATTTAAAAATTGTAAATTGTACAAATCCAACACAAAATATACATGAATGCAGGTAGATAACTAAGACAGTTTTGTACCCACTAGCACTTGTATACTATACCAAGATTTACTTAAAGTAACACACTTTAGGTATCCAAGAAAATTGTTGGAAAAATGAATGGAAAAAAAAAAAAAATGTTGAGGAAAATTGTTGACATGAAAAATGTTTACTTAAGATACTCACCAAATAATCTCTTTCAGGGACACATACTCAAGAAGGCTAGGGAAAAGTCAATTAAGCAGCGGCCCACTGCCGAAATTGCCAATTAATATACCCATATAGCAAAATCAAAGAGTAACTCAGAGACAAACAAGCCTATTGTACATGAAGTACTTTGTTTTTCCGGTCCTCGGAAAAATTTGTCTCAAATCCCAAAAATTGTATGTTTGCACACCAGATTGTACGCTTGTACCCAATTTGCACACTAAAATTGTATGTTTGCACACCAGATTGTACGCTTGTACCCAATTTGCACACAAAAATTGTATGTTTGCACACCAGATTGTACGTTTTGTACCCAATTTGCACACCAAAATTGTATGTTTGCACACTAGATTGTAAGTTTGTACCCAATTTGCACACTTAAATTGTATGTTGCACATTATACTGTATGTCTGTACCCAATTCATACACTAAAATCAGATTTTTTTACAAAAATCAACATTTTTATGTGTATCCAAGCTGTACGCAAAATTATATATGTACATACAGAAATTATCAATTGAACGCAAAATTATATATTGGCATACTAAAAATTGCCAATTGTACGCGAAATTATATATTTGCATACTAAAATTGCCAAATGTACGCGAAATTATATATTTACATACTAAAATTGCCAAATGTACGCGAAATTATATATTTGCACACTAAAATTGCCAAATGTACACGAAATTATATATTTGCATACTAAAATTGCCAAATATACGCAAAAATTATATATTTGCATACTAAAATTGTCAATTGAACGCAACTACACGCGAAATTGTAAATTTGCACACTAAATTGTCATTTATGTTCAATTTGCACGCTAAATTGAACATTTAATGCCAAAGTTGCACACTATTTGCCAAATTGTATGTTGTACATAAAAATGGAAAATTGTACCCAAAATTGATGTCACATAAGCAAATACGCTCAGGTATGGTAAGATATAGAAACTCGGAAATGTACTTATACCCAGGAGAAAATTGTTTATACTGACAAAGCTCTACCACAAAAATTGCATTTGAAGCACTCCCCATTACTTCAAATCCTCTTACAAACAGTATATAACTCCAAAATAAGGTAAAAATTGTATAAATTGTACATTCCCTCGGCGAAATGACGGAGTTTCGCATTCTCTCGGGGGAGAGGGAGTATTCTATGATATACCATTTTATTATTCCATAAATTCTAACATATTTTGTATTAATCAAAGAATATCTATGAAATTAATACAGAGGTTGGTTCTAAGAGCTATAAGAGCGCTCAAACTTTCTATAAGAGCGTTCATGCCCCACTGCACACCAAACCAAGTCAGTTAGACAGAGTTTATGACATCAAAGGGTCCGACCTAATGGTTCACTGCACAATATAATAAAAATGAGGGTCTCAGTGTGCGACCTCATGGTTCAGTGCACAAACTAATAAGTTGTAAGTGAATGCAACCGGCCGTCACGGGTGCCTGAGCACCGCTGACGCCGTCATGAGTGTCTGAGCACTCTAATAACTGAACAATGGGTTACATAAGCATGACGCCATAACCGTCCGGTCGCTCTAGCGTCGCTCCTGAGCGAGCTAGGTCAAATATCAAAGCATCTATGGAAAGCCCATAATTAGACGGTCAAAATGAGCCCAAGATCAAGGCGGAACTCCCATTATTAAGGAAGTTACGCCATGGAGACTGAATGGAGCTCCGAGTGCACTAACAGACAAACCGGCGCAAGTTACGCGCCTATCCAGCGGGCAGTTTAAACTTGGCATATTCAACTCCGCGCATGCGCAAAATGGCGGTTGTAGCTGCGTAAACGACCGAGTTATGAGGGTCTGAAGTTGCAGAACCGACCAAGACAATGGGGGACACAGCGGCGCCCATGGGGGTCCTTTGTGCACCCAGTGACACATGAAAGACTCCCCTCAAACAATTGCAGAGTTAGGCAGATGCTACTGGCCCCAGTCAGTCTGGAGGTGCTTTTCCAAGATTTGCTACAAATAGCCTGTCTGCACCTCCAAGAGGACAGAACACCAAGAACCGCTCTAGAGGTAACATCTCCAGTCATCTCCTGCTACCTGCTATACCACTGCACTATGGTGAAACTATGCTAGACAGGCATTGGTTTCTATCATTAGTGGCCAGAGGGTATCTTCCTCAAGACTTCCACCAGAGGGTAAAGTTATTCATTATTACATTATTCCTCTAAGCAGCAGGTCAGGAGCTAGGTGTGGGAACCCACCTAGAACTATGCTGGACATTGTATTATTATTACCTCACAGGTGGAGTGGAACAGAACACTATACTTTATAACTTACTGTATATTTACTGTATGTACAAATTACCTACATACTAACTACTGTATGATTGATATTTCTTACATGTTGCCTAAAGCTGAATAAACCAGTGACAACTGGAAATAACACTATTTTATGAGAGCTTAATGTATTTACACTATATACCACTAGTCTTATGATATTTCTCATATGACAACTTGATCATGCACAAACACTAGTATGACATATTCATGATTTATGGCAGGGGTGGGGGTGAGCAAATTGACGGGGGGCTATTTATTTTCAGGGTATTCTTAGAGGGGGCCATTTGTTTTTTACCTATTCTTAGAGGGGGGGCCATTTATTTTTAGGGTATTTATCCAAAATGTCGCGAATTTCGTCACCATGAAATGTGTTCTAATGTATCAGAGACTCCTTTAGTGGTGGGTTTTTATGTCCTCCCCCCTCGACGACAGTGAAAATGTTTTGCGCCCCCCCCAAACAGGAGGCGCAGAGAATTTTCGCACCCCTCTTTGAGCTATAGTAGCGCGGGGGCATTTCTGCTCAAAAAAGGGTAAATTTTTTGTGTCAAATCATGCTAATGTAAAAGTAAAGTTTTTTTTAGAGCAAATGGTCCCTTGGAATTTGTATCATACGGCCATCATTTTTTCTTGAATTGTTAGGCTGGGAAAGGTGTACATTTTTTCAGAAAATATAGTCGGAAAA
The DNA here is from genome assembly GCA_949317995.1 of Acholoe squamosa. Classification (NCBI taxonomy): domain Eukaryota; kingdom Metazoa; phylum Annelida; class Polychaeta; order Phyllodocida; family Polynoidae; genus Acholoe; species Acholoe squamosa. The sequence continues at coordinate 46,468,568 of OX439048.1, forward strand.
GGGGTATACTTCATGCAACTATTCCGTTCAAGGGGTGCCCAAATTCAGAGTTTGTCTTCTGTCATCCTGACAGCAGGAAAAGGTGTGGATTTCCAAGCTAATTCCCGTCAAAAGGGGTATATATTAGTCAAATTTCCCCCCCCCCCGCATAAAGGGGTACCAAGTCAAGGGTCATGAACGCACATGGTTACTATAGGACAAATAGGGAGTGGACGTGGTATGCCTCAGTGTAGAAGCAGAGCATCAGTACCACAGAGACGTGTATGGAGGCACAGAGGGCCAGTGTGTTTGCACCAGGATCCTGGGATATTGGTTCATCCACTAGACTACAGGGGGAGCCAAAAGGGGGAGCCAAAAGTAACCGTCCACAAATAGACTCTTGTCCAGGCCCACATGTTCACATAAGGGCCTGTTAGTTACACTGGCGGCATTTGCAGCACTGCATCTGCCGCAGCAACTTGCTGCAGCAAAGCAAACACTGTCAGCTTTTGCAGCAGCAAGTTGCAGCAAGTTTTTGCCCAGTTACACTGGCTGCAGATGCAGCGCAGCAAGCTCTGCTGCAGATGCAGCGCTGCAAATGCAGCCAGTATAACAGGCCCTATAGTGGGGCTGGGCTCAGGGGGGGTGACCAGTGCTTCAGCGCCATCTTGTGGCAACTGTAACATTCATGTTTGTGTGTATAGCTCAGTATGCCTGAGGAAATACTTCAATTCTGATATATTAACACATGTGTCAAATATCCTATGATACATTTACATCACATATACTTCACTCTATGTAATGGGTCCAGGTTAGCTGCATTTCAATGTATCAGTATGGAGAAATCCATCCTGTTTTAGTTGATAATGGGCTGTTCTAAAGGTCAACTTTGAGCATTTCATAAAAATAATTGAGTCGAGATCCATTAAATCTACTTTTTGTGAAAATTATTTCAATGTCTAATGTATGAGGGGGTGCAGTAGAGAACATTGGAGCACCATTCCTAGAGAGTGAGAAAGATATTTCAATTACCACTAATATGAGCTCAGTGAAGTCATTTCTGGTACATTTCATGTTTGCTTAGTTCCCATGCCACTCACATGATGTCTCCACTGTCTCATACTTTGACCATTTCCTTGCCTTCTAGCTCTGTCAGACATGGTCATACTCTAGTCTGCTACAAGGTGGCGCTGAAGCACTGGGCTCTCCTCCTGGGCTGGGCTCGAGGCTGCTTGCTCCCGAGCAGCGCGAAATATGTGACGCGCACCGCAGCGCCCCCACCGGCCGGGAGAACCACTCTTCACGGGAGCCCTGTCCGCAATTACCCCTATTTTCGCCCATGCAGCGACCTTCTTTCCCACATCAATCTCACAAATCTACACTAATAAAACTTTTATGTCATAGTCAGAGAGGTGGACTGGAAGTTTAGGCACCCCTACCAATCTTTGTTTAGTCTGTATTCTTTACTTTAGACGAATCATGGAATTTTATTTTTGTAGCGATGACAGCCAAAAATCAAGACCTGAATGGAACTCCACAATCTATATATCAAATGAAAGATCTTAATATTTGTATTCAAATGCTTTTTGAATTGAGTTGATATTCCTATTAGAGACATTTTTATGGCAAGCTAAAAAATGAAAAATTGAATTTCTTTCTGTTGAATAGTACCTTTACATGTTTAAAAATCGCCAAAAATCGCTAATATAAATCTTTACAACACCAAATCATTCTTAATCAAAAGTCCAAGGACAATGCTCTGTATATTCGTCCTGCTTGGCAAAAAAATAATATATTTTAGTGAATCTTGGTCTATGTTGTACAAGTTTTGAAGATTGATAGACCTAGTTGGATCGGCACCCAACTCACATACTTGTTGTGAAATGTAGTGTCATTAGGGTCTCATATCTGTGACTAGATAGACCCAACGTCCCTCTTTCTCAGTTGGCATTAAACTACAAACATGGATCAGGAAAACATTCCAGTAGGATAGAATAATATTTTCGCTTCAATTTGGTGTTGATTTGATGCAAATCTATCCAATAGAACCCTCAGAATAGAATTACCAGTACCAGGTGTTTAGCACTGTGACAGATACAGGGAGTATAATAGCTGTGTTTGGCTGTCATCGCTAATTTTTGATAAAGTAGTACCGGTACCTGGTACCGTAACCTCGTAGGCCTATGTCTAAACTAAGACAAGACTCAAGTAGGATAATAATAGTTCTGATAAGTGTTTGACGTTACCTATCTATGACAAGGTTTCTTCACATCAACTGAAAACTAGGAAAGGAAATCCCGTGTTTGACAAAATTTAGAAAGCATCTGCCATTTCGCTTGTTATGCGCACCGGGTACCGGTACCAGTTTCAGCACTAAACAAGGTCAAGGTCGTTCAGACGAGCCAGGTTCTATCGGTTCCTCTCACCTCTCATGCATTTGGCGTGAGTCTCATGCATTTTGGACCAATCTCACGCTCTCGCGCAGAGGTGCTTTTTTCCTCGGCTTGTAGGGTGAACTTGGACTTTCACCCACTTTTTGAAGTACAAAAATCGGCCAATTTGTCTCTATATTTTCAAAATTTTCGGGGGGATGCCCTCCCTAACCCCCCACTCTTTAAAGGGGGGCTGGCATGGGAAATTAACAACATGGGTACCTATTCAAACAGTGATCATAAAATCGCGGGAATCAGTGGAAAAATCGCGACACCCTGGTTGGTCAAGGGGTGATCACGTGACTTTTTAATGCGGGCATGCATTACCATGCGCTCCGACAAAGTCTCACTCTTTGGCTTCACTAGAACTTGAGAGCTACTGTATGCTACTTCACTAATTTAACCATCTCTACTGCACCAATGTAAAATAGGCTAGCGTGCGACATCAAACGAGGCGTTCGGGGAATGGCGGCCGCTGATATACACACATCCTCGAGGTACGAATAAGTGCTCACCTCCTCGAGGTGCGAGCAGTGGCCTTATTCTCACCTCGAGTAGGTGTAGATCTACCACATCAAGGTGAAAATAAGAATCCTTATTCTAACCTCGACGAGGTATGCTCTTATTCACACCTCCTGGAGGTGTGGTTTGCAAATTTATTCACACCTCAAGGAGGTGTGATCTGCAAGGGGGGGGGCAAGAAATTTCAAATGACCATGGGGGTGGGGGGTTAAAAAATGTTGAAGTTTTTGGGGAATGGTCATTTTTAATAAAATGGGAGGATGGGGCTGTAAAATGATTTCAGACCGCTCTTGCAGGGGGGTTTAAAAATTTCACCCCTTTTTAGCAAAAAAGGGGCAACATTTATTTGTCTCCCCATACCCCCTAAGGGATGTAGTGTTGAGCCATCGGCCAATCACAGACCAGTATTCAGGTCATGTGACCTCTTGTGAATAAATAATTAGTTTGAGTCCAGCAGCCATTTTGGTTCAGTGTTGTGTGTGTATCTCCAGGAGTTAAATTCATGGATTATTCAGGTCATAGCCCATAGAACATTACATTTGGCGATCTAGGATGGGATGGTAACTCAGTGATCCAGGAGAGATAGGATTTTACACGAATAAGGAGAATTTTGGAGAAATAGCTCACCCAGCAAATTGGTGTCAGTGAGCCAGCATGTGCCACCAAGTGTGAGCAGGTTGCGTGTGATAACACGGAGCGTCAGCTCGAGCCACCATATGTCAATAGTCACGATGTGTGACATATTGTGACACATAGTGACTCATCTCCAAAAGTAATAGGATTCATGTGAGGTAAACCTGTGTGAGCATGCGCCAGACTGTGTCAGTAGTCACACAGAGTGACATTTGCTCACACATTTTGCTATCCATGTGAGGTGACACTGCATGAGCAGGCACCAGTCCATACCAGTAGTCACACAGAGTGACTCATAGTGACACAAACAGATAATTGTGTGAGGTGACAACATGTGAGCATGTGTCAGTCTGTGTCAGTAGGTGTCAGTATTCACTCAATGCCACACATATTGATGCATTTATGAAGGCATGAAGTGACACATGTGTGAGAATGTGTAGGTCTGTGTCAGTAGTCACACTGGTTAGCACATGGCAACATAGGTGTCAGGTCTGAGAGAACTTGTATGGATTCACTCTATATGTGTACTTTGGGGCAGGGGGAAATCAGATAAATGCTGGTTCAACTAATATTGCCTAATGAATCAATGTGTTTATAGGTGATATGCATTAATATGTATGTAGGGAATCTAATGATACCTGAAAAGATGAATTTAAATTTGGCTTTGGCATATTAAAAGGTAGTTTCATTTGTCTATGGGACTTAACACTGAATTGGAATCATCAACATCTCATGTAGTATTGAGGCATAGATTTGTCTTGGTTTCATAAATGATCAATAGTTTGATGCACAGTGATCAAGAAGGTGGCATGTATTCAAGAAACATGTGTAAGAACTCTTCATATAAGGACAATTAAGATTGTGCATTGGGTGATAATAGGGGCAATATGCTGCATTTGATCCAAACATGATAGGTTCTGACACATGTGTGAATATATGTCACTCTTTGTCAGTACTCACGCATTATGACGCAAGCTGACTTACAGTGACACAACCTGGTATTTCCTCTATGGTGTGTGCGTGACCATGCGTCACTCGATGTCAGTTCTCACACATTGTGACGCACACTCACTCACAATGACACATCCTACAAGTTCCATGAATTCTGATTGGTCAATTTCAAATTCTTAGCCCCTGATTGGTCCATTTCAGATTTCCCTCCTTTTCCTAGTTCCTTTGTTCTCAGCATTTGTAACTTGGGTTTCACAACACACAGGCACAGGAGGCAAGGATACCACATACAAGGTGAGTAGTCTTACAGTCCTAGTACAGATTCTTATTGGAATTCCAGAAGACCTGCAGTTCTACAGAAGCATATGAGCACATATTGTCTTTTTCTTAATCTATAAATTCCTGGTTGATAGCACATTTAATGTTGGTAATTTCCAGGCTGGATGGGTTGAGAATGCAGTACATTTTACTCCATTTCTATCTCATGGCACATAAGGGAGTGATATTTTTATAACAACAGGGGAGCTGGTGGGTTTGACAGGGGGGTAAATTTTTTTCAGCCTCTTGTCCATGCATTACTATAGGCTAAATGGGCATGTTCGAGCATGGTTTTTCAAAAAAAAAATTCAACCCTTCTAGGGAGGGCAAAGTTATTTTACTTCTTTTCAGTGAAAAAGCCTGTGTGTCTCTATAGGTTAAAAGGGCGCAATTGCACACAATATTCAGATCCTGGGGGGGGGGGAAATGTTGACCCTCTCAAGGGGTGGGGATATTTTTTCAACCCTTTGAGGGGGAGCAAAATAATTTACTTCTTTTCAGGGAATAAGCTTGTGCATTACTACTGAGATTGAAAGGGCGTGTTCGTGCATGATTTTCCAAACGTGGGGGGGGGGAGGGGGAATTTGACCCTCCTTGCTTCTACATGAAAATCCACCACCCCCTGTTGTTAAAAAAAAGGATCACTCTCTTCTGTGGGAGATTCAGGTGTGTAGAAATATGTGGTACTGAAAATGTGTTTATGCTATGCTTTATTGAATGTTCATGTCTGTTGTCTGTTTTATATCTTGACAGGTATATGAAGAGCACCTCAAATAATCAACCATGGAGAAAGGCCATGCAAGATACCCATACAAATCAAAAGGACATGGAAACAGGATGAATTGATGATATTTGATTTTGAATAAAAGAACCCCCTCCCCCATTCTAAAGGGATATTGAAATGCCAGTAGGCGTGAGTGGGAGTGAGTGTGTGTTATGGCACGTGTGTCATTATGTGTGAGAATGTCATAAATCATGTGTCAGCTCTGGTGAGGTTGCATTATAACACATGCGTCAACATGTGTGAGGCCGCGTCATAACACATGCGTCAGTATGGGTGAGGCCGTGAGTCATAACACATGTGTCAGTATGGGTTAGTGTACGTTATGACACATGTGTCAGCATGGGTGGGGCTGCATCATGATACATGTGTCAGTATGTGCCAGTTGGTGTCATCAATGACACAAGGTGGCTCAATTTTTTTCTGTAGAGCACACGAGTTAGCACTCACACACATTGACTCAGAGCGACACCAATTTGCTGGGCACTTTCAAGCTGGATTGGAGCTCCCCTCCCTGCTTACCTGCTGCTGCTCTGTGTGTACACCTGCCACTGCTGAGGTGCGCTAAGATCCAGGAGCAGGCCAACAGTGTGCTACTACCACCACCACTGTATTGAGGTAGGACTGATTAAGATTTCCAAGACAGGGTGAGTGACTTTACTGACATTAACTGTTGATCCTGTAAGTAACCCTGAGCATCTGTGCTTGAAGGCAATCATGGCTGAGGCTCTGCCACACTTTCCACCTTTTGATCTGTCAGACAGAAACACAGTCGGGGTCAGGTGGAAAAAGTGGGTACGACGCTTTGAACAGCTGATGGTTGGTCTGACAATAACAGATGCTGCAAGGAAGAAGTCTCTAATGCTACACTATGCAGGTGAGGAGGTTGATGACATTTGTGATACACTGACTATCCCAGATCCTGTGGCTGCAAACAATCAGGATGCTTATACAGTAGTGCATGATGCTCTCAATGACTATTTCATACCTCAAGTGAATCCTGAGTTTGGCATCTATGAGTTCCGCATGAGAGAGCAGGAACCAGGTGAAACTCTGGATATGTATGTCACTGAATTGAGGAAGCTTGCCAAGTACTGTGAATTCACTGATTTAAAGCGTGAACTGAAGTCTCAGGTGATTCAACACTGTAGATCTTCCAAGTTGAGGAAAGACGCTCTGGAGAACAAGAACTGGACACTTGACCAGATCTTAGACAAAGGTAGATCTATGGAGATGTCTGAGCAACAATCTAGTACTATTGAGCGAGGTGAGACATCTGTACATAGGCTCAAGTTTATACAGCAACAGAAGTCATCTCAACAAGAGTCTCAGAAGCCTAAACCTGCAGACAAGGGACAACTGACACAGAAGATCAATGGAGAGAATGTCGTGGTTAGTTTTGCAAGTAGAGCACTGTCTCCAGTGGAACAGAGATACTCACAGACAGAGAGAGAAGCACTTGGTGTTGTCTTTGGTTGTGAGAGGTATCATCTGTATGTACTGGGCAGTCCTTTCACTATAGTCACCGACCATAAGCCTCAGACTTCCATTTATAATAATCCTCATGCAAATCCACCTGCACAGATTGAGAGATGGACTTTAAGACTCCAGAGGTATGACATGATAGTTGTCTACAGACCAGGAAAAGACAACCCGGCTGGCTATCTATCACTGCATCCCAATCGGAAGGCCAAGGCGTACAGGGCTGAGTTAGATGGTGAGGAGTATGTCAACTTCGTGGCTATGTCTTCAGTACCATACTTTTGAAGAGGTATGTGAGAAAACGCTGGCAGATGATACTCTTCGGAAAGTTGCTACTGCTATCAAAGAGAACAAGTGGCACAAATTACTGAGACCGGGTCCGGATCGAGGAACATATGAGGCCTATCACAGGGTAAAGGATGAGCTTACTGTAGCTCATGACAACTCATACATTCTTCGGGGTACAAGACTGGTAATGCCTCTTAGTCTACAAGACAGAGCTATTGACTTAGCACAAGAGGGTCACCAAGGTCTTGTGAAGTCAAAGAAACTGATCCGCACCAAAGTTTGGTTTCCAGGTATTGATGCTAAGATGAAGAGGAGAATCGATCAGTGTCTGCCTTGTCAAGCTGTGGTTAAGAAACAATCACAGACACCACTTATGATGACTCCACTTCCAGATGGACCGTGGAAGATGATGAGCGCAGATTTCTATGGACCCTTACCGACAGGAGAATATCTGCTGGTCATCATTGATGATTACTCAAGATTCCCAATAGTGTTGACGGTGTATTCTACAAGTGCTAGGGCTGTCGTACCAGTCTTAGATGACTTATTCTCAACGCTTGGAAAACCAGTTGAACTTAAGACTGACAATGGACCTCCATTTCAAGGAGCAGAGTTTGCAGACTTTGCCAAATACTCTGGTTTCCATCATCGAAGGATCACACCATTATGGCCTCAGGCGAATGGCGAGTGTGAGCGATTCATGAGGAATCTAGGCAAGGTTGTGAAAGGTGCACGCACTGAGAGAAAACCTTGGAAACAGGAAATGAACAAGTTTTTTCATAACTACCGCGCTACACCTCACTGTACAACTGGTGAGTCGCCTGCTGTTGCCATGTTTGGACGTCCATTTGAGGTGAAACTTCCTTCATTTTTTTTTGGAGGAAAGGAATGATAGTGTGATGCATCGCCAAGATGAGCAAGCAAAGGCTAAAATGAAGTCTTATGCAGATGAATGTTCCCAGTGACATCAGACAAGGAGATGTTGTCCTGGTAGAGCAACCTCGACGGAACAAGACTACAACACCGTATGACTCCAAACCCTACATTGTTAGGGACCTTAAAGGGTCAATGGTCACTGCTAATAGAGGTGACAAACACATCACCAGGAACACCTCTAAGTTTAAAGTTATTGACAAGAACATTCAACCTGTGAGATCAGACGATGAGAGTGATGATGAGGCTCCCAGGATGATGCCTTATCCAACTACAAGTACTCAACAACCTGTTGATGTGCCTGAGACAGGTCCTATGCCTGTCACACCGCCACGTCCGAATGCTGAAACATCAGTAACTCCTCATCGTTCAACTCCAAAGCAACCAGTTGTGGTTAATGAAAGACCACAATGTAACAGATCAAAGCCAGCATGGTTAAAAGACTATGTAGTTTAGGGAAAATAAAGATCTTCCACACGGGGTAGAATAATCCCCAAGATCTTTATAAAGGATGAGGACAGTCTATCCTCTCCTTATAGATAGGTTGAGAATTTTATGCTAGATACATAAGTTTCATTTATTTGAGAACTAGTATGCGCATTCAATATGCAAAAGGACAGTGACTGATATATCTGATATATACGAGAAGATGCTGACATGGTTTACCATAAACATTCTTAACTGACAGTACATATTCTGAACATTTGAATAGTACTTTCATAGTGTCTTCATCCTAAATATGTGTTTCAACATTACTAATAACCCAAGGTTTATTCTAAAAGGGGAGAGATGTAGTGTTGAGCCATCGGCCAATCACAGACCAGTATTCAGGTCATGTGACCTCTTGTGAATAAATAATTAGTTTGAGTCCAGCAGCCATTTTGGTTCAGTGTTGTGTGTGTATCTCCAGGAGTTAAATTCATGGATTATTCAGGTCATGGCCCATAGAACATTACAAGGGAGTGGTCATTTTTTTAACAACAGGGGGGGGGTTGGGTTGGGGGGACAAAAAAATTTCAGACCCCTCGGAGGGGGGAAGGAAAAAATTTCGCGACGCATGCGCGGAATTTCACCAACCCCCCCAAGCTGGCAATAAATGACTTGTCCCTACTAGAGCAGGGTGGCTTTGGGGGATAAAAAGAATTTGAGACTCTTCGTAAAAAAGTTCTTTTTGGTAAGGGAATGATCAATTCTTAACAACAGAGGAGGTTGGTGAAAATCCGCGCGTGCGTGGCAAAAAATTTCCGTGCCCCCCTTTTATTCCTTAGTGGTGCGTGGGCTTTTTCGCTCAAAAGGGGCGACATTTTTTTTGTGCCCTCCTAAGGGAGTGGTCATTATTTATCAACAGGGGGGGTGGTGGGTTTAAGGGGGGTAAATTTTTCAGACCCCTCCCGAGGGGGGGCTAAAAAAATTTTGACCCCTCTTGAGGGGTCAAAATTAAATTTTTGCGCATCTGCGCGAAAACCCACCACCCCCCCTGTTGATAAATAACGACCACTCCCCAAGAGGGGTCTGAAATTTTTTGTCCCCCCCAAACCCACCAACCCCCCCTGTTGTTAAAAAATGACCACTCCCTAACAAAAGGGGGGGGTGTAAAAATTTTGGCCTTTTTTTTTTTTTTTATATACAGCAGCACTCATTTTTTATTTAAAAAAGAAAAAATGTCTATAGCTATACAGGTCTTCGCTACATTTTTTGATATTTTGTTATATAAACACCACAGGACACCACAGGACAATACATAGCGCATTATTATAGTGAGTATGACAGTAGATGTGTTCTATATGACTAGTGATAGAGACTAGATACTGATATATCTCTACATCGATACAGTTTTCGCAGCTCCGTTCCCCTATCTAGGAAGTATGCTATGAGTGAGATACTAGGGTTCTTTCAGTGTATGCATAGCGGTTACATTGAGTCCAAAATAGCCTCCCATTTCCTAAACCTCTTTTGCTTGTTCTCCAGACTGCATATAAACTGTTCTGAGAGAAGAGAGTGTTTAAACTCTCCTATCCATTGCAACAGATCAAGATGGCACTTGTGATACAAACGCTGCCTATAAATGTAAAACCTGGTTCTAAGCATTACATTGTTGATGATATCACCATTTGGAATTTTTCTACATAATCCAAGTATCAATTCATGCTCATCTAAATTCCCTGTATCAATCTTAGCAACAGTGTTTATCCATCGTATGACTGACTTCCAGAAGAAGGCTACTGGGGGGCATTTCACAAGGAAGTGATCAAGAGTGTCAGTCTTACCGTCACAATATACACATTCTGGGCTTTCCTTTGCACGTATATCAAACAAGTATTTGTTACAAACTAGTATTTTATGGAGTACTTTATATTGAAATGATTGTAACTTTGTTTCCCTACTCACTTGGTATGGACACATATATATGTCATACCATGGAACCTTTGTAAATTGGACCTCAGGAAAGACTTTTGCCTATTTCATTTCATTCCTTGGCATTTGTTGTGAGTGACGGTATAGAACTATCCAATACAATTCCTTGCTTGATGTTGAAAAGAGATTAACTACATCTGGGGTATTATCAATGACCCAAATACAGTCAGTTGGCCTTTGAATTTCGTCACTGGATATGCTAGCTCTCCAGCTACCTGGTATACTTTGTCGGATTTGTAGAGCCTGAAGAAAGTTACACTGAACACCATACCTTTGAGAAATTTGAGTGTCTGACATAAAACTTCCATTATCCAGTAAATCTTCAACCCTGACAATACCAGCCTCCCTCCACAACTTCCAAAATATTGGTGTATTATTGATAGTAATAAACTTATTTTTCCACAATACTTCATTACGGACCTCCGTTTCTCTTACTAGTGAGACATTTTGGAATTCATGCCAGTCCTTGAGAACCTGATAATAGAATGGGCTTGCTTCTCGTGGTATGTTAATATCTGATTTTGTATGAATGAACAGTTTCAAGTCAGACACCTCATGGAGAAACAACTTAATAAAATCACATGGAACCATGGTGGTATCCCAATAGAACCTTTTGATCCAGTTTATGTTAGATACAATGATTTTCGTTTTAAAATTGCCTACTGCAAGTCCACCATGCTTAGTCTGTGCCTGAACATGTGCCCTGGCTACCTTGTTCCTGTTGGAGCCCCATAGGAATTTGTCAACAATTCTATTGACTTCATCTATTGCTCTAGATGGTGTAGTGGTGACTGAGGCCGGGAACATCACACACGGTAGCATTAGGCTGTTTATGATGATAGTTTTACCTTTGAGTGAGATGTTGCGGTGCCTCCAATCATCACTTATGTTGGTGATTTTCTGTATCTGGGGTTCAAAGTTCCACGAGTAATTTTGGGCTTCTGTCCTATTCGGTGCTACAGAGATGCCCAGGACAATCAATCTTTCACTCCATGCAAGACCCTCCAATCCGGTCTGACTAGTGTCAATACCACCAAGTGCAAGATATTGTGTCTTATATCTATTCACCTTCAGACCAGAGTACCTCCTAAACCTTCTCAAACAGTCCAGCAGGTGATGTAGAGCTGCTGCTGATTCGATAAAACAAGTGGTATCATCAGCATATTGACATATCTTTACTTCTCTAGTACCAAGTCTTATACCTTTAATATCTACATTCATGCGTACGGGGCTGTGTACAAATGACGTCATGCTTTTTTTGGCCATTTTAGACCCCCCCTCCCCCCCTTGTCATGTTTCGTCATACAATGCTTGACCCCCCCCTTAACATGACGTCATGCAGAGATACCCCCCCCCCCCCGGCCCAAAGTACATGAAGAGAGTATAGCAAATTGAGATGGTTCAAAGGGACATGTATATATACATATTGGGTTAACTTAATGGTGCTGGAAAAAGGTGGGGCTTTTTCCACCGTCCCTGGTCCAAAACCGTGCTGGGCTAATAATGGGTGTGAATTGGTAAGGCCTAAAAAATATTGTTGTGTTCAGGTAATCGGTCGAAAAAAAATTAGAAGTTCTAGAAGCGCCAACCTAAAAAAAAACAATCCTACCTGCTACCTACCCTAATTTTTTCGACCTTTATTATATCCATGGGGGTAAATGGTTTGGGGTAGATGTCTGGGGGTAAATGTCCATGGGGGTAAATGGTTTGGGGGTAGAAGTCTGGGGGCAAATGTCCAGGGGGTAAATGTCCTGTTACCTCACATCCTCATGAGAGGTAAAGGAAAGGAAATAAGAGAAGAAATCAGATCTAGCCGACAGTTACAGTGGCTTCACTGAATTACAAGTGTAACATTACAAGTGTGGTAATATGATTACACATATATAATTAAGGTCACACTTACAAAACAATCATTTTACTGTAAGGCATAATATAAGGCATACCCCCTAGAGTCCCATTCAGAAAAAGCAGAGAATAAGCTGTTTGTTTCCAAGGGACAGTTTGTGATTTATCAACAGGGGGAGCAGGATGCAGATTGAGGGGAGAGGGAGGAAAAAAAATTTGACACCTCAAAGTGGGGAAGGGGGCAGAGAAAAATGTTATGCCTTTTCTGTGAACTACTGTAGAACAGGAGGGATGACCAGGGCAATCTGTCCGAGGGGGAGGGGGTCATAAAATTTTCAGATTTCTTCATGTCTGTATGGCAATCTACCCCACCCCTCAGGCCTGTTGATGAGTAATGAGCAATCCCTAAATTACCAATGGGATTTTGAAGTGTGAAATTTATCAAATAGAATAGAAGTTGGGTCATTTGAATCTTTCTACTGAATTCTCAATGCCAGGGTACTTCTTACCCACATAGATCAACCTATATATGGGGTCCTTTGGTTAAATGAGTCCAACTAAAAGGGCATTTCAAAGTGGTATTGGGCCTGGGTTAGAGGTAGGATAGAGTAGTGGACCAACACTGACACTGATGGCAGTGACAATCATTGAGTGGGATGTCTGAGGAAAGCATGCCTGTATAGGTAATATATATTTCATAACAGATGAATGCATTAAACTTCCCTACCTTTACAAATCATTTTTTTCTTGCCAAAACTGAAGCAACTTGCAGTTTTTTTTTCATGACATGATGTCATGCAGCCCATGACCCCCCCTCCCCCCTTGTCATGCTTGGTCATGGGGAGTGGGACCCCCCCTCCCCCCCTCCTGCATGACGTCATTTGTACACAGCCCCCACATTATGAGCTAACAGTTCTACAGCAATAACAAACAAAAAAGGCGATAGACAGCATCCCTGTCTGGTTCCGCATGCAAGTTCAAACCAGTCACTTGTGTACCCATTATTTATGACACAGGCAACAATGTCTTTATATAATATCCTGACCCATGAGATGTATTTTTTACCCAAATCCAAACCTTTCAAGTGCCTTAAAGATAAACTCCCACCTTATCTTATCAAATGCTTTTTCAAAATCAACCGCCATCAGAATACCAGGGCGACTTAACTTTGTGGTGTATGGTAATATATCTTCAACTGTGCGAATACTTGTTCCTATATACCTTGACCTAACAAATCCAGATTGATCTGAGCTTATAATACTAGGGAGGTGGGGTTTTATCCTTTCTGCCAGGGCCTTGGTGTAGATCTTATAGTCTGTATTCAGCAGGCTGATCGGCCTCCAGTTTCCTAGCTGGAGTCTATCTTTTTTCCTTTTTAGGGATAAGGGTTATAATGCCACGTTTCTGTTCTTGGCTCAAGCTGCCCGTGTCCGTGGCATAGAGTAGACTTTGACTAACATCATCCCCAATATCAGTCCAGAAGAACTTATAAAACTCCGCACTTAGCCCATCAGTGCCTGGGCACTTCCCATTCTTTAAGGATTTAAGACTGTTGAGAAAATCTGACTTTGATAAGGGTCTCTCTATCATCTCTCTCTGGTTGTCAGACAAGACAGCTAAGTTGTTTGTATCTATGAAGGGACAACGGTCATCAATATCATCTAACTCTCTTTAGCTATCTGAGTATAGATTTCTGTAGAATTGCTTCTGTACGCTAAGGATATCTTTGCATTCAGTGACTATATGCCCATTTTGATCTTTCAGTTGAGTAATAAGTTTGTCCATAAAATTCTTTTTTTCTAAATTCAAAAAGTATTTGGTTGGTCGTTCACCTACCTGGGACCTATTCGCTTTTGACCTAAACATGATGGCTCTAGCTCTCTTTAATTCAATATCTTTTAGGTCTCTCTTAACACTTTCCATTTCATCAATTACATCATGGCCCTCATCAAAGGCTGCAGTTAATTTGCCCAGACTGTTTGTTAACTCCCTCTCTACCTTTTTAGACTCTGCCTTCTTCTTTTTGCTGTAATTAATTGAAAATTTCCTTATCTCATACTTCAGAATCTCCCACTTCGCATTGGGTGCCAGATCCTGGTATTCTATTTTACATTTTCCAAGCATAGTCTTAAGTTGATTCACATAGTCTTTATCTGAGAGAAGGATATTATTAAACTTCCACACATTTGGGCCTCTGTCCTGGTCAGCACTGGAGATTCCCAGTGTTACCTTACTGTGGTCAGATAGCGTTCCAGGACGGATATCTGTTTTATGAACAAAGCCTGTCAAATGCTCAGACACTAGCCAGAAATCTATCCTGGATGCTTGCTCTTGCCTATGAAAAGAATATCTACGTAAATTAGGGTGTCTAACTCTCCATATATCCACTAAGCTGAGAGTATCTTGTAGACTATATATTTGCTTCCTATACTGCTTATTAGCTGCCCTTATACTATTAGTTGCCCTTCTGTCTATATATGGGTCCGGGGTTTCATTAAAGTCACCTCCAAGGAGAAGGTTTTCGACTTCATAGCCTTTTAATCTATCTGATATTTCATCTAATACAGACATCTGGTCTGCTTCATAGTTTTGTGTTGGAGCATAAATATTGCATAAGACATAATCCACTCCCTGAACCTCGATGTGTAATATAATATACCTCCCATTGGCATCCAGTGTCTTTTCTAGGCACTTGTAAGGGTAATTTCTATTGAAGAGTATGGCTACACCTTTGGATGATGAGCTGCCATTTGCACATATCATATCACCACCCCACTCAGCCTTCCAAATCTTTTCTACTTCTGCTGTGCAGTGGGTTTCCTGAAGGAAGACAATATTATAACTTTCATCCTTTAGCTTCTTGAAAATAGCTCTTCGCTTATCTCTCACCCTTATGCCATTAACATTAAAAGAGCATAGGTTAATCACTTGTCTTATTGGTCATAGCCTTTTGGATTCAGAATAGGGGTCATATTATGTTTGGTTTTACACAGAATTTGTGGGGTATCAATGACTCTACTTTTTAGGTTCAGTTGTCTTACAATCATCCACAGCCACGCTGTGAGGGTACAATACTCATATATCATCATATACGCCTTGCTAACATTCTGTTGGCACCTCATAGAAACAAAATACAATAACACAACTACCAAAATGATGTACATAATATTGCGCACACAAATAACAGATAAACATTAACACACAAGAAGAGAAAAGTAAAGCATACACATTTAGTTGCTCCATAGACCATGCGTCTCATGCAACTGAGAGAGCTGTTTGATAATATGTTCATTTTTGTTGGGTATTTTATTTAAGACTATTGCGATCCATCCCTAAGTTGAATGAATCTTGAGCACCACATGGTTATACCCAGTTGTTGCAGTCATTACCATCAATACACACATATACACATACATGTACACATTTTGGGACCGAGTAAGTTAGGCAGTATCCTCAATTTCCTGGCGCACCTCTTGGAGAATTTTACCAAGCAGGTTTTTTCCAGACCATAGCTCTTGGTTTAAGGCGTTCTTATCAGTCAGTCTCATCCCTATGCCCCATACAGCGTCTTTTGAGGCTTCACCAATAACCTTATTTCCTGTGCTAAGGAGACGCTGGCGAATGAGTGGATTTTGTTGGACCTTAGCCCTAATCCCCTCCATTGCAATGGACTTGGATTTAGCGATCCACTTGTCCTTGTGCTCTTCCCTGCACTTGTGTAGTATGCCCTTTAGCTTGGCAGGCACGTCCAGCCGCCATGCCTGTCTCTCTAAGTCTTCACGCCTTGCGATAATGCACCTTTGTATGGCGAGGTATTTCTCCATCGATGTGTAGGCCTTGTCTCCAATCTTAAATGTAGCAGGGTAGTGGTTGCTAAAAGGGGAGGCCTTGGTGAAGAAAACTACAGTGTTCTCATTCTCTAGTGTAGCCAGAGCCTCTGGTCCAAAATATTCAGGAAGAGTGTCCCAGTTTTCTTTGTTGTAGAGCTTGCCATCGAGGTACAGGGATGTGCCCGACATTCTCACCTCTCTGTAAGTGCCATGGTTCTTGGCCACCCAATACGTCTTTTTAACTTTAGCTAGTTCCCCTTTCAGTTTGGTGGGGATATCCTCACTGAGCCTGAGTTGGGCACTGTTTACTTTGTAGTCCCTAAACTGTGCTCTTCGCCCCCACAATTTATTTCTTGCATCCAGGAATTTCAGCCTTATTAGTACAGGCCTTGTAGCTTGTCCAGGGTTCCTCGTAATGCGATGAGCCACGTCAATGCAGCTACTCTCCATTTTTGCATGGCGCCAAAAGATTCTTCCCAACTCTGCCCTCAAACTTTCAGATGTTTCGTTTTCACTCTCTGGGAGGCCATCCAGCAGTAAGTTCAATTTTCTTGAGTACGCTTCCTGTTTGATGGTGTTGTCCTCATTGCTCTCGAGGTGAGCCTTATTTCCTTTAACCTGTATCTCAGTTTCCTCCAGCTTGGTTTTCGTCTCTGATAGTTCGTTCTTCGTTTCCGTTAGATCCTTCTGGAGCTTAGCGACTTGCTCCTTCAGGACCTGGATGTCGCCTTTGTTGATTTCTACATCCTCCGCCACACTTGAAAGGTTATCGTTGAATTCCTTGATGTCGTTTGCAGTAGTTTGACCAGTATTGTCGACTCTGATAAGCCGTTCCTCGATCCTGGCTAAAGTTCTAGCTAGGGGGCTGTGTACAAATGACGTCATGCTTTTTTTGGCCATTTTAGACCCCCCCTCCCCCCCTTGTCATGTTTCGTCATACAATGCTTGACCCCCCCCCCTTAACATGACGTCATGCAGAGATACCCCCCCCCCCCGGCCCAAAGTACATGAAGAGAGTATAGCAAATTGAGATGGTTCAAAGGGACATGTATATATACATATTGGGTTAACTTAATGGTGCTGGAAAAAGGTGGGGCTTTTTCCACCGTCCCTGGTCCAAAACCATGCTGGGCTAATAATGGGTGTGAATTGGTAAGGCCTAAAAAATATTGTTGTGTTCAGGTAATCGGTCGAAAAAAAATTAGAAGTTCTAGAAGCGCCAACCTAAAAAAAAACAATCCTACCTGCTACCTACCCTAATTTTTTCGACCTTTATTATATCCATGGGGGTAAATGGTTTGGGGTAGATGTCTGGGGGTAAATGTCCATGGGGGTAAATGGTTTGGGGGTAGAAGTCTGGGGGCAAATGTCCAGGGGGTAAATGTCCTGTTACCTCACATCCTCATGAGAGGTAAAGGAAAGGAAATAAGAGAAGAAATCAGATCTAGCCGACAGTTACAGTGGCTTCACTGAATTACAAGTGTAACATTACAAGTGTGGTAATATGATTACACATATATAATTAAGGTCACACTTACAAAACAATCATTTTACTGTAAGGCATAATATAAGGCATACCCCCTAGAGTCCCATTCAGAAAAAGCAGAGAATAAGCTGTTTGTTTCCAAGGGACAGTTTGTGATTTATCAACAGGGGGAGCAGGATGCAGATTGAGGGGAGAGGGAGGAAAAAAAATTTGACACCTCAAAGTGGGGAAGGGGGCAGAGAAAAATGTTATGCCTTTTCTGTGAACTACTGTAGAACAGGAGGGATGACCAGGGCAATCTGTCCGAGGGGGAGGGGGTCATAAAATTTTCAGATTTCTTCATGTCTGTATGGCAATCTACCCCACCCCTCAGGCCTGTTGATGAGTAATGAGCAATCCCTAAATTACCAATGGGATTTTGAAGTGTGAAATTTATCAAATAGAATAGAAGTTGGGTCATTTGAATCTTTCTACTGAATTCTCAATGCCAGGGTACTTCTTACCCACATAGATCAACCTATATATGGGGTCCTTTGGTTAAATGAGTCCAACTAAAAGGGCATTTCAAAGTGGTATTGGGCCTGGGTTAGAGGTAGGATAGAGTAGTGGACCAACACTGACACTGATGGCAGTGACAATCATTGAGTGGGATGTCTGAGGAAAGCATGCCTGTATAGGTAATATATATTTCATAACAGATGAATGCATTAAACTTCCCTACCTTTACAAATCATTTTTTTCTTGCCAAAACTGAAGCAACTTGCAGTTTTTTTTTCATGACATGATGTCATGCAGCCCATGACCCCCCTCCCCCCTTGTCATGCTTGGTCATGGGGAGTGGGACCCCCCCTCCCCCCCTCCTGCATGACGTCATTTGTACACAGCCCCCAGCCTGAGTAAACTCAGCTCCTCAGGGTTGATGTTCTGGGTTAGTGTAGGTTTGCTAGCAGTACCAGCTACCCCGCTGTTAGACTGGTGTTGGTGGGATTCTTCGGTGACCCTCAGTTTTCTATCAGTATCGTCATCAGACAGTCCTGCTTCGTCAGGCATTCTTTTTTTCGCTGCTTTGTCAGTGTTTTTACAGTCCATGGGGGCCTCCCCTTCCCCAGATGAGTTGCTCTCCATTGTGACCAGTGGTGCACCGGTTGGAATAGATACAGCACCCCCACATTGATCACTGACATTTGATGTTGACATATTAAAACCTGGGCGAAGTCTAAAGATGCACAAGGTCTAACCCCTACCAACTGACTAAGCCTTGACCAGTGCTGGGTATTTAGTCACAATAGGGCTGGGGAGGGACAGCTAATAGGAAATCGACCTGTGCAGTAGTTCACTGAGTTATATACTCATATTTCATATGTGGTTAAGTTGATGATACAGCACCGACAATTGAGAACACATGGACATGGAGCCATGTATGGCCACTACATGTTACATAGAGCCTGCCTCCATACCTTTGGGTGCATTCAGTTAGACATTCAATATGGACCAGTTAGAACCATCCAATTTGAAAAATTCTTTTGGATCTAGACCCCTTGGAGCGCCTACTTTCTGGCAAACTTTGAATCGTCACGATCTGACTGTCTGCCTGACAGTTTTGTTGCTGAGCACGTAGAGCGGTTCCAATCCCTGTGCGTCAGACCCACTAATTATCAAGTGCATTGAGTCAGGCTTGATCTCACGATTCTAACAATATATAGTTTATGGGGGTTTCCCACAGTGTAGTTGCTTAAAGAATAGTTGTATACTTTAAAGTTGTAGAGTTACTGTTACTAACTGTAGTAGTAGTGTCTCGAACACACCCAGCACACTCAAGTCAGATACCACAGCAAGGCTCTATGATATCTCGACCACCAACTGCCTGTTTAGCAGCATTTATATCTGCCTAGGCATGTCACTCCTTAAATATATTGTACAGCTCAAAATTGTCATAGAGAGGCCCAACAAACGCCAAAATGATCGTGAAAGTCTACCGAGTAAGGCTATGCTTATGCCGTGTTGTTATTGTTTATATGGGCCGAGCGGGAAGACGGTTTTCGTCATGCACTTCCTGTTGCTACTTGCTTCAATTATCGCTCAGTTCTGTCCATGTGCGACCTAAATGTGGTTTGTTTCTGTGTAATTTACTGAAGAATTTGAGAGGGACTTCACATATACAGGTTCCTTGGTACTTGTCCGTTTGTTCAGTGAAGTTTGTGCTCCCTAATAGGGCTATAGAATGCCAAAAAACAGTTGTCTGCTGGGAGTGATATTGCTGGGCACTTCTCTGGCTGGGTGCGTTCGACCGTCTAATTTTGGCCATTTTGGGGGCGGGAAGCCCCCCTGGTATGGCCTGCTCTGGCTGCTGTACCCACCTCGAGGTGAAAATAAGGAACTTTGTCTTCACCACTTCGAGGTGAGAATAGTGCTGCTATTCTCACCATGGCGAGGTGGTATAAGGGCGATTATACGCACCTTCCCTAGGTGAATATAGGGACAGTTATACGCACCTCATAGAGGTGCGAATATCGCTTCCCGGGAATGGCCAAGGGATCAACGCTGGTTTGTAAGGCCACCCCCTATTGGTTCTCCCCATGTGGGTCAATGTTGATCCCCAAGTAAACTTACTACCCTTTCAAGCATAGTTAAGGACTGGTACCTAGCCAGACCTGGCTGGGGTGGAAGGGGGTGGAGGGAACAAGGTGGTGTAGTTAGCGTTCGAGGTCACCCCCACCCACAATACACTGCATATGGTTAGAAAACCGCTGCACGAACGCCTCGAAAGAGTCCGCGTAGTCACATAGTACCGCCCATTGTGGTCACATGGTCTAGCATTAATCTCGAACCAGATAAGTAAGGCTGTACAAACCATGATTACATACCGTAAAACAGGGATACTTTGGCCCACTATTTGGATATTTCCGAAAAATTAGCATGCTAGGAGTGCAAGTATTGCAGAAATAACTATTGTTAGTTTGAGTTTTAGTCAGTATCTTTCAGATGTATGTGTAATTCTAAAATTTTGTGTCCAGCAAGTACTAGATTTACATCGAAATAGGTTGGGGCAAAGTTACCCTTAGGGAGTGGTCAACAGGGGGGGTGGTGGGTTTGAGGGGGGGCGCAAAATTTTCAGACCCCTCCCGAGGGGGGGGCTAAAAAAATTTTGACCCCTCTTGAGGGGGGGCTAAAAAAATTCATCCTCTTTTTAGCAAAAAAGCCTGCGCGCTACTATAGATCAAAGAGGGGCGCGAAAACTTTTGACAGCCGTCGAGGGGGGGGCGTAAAAAATTTCCGCGCATCCGCGTGAAAACCCACCACCCCCCCCTGTTGATAAATAATGACCACTCCCTTACTTCGAGGCAACATTGGCCCACAAGGGATTCCCTATGGTAGTATATTTCTTATTTTTTCACAACCTAATATTGGGTCAAAGTTACCCCTAAAAACTTTGTCAATATAAAGAGCATTCTTAGAAAGTATCCAATTCAGGTATTTTTCATCAAAGGTGAGCAAAACTCATGGATACAGTCTAAAATATGACATGTTACAAAAATTGTGAAAAATATGACTATTTTGACTAAAATGACAGGCATTTAGTAGTGACGGGCCAAAGTTACCCCAGCCTCGGCCAGCGTCTATTGATACTCAGTTCAATAGCCTGGGGTCACCTCTACATTTCACTGGATGTGTATTCCAGTTAATTGTTTTATTGCCCCCTTTGATCTAGATAAGGATCTGATTGAACGGGGATGTGTATTCATTCTCCATGCTGAGCCTGGGTCACTACCAGAATTAGGAATATGATTGGGGAGTGAGCTTCGCCGCCTGGGCGACGATCTACCCAGATGAAGGTCTGAAGCCAGCCTGTACTCGGGCTGGAGAGGGCGAGCCTGAAGTTACCCTCAAGGGCCAAAGTAACCCCAATTTTTTTAGAGAAATTATAATTTTACAGAAAATGTGAAATAATAAAATCCTTCTTGGGCTAAATGAATATAGTACAATTGATTTGAGATGCCTTTGTGTTGATTAATTGTTGGTTAAAACCAACAGACTCATTCTTAATTATTATTAGTTGATTCAGACGCAATTTCCGGACACACAGAAAATCAGTGAAAATTTTACCCTCTACTCATTGCCTTATATCTAAAAATAATTATCACTTTCAAAATTCTATTTAGGCTACAATTGTAGCTTAGATGATAGGCTTTTTGATACAAGTGACCTAGATATGAAAAATATCCTTAATTGTAATATCGAGATCAAAACAACATTTTTCCTTGACTGGGCTAATGTTACCCCTTAAGGGACAAAGTATCCCCGTTTTACGGTACTCCAAGCTCTTATAGAAATTGATAAAACAACAACCCTAATGATACTGTCCCTACGCCGTAGAACTACTTTTGCCGAAAATATCTTTATATAAAAATTTCATTGAGGCTATTTGATCTGATAGTGACGCTCGTGAGCTTGCACTACGCTGACTCCTTGAGAATTACGACTTACGTGTATTGTAAGGTAAAGTACCCAGCAAATTGGTGTCAGTCTGAGCCAGCATGTGCCACCAAGTGTGAGCAGGTTTAGTGTCATAACACGGAGCATCAGCTCGAGCCACCATATGTAGGCACTTCAACAAAAAATTTAAACTGAATACAGAAAGATCCCTGTGACCGCATTTGATCGAGGCCATTGAGATGTTTTTAAATCTTTTGGAATTAATTTTGTTTATATCTTGTATAGAAACATAGATACATGGCAAATAGTACCACAAATATTGAGGCAACTACCACTATAGTAATGGTAGAAAAGGTGTTATAATATCTGTGATGTAAGTTCAGCTGCACAGTGGGCCCAGTGTGTGGCAACATGTACTGGTGGCAATTTCCTGTGTTATCACTTGATATCTAAGGGCCTGGGAAGTAATGTTCTAGTGATCAGATCTAAATAAAATTTTGTTTTCTATGATATTTAGAATCTTAGCTTTCAGTTGATATCTTTAATCCATTTCCAAATTGTTTCTAAATAGTAGTAAAATGCTAATAAAAAAAATCGTAACATGGTGGCTCTACACACAGCCATTTCTTTTATATTGTTTCATATTTGGTCCTCTCAAAAGTATCATTGGGCAAAGTCATAAATGCATGAAATTATACATGCTGCTAGTTTATTGTGCACTTTAACTGTGTCTGATATTAGTTTTTTGGTGTCTCCAGTGGTTTATATGTTTTTCAAAGCTTCAATATTACCTTCATACTAAAGTCATCGTAAAACGCTTAATAATTGAAATTTTTTCTCCCAGATTTCGCTGGTGGGTACCTTGATATCTGAACTTTAAGAATAACCATTAAAATACAAAGAAAATACCCTAATAGAGCCCTGAATCGGCGATATCGTCAAGGTCGCGATAATCGTCCGCACTCCCACCTATAGCAGAAAGTGTCAACCCAGTGTGCCAGCTTTTCTCACCCTCCACAGTGGCTTTATCAAAGTGCCTACCATATGTCAATAGTCACGATGTGTGACATATTGTGACACATAGTGACTCATCTCCAAAAGTCATAGGATTATGCAGGGTGATCATGTGCCAGTCTGTGTCAGTAGTCACATTGACTGACTCATGGTGACGCATTTCATGATTCGTGTGAGGTGAACCTGTGTGAGCATGCGCCAGACTGTGTCAGTAGTCACACAGAGTGACATTTGCTCACACATTTTGCTATCCATGTGAGGTGACACTGCATGAGCAGGCACCAGTCCATACCAGTAGTCACACAGAGTGACTCATAGTGACACATACGGATATTTGTGTGAGGTGACAACATGTGAGCATGTGTCAGTAGGTGTCAGTATTCACTCAATGTCACAAATATTGACGCATTTATGAAGGCATGAAGTGACACATGTGTGAGAATGTGTAGGTCTGTGTCAGTAGTCACACTGGTTAGCACATGACAACATAGGTGTCAGGTCTGAGAGAACTTGTATTGATTCACTCTATGTGTGTACTTTGGGGCAGGGGGAAATCAGATAAATGCTGATTCAACTAATACTGCCTAATGAATCAATGTGTTTATTGGTGACATGTATTGATATGTATGTAGGGAATCTAATGATACCTGAAAAGATGAATTTAAATGTGGCTTATGCATATTAAAAGGTAGTTTCACTTGTCTATGGGACTTAACACTGAATCGGAATCATCAACATCTCATGTAGTATTGAGGCACAGATTTATCTTGGTTTCATAAATGTACAATAGTTTGATGCACAGTGATCAAGAAGGTGGCATGTATTCAAGAAACATGTGTAAGAACTCTTCATATAAGGACAATTACGATTGTGCATTGGGTGATAATAGGGGCAGTATGCTGCATTTGATCCAAACATGATAGGTTCTGACACATGTGTGAATATGTATTACTCTGTGTCAGTACTCACGCATTATGACGCAAGCTGACTTACAGTGACACAACCTGGTATTTCCTGTATGGTGTGTGCGTGACCATGCGTCACTCGATGTCAGTTCTCACACATTGTGACGCACACTCACTCACAATGACACATCCTACAAGTTCCATGAATTCTGATTGGTCAATTTCAAATTCTTAGCCCCTGATTGTTCCATTTCAGATTTCCCTCCTTTTCCTAGTTCCTTTGTTCTCAGCATTTGTAACTTGGGTTTCACGACACACACTCACAGGAGGCAAGGATACCACATACAAGGTGAGTAGTCTTACAGTCCTAGTACAGATTCTTATTGGAATTCCAGAAGACCTGCAGTTCTACAGAAGCACATGAGCACATATTGTCTTTTTCTTAATCCATAAATTCCTGGTTGATAGCACATTTCATGTTGGTAATTTCCAGGCTGGATGGGTTGAGAATGCAGTACATTTCACATAAGGGAGTGATATTTTTATAACAACAGGGGGGCTGGTGGGTTTGACAGGGGGGGGGTAAATTTTTTTCAGCCTCTTGTTCGTGCGTTACTATAGGCTAAATAGGCATGTTCGTGCATGGTTTTTCAAAAAAAATTTAACCCTTCTAGGGAGGGCAAAGTTATTTTACTTCTTTTTAGTGAAAAAAGCCTGTGTGTCTATAGGTTTAAAGGGCGCAATTGCACACAATATTCAGGTCCTTGGGGGGGGGGGAAATGTTGACCCCCTCAAGGGGTGGGGAATTTTTTTCAACCCTTTGAGAGGGAGGTAAAATAATTTACTTCTTTTCAGGGAATAAGCCTGTGCATTACTACTGAGGTTGAAAGGGCGTCTTCGTGCATGATTTTCCAGACGTGGGGGGGGGGGAATTTGACCCTCCTTGCTTCCACATCAAAATCCACCACCCCCTGTTGTTAAAAAAAGGATCACTCCATCTGTGGGAGATTCAGGTGTGTAGAAATATGTGGTACTGAAAATGTGTTTATGCTATGCTTTATTGAATGTTCATGTCTGTTGTCTGTTTTATATCTTGACAGGTATATGAAGAGCACCTCAAAGAATCAACCATGGAGAAAGGTCATGCAAGATACCCATACAAATGAAAAGGACATGGAAACAGGATGAATTGATGATATTTGATTCTGAATAAAAGAACCCCCTCCCCCATTCTAAAGGGATATTGAAATGTCAGTATGCGTGAGTGTGAGTCAGTGTATTCTTGTAGTTTGCTTTGGTTTTTAGCATTCTCTTCCTGGCCAGGATTATGCTTCTGGCTTTTTCTTTTGGCAGTGAGGTTATGTATTCACTCCTTTCTATCCTGTGGAGGGTCTTGTTCTCTATAAGATGTTTGTACTTGCTTTTTGCAAAGCCTTTCCTGGTGAGTTCTGCTGTCATTTTCTTTTTAATGGCATTATCAATGCGTTTTTTCCTTTCCTTTTCCGTGAGTTGTGTGAGGGTCTCGATTGAGATTCCCATGGCCTCTGTTTTGCTTTCTATCGATTTTTTCCAGGCTGTCTTTCTTGTCCTTGCATTTGCTATTTCGAGCTCTTCGTCATTGAGTGTTGTAATTCTGGTTAGGTAGTTTATTTGTTTCCTTAGTATCCTATGCTCAATGTCTAAGAGATTTGTCTCGTTGTAGATGCATTCTCTTGGTGTTGCTTGTGGTAGTCTGAGAATTCTTTTGATGATACTGTCAAGTATTCTGTTTAGCTTATCAGTGGTCTTTTTATTCATGTACCATGTCTCACTGCCGTATGTGATGATAGGGATCACACAGGTTTCCAGTAGTTTCCATATGGTTTCTAATTCTATGCCTCTGTAGTTCTCATCTCCTGCTATATATAGGATCGTTTGGAGTGCTGCTTCGCTTTTCCTTTTTATTTGTTCTATGTGGTCCTCTAGGTTGTTCTTTGTGTTTATGGTGATCCCCAGGTACTTGTAGGAGTCTGTTTGCTCTATGTCCATGTCATTTATCTTTGGGTTTTCGAATTCCTCTTTGGGGCTTATTTTAAGTATTTTTGATTTGTCCTTTCCGAATTCTATTCTGAGTTCATTTGTTACTTGTTCCGCCACTTTAAGGATTGTGTGTTGGTCCTTCAGGTTATTCGTGATTATGGCTACGTCATCCACCCAGAGTAGACATTTTGACTGTTCATCTAGTTCTTCTGTGTCTAATTCGGTGAGTTTCTTATTTATTTCATCCATTAACAGAGCATACTGAGTTAACGCTAGGACACCTCCTTGTCTGATGCTGTCTCTTATCGCTATGTCTCTTGTGGGCCCGTGCTTGGTTCTCACGTTAGCGGTGATTTAGTTTATTTACCAGGTTCCATTCTTTGGGTTTGCATCCTCTCTTGGCCATTGTGTCCATGATATTATCCAGCCATGCTTTGTTGTAGGCTTTTGTGACATCTAAGAAGGTGATATAGGTGGGTTTCTTGTTGTCTTTGTTTAGTTGTGTAGTCTCTGATAGTTTTAGGATGTGGTCTGCTGTGGATTTGCCTTTCCTACCTCCTGCTTGTGCCTTGGATATTTCTAATTGTTTTAGTAGTCTGTTGTTGACTAGGCGTTCAAACAAATTTCCTTCGTTACTGGAGAGGGTGATGCCTCTCTCATTGCTGCATTTGCCTTTTCTTCCCTTTCCTTTGTATAGCCTTACTATCTCTCCTTTCTGCCATTTGTCTGGTATTATCTCGGTCAGTGCTATTCTGTTCATAATGTGTAGCAGGATATCTCTTGTCGTTTTGCCGGCTTTGATGAACAGGCTGTTTGGTATGTTGTCCGGTCCTGTCGCTTTGTTTGCTTTCAGTTTGCTTATGGCTGTGTTGAGCTCTCATGTCATAGGGTATATGGTCTTTCGATATTTCTGGCTATGATACCTTCATTGGACTCTTGGTGGTTTTTGTTTGCTTCCCTTGGTTTGTATAGCTGCTGGTAGTAGTTTGCGATATGTTCTTTTGCTTTCTTGGGGTCTCTGATTTCTCGGTTTGTTTCATCCATTGTGTTTGGCTCATTAGAGGAGTTTGATGACATTAGTTTTTTCCTTATACTCCAGAAGATTCTGGACTTGGTTCCTCCTTCGTTTATCATCTTCCTCATTTTATTCTCAGATTTAGCTCTCTCATCGTCTTCTATTTGCATTTTTAAAGCTTCTTGTTTTCTGTGGTATGCTTCTCTTCTCGTATTGATTTCTGGGTAGGGTTTCTTCTCTTTGATTGCCTTTTGGTACTCCTTTTTTAGTACCCTTTTTTCCTCTCTGATTTCTTTGGCTTTTCTGCTCATCCCAGGTGTGTTTCTGGCCTTTATAGTGGTTTTCCCTATTGTTTTGAGCATGTGGTGTTTTATTAGCTTGTGCATATGGCTGTGGCTTTTCTTTGCTGTTTTTTCGGTCGCTTCCATTCTTCCATTGAAGTTATGCCAGTTGTTTTGGGTTCTTTTTTTCCAGATTTTCTTGGGTTTCTGGTGGGGGCATGGTATGTTTGTCGTCAGCTCCAGGGTTATCGTGTTGTGGTGAGTTTTATTTTTCCCTTCCAGGGTGAGGAGGTTGTCTGTATCTACTCTTATGTTGTCTATCTTTTTTGCTGTGGTGTCGTCGGCTATGATAAAGTTGATTATGGATTTTTCACTGTCGTCGTGTCTGTTTTCCCTTGTCCAATGTATGTTTTCGTTAGTTGTATTTATTATGGTCGAATTCATGATTTTCAAGGCGTCTGTAAGCATCTTGCCTTTTCTATTGGCTTCTTGTTTAAATGTCGGGTGGTCTATATTAACTCTCGCATTGAAGTCGCCTATTAGTATTACATCACCTTCCTGTTTTAGTCTGTGGTTGTCACTATCGCTTGGTATTCGCTGTAGACCTCTTCTTCAAGGGTTTTCTCCTGAGGTCCGTAGTAGGCCATGATGTGTGTGGGTCTTGGTTGTGTTTCTATCTTTATCCAGATTATCTCGTGTTCGTCATGGTCTTTTAATTCTATCCATTTGGTTTTTGGGCATATTTCGTTATCCAATAGGATGCCTATTCCTCCTCCGCTCCTTTCTTTTCTGGGGCGGTGGTACCAAGTATATCCGTCAATGTTGGGGGGTTTGTTGGTTTTTGTTTCAGCTATGATTGCTATTCTCGCGTTTGTTAGTATGAGGGCTGTCGCTAGGCTTGTCTTCTTGTTGTTGATCCCGCTTGCGTTGGTGTACAGGATTTTTATTGGTTTCTTTCTCTTTTTCCCGGTACTCTTCTGTTTCTTGTGTGTCGCTGGGTTATTGGCATGTGTGTGGTTTTTATGTGGTTTGTATTGTTCTCTCGCAGATCTTCTTATTGCTGGGTTGCTAGTTTGAGGGCGTCTTACTTGTGTGTTGAGTGTTCTTGTGGGGGGCTTGTGTGTTTTCTCATGGTTTTGTCAGTGGTGTGGGTTCTTGGGTCCATTTTTCCGTTTGGTAGTGTAGGGGGGTTGGCCTGTCACCTATCAGTGATATTCTCTTGGATGATCTCTCGGATAGTCCCTTCTCTCGTTGGAGTAGTCTCTTCTTTCATTTGTATGCTTATCTCGGGTGCGTCTATCGTCTCTTTCACTTGAGGTGTTGCTGTCATACTGACGTTCCCAGTTCCTGGCGGTGTCAAATCTCTCATACTTCTCTCGGCTTTGGTCTCTTTCATTGCTGTTGTCTTGGTGGGGTCTTCTTTTTGAGACCTCATTTTTCTTTCTATTGAGGTCATTTATTGCATCTATTGTTCTCTGCACATCTCTTATTTCTCCGGTTACGATGAGTTGTCTGTAGTTCTCGTCGTAGTGAGCCCTTGTGTGGTATCTTGTAGTTATGTCTCTCATGGTGGATCCACCTTTCCCGAAGATGTACCCCAGGTCTTTTGGTACCTTTATCACTTCTTTATGGGTGCTTTTGTATCTTTTGTGTTGTTGTTCTACTGGGTGGGGTTTTCTTTCTGTCTCGTTTCTCTTTGCTCCGTTGTCTTCTGGTGTGGGTGGTTTATTCCTGATTTGCTCACTGATCTCGGTTGATTTTTTATTCATCATCTTTGCCAGTTTTGCGGCTGCCCTTTCTGCTGTCCTGGCCCTGATATGGATGTTGTCATCCTCTAGTGTTGCTAGGCTTTCGTATATTTGCGTGGTTGGTGCGTCCATTCTCCTTAGTGTTGTTTTGAGTATTTCTCTCTGGATTTCTGCTCTTTGGTTGTTTAGTCTTGGGGGTTTTAGTATTATGCATTGTGTGTTTATGCTGTCTACTAGTTGTTTTAGCGTGTGTGTTGTTTTCGCCCAATCTGTGCGGTACTTTATATCGTTGGT
This sequence comes from Acholoe squamosa, assembly GCA_949317995.1. NCBI lineage: Eukaryota > Metazoa > Annelida > Polychaeta > Phyllodocida > Polynoidae > Acholoe > Acholoe squamosa. The sequence continues at coordinate 46,498,173 of OX439048.1, forward strand.
GCCAACATGGAGAATTACTAGGTCATAGCTCTCTATTGTCTCTTTGGTTTTGGCTAGCATGTCTTTTAGTTGCTGTATCTGGAGTTTAAAATGGCGGGTAGACACAAGGACATTGGAGGGCTCCCGGGAAACCACGCTCATATATACGGTCCTAACCCTGCACTGGTCACTACTCCACCTGAAAATGGACTATAAACATACCGTGACCCTTCTCAAACAGCAGTTTGTGCCATATTCTGCTGTATTACCAACTTCTAGGAGTTTTCCGTTTGAAAGTGCCATGCCTAAGGCTACTACTGCCACCACCGGAATAACACCAACGGTCACCCGGGTCAGAAAGACTGTCGCCACCCCCTCACCTGCTCCGCTGCCGGCCTCTAAAAAGCGGGGGAGAGTCACCTCGCCCACAGGTAAATCAACACCAGAATCCTCTAAGAAAGCTAGAAAGGCCACTAAAGCTAAAGCTAAACCGCTAGATATAGTGGAAGAGCCGTCTCTACCTACCGCAATGGATGCCAATCCAAGCGATCATGGGCAATTTGTCAACACACAGCCCACCTCTGTCAATAATGGCAGTAGTCAACCGGCCTTCATACCTATACCTAATCCAATAGTGAATGCTGCACCCATGTATTACTCAATGCCCAATCCCCCTGCGATGCATAACATGATAAATAACCAATGGTCACAATCCCACATGCATCAAAGTCAGCCATCCCAATCTCAGTCATCCCAACAGCAAAGCGGTGCCACTAATGATGACATATTGGCTAAATTATGGGGGTGTGGATGGGGGGTCCCCCATGTCACATGTCAATTTTAAGAAATGGTTATGTCACATGTCACTTAAATCCCCATGTCCCATGTCACCTCTAAGAACCTCTCATGTCACATGTCGATTTTAAGAAATGGTTATGTCACATGTCACTTAAATCCCCATGTCAAATGTCACCTCTAAGAACCTCTCATGTCACATGTCGATTTTAAGAAACTGCCATGTCACCATGTCAAATTTAGTGGTCCACACCCATAATTATCCAACATGACCTGTGAACTGGGAAAGCAAATGGACTCTAAATTTGAAGGGTTTCATCAAATTATAAGTTGTGAAATCAAAACTCAAATTAATGCAGGTATTGACGATTTACGATCTGAGATTGATGGCACTAACAAGGAGAATGAAAAAAAGGTCACAGCTCAAGCCGATTTTAATAAAGCGGTTAGTGATAAGTTAGAGAAGCAGGGCAAGCTATTATTAGAACTCAAGAATGCTACACCGACTCCGGGTGAAGCATACGGGTCCAAACCGATTGTCAGTGATGATGGCTATGCATCCAGTATTGTGTATGCTACGCCAGCCAATACTAGGAACCTAGTTGTAAGTGGATTACCTGAGGAAGAGGGTGAGAACCCATTCAATGTAATTAGTGACCTATTAGGAGTATTACAATTAGCCCTCAAGGTACGACCTGCTCTAAAACCAGACAATGATGTTCCGCAGAGAATATGGTTTAATCTCGACGAAGACTACAACAGCCGTAGATCTAGATGGATCTACAGAGAAATTGGCAGATTTCACAGGCAAAAGGGTAACACGGTCATTAATGGTGATGAGGGGATTACCATTAACAACAGTTACTACCCATTGGCTGACATAGACTCACTGCCTAATGATGTTTTCCCCCTGCAATTGAAAGACAGTATCAGCCTAGCGGAACGCGACCGTGAAACGACAGATGCAAGTGGCAACGATGACGTCACAGGGGACTATAGGCCTCTTGAGCGTATTAGGAGAACAAAAGCAGGAATAATATTCAATGGTCCGAGAGCGTTCTTAAGCAACATGTACCCCGTCCATATCCGCTATAAGCCTTGCTCCCAGACAGCACAGAGTTGGAGGAAATGACTTTCATAAGCGGAGAGCAGGCGTTTATGTTTAATAAATGCATCTACGTAGGAAGGGATGACCTAAAAGAGGAGATAATGCAGGAGAAAACCCAGTATCGGATTAAGCTGACTGGGAATAAGGCTAGGTTCCCCACCGGCCATAAGTGGTGGAAGGACAGAATTATCATCCTGTCACTAATAATTGAATGCAAGTTCGATCAACATACTGACCTTGCCAAAAGGCTACGAGACACCGGAAATGATGTCATCATTGAAGCCACAAAATCGAATTTTTGGGGCGGATCTCTAGGATACGATGAAGATGGTTATGACAGTGGGCACTTCCTAGGGGAAAACAACTGCGGCCTAATCTTAATGCGCCAGCGCGGTCTATTACAGCAGGCGCAACTCACCCCTCAACAACCTGCCACGGTCTCTACTACCAATGAACGTGACCAAATGAGTGACAACCACTCTGACACTAGCAGTCAGGCTGGGGGTACTGATATAGATCAGCGACTACGTGACCTCGCTGAGTGCCCCACAAAATGAACAGGTACTCAATAACAAATAACTATTGCATGATGTATTAAGTCAGCATTACTATGATACACGGGCAGCTCCTCTCACTGTCGCCCCTATACTGTGTGTCCATATGCCTGGCTCATCAAGGGCTGGCCGACCTGCAGAGGCGGGTCACCGGGTGGTCACATGTCCCCTGTCGGTATCACACCGATCCAGGCGTAGGTGGAAGGTAGAGAACGTCAGGTCAGGGGAAGTAGCCATTTGTCTGGCTAATCCAAGGCTGCTGTAGTTACTGGTGTATGTGTATATTTAGGATGATTGATGTGTTATTTCACTTTATACCACGATTTTGGGACTTCCGGTGGGTTTATATGCAGTTTAGCCATGCATTATTCTGCATATACCACACATGTGCATTTTTGAAATTTTTGGTATATACTTTTTCGGGGTCAAGTTGGGAAATGTGTGGCAGACATACAAATTCAATCTGGCCCTTATTTCAATGTGAAAAATCGTCCCAACTCGTAGGAGAATTGAACCCCGGCTGCAGTGCTGATTGGCGAAGACGTTAGCCATAGCGCCACACTGAACGGTGATGAAATCCCAATGCGAAAATAAATAAGTTCTAACCTGAGGTGCTTGTCCTATGTTTGCACTCACTTTTCGTATGGAATCCAACCATGACATGTTATAATATTAAAATCCCAAGAAGTATTCGATCCATAGACGAGGAATGCGTGCTAAGTTTCTCCATTTTCTTCGATATAAATAAGAATCCATTGATTTTTCTATCGTAAGCGAGTCGCGGTCCGGCCACTCCCACCCGCCTCCTTGTCTGGCTAAAGTGTGTCAGTGGCCCGGATGTAGATATAGGTCAACTGCTCGTTGTACGAGGAAGACGCCGAAAATTTCGGACCGTTTTGGAAAATCAATGGATTCTTATTTATTCTTAATATTATGGAATCATTTGACATGGAGGGATCATTTAGACTATCTAAGGATGTATTCTTTTTAATATCTCGACATGTTATGGTTGGATTCCATACAAAAAGTGTGTGTGAACATGGCGGTACCTCTCCCGGCAATGGCTTCGCGCAGAGCAGACCCAGGCCGTATTGCTTGCACTTACAAAATATCTTCTCCTGGCTATATTCTGTGGATATCAGGTAAGAAATTAATACAAAATGGAGGAAATGGTGGTATAAACCTATTAGGTGATGAATATCGGGGCCCACGGGGTATACATGCTGTATATACCCTCGCCGCTGCACGGCTCGGGTATATACAGCATGAACAGCCCTAGGGCCCCGATATCCATCATCTATTAGCTTAATATTGAACAAGTAATCAATGGATAACTCATGACGCGTGTGTGTTAGTGAAGCAAAATGACACGAGGCGGTAGGCCGAGTGTTATTAGCCTTTGCTAACACACACAAGTCATGAGTTATCCATTGACTTCTTATTTTATACCACAAAACCAATAAATAATCAATATTATACCAATAAATTCAAGTTGAAAACAAAAATTATTCCCCCTCCCCGGGACTCGATGCCAGCCATTGTGTGTACACGATCGGTACATACACCTCCACCCCCGGCAGCGGACAGCGACAGCGCCTGTCTCGGCTAGGCTTGCCAGCGGCACACGGCGAAAAATAGTGTACATACACCTCCTCGCCCGGCAGCGGACAGCGGCAGCGCACACGGTGAAAATCTACCCAGAGAATATTTCATTGTGTGGTCTCGTATGAAAATAATTTCATGGGCCCTTCCGATGAAAATATTTTCATAGAGTTCCATTCATGAAAATATTTTCAGCGAGTAATCATATGAAAATCTTCTTTGCACCATGAAAATATTTTCAGCGATTCCTCCCATATGAAAAACTTTAATCTACCCAGTGAATATTTCATCGTGTGGTCTCATATGAAAATATTTTCACAGGTCCTTTCAAAGAAAATGTTTTCATAGAGTTCCATTCATGAAAATCTTCCCTACACCATGAAAATAAAATTCATTGTATCAGAGGTGCTATTCCCAAATGGGAACTGACTACCATCAGGCAATGACTTCTCCCCTGTTTTACAGGAAGGAAATTGGTTATAGAAGTGGTTCTGAAGTGGTCTTGAATTGGGGAATGCTTCCCAGTATGACTCACACTAAGAGGATTGATTCTGAGTGTAAGGTGAGAAGCTGGTTCTGATCAGCAGAACAGCCAGGAACTAGAAGGTGAGTTACGGCAGTGAGATTCCAATTCGATTCTTTTTGCAACAGCCTTCAGTTCTCCTGTATGAAGGTATTCTCTCCTGCTTAGACATGAGAAACCTCTCTTGAGCTCAAACTCATGAATTTGTAACAAATAAAATTTCTTCACTGAGCTAGTTATTCTCTCTCTTCTACATTCTATTTGTAACTATATTCCTCCTTTACCCTAACAGTTTATATCCCCTCTACAATTTATCCACTGCAGGGAGAATATTATACGAAAGAATTCTCTGAGCTGCATTGATCACTGATTTTTCACAGAGTGGACCCAATGAAAACAATTTTCACCAGCCCTTCCCGATGAAAATATGCTATCCATTCTTGATTGATCAGCTACTCAGTAGATGGCACCACACACCAAAACAGTCCAGATTACTCCTCAGAGCATGGTGTTTAACCCCCTACCCTATTTTCAAACTTATCTGTACCTCTAGAGTAATGCTCATTAAATCCCTGACCCTGATCCTGACATTAACTTAAACTCTATTCCTAATCTTTATACTAATGCTATGTGCAATGCTAGAATCTGTGAGTGACTGTCTTGCGACGGCCACTGAGCACTGCATTGGGATTTCTGGAGTAAAGTGTGAGTGCACCCACCAAGAAAGAGACATATAAAAGCGCTTTTCCTGAATTAACTCCCACAATTACAATTGCGACTGATATTCAGTAATGCTTAACCCTGACCCTAAACCTAATCTTAGTCCTAATCTAAAATTTGAGCCTTAGCCCAATTATAACCCTACTACCACACTTCATCCTAATCATAATCCTGACCCTTCTACTAACCCTGTTTATAGTCAAGCATCGCAAATATGCCAAACCATTTGGTAGGCATGTCGGCTAATGCACCAGCAGACAGACAATGATAGACACTTTTTAGATTTAGCTGTGCAGGGAATTGAAACTCTTAGCCTAAAATCAACCCTAGACCTAACCTCAACCCATATCCTGAATCCAAGTCTAACACTAATTTTTACAACAATACCGACACTATCACATCCTCATAACAACTCCTAAAATCCTATAACCTGAGCCCAAAACTTCCACTAATACTAAAGCTAAACCTAACTCCAATTCAACTCCAGTTCAACCCAATCTAGGGTTAGGGTGAGGGGAAGGGTTAGTATTTGGGTCAATGTTAGGATAGATAAGGTGAGCAACACTGATCAACTGAATAGTTTATGTGTCCAGCAAGAAGGATCGACCATCTCAAACTAACGCCATATGCTGTGTATAGTGAGCTATCCCTCAGCATGATAAGTGATATCTAGGAAGAGGGGAAGGGATATATACAAACTGTGAAAACCATATCCCAGTAATATACCATATTGTACTGTCTGCACAATAGCAAATTGCTGTATGTTCTGTAACAAGTTTGATTTATATATTTTTATTCTTATCTTTATTGTCAAAGACACAATATAATTCTTGGTGGGTGTTTTACCACAGAGATATAGTACCACATAATTATGCCACATATGGCTGTCTGTATGCCTGTTTCTGTTTCAGCTCACATTTTCATAAGTTAAAAGAAAACATATGGAGGTCTAGATGTGAATACATGCAGAAATTTACCTGTTTCAGCCCAACATATGGAAACAGAAAATCCCACATAAATGCTGCAATATATAACTCTAAATACAAGGGGCTCCATTCCCCTGCCTTCCGATTCAATTTCCGTACATCCCCATTATATTGCCCCCTATCATTTCCAGATTTCTTTGCTTCCCATTATATAACAAAAGAACTTTCAGAACTTTTCCCTATGACTCCTTATTATGGCTTCATGTTTTAAAATGTTAAAAAACATTTTTTCACATTGTATAACATTTTTCTGATTACTGGGAGGTTATAATGCCGCATGTTATATGATGCATACATATATTGTGTATAACATACGAAGAGGACACTGCCACCAATATGAAACAAGAAATAAGAAATTTGATAATAAATGATTTGCTTTAGCTCACAGTGCGATCTACTGAGGAACTCATGAGTGTAAAGAGAGAAAGACAGACCACTGAAAATAATTGGTTATATATTAGAGGAGCAGCACAGGGGGCCCTCTGGGGTTATTTAATTCGTAAGATTACTGATAGCTATAAGTTGTTTTTTTATGTTCAATGTCTCTGGGTATGGGAAAGTGGTGTTTGACCAATGAAAGCTTGTGCAGTCACTGGGAAATCTGCTATTCTTTACAACCATCTTTTGAAATTTTAGCCTCGTTTTTTTAGAGCTAAAATACACATTGGTCTACCTGTTCTGGCACTAATATTCATCTTACAACAATTCCAATGGTACCTACCCCCCCTAAATTGGACCCAACAATCACATTGCAGCTGAACATTTCTTGCTAGGACAGACGGTTACCTAGCAACAGCTGATTTTACCTAGCAACTGACCCTTTCTGAGACAAAGAAAGACCTTTCCTAGGAATGACTTACAGAATGGAGATCATGGCTATTGATTCTCATTTTGGTATTGAGAATGTCCATGCCATTGTAGAAAAATGTCTAAGGCTGTGCCACAGGCACAAGTATGATTGACTATCATGTACTATGGACATAACTCACCAGGGCTGCAATGTTAGACATTAACGTCTAGTCAAACAGATAATAAGAGTGTGTAAGTGATCCCGTTTTTAAAGGGCTAAAAGTCAGTGATGCATGTGTGCAAGGTTTAAAGGTTCCCTTCAGAGAGGCGCCTGGGCAGGCATCATAGTTTGCTCAAGATCACTTTGTACAGGAGGAGCCCCAGGACAGGGTATCTCTGTCTATGGCAGACTGAGTCTGAGAGTGCCTGTAAGAGTGGCAGTGCCATGGGGACTGAATAACACTCTTTACTGCACTGAGAAACTGTACTATTGATATATGTATTGACATATTAAAATCCATTGATGGGAGTAAGAACTCATGCATTACAAATATACCTTGTAATATGGTAAAGGAATGTCTTTTAATGAAACCTGAGTTACTTGAAAACTTTATAAATAGATCCATTGCTGATGCTAAATTTCCAGACTTGTTGAAAATAGGTTATGTGGTACCATTACCCAAGGATGGGTTACTAAGTGATGTATCTAATTGGAGACCGATCACTATGACTAATGTTTTCTCTAAACTTATTGAGAAATGTGTACATCGACAGTTAATGAATTTCATCACAGAAAATAATATAATAAGTGGAAATCAATATGGTTTCATCCCTGGTAAATCTACTGTTGATGCAACTTTTGGACTAATTCAATACTTGTTTGAGGCTAGAAATTGGAATGAATATTCTGTTATTTTGTTTTTGGATCTAAAAAAGGCATTTAATACTGTAAATCTAAATATAATGTTAAAGAAATTGAAATATATAAATTGTGATGATATGTGTCTGAAATGGTTTGAGAGTTTTCTATGTAATAGACTCCAATCAACAAGAGTTAATAACAAGTCTTCTGACACAAAGGTTATGGATTGTGGAGTAGCTCAGGGCACAGTACTGGGACCATTGATGTTTAACTTGTATTTAAATTCTATAGCGTCAGTTATTGAACACTGCCAATATTTTCTGTATGCTGATGATGGAGCATTGGTGGTAAATGGGAATGATGTTGAAATAATGTCAAGTCTATTACAGTCCGATGTCAATAGAATTGGTGAATGGTGTAAGACAAACATACTTACAGTTAATGTCAGGAAGACCAAATTATTATGGTGTCATTCACCAAGACAGCATATTAACCCTATGGATATCTTTATGCAGGGTACTAAATTAGCTGTTGTACAGAGTTTTTCATACCTTGGTGTCTTAATAGATAGTGGTTTAACTTTTAAATCACATTGTAAAAAAGTAGACAAGATGGGTACAACTAAGCTGAAACAATTGAGAAATATAGTGAAGTATACTGATAGAGAAAATTCCCTGCATATCTACAAACAAATGATTGTACCAACTTTAGAATATTGCAGTTATATACTAGATAGTGGACCTAAGACCATTGTAGACCATATTGATGTAATCCAAAATCACTGCCTTAGGGCCTGTCTAAAAGTAAGAAATGCCCAGGATATGCATGTAGCTGATTTACTACAGCAGTGTAAGATGGACACCCTAGACATAAGGAGAAGAAAGTCCTTGACATGCCTGATGTATAAATATGCACAAGATATTGATCATATACTGGTACCTCCTAGGTTATTAAGAGGACATGACAAAAAGAAGATAAAGGTGAATAGGCCAGTCTATGAATCATACAGGGTTAGTCCACTATATAGAGGTTACCGTCTTTGGGAAACTCTGACGAGTGATATACAACAGAAGGATACTCTAAACAACTTTAAAGCATGTTTAAAAGGAGATGTACTAAATACCTTGGGCAATGTCTGATTTATATGAATTTTATGTGTTGACTAGTGTAATTTCATATGATAGTTTCATGGAAACTACCTGAACTTCAATTATGACTCAATTGAACCTGTGTATAACTATTGTATCAATTATCCCATATGGCGACTTGTTGTAATAACTTATGTCTAAGTGTTTCGAGAAGCCAATAAACAGTGTTGAAACTTCAGCTTCAAACTTGTAGTGGTGTTTTGAGATTGGCTAAAGCAGAACTAGTTGAGTACCTCAAGGGACACAGAGTGTTAGTGCACCATGCCTACCTTAGGCTTAGGGTAATAAGGCCTTTGTGTGGTTGTACATATATGTAGGTGGCCTGTTAAAGGGTTAAGGATTACCTGGAGGTGTGACAACATCAATACTCTGTTCCCATGTGTAAATAATCTGCTGGTAGCCCTTTTAATATGCCTTGTCAGCACAATAGATTTATACAGGGTCCCTGTCCTATAAGGTAACAGCTTTGCAATGCTCATGGAGACACTGTATCAGCAAAATATGGTAAGATTTAGATAGATGTAAATACTTGATTGACGTCTAGTAAAAATGCAATATTGTACCAAAACACAGGGAATGTAGAAACAAAATGATATAGCAAGTATAATGAAAACATGCAACTCAGCATTATCTTCTATTGGAAAAATATTATTTACTGGATAATTGTAGTGTGTCTTATATCCTCAAAAACATCTGAGGATTTCACTTTACTCCTAGAGTAGCTGATTGCCTAGCAAAAACAAATTTACTTAGCAACCTATATTGACATAATGCATATTGCACATCCGTATGAACTAGCTACAGGTTACCAAATGAATGAATATATTGTTCTTCGATTATAAGTTCTCTTGAGCTCAAGCTGCGTGGTCTTTGGTGGGGTCGATGGTGTTAAATTGTTATATCTTATTTTCTTTTTCTTGGGCTGTCTTCTATGTCTGTATGTCAATGCCCTTGTGTCTATCATATGTCATAATTGCCTACTCACATACCTCATTGTCCTTGTGCGTCTCATGTGTGTATATAAAATTCTATTGTTTGACGTAATAAATATCAAGTAACAGATGATGTGATGGTTTATATAGTTAAAATTGGAACTATTTGTAATATTGAGATTTTTGCTGCAAGCTGGACTTCGATTATACACATTGTAATTTTGTGAGAAGTTCAAATAAACACTTTTTCAAACCAAAGAAAATTGAGAAGTATATTCACAAAAAGACATTAGGATTTGATGAGAATTAATCATCCATGGACTCAATGTATTTGAAAACAATTATACCTCAAAATACCCCAAAATAGGAAATAATTATATTTAACAATTGTGCAGTTGGTTATTGTTTAGAAAGTACTAGCTTTTGCATAGCAAGTAGCCTACCAACTGACACACAGATGCTCCAGATATGAAAAGATGTCCGCCAGGTATTCTAGTGATCAGAGGTTTTTTTTTTTTTACTAAAGATGTCTATTGCTGGGCAAGAGACATCATGAGTGTATTGTTTGTAAACCAACCACATTCCAAGGACCATGTGATAGCCAAGTTCATGTACATGTGTATATGTAGATCCAATGAGATGAGATTAAAATATTAGTAAGCTATATTTGCTTGAAATATATGATCCTATCATAAAATGTCCTCATATAAAAATAAAAAAAAAATCACCCAGCAACTCATTTCCTTTTTCTATTTTGGAAAATAATGTAAACCGTATCTAGCAGCCTACAAATATTCAGATTACTACTATTCTATAGTATGGTGCTTTGAGTAATATACTTTGAGCTGCAGCCAGAGCCTGAAATGACCCATAAGCCACACCTTATACAGGGGCTTCATACAGGTTCTGCAGACTTAAATACAAAATCAACTGTCACTACTTTGGCTTAAGATAACATCAGCAAAGTATCATTGAAAGCAGTTTATGTATCGGGTTGAGGTGACAGGTCAGTCTGTGATTTATGTACATCTCATGTGAGTCTCAGAACACAGATTATATCTTAATATTTCATTGGATCTTAATATTTCATTGGGTGTCATTTGGTAACCTGCCATACCTTAGTAATTGATGTTATAATAAGTGTGACATAAAGCCTATGTGCTTGATTACCCACTATCAGTGGTATAATTCCATTCCTGTCAAGGAGAAGTCAAGGAATGCTACCAACATTAACATGTTAAGTCAAGTTGCTATCAAGAGCTATATTAACCATAGATCCAATCAACCACAAGGCATATATATACCTGTCTATACAAAGTCATATCAAATATACAAACTGATTCAGATTACCTACTGATAATGATCAAAGCTCTCCCACCAAAATGGTTAGGCTAAAATTAAATATTACCCCTATGTGATGTTACATGTCATCATACATAACACATAATCACCATCTTGAACTCTCTCATTCTAAAGCATACAAAGAATATCTTGGGTAATCCGAGGCTTGGTAAATACCTTGCTTCCAGTATGTATCTACCTATCAATTAATCCTTTTGAGTGATATTTAGCAACATCATTTGAATAAATTAACGACCAAGGATTAGAATTATAGGAACTGTAACAAGAAGGGACTCCTTATGTACCTAATACTACCATAGAATCATGTGTTAATGGCATGGCTTCTACATGAATCCAACCCTTGTCTTGTCATATACAATGTAGGATGCCCCTGTGCCTCGTAGCCTTAGCCTCAAGTCAATCACCTTAGGCCAATGCTTACAGTATTGGTCTGTGACTTTGGGTGTGTGTAGAAGGTGATGAAATTACCTCCGTATGGTAATTCAATGCCTTCACATGTCATTCTTCTCCAATGAAATGCTGATCAGTCCTTTAGCAATTGCTGCATCAATGTATCATGCCAACCCTTCCAAGTATCTCAGTACCAACTGAGAAGGTGGAGTGTAAAATTCAATATTCAAATGCTAAAGCATATTATGAATGTACATGTGGCAATGCCCTGAAATATGTAGGCTATACTAGTTCCATCACTTCACTTTGAACATATCTGGATAGAATGTTAATTGTTATATGGATATTTTCATCATGTAGATGATGATCACTGGTGACAGACAGATGGTCTATGTCTTTTTAACTCTTTCCAGCCGGCTAGTGCATTAATGCACTACCAGGTCAAATATGGCTAGTACATTAATGCACTATGAGGAGAGCATTTAAAGTATCTAATAACATTATTCTGGGTCCCGTCAATAATTATTTTCAATAGGTAATGCCAGGTATCATGGTATCATATGAAAGGAAATTACATACAGATTACAAAACAGTCATTTTTGTATTAATTTCACAAACATTGGTTCTATTCCCGAGGTCACCCTTACACCATGTATCAATATATATTGACTTTTAACAAAGATTTATTTTCTTTATAAATCGATGGGTTCCATAATCATGTTTTCATATCTGAGTAGAGCAGTTGTCAGTTGGTGAGCCACTTGCTAAACAAAAGCTAGCAAGGTTTCACCACTTGCTAAGCAAAAGCTAGCAAGGTTTAAGCAAGTGCCAACTCTTTGAGTATTGAACATCTATCTGACACATTTTCTATTACTCCAGGGATATTTCTAACAAGATCTACTCAGTTCTGAAAAAATTGAGTCCAATGATGGTTAACTCTCTTCACAATGATACATATTTGTCTATGAACAAGCTCCTCTGTATAAGTTGCTATGTAAATTTGTTGCTAAGGAATCACTGCCCCACAAGTAGAGTAAAACCTCAGATGTATTCTCATTTCATCATTTTCAGGATATAAGACACACTACAATTGTCCAGTAAAGAATATTTTGCCAATAGAGGATAATGCTGAAGTTGCATGTTTTCATCATACTTGCTATAGGTCTATCATCTTTTTTCTATATTTTCTGATCAGCACACTGTATTTTGGTACAATATTGCCTTTTTTACAATTGCATGGAGCTTCTGAATAGCAAATTGAGAAACAATATCCATGATCTCCATTCTGTAAGTCATTCCTAGGAATGGTCTTTCTTTCTCTCAGAAAGGGTCCATTGCTAGCTAAAATCAGCTGTTGCTAGGTAACCGCTTGTCCTAGCAACAAATGATTGGCTCCAATGCGATCGTTGGGTTCAATTTATGGGGGGTAGGTACCTTTGGAATTGTTGTAAGATGAATATTAGTGCCAGAACAGGGTGCTTAATATGTAATTTAGCTCTTAAAAATTTCAAGAGATGGTTGTATAGAATTGCAGATTTCTCAGTGACTGCACAAGCTTTCATTGGTCAAACATCACTTTTCCATACCCAGAGACATTGGACAACATAAAAAAATAACTTATAGCTATCAGTAATCTTAAGAATTAAACTCCTAAAATATGGCTCTTTTGAAGGACTTGCTGCTCTACTATATGGTCTGTGCTGCCATCTACTGAGAAGCTTATTCATGAATGGATTAGATATTTTCACCAGGAAGGGCTGGTGAAAATTGTTTTCATCCAGGTTTCCTGGTGAAAATCAGTGATATGTAGTGACTTTTCACAGTGCCATCTACTGAGAAACTCGTAAGTGTAAAGAGAGATTTTCACTGGGACAGGCCACTGAAAATAATTGGTTATATCTGGTCTGTGCTGCCATCTACTAAAAAACTTATTCATAAAGTGTGTATACGAGTTTCATATGGCATGACTGGTTAAACATTTTGGAGTGGAGGGGCATGACAGGGACCCTTTGAAAACATTCTCATCAAAAATGAGTCAATGAAAATGTTTTCATACAAGATCGCACAATGAAATATTCTCTATGTAGATCAAAGTTCTTCATATGGTCGGAGTTTCTAAAAATATTTTCATATGACACAACTTAATGAAAAGGCTGATGTTTTTCATAGGATGAGGGTCGCTAAAAATATTTTCATATAAGACAGATCAATAAAAAAGGATAAGAGTTTATGGAAATGGTCACTGAAAATATTTTCATACAAGACAGTCCAATGAAAAACTGGATAGGTTTATGATTGTTTTTCATATGGGAAAGATCACTGAAAATATATTTATACGAAAGCGCTCACTGAAAGGTTTTTGGATGTATGAAACATTTTCATACGGAAGAGCAGTTAAAAATATTTTTTCATATGAGACAGTTTGATGAAAATATTGATTGTTGTATATGAAAGTTTTTCATATGGAAAGGGTCGATGAAATGGTTTTTGGCTCTTTGAAAGATTTTCATATGGGAATGGCCATAGAAAATATTTTCATGTTAAGACCCGCTGAAAATGTTATCATGAAATGAATGCTAAGTATCCACTTTCATCATAACATGAATTAAAAATTATTTAATGGTGGAGATGTGAAAACATAGTGAACACATAGTTTTGTACTGTCATTTAAAGGAGGTCTCAATCAGTGAAGTTATATACATGGAAAAGTCAGGTTAGGTCATTGACTGAGTGGTCCTTTATTGTATGACATATCGTTGCCTATAAAGTGGACCCCCAAATTTTGCTGATTATATTTAAAACAGGAAGGCAGGTAGAAACTTGAGGTAGAAGGGAGAGATTATACAGTTAAGGCAGAAGATAGAGAAAAAACAGTAAGTGGGAGCAATTAGAAACATGTGAATGTGAGGGAAAAGCTAAAGCGGAAGAGAGGAGAGTGGGGAGAGAAGGGAATGGAGGAGAAATGACATTTTCTTTGGGTAGCATACAATGAAAATTTTCATACGGGTGTAGATCATAGAAAACTAGGCATGGTGCAGATGAGATCAGACTTATCATTGACCCTGGCCCTAAGAACAGAAAGCTTTTCATATGAGTCCTCTCCCATAGAATACAGGGGTTGGGGCTGTTTTTCTAGGTCAGATTCTTTGACTTCCTGAAATAGAGCTATGATGGCACCCTTTTTGATTTTATGTGGGCACCTGCTGGTGTTGAGTAACATTAGGGGATGTTTGATATTTTCTAGATATGGGGCATTTTTATTTCTCTGGAGATTATCTACTACTCCAGTTTTGCCCTGCAGTGATTGGGTAGATGTGACTTTTCCCAATACTGAAAGTTCAGAGAATGAAGGATAGTAAAATCCCTCACTGCCCAAATGGGCTTGAGAATTTGTTCAGGATCAACAAGATCCCAAATTACTCAAGCTCTTATCAGTCAAGCTGGCAGAACAACACACAAAAACATTGTACAGTAAAGACATCCATGAGACGGCGTTAGCGCCATCGGAAGTTCACAACGTGTCCCCTTTGTAGCCTATTGTTAGTGTATGGTGGTCAGTGGACCATGACGTCTGACTGAATTGTCCTTAAACAATTATATACACTATTGTCTATGGTCAGTGAACCATGAGGTTGCACTGAATTGTCCTTAAACATTAATAAATACTTTGTAACAATACCCTGTCCTCGAGGTGTCCTTGAAGATCCACTTTCTTCATCTGACCTCGCCTTCTTCCCAAATAAAAACTGTGGCTCAGTAAGTGACATACATGGGGACAGATTCCAACAGGACCTCTCAGAGATGGAAAAATGCTACCAAAGGTAGTGGTTACCTTCTCTTCTAGCAGGCAAGTAATGGGGTCTGGTTGGGATGGGCCCATCATTGTGTACAAGAGACAGGCAAAACAGTCCCAAACAAGTGTTGACTGGCTAACATTTTGAGCTTATTTGCTACTTTTACTGCATATTACAAAGTCAAATAATGCACAATTCATTAGATATGGGTTTGGAAAAGGTAATTACAGATAAATAAATCATATCTGATGTAAAATCTGGTGTTTGTATTACTTTGCACTAATATGAATCTGGCTACCGAGGACGAAAATTGGCAATTCTATGGTAGTATGGGTATCTCAAAACTGAGAGCCGCCAGTAAAAAAAAAAAATGGATGTTATTTTTGAATTCCCCAGGTCAAAATACATAGGAATTAGTGGTTTTCAGCTCCTGTTTTTTTGGAAAGTGAAAATTTGTTGTACAGTGTGATAATAACCAAATTATCTCAACAATCCCATGACACCCCAATAAAAGACACATAAACGTTGAAGCCTAAAGCAGTAAAATTTGATCCTATCAGCTATGGGTGAGCTTTTTCTTCTTTGTCATATGCTATCTCCATGAGTCCATGCCATTCGAAGCTTCAGCAGATATGCAAATTTGCTTTTCTACCGTTCTAGTCACGTGATGGCCAGACTTGGAGCTGATAGGCAAGACCCAGTCTGGAGCTGCTGGCAGCACCAAATGATTTCTGGTCCTCGTGCTTTCAGCAGGCCGACTTTCCAGCACTCTGATTGGTGGATCCCACCAATGCTTTCCCAGGAGGCTCCTCGACAGGAAGTGATGATAAGTCTAGCGGCAGACTCATGTGCATGCATGACCGTAACTCTATACCAATGGGTGCAAGGTGACAGGGATGGTGTTCTATGTGATGCAGCTATGGAAGGAGACGCATATATGGAAGCTATTTTATTCCACACATCGGAGCCAAGAAATAAGCGACCCTTGGGGATACAATATGGGTGGTGCCATTTAACCCCTCCCCGCCCATGCCTCTGCAGTGGTACACCAGGTGGCCACAGGTCTATCTTGATAGTAACTGCTTCTATCCTTGTAGTTATTGGTACTTCTCAGGTATGTGCACCAACCTGTATGGGGCTGTAAGAATAGGGAGAGTACTGAGGGGGCATCCAACAGAAGCAATCCTGGCTTGACCCTGACATCATGAATGCACCAAACTGAGGCCCCCCCCCCACTGTAAGTGGCGCAGGCTCAACCCCAATCCTCGCTTATAGTAATGTACCCTATGGGGTAGGATCTTTATATAACCCAAGTCTTATTGTTTGGAGATGACATTAATGATAAGTTAAAGAAAATTGCGATACTTTCCCCTTAAATAGGCTAGGGGAATCCACCCAAGCCATTATTTCACTGACTATAGGTAATGGTTGCTTAGAATAACAACTGTCACATAGTTAGTGGTTGCTTAGCAACAGTATTCTTACATAGCAATGACCAGGTCAATAGAGGTAAACAGGATACCTTCATTGACTACAGAGATTCAGATGGTTCTTATTCTTGAGCTCAGTATTCTTCAAATCTATTTTAGGAGTATCACTAGGCCTACCAATAGCTTGGAATTCTTTTTCATCCACTGTAATGTGTGGCTGCTGCTTAACCACATTCAACAGCAGCTAAAAGGCTCAATTCGGGCACACTGGGGTATACTAGGCAATGAGTAAAATAATAATGTATATTCCGTAATATAAGGCGTGCCTTATATGCGAGGATAAGCCCCTGGTGCGCCCTATAGGATGAGAAAAAGGTTAGGGTAAAACCTTCCCAAAGTTTCCAATGAATTCAAAAGTAGTTGTATGCTGTTGGGGGACGTGTTAGCTTTTTGAATTTGGGAAATCCATTGATTAGAAGTGAAGATATTCCACTTTTGATTTTCTTTAGAAGATTCCCAAAGTCTGGGCGCGCCTTATACGCGGGATGCGCCTTAGACGCGGGGTATTACGGTGATATAGATTTCAACACATTGTTTAGTCAATTTGGGTAAAGGGACAGGCTAACAGTACTGCAGCCTTTGAACTTGAGGATCAACCCTACAGTGTGGTAGTGTTAGTTCTCACCGCTGTTGAATGTGTCAGGTGCCCTTTAAAGAGGAATCCTTTCCCAGTCAATGCGTTAAATATTGTAATTTACTCACTTTCTGTCCCCCTCCATATCCACACTTCAAGGCAGCACAATACACTTCTATCTCACTTACAACATCTTCCTAAATTACAATCTACATTTATTTAATTATTGCCAAAAGCCACCAGGTTTGTGGTACCCTTAGTAGTAATAATAACAGATTGATACCAGGCAGACTGGGCTGCATTCTTTGTACAACTACCTCACTAATACCAATCAAATGGACCTGGTTCCTCCTTTGAAAAATCTGATATATTTGACACTATACCACATGAAAAGGCCATATCTAGGCTTCTAAATGTGCGACTTCAGTACCACTTTGTTAGGATGGGTCACATATAGTATAGATGGGATCATGTGTAACCTTCTATTGAGCAACTTACTGCAGACACATTATGTATACTGGCAAGGTGCAGATTGAATGTAACAACAGGTCATTCATCAATAGAGTGGTGACATCTGACAGGTAATGCTGGAACTACACAATGACCTTACTGTTAGCTGGTATGGGGCCTCAACTACAGGGAGGGCATCTGTTCCAATGGACTAGTTCTTATCCTCTATACAGTTGATTAACTGGGGGAAAAAATTGTCAAGTTTCATATTATATGGACATGATTTCATGGGTACAACAATACCTTCTTTAATCCTCAGATATCCCTGAATATGAAAAAAAAAGAAAAGAAGAAAACAAGTTGTAGCCATTGGTAATTAACCTGCATTAAATCACTTCTGAGGCAGCTTATGCTGCTTCACTATAAGGGTCCTATGCAGAGCTCCAAGGTTTTGGGTGATTCGCCATATTAATCCTTTATGGTGAGAGGGACAAGGGAATAACGCAGTGATGGACTTGGGCCAGTTTAACAGAACTACCGGCCTATTTATTGAAAAACAAAAGAAAAAACAAAAGAATTTTTCCCAGCTGTGACCAAGCACCAGACCCTCCAGCATGAGGGTTGGTAGCAGCAATGTAGGTCAGCACCTGACAGGTAACACACACCTGTACAGGTAGCACACACCTGTAGTGGGAGCAGTGGCTCCACCTGAGTATCAATACCGGTAACAATATAAACGTTCCCTTACATTAATCCTTTACGGTGAGAGGGACAAGGGAATAACGCAGTGATGGACTTGGGCCAGTTTAACAGAACTACCGGCAAATCCAAGTGAAGGAATAACATAATTATAATTAAACATCATGAAAAGAACATGGCAAGTATATTATGCCTAATAGATAGTCATATCCTAATAGACCACTCTTTCCCCAAACAGCTTGACACTACCATGTCCGTCTCAATACGTGTGTGATAGGGTTTAGTCAGATACAATAAAGCGGCCATACTGGCCCAGTCCCCGGCCTGGCGTATGTCCTCCAATGTGAGACCCATTTGGTACATGTATAGGGCTCCTGCTCTCCTGAGGGAGTGCATACCAGCACGTTCTGAAGGCAGGCCGGACAAGGTCATCAACCTCTTCAGAAATTTCAGCAATTGACCGTAAGTGACTGGTACCAGTTCTGAGTCCTTGGGAAGTACAAAAACTGGAGCTGATGGGTCGGAACTGGGGAATTCATTCAGATGACGTCTGACCAGACTCGCAGCACATAGAGGAGAACCGGGAGCATAAGTGATAGGCACCTTGTGTACTCTCTGGCCATGCTGGATAGTCTTAGAATTAGACACGGCCAGCTCCATGCCCCAGTCTGTGAAACTAACTGCTCCGCGCCTGAGATAATGAACTCCAACAGCTGCGATAGAATCTGGGACTATATTACATTTCCTGAGTAGTCCTCTAAAGCTTAGTGCCATGCAAGTCCATAGGACTCTGTCACGAGTTTGACTCATGTCGACAAATTTATACATATTGAGTATGTCTTTCAAGGTGAACGATGGGCGCACTGGTTCCGGATCACCTAAGACCCTGCGAACCCCGGCTAGAGTCATAATGAATTCAAAAGAAGAGCGGATAAACTTGACATCATAACCATAGTACATATTCAATGAGATCACTCCGCTAACGTAATTTTGGATAGTCGAGTACTTAAGACTTCTCGCCATGTCTACGACATAACGGCACATATGTTGGGCATCTGTGGGGAGCGCTGGTCTGAGGATCGAGTTACTGAAGCTTATGTAACGCTTCCACTGGGAAGCCTTTGTCCTCCACGTGCTGGGGGCCCATGCCTTGGACCTATACTCGGCTGCTTCCAAGTCTAATTGGCGCACTCGCTGACTAGCGTCTACAACAAAGAAATACGGGTAAGTCTTTAGAGCATGTGGCCCTTGAAATTGCATCTGCTAGAACATTCTGTACACCAGGGATATGAATACTCACTAAGTGACAGTTAAATATAACACATAACCAAAAAATTTTTCTCAACAAAATCATTGAGGCGTCATTGTCACTTCTACCCTTGTTGATGGCATGCATAACTTGAGTATTGTCAGTAACACAATATATTTTGTGATCTCTCCAATATGGACCCCAGCGTTCTAAGGCCTCGTATATGGGATACAGCTCCCTGACATTAATATTGGCTGGTATCTCCGTTGTCGGTGCGTCCCGGCAGTGACCGTGAATGTCACTTTCCATCACTAGCTTGTCACACCAGTGACCGCATAACCAATCATTACCATGAACGGCACCATAACCTATACCAGAAGCATCAGTGTACACAAGTGAGGTGAATTCAGGCGGAGTGATAATCTTCGCTGAGCCATTGAACCATGACGCGAAGTCGCCCCACCATTTCAGGTCCTCGTGAAACGAATCCGACAATGTAATATAACGTTTCTTTGCAGTAAACGCACGTAACATCGTTATGACCCTGTGGGAGAATGTTCTTCCTCCCCATACCAGAGTTGAGCAGTGACTTAGCACACCACAGAGGTGTTGTAACTGGCGCTTTGTCGCCCTAAGGCGACCAGCAAAAAAGCGCAGCTCTAAGTGAAGCTTGTCCAACTTGTCTTGTGGTAAGCTGAGAGTCATATCAAGCGAGTTCAAGATTACCCCCAAATAACGCTGCACCTGTGAGGGGGATCGAACTTTAGCATAAGCTATATGGAAGCCTAGCGAGCGTATTGTAGCGTGGAGAAACAGTTGGGCGTTCCTGCATTCCTCATAATCACTACCAAGAACGATGAAGTCATCTAAATAATTCCGGCATAAAAAACCGTTGGCGTTGACATAGCGGGCTATGGCATCGGATATACTGTTAAATATATAGGGGGCAGCTCTCGTACCGAAGCTCATGAAATTATCTTGTAAAAAACAATTTTTACCGTCAATATTCCAACATAACCCCTGATGGTTGCGGTCCGTTGGCCTAATTAACACTGTGCGATAAGCACTTTGTAAATCTGTCACCGCCATGAAACAATTTGGTTCCATAAGTTCAGAAATGTCATCGATAGAGTAGTAGCTAAACGAATGGAAAGTGTCTTTGGTGTAATTATTAATGCTGCTGTACAATGGGCGGCTAGCATCGGTAATAGGTCTATAACCACCACCAGACTTCTCCACTGCTCCCATAGCGTGGACACATTTAGGTTGGATATCCACTATTGACAACTTGTCCATACTGAGTTCTTTCAGGATTAACTCATTGATATAATCATAAGCGTCTATCTCTGCCGACGGATAATTTTTACAAAAGTAGCCCTCGGATGGGCCCAAAGTATCAACTAATTTGAAACCATGACAAACCCCATCTAACAGGTAATGGGCATTGCAGTCCCAACCACCTTCACCATAAACCTGTGACGGACCTCCTGAAAGCATTTTTCTCCAGCCACAAATATTAAACTGTGTCCTAATACCCGCAACATAATGTGGGAGTGAAGCATCCCAGAGTGGAGCGTAACCAATATAGCAAGACAACAATTCCGTTATATTTGCTGAGCAGTTTACAAAATCATAAGTGTTGGGCCACAGGTCTGACAAACAATCTGCATATGTGGAACCTATGCCCAGACCTATATAAGCATGGTTGCCCAGTCACTGATTTTGCTGGTTGCCGTGCTGACGGGCGTTCTTATCCGATTGCACGTCGTCACTAATACAGAATCTCTTCTTGTGCGCGCCTCTACAAGTGGCGCAGACATGCTTCTTGTAACACGGGTCATAATCGCATACATTAGAGTTCCATTTCCAACATATGTCTGCGGGCCAATCTGATCCGGGCTGATTACCCCCCGCTGACGATTGCGGCGACGTCTGTTGTTACCGCGACTGGAACCCTGATCTTGTCTTGACAGCAGATTCTCCACTACGGTCATGTGTTCCGCACTCAAATAAGCCTCTACGGCTGGGATGTAACCGGAGACAAAATCCGTTAATTTACCCTCAATGACATCATCAACCACTTTATGATCGTATTTAGCTAGGGCTTTTGCTGGGAAGGCTCCTCCTTGAGCTTTGAGGGAAACGAATCTCATGTGTGCCCGATAGCCGTCTAAAGTAACCCGGGGCAAACCAGTAGTGTTAATGAATTCAGCTACACAGTTCATACCATTGGTCAACTCTTGAAAGCTCATGTCCTCAAACTTTTTGTCTGTATCTATGTGACAATCAGGCCTCAATTTATTGGTTGAGCGTTTACGTTTCCCAGCTGTGACCAAGCACCAGACCCTCCAGCATGAGGGTTGGTAGCAGCAATGTAGGTCAGCACCTGACAGGTAACACACACCTGTACAGGTAGCACACACCTGTAGTGGGAGCAGTGGCTCCACCTGAGTATCAATACTGGTAACAATATAAACGTTCCCTTACGACAATGTGGTGCTGGTTAGTCACTAGACAGAGGAGTATTCATATATCATGATAAACGATTTTTTTTTCTTTATTAATAATCAACAGTACAGGCGGTTTTCCTTATCAATGATTAAGTATAAGCTACATTTAAGAAGTCAAAACAACAACAGTAACATAGAGTATGGGACTATAGATATTATACATGCAATGGGGGATAAGTACACGCCAACGATTTGCATATGAGCGTGGTGACATTGTGGAATTCAGATAGTAATATAACAGTAATTGGGTTACCAGATGTTGCAAAAGTACCATGTGGTTAGTCACTGTGCGCGACTCAGTTAAGGACTGAGTCGCTGGGACTGCCCTAGCTAAAACTTGCAGGTGCTCTAGAAACAGCAAGTTTCTAAAAATAACATTTGACAGAAACAAATCCCCAACAATCAGCTTATAATATTGACAAGAGTACCACCTTAGTTTTGCTGTCTGTGAGTGGGAAGAGCGTCTTTTGTTGGAAACCTTTAGATCGCACCTTTTTTCAAGGTTTGGTACATGCTGTGTGGGCTGTAACAGGTAGCCATAAGCATGTGCATTTTCTGCCAGACAGGAAGTCAATCTCCACTCACCAAGCAGATTCTCATGGATAACATTATTTCATGAATAACACCTCTGTTGTGAGACCTGAAACCACTTCCATCATGGCCGACCGTGGCAGCTAAACTTGATGTGAAGGCTAACAGATTTGCAAGAACCCAATAATTTGGGCCCCCGTATGAAAGCTTTCTCACAAAATGGCAACAAACATGTCTTAGGAAGCCATTCTTAATAGGAAATTGACATAAAAAATTATGTCCTACAATTCCAGCCACCTGACAAATTAGGCCTATGCAGGAAGCCTGACTCTCCCGTTAGGTAAGAGTCAGCGCCCGCCGGACAACATGTGGTATACAATATTGATATTGAATCAAAGACGATAACAGAAAGCTGTAGGCGACACCTATAAGGCAGTATAAGGGTACATATCAATATGAACTATGCGGCATGATACAGTTGTTAATAGTCTGATTTATTCATATAGCTGCCTGGTCAGCTTCATCATGGGGCAGGGCGGTGGAGGAGAGAGATTTAGGTTATTTGCCACAAGAGCATTTTGGTTCCATATATCTGACAGGAAAGAAAGCTTGGGTCCTATTGCTGTGTTATGTCCATATTATCAAATAAATGAACATTACTATTAGCCAAGGAATTGTAGGGAACTGGGCAACTGTGACATTTAGACACTTTTAATCAATAAAGGTGATTGGCTTTTGGGTCATGCTGGGGACCTCTGTGAAGGAAACAGGTGTGGGCAAATAAGCAGCACAAAAAGTACTGTGAGACATGCCGGCAGCTGCTTCCGGTTTGTTACTGAAGTAGGGAATGACTGTAATGATTGACGGCTCTATGATCATATTGTACATGTATATTATGGGTCTATAGTTTGCTACCTTGTAAGATCTATCAGGTCTTGGTAGAGGATCGACTTGTGAGCAGTTTTGGACATATGTGTAGCATATTGTACCGCAGCAAATGGTTGCACCCTTTTCTAAAATCTGGAAAGTGGAATAGGATGGTGGCTAACCCAGAGCTAGTGTACTGTAAGTCTAGAGGCTTGGGATGGAATTAGACCTAGAACTTGAGGATATTGAGAAAATTTCCGAACTTACAGATTGAGTGGCGCCTCTGCATGGTAAAATGGGAATTATTGGTTTGTCTTACACCCCTCTAAATTTAAGCACATGTATCCACAGACATTATTCTCGGGACATTCTTATTCATAGTGTGTGAATACGGTTGCCTGATCAAATGCCCTGTTTGCAATGGTGCTGAAACCCCTCCATCCATTCCTTATTCCATCCCATCCTGCTTGCTTCCCATCCTGGTATTTTTGTCTCAATGTGCACGTGATGGGGGATAATAGGGAAGGCGTTGGTCCCTGGGGTGAGCAGGACCATTGTACTCACATAGCAAAGAGAAACTGTTTGATGCTGCATGGACAGAATGTGTCACAGTATATTAGAGAAGTTGGTTGCCTTTGCTTTGCACTCCCCCTGGTTTCGGTGTGAGCACACCAGTGTTATTGATTGGTCAATGATATTTTTTTTGAATATGTGATAGCTGACCTCAAACTCTGCACAACTATAACAACCATTTCACTCTTCTATCAAAGGACCCCTGTTTTCCATGGTGCACCAAAGTCCTACTGTCCTATACCAATATCCTTTTAGACAACATGTCCTGCTGGCTCTTCTACTAAAGCAGAAATAAATAGAGGAAATTTACATCAGTAGAAATAGAAAAGTCAATCAGAATTCAGAGAGAGAAAGAGAGAGAGAGAGAGAAAGTATGTGTTAGTGGGAGAGATTGAGAGAGAGAAATACTAGAGAGAGACACAGAAAGAAAGAGAGAGGGAGAATGCTTTCATCCGGATTCTTCTCAATGTCTCTTAATTACTTATTCCATCCCTTCTTGCTTGCCTTCCATCTTATCCCTTAGTTAAACAACTCTTCCTGCTTTTCTTCCCATCCTGATATTTATGTCCCAATGTCTGTCTATGGCTTCAACAGGCACAATGTACATCTTGTTTTGAATCCTTCAAAAGCTGGTTCCAATTACTGCCTGTTTGATGGCATCCCCTGCACGTGATGGGGGATAACAGGGAAGGTGTTGGTCCCTGGGGTAAGCGGGACCATTGTCCCACTTCACAGAACACAGAGAAACTGTTTGATGCTGCATTGACAGAATGTGTCGCAGTATATTTGAGAAGTTGGTTGCCTCTTGCTGCACCACCCCACTGGTTTCAGTGTGAGCGCATCCGTGTAATATATTGGCAATTGATACCTTTTTGCACATATGATAGAAAACCTCAAACTCTAATAGTAGTACATAGTGTATCAGAACGGGACTATAGCTAACTACAGGATATTACTCACCTGAGATGCAGCCAATCAGAGGCCTCCATTTGGTCAAGTGACCTCTGACGTCACTGAACCCCCCTGGTGCATGCCCATTTATGGTAATGTCACCTTGACCTTGACCTTATTAGGGGTGGACATGCCCATATATGGTCATGTGACCTTGACCTTGACCTCTCATTTGCATAATAGACCATGCACCCTTGACCTAATTAGGTGATTAGTGACTACCTTTCAACCAATTAAAGGACAGTATTTTGATTACCATGGTAACATGACCTAAATAATATATTAGTGTGATCACATGACCCCTTGTTTGTAAACAATGGGGGGGCTAATTATGCAAATAAGATATATAATATACATAAAAAAATTTTATGAACAAAATTATATAGCAAATAAAACACAACACCATTATGCAAATGAGGGTCAACCATTTATTCAATTAGAAACCTGACTACCATCAGCATGTAGTAACATGAAGATGTTTATCACAGTTTCTAACACCTGTGATTTTACTGAGATAAAGAACATGTGACTTATACATGGGGATTTTATACTATAGAGTGGTACTAAACTGCAAAAAAACATACCTGTACTTGGCAGTATACAGCTAATATTAAAGACAAATGCTGGTGGATGAGTGACGTGGTGCATACCCATATATGGTCATGTGACCAAATTGAGACCTCTAATTGACTAAGGGCTACTGAACTACTAAAAAACATATTTGTATGTGACACTAGACCATACAGCTAACATAAAGACAAATGATGGTGGATGAGCATAGCGATGCATCATATGGTCATGTGACCTCGACCTTAACCTGAACCCCCCGCGGTGAGCTCTTTATTTTGGAAAATAGACCACACCCTCTTAGCCAATTAGAGGTTTCCATTTGGTCACGTGACCTGAACCTTTTTACATGAGGTAGTTGGATATTGGATAGGAATACGATAGAACCTACTTCCTGACTGTTTTTGGTTGTAGTTTGACTTTTAAAAGAGTTCTTTGGTCAACTCTGTACTCTTTAAACTGATAGTATCATCCTCTACTGTATTTTACAGTGGTCTTTTTTTTTTGTTGCAAATTATTTTATTGAAGAAAGTGTTTTCCATTACCTTATAACAGTATGAGAAGTAATCACTTAAATCATCATCATATCCGTCAGCAGTAGTTACAGCAGCATGGTTTTCTCCAGCGCGAAGGTGATAATGTTCACCAGCAGCAGCAGCAGCAGCAGCAGTAGTAGCAGCAGCAGCAGCAGCACTTTCATCAGCAGGAGTAGCAACACCTTCATCAGCAGGAGCAGCAGTAGCAGCAGCAGCAGAAGCAGCAGCAGAAGCAGTAGCAGAAGCACTAGCAGCAGCACCAGCAGCAGTAGCAACAGCAGTAACACCTTCAACAGCATCAGCTGCAGCAGCATCAGCAGTAGCAGCAGCAGCAGCAGTAGGGAAGTCAGGGGCTACACCACGTGGGTTGTAAGTAAAAGCAGCTGCGGTAGCATCTTGAGCAGTAGGAAAAGGATCTGAATTGTTGGTTCTTTTTTGTATTCCTTAAAAACTGTATCTTAGTAGGTTTTTTACTCATGGTGAGGGTTGAAGAGAGAGTGTGAATGAATGAAATTTTCTTTCTCCCTTACATACTCCTCTGGAGATAAGCCTCTTACTGTAGTTTAAATAGATGAAAGGTGGCTACTGGTTTAATCCACCTACTAACAAAGGGGAGGGGTAAAAAATTAAGGAATCTCATAATACCTTAACGAGCGAACCGTCCTTACACCTGTAAACCGTATTAAGATAATTATCACAGCTTCTAACTTTTTGTAAGCCTACCAAATACAGTTATCACAATACCTTTCCACCTTTTTGTTGTCAACAGATCTAAAGATAAGACGCTACACAGAATGCGAGCAATCACCCATAATCCGACTAAATTCTTGAATAGATGAAAGGAGGCTTTTAACATCTCTTACAATAGAGGTTTAACTTCCCCCTTTCTTTTCCCCTCCCTTAAAAATACACCTGTCACAGCATCTTTCCTTTATGTTTTACTTTGATTCTCATAATCCTAATTAGTTACATTGTTTTACACCTGTAAGTCGCATTAAGATATTTATCACAGTTTCTAACAGCTGTAATTCCACCAAGATTCCTATTTTTAGCTGGATACTCCCCATAGAACCCTTAGATCATTAAGTGTTGTTGATCCCAGAGGAAAAAGGTAAAAGACTTACAAGGTTCTGATCCCATAGTTAGAGATCCTCCTTTGGTAGGGAGTCTGTCCTTTATTCTTAAGTGTAGTGAGTAATCCGATCGAAACACTTTGACTTCTCTCTTACAAGATTATATTCCCCTTTGTTGTAAACCATCCCCTGTAGTTTTTGTATACAGACTTTGAACGCCTTAATCTCCTAACCTTCCATAGTCCTCTTATACATGTAAGATGTATTAAGGTAATTATCACAGTTGTTACACCTGTTATCCCAGCTGATACCTTTATCCCAAAAAGCATTTTTCCTTTTTCATGTTAATTGATCCAGGGGTGGAAGGATCCAGGTGAAAACATGATTAGATCATTCTCTCAACTATATAAAGAGCCCTGATTCTTTTTGGAAGGGCAGATCACGTCTGCTGTCTCCTTTGACAGCATCAGTGGTAACAGGGGCAGCAAAAGCAGGAACATGAGCAGCGGAATGGGTATGTACAGTGACCGGAGTAAGTGCAGCGGCAGCACCAGTAGCAGCAGCAGCAGTAAGTACAACAGGAGTGACAGTAGTAGCTAGTAGTAAGAGCAGCAGAACTAGCGTAGAAGGAGCGGTAGTAGCAGCAGCAGTAGCAGCAGCAGCAGCAGTAGCAGCAACAGGTGTAGTAGCAACTGCAACACCAGTAGTAGAATTGTAGGTGGAGGTACAACAGCGTAGTAGTAGTAGGAAGTAGTAGTAGTAGCAGCAGCAGTAGCAGTAGCAGTAGCAGTAGTAGTAGTAGTAGTAGTAGTAGTAGTAGTAGTAGTAGCAGCAGCAGCTACAGCAGCAGTAGCAGCAGAATCAGACGCAGTAGATGATCATAGTAGAAGTAGTACTGGTAGGGGTAACAGAAAAAATACCAGTATTACCCCCTGTAAGGGACTTGGAGAACTACTACCACCCTTAACTATAGAATTCAGCGGGCACCCAGACAACCAATACATGACTGTGTTATGGATATAATAAACAGAAATTTGCCACAAAAATATGGAAAGGTAGAATAGCTCATTTAGAATGTGAACACTAGGTAAAATGGTAGATTTGTGAGGTTTAAAGTTTGCCACCAGGTGATCTCTGTGTAAGTGGGAGCATTTTGTTTTCAAGATGATTTAGTGCTTATGAATATACAATAACTTTATGTTCTTTCATACCGGTTTAATTAGTCTACCTCGCTCTGTCTCCATATCCATATAAAAAACACTTTATGATACATTCAGGGCTTGATCATACTAATGTCTTCTTTCAGGTATACAAGCAAGCTGATCAATCTCTATTTGCTGTTTCAATCCGGGTATACAATACTATAAAGAGCTTAGGGTAGCTAGGTGGTATGAAAGAAACCCAGCAACCATAGGTCAGCTGGTATCGTGACAGTGCGTCTTATACGCGGGTAGTCTTATACCAGTACCATAGTACCTCTCTTATAAGGTGCAACTCGCACATAAGGTGTACCTCAACTTTACGCCCAAACTTCCATCATCTCTAACTGTATTGAATCCACCAATTTACACATTTTTTGTTGAAAAAAGAAAAATAACACGAAAGTAAATATTGAGCGGTCTGCGAACTAGATGAGGTACGTTTTTAGAAAAGAACAAAATTAAAAAATTTTCACTGAGTAACTTATGCATGTTTACATACAACTAGATAGGCATACACATACATGTGCGTGTAATAGTATGTAGGGGTTCTTTTACCATGACACTAGTTTAAAGTACTTGCTGTATTTTATATTACACATTGTCATGTTTAGACAGTATATGTTCCCATTTTTCCAATTGATCGAAGTAATTAGTCTGAATAACCCATTCTATTTACCTTCAAACAATTGTTGTCCCCTTCCATGTTGCAGATTTGAATTTCATTGAGACAACAGACTATTGATAGGTGCCCCTACCCCACTAGAGTTTGAATGCACCACCCCCTCGTTACCACAATTTACTTTTGATTTACAAATGGGGATCCTTTATAGGATCCATGAAGGGTGTATCTCCGCAAGAGACAGCGTAGACCTCCCCAACATACACTCCATTTATCGCCCTAACCGGTACTTGTAAAGCCATCACCTTCTCCAAAAAGGTGTAATCAAATATAACCTCATTGATGACTGCATCTGGTCATTTCAAATGTGTAAAAATGTATAGAAGTAAAGTCTACAACGTTTAACACTGTTTTGGAACAAAAATACCATCATATATATGTAAAGTTCCATCTGATTTAGACCCAAAAATGATTAAATACCATCAAAGTTCTTTATAACACCAATAGCGCCTCCATCTGGCGGCAAACAGCGGTACTACTACTCATAGTACTGTATGCATGAAATGGGTATCTTTAATTCAAAAAGGGTGGTTCTGTAGAGAAGCTATATGAACCTTTGTACATGATTGTCCAACCCAAAAGGAACAGGTCACTACTCCTATGAATATAGTATGTGTGTGTATAAGTTCCTGGGTGCAGATTGAATTCAATCCCACTATATCCGACACTTAAACGTACTGTTACGGTATAATATAAATGCAACACAAACAGCATGATGCGCTAAATGATACATCATGCACACCATCATGGAATAGGTGATTAACTTTAGTTAAAAAGGCCGGTTCTGTAGAGAACCTGTGACAGTGTCTTCCCAGTGACAGCGTTTCCCTCAGTATTACATTACTGAGACAGTTGGACCAGTGTGCCGCAATAGTCTAACCTGTGAAAACAGGTTGTTATTGCAGCAGTAAGTACTAGTGTCACTGTATAAAACAATGTCTGGCTTATGGTAGCCCCATCGCTATGGATGGTGCACCAGCCGCCTAAGCGGCGCCCACGCTCACATCATCCACACTTAATACTACTTTTGACATTTACCAAAAAGGTGTCGGCCAATGTCGACCTTGTTTATAGTCTACCCGAAGCTTTTTTTGGTGTGAGAAACCGCTTCAGGTGTTAGGTCTGTATTTTTTAAACAATACCTAAACAAAATAAATATAGTACACCATCGATGGCGATCCAATTTACATCAATGAATGCGTGTATGGTGAGCGAACAGTCCAACCGAGTTCCTAGTAACATCACCTAGTGAGAAGTCAAGAAACTAATTATTACCTTTGGTTCTATTGGGGCATTGGACCTCAGTAGGTATGGTACTGTCATGGGTGGCTGAGCAGCGCTGATGCCGTCACTGGTGTCTGAGCACCAAAGACTGAACAATAGGTTACATAAGTAACAACGCCATAACTTTCTGGTCACTCTAGCGTCGCTCCAGAGCAACCCAGGTCAAATATGAAAGCAGTTATGTAACTGCCATAATAAGACAATCAAAATGAGCCCAAGATCAAGGCCCAACTCTCATTATTAAGGAAGTTATGCAACCGGGACTGTTTCAACCTTTGAATGCGCCACAGACAAACTGGCACAAGTTACACGCCCGAAAAGCAGGGAGTGGAAATCTGACATATTCAACTCTGGGCATGCGCAATATGAAGGTTGTAGACACAGAAACGACCGAGTTATGAGGGTCTGAACATGGCAAACCGGCCGAGACAATGGGGGACGCAGCGGCGTCCATGGGGGTCCTTTGTGTGCCCACTAGCTGAGACATGAAAGACTCCCCTCTAACAACCAGAGACTAGGGCAGATGCCACTGGCTCCAGTCAGTCTGAGGGGCCAAGCCTTCTACCAGTCCATGTGTGTGGAAATTACCTGCATATTACCATTTGTATTGCTGATACATAACATGTTCTGCCTAAGCTGAATAAACCAGTGATAACTGGAATAGCACTAATAAGAGCTTGATATTCTTACTCTCTATATACCACTAGTCATATGATATTTCTCATATGACAACTTGATCATGCACAATCACTAGTATGACAAAGTGGTGGAGAACATCCTACTAAGATCCCAAATTACACAAGCTCTTATCAGTCAAGCTGGCAGAACAACACACAAAAACATTACATAGTCAGGGACCTGCTGAAGAGGTCTCCCTTCCCCCTAGATCTAGGAGACCCACCGGGGGCAACTCAGCCTCCAATACAGCAGACCCACACACAGTAAACCCCATTCCACCCACCCTGTCTACTCAGGGATCCAACAGTTCTCAAGGATCCAACAGTTCTCAGGGATCCCTACAGGATGCCCAACTTACGCTATCTACCTCTGAGGAAGAAGGATCTGCCTCAGGGGGTGGATCCACACCCTCATCTAGATCTTCCACCCCAGCACCTGCCTCTGATAGCCACTCCTCCAGAGACACATCTCCCACACCCTCCACCATGGCCACCGATGAAGGCCCTCAACCTAATCAGATAGCTGAGAAGATAAGGGCCTATGAGAAGGCCATCCAAGATGCAGTTACTGCCCTAGAGACCAACAAGTCCCAGCAGGAGGAGAGGGAGAGGATCCTCAGTCAACAATTGGCAGAGAGGAATGCGGCGATAGACACCCAGCAGAAGGCCATGGAAGACCAGCGGAAGGCCCTAGATAGGCAACAACAACAGATAGCAGATCTCATGAAGTTGGTATCAACCCAGACCTCACAGCCTCCCACACCCACCACCACACCTATCATCACACCATCTGCCCCTGGATCCAAGGATGACGTCATGATCTCCATGATGTCCAACATGACCAAGATCCTAGACAGACAACAACACAACGACAGGAAGATCATGCAACATAAGGTAACCAAACCCAAAACTTTTTCTCACCCATTACCACTCATGTCAACAGCACTATTTATTGATCACAAATTCCCAGAGTATCTGAAGGACAAGTACAAAGTAACAAGTACAATAGTAACATATTTACCCAAGTACCTTGAAGGACAAGCATTGGCTTGGTTTGAATCCTTTAAGGAAAGTGCCACACCTGTTAAGTTGACATGGACCAATGTAGTGCATGAACTAAAAGAGTATTTTGCTACTTGAGACAATATCATCTCCAGGACTGCACTCTGTGCACAAAAGGCAGATGAACCTATCCTAGACTATGCATGCCATCTCAGAAAACTGTGTAATGCCCAACGCCTAAAGGATAAGACCTTACTCAGAACATTTACCCAAGGCATGAGGCCCTGGATCTCTGTAGCTCTTGAAAACAAGAAAATAGACTCTTTTGACCAAGCCCTAGAACTAGCCTTAGAGGTTGAAACCCAAGATAAATCTAGGAAAGTAAGGGATGGGGAGTCTAACCCACAGCCTACTAAGAAAAAAGTCCAGGAAGTCACCACTAGTTCAGAGGAAGAAGATGTTAACCTAATGTCTAGTGCCCATGTAAGGCAGCAGGAAGCTAAGGTTGTCTCCAAAGATGCTACCGGTAGATATAGAGGAAATAACTATGACCCCAACTACCGCTCCAATAGAGGTAGAGGTAGGGGGGGGGGGTAACAGCAACAACCGGGGGGTCACAACAGTAGAAAAGACAACAGCTCATCCAACTCCAACAATGGTAACTCTTCATACAGTGATAGGAGAGATAGAACGCCAAGTAATGGCAGATCATATAACTAAGGATCCAACAGCAGGAGCCATAGCCCACATAGGAACTACAACAGCGGATCCTACAACAACAATGGTTCTTACAACAGCCAGGGTTCCAACAACTCTGGTCGCTACAACAACAACTCTGGATCTTACTCCAACCAGGGATCTAGCAACTCTGGTTTCTACAACAACCAGGGATCCAACAACACTGGTCACTACAGCAACTCTGGTCAATATAACCAATATAACTCACATCAGGAGGATTACAAACCCAACACAAGAGGTTACCAGGGGAACCAGCAGAGTGACCCCCACATACCACCTCACGTGATGGATCAAATCTCCAAGCTTCTGGTGGCAAAAATCACAGCCACCGCACAGAACCAGGAAAACTAGGATGTCACAGTGCCGATGGGCCAGTGCACTGTGACACCCCAAATAAAAACAATCACTCAGGATTAACAAACATTCAACCAGAGACAATTGCTAGTGCCAATCTACCATCTAACAGACAGAGACGTCCATCAGTGATACACATCACCCCACCAGATTCATCATCAAAGGATACAGGTGAGAGTACCAAGCTTTCTATTGTACTTCTTCAAAATGGCTGTAACAATGCAAATCTTTATGATGTTTCAGATGTACAATGTTTGGTTGATACAGGTGCTACTATCACTTGTGTCAGACAAGCATTCCTCATGGATCTCCAAAAAAGATTCCATATCCAACTAAGGAAGTCAAAAATCAACATCCATTTGGCAGATGGATCAGTGTGTCATGTTAGACATTCAGCTATGCTGAATTTTAGAATCCAAGGTGTCAGATTCCAATACCAATTTGCTGTAATTCCTAACCTCACACAGCCCATTGTTCTCAGCACAGATTTCTTAAGCACTACAAAATCTCAAATTAAATTCAATATTAAT
The DNA here is from genome assembly GCA_949317995.1 of Acholoe squamosa. Taxonomy (NCBI): domain Eukaryota; kingdom Metazoa; phylum Annelida; class Polychaeta; order Phyllodocida; family Polynoidae; genus Acholoe; species Acholoe squamosa. The sequence goes on from OX439048.1 coordinate 46,532,253, forward strand.
CCTGAACAAATTCTCAAACCCATTAGAGCAGTGAGGGATTTTACCATCTCTCCATTCTCTGAACTTGCAGTATTGGGTAAAGTCACATCTACTCAATCACTGCAAGGCAAAACTGGAGTAGTAGATAACCTCCAGAGAAATAATTATGCCCCATATCTAGTTCAAAGGGCAGCAGTAACCCCCAGGGAAAATAACAAACACCCCCTAGTGTTACTCAACACCAGCAAGCGCCCACATAAAATCAAAAAGGGTGCCATCATAGCTCTATTTCAGGATGTCAAAGAATCTGATTTAGAAAAATCCCAACAGGTGTCAGACACTACCCCACACACTGATCAATCCATCTCAGCCATAAGGCCTGAGGATGAACCTCCATTCAGTGACACAGACTCAGACTGTGAGTCTACATATGCCGACCCTGAACCTAACTCAATCAGACTCTCTGAAATACCAGCTATACATAGTGAGGCACATGACCGCGAGCCAGAATTGGAAGAGAATGGTCCACCAAAACCTGTGCTCACATCAAAAGATCAGCATGATAGGTTAGAATCACTGCTGACCAAATATGATGATATATTTGTAGGAAAAGATGGAGACATTGGTGCTACACACCTGTATACCCACTCTATACATGTGAAACCTGAAGCAGTACCATGTCATTTCCTACCATATAGACAAACACCAGAAAAACAGGCCGCAATAGGGGAAGAATGTGAAAGGCTAGTACAGCAGGGCATTCTCAGAGAATGTGCTGAGGGCCCCTGGGCATCCAGATCCTTTTTAGTACAAAAAGCATCAGGAGGCCATAGGCTCGTAACAGATTTTCGTCATCTGAACCAGAATACAATCAATCAAGCCTTATCTACACCCTGGGCCGATGACACTCTAGACATGATAGGGTCACTCAGACCAAGAGTATTCAGTAAACTAGATGCCCAACAGGGATTTTTTCAAAGTCCTATAAGGGAGGAGGACCAGCACAAAACTGCATTCATAGCAAATGACAAAAAATATGTCTACCAAATGATGCCGATAGGACTTGCTACGGCCCCTGCGGGATTCTGCCATCTAGTAACATTGATTCTGAACAAACTCAAATACAAATGTGCCCTACCATACCTAGATGACATATTGGTACTATCACCATCCATCGAACAACACTTCCATGACCTGGAAGATGTTTTCAACAGCTTAAGAGTTGGTAAACTCAAATTGAAGAAATCAAAATGTGAATACTTCATAGACAGAATAGACTTCTTGGGAATGAGAGTCACACCCATGGGACAACAACCATCTCCCACAAAGGTGGAATCAATCAAAACTTTCCCAACACCAAAATCAGTCAAAAATGTCAGATCTTTCACAGGACTATGCCAATACTTCAAGAAGTTTATCAAAGGTTATGCCCAAATTGCTAGACCATTGTACGATCTACACATCTCAAAGCATTTGTCTGGACAGAGGATGCAGATAATGCTTTCAAAGCATTAAAGCATGCCCTCTGTACCAATGCCCTTCTCAGATATCCAAACTATGAGAAGGAGTTCAGTTTGGCAAATGATGCTTCTAATGTGAGTTTAGGAGCTGTACTCTCACAGAGAGATAATAAAGGAGTGCTCAGACCAGTAGCCTTTGCAGGTAGAACCCTCTCCAAACATGAGATAAATTACAATACCACAGAGAGAGAACTACTGGGAGTAGTATATGGAGTTTTACACTTCAGACACTACCTAGAAACTAGACACTTCCAATTATACACAGACCATGCAGCCCTAATTCCACTACTAACCAATACAGGACTCACACATAGATGGGCCAGATGGGCTCTAGACATACAGCAATTTTCATTTACCATTCAACATGTGAAAGGTGATGATAACACACCACTGCATGCTATGTCTAGAAAAGAATACCCGATTCTGGACCCATGACTAACCCTCCACCCCCACCCAGGAGAGTTAGATCAGCCAGTAGAACCAAGTTTGCAAAAGTAACAAAGAAAGTACCATTCAAAAGGGATGATCCACCCAACACCATTGAAAGACCAGAGACACCCATTAGGGGTATCTTGAAACAATCTACACACTATGTGTTTTGCCATTGTGAGAGAGAATACTCACAACTCTTTCCAGATAATGACTTCGAACCTATTGAATTCTCATCACTCAATCAGATGCTGAAGGCAACTCCTAAGGAACCACCCTTCACCCCACCTGACTCAGATGATGAAGATTCAGAAGACACATTGTATGCTATTACTCAAGCAACTTCCAAATCAGTCAGATTCTTTGAACCAATGCAGGGAGAGGAAACATCAAACCATTTGTGTCCTATGACCACACGCTCAAAGACTAGAGAAATGATTCAGGAGGGCACACCAAAGCCCCCCCACACAATCACAAACTATTCTAAATGAGAAAAAGGTCACAGGAAACAAACCTACCAAAACCCCACCTGCCAGGAAAAATGTCACAAATGACACTGCATCTAATAAATCAAAGAACTCTGAGACACAGAAGAATGACCATAAGCAAAATGTGCCTTTTAAAAAAAAAAGTTGCCACTACCACCAAGGCGAGAATAGGCCCTCCAAAGGAGCCTACACACCAATACAAGAGTGACACACCCCAACAAAAGGCACAAGATAGGCCAATAGTCGATACCTAAATGGAAGTTGTATAAAGCAGACTGGGAGACATTCCAGGAACTCAGTAAAAAGGAACTCAATCTCGAAAAGCTACTACAAAAGGAAGACCCTATGGCTACCTTTACAGCCACCCTCCAAACAATAGCAGAAAAGAGCATTCCAAAAACTTCCAACAAATCTAAAACCAAAGATAAACCCTGGTTTAATGATGAATGTCGAGAAGCCCGCAAGATGCGACTAGAAGCTGAAAGGACTTACAAAAAGAACCTAATCATACCCAGTCTCATCGCCTGGAAAAGGGCTAAGGCACACGCCCGAAGAACCTTTCGCCAGGCCATGAAGGAAACCTGGATGGCCTATGTCTCCAAGGTTAACAGCAATACACCAATGTATAAGATCTGGAAGATGATCAGGAAGATGAAAGGCAAAGACACTACAACATATGTGCACCATTTGCAAATTGGTAGGAGAAAAATAACAGATACCAAAGAAATTGCTGATAGCATCGGTTCAACACTGGCAGAAACATCTTCTCTAAATGGAGGCACACAGAGCTTCAATGCTCACCGGAGGAAGGCAGAAAGAACGCCCATTGACTTTGGCAACAACAGAGATGAAGACTACAACCTAAAGTTCTCAATGGATGAGCTGAAGACAGCCCTGGGGAGCAGTAACAACAGTTGCCCAGGTCCAGACAACATCCCTTATGAGTTCCTACGACAGCTACCAGAACCCTCGAAACAGTGTTTGCTTGGTATCATGAATAACATTTGGGAAACAGGTACCTTTCCACCACACTGGCGAGAGGCCATAGTGCTTCCATTCCCAAAACCAAGCAAAGACTTATCAAACCCAAAGAACTATAGACCCATAGCTCTAACGAGCTGCATCTGCAAAACCCTCGAAAGAATGGTAAACACCAGACTGGTCTGGTACCTAGAAAAGAAAAAGAACCTTAAGACAGAGCAATGTGGCTTCAGAAAGGGTCGCTCGACACAGGATGCCCTAACTACCCTCGAGACCTATGTACGAGATGCCTTTATAAATAAGGAGCAAGTGGTAGCAGTCTTCTTTGATCTGGAGAAGGCATATGATACCACCTGGCAATATGGTATCCTTAAGGACCTCAAAGATGCAGACCTGAAAGGTCGGCTCCCTGATTTCATCAACCAATACCTATCAAACCGTTGCTTCAGGATCAGAGTAAACAACATCCACTCTGATGTCTTCAATCAGGAGTCTGGAGTTCCACAGGGAGGCATTCTCTCAGTGACCCTATTTCTTTTGAAGATCAACAACATCGTCTCTAAACTGGAACTGAAGCCAGAGATAGGCCGAACATTATATGTTGATGATTTCTTCATGTGTTTCCGTGGCAAGAGCCTGAGAACCATTGAACGACACCTCCAACTTGCCATAGATGAAACAGTGAAGTGGGCAGACCAAAATGGCTTCCGATTTTCTCTAGACAAGACATCAGTTATGCACTTCCACTACCGCACTACAACAGACAGACAACCAAATATTGAAATCAACAACAAACGTATTTCTGTAGTGGAAAATACCAAATTCCTTGGGCTAGTCATAGATCGCAAACTTATCTTTGATAAACATATTAAGTACCTCAAGGATAAATGTAACAAAGCTTTCAACCTACTGAAAGTAGTGGCACATCCATGCTGGGGTGGAGACCAGGACACACTCCTCAAACTATATAGAGCACTGGTCCAGTCTCAACTGGACTATGGTATGTGTATTTATGGATCAACCTGGGCGACATACCTAGCAATGGCAGAGCAGATCCAGAGCCATGGACTACGCATTTGTTTGGGAGCATTCAGAACATCCAGAATTAAGAGTTTGCAAGTCGCTGCTAGAGAACTACCCTTAGCCCTTAGACGAGAGAAACTCTCCCTTGAATATGCTATCCGGATTGCCACAAATCCTAACAACCCAGCCGCAGCATTGTTGACAAACCCCAAGCACAAGGCAAAATATGAAGCAAAGAAGAACCAATAGATTGCACCCCTTCGGGTGAGGGTATCCCACCTATTAGAAGAAGCGGGAATGTCTCTGGATAATGTACTTAATGTAGAGTACCCGGAAATGCCCCCATGGACATATCACAAACCAGAGGTCAGAATGGACCTTACCGCGCTTAAGAAAGGGGTAACATCTAGCACCACATATCAAGCAGCATTCAATGAACTGCGTGATAGTTACAGAGATCACGTACCAATCTACACCGGCGGATCACATATGGCAGACAAAACAGCATCTGCAGCCGTTCTAGGACCCCATGCCTTCAAAGAACGCCTGCCAGACGAAGCCTCCATCTACACAGCAAAGCTACATGCGTTATACCTAGCACAAGATCACATTGAGACATCAGAAGGCAACAACTACCTGATTGTATCTGACTCCAAATCATCACTGTCAGCAATGCAGCATAGCAAGTGGATACACCCTCTCGTGAAAAGAGTGTTGGAACGACACAATAGTCTTGCTCTAGCTGGAAAGAAGATAGCGTATGCTTGGGTACCAGGCCATGAAGGAATCCATGGCAATGACCTAGCAGACGTTGCTGCCAAGGATGCAACAAATCAAGTTCCAATAGATATGCCTCTACCATCAGAGGACCTCAAACGGAAAATCAGGAAATACATCCACCAAAAGTGGCAAGAGTCATGGGACGCTGAAAGAGACAATAAACTCTACAAAATACAGCCCAAGATAGGCACAACCAAGAAAGCCAAATGCAAGAGCAGAAGAGAAGAAATTGTCATGAACAGACTAAGAATAGGCCACACCAGACTAACGCATTCACACCTCATGAAGAGAGAACCCAGACCGCTTTGCAACAGGTGTCAAAAACACCTGACGGTGGAACATTTCCTTGTGGAATGTAGCCAGTGCCCCATCAGGGCACAATACCATCAATGTACAACACTGAAAGAGTTATTTGATACCTGCAGACCGGATACAATACTTGCATATGTCAAGAACCTGGGATACTACAGTCAAATTTAAACAGTAGAAACTTTCTTCCATAAAACCTTTAGGCACAAATAGCCATCACCAGTAGCTGACGTGCCGTAAAACACTAACCAACTAACTAACTAACCAATAGTCGATGAAAAAGAAAAAGAAAGAGACAGAATAAAACAACATGTGCTAGATATAAATCAGTTGCTGGATCAGATTCCCGACACATCCATCTCAGGTACAAACCTTGGCTTAGAACAAAGGAAGGACAAGGAACTATTGCCCCTCATACAATATCTTGAGCATGGAACCTTGCCTGCACCAAAAGCACACGGAAATAGAATCATCAACCAAGGCCAGACATACACCTTGGTAAATGGTACATTAGTCCATATATGCCCAATAAATTGGAGAAAAACCAATACTGTACACTTCAAATTGTTATACCACAGCAATGGGTAACAAGTACACTACAGTATTTCCATGACTCACCTACTGGTGGCCATCTTGGTTCAAGTAGGATGATGTCAGCACTCTGACCTAGGGTATATTGGAAGTCTATGCTAGCAGACACAACCAAATATGTTTCCACCTGCCACACTTGCCTCACAGCAAAAAGGCAAGTACACTCACACAAAACACCAATGACAGTGAGAGAGTACATGGCTTCACCAATGAAGTTCCTGAACCTCGACGTGGTGGGACCACTTCCCACAACTGCCAGGGGAAACAAACATATACAAGTCTGCATAGATTATGCTACCAGATATGCAACAGCTTGGGCTACTACTGACTTAAAAGCTGAAACAACAGCAGCAGAGTTCTACAAGAATATAATTTGTCATCATGGAACACCAGCCACTCTTCAAACAGACAACGGAACGTGTTATACAGGTGCAAAGTTCACAAAGTGAACTAAACACCTCAAGATCAAACACAAATTCTCCTCACCATACAGGCCACAATCAAATGGGCTTGTAGAGAGATTCAATGCTAGCATCGGCACAGCGCTCAGAGCATTTTGCTCAAAGCATCAAAACAATTGGGATTCATTTATTGAACCCATAACCTTAAACAACACCGAATCCCAAACCACAGGATTCACCCCTTTCTTCCTACTCCATGGAAGAAACCCAGCCACCCCAATGGACTTAGGGCTGGGAATACAGGAAGACATATCCACTGTAGCAGACCATGTAGCTAACATGGTAACAAATCAAGATACCTCTAGGAGAAAAGCTATACAAAGGGTCGCCAAGCTACAGAAGGAAAGGAAGGATAGATATGATAAGAAACTTACACCACAGGAAATCAAGGTCACCAACATGGTGTACCTCAACATACCAAGAATCCTGACCAACGCAGAGTGTAAGAAGCTTCAACCCCTTTTTATGGGACCATATGTTGTAGTAGATAGACCTAGTTTGACAAATGCCAAACTCAAAAACTTGGACACCAATCTACTGGTGGCCAGACCTGTACACATAGACAGACTGAAAAAGGTTGTAGCTGTCAGGAACAATGAATTTACACACAGGCTTATTCCACATGAAGCCAAATACTACAACAAAATTGTAAGGAACAAAAATGATATCACCCTTACAAGAGAAACCACAGGTATAGGCCCTATTAAGCCTAGGCCTGCACACCACATGCTGAGAAAAACATCTAAATGTGGTGCAGTTTCAACATATTGAGATACCTAGAGAACATAAGATTTTCAAAATGTATTACAAATTCTCTTCAACCACACATAGGCATGTGTGACTGATAATGGATTACTTATATAAAGCCATCAAATTTGTAGACATATCAGTAGGTTATTACCACTGAATGGTCAAGGACTGGGACCCTCCAAGTAAAGCAGACATGAAGTCTAAGAACAGTGAGGGTAACACAATGAAGTGTCCAAAGCCTAATCCCCACATGAAAGAGCGCGCTATGCCGACATAGCAGTCTATAGAGATCAATTGACCTTATAAGCTACCCTCAGACAACTGTCTAGACGGTCATGAATGGCTGTCCTGGATGACAGGAGGAGCTAATTACCAGTACACAGATTACACAATAGACCCCCACAGTAGCAGACACTGGAGATTAGGTGCACCTGCTCCAGAGAAACAATACCAAGCCCACAATGGATGTGGGTAGGGTAGGCTACATAAGAAGTACTGTGGACCATAGCCCACCATCAGTCTTCATCCAGCTGCAGTCTGGAACAAAAGTCTACAGCACCCCACTTGGGAATTAGCCAGCCCACTTCTCCATTAGGAGAGACTGCACTAGGATAAAGAACACACCTAATTCACCTTCAACCTGACCTTACCATTTATTGGTCAATCTCAATAGACTCACCAGACATATTGCCAAGACAGCTCAATCTTGCAAAGGTACAGTTTGAACCACTTCATTTAAAGTGTTACACCATACACTTAGACTTTACCAGCACCAAATTACTACAAATTTGACAAGACTTTAAACAGCAAATTTACTTTACACAAGCACCATGGGAAGACTGAGAGTTGCACCCATACTGCTAACTATGCTGTTATTATATATTATAGAACCACTTACTGCAGGCTATACCCCTGTGAGACAAGACATAGGAGTAGTATTCAAACCTAGCCCTCAACCTTTGGTCAATGGACATACCACCACAACACTGTTGCTAGCTATTCCCTACAAGATACCTTGGGCACCCGTTACCCAAGAATCCATAAGGGATAGAATACTCCAGTTGACCACTCCGACTCTACAAGATCACACCTCTGGTCAAATTATCCAACAAGCCAAGGAGCTTGATACCTTGCTGGAAAATGCAGACAAGGAGATAAATGAAACCTTAGTCTCCATCAAATTGTTTTTATCCAACCCCATAAATACATTGGACAAGGCCAAAAGAGAGGCCATACTGGGTTTTCTAGCACCCCTATTTCGCGGTGTACTAGGTCTAGCCACAGTAGAAGATGTAAACCAAGCTATGGGACAGCTTAAAAACATAGATGACATATTAAGGAAATTTGCTAAACAAGATCAGGAAGCAGCTAATCTCATTGAAAAGATCACAGACAGACAAGATAAGTTTGTTAAAGCATACATCCAAGATAAGAAGGTACTGGACAGTACCATCAACACCATAGGCGACACCATCAACCTATGGGCCTCTAACATATCCAGGTCTCTTGACTCATATTCAAGGCATGATAAAACTCAAAGGGAGAAAATGCAAGTATTAAATGATTCATTAATCATCATAGCAGCAAGAATGAATACAGTTCAATCACTGCAAAGAACCAATGCAGCCCTGAGGATGCTATCATCAGGAATCCTAACCCCTGATATAGTACCACCCTCAGACCTTGCTAGATACTTAATTGACATTAACAACAAACTTAGGATTACAAACCCTGGAGCACAAGTTGCAATTAATGACTTAGATTTCTATTATTCTCAGAAGGTGACCTCATACACCTACTCAGCTCACCATATATATATTCATCTGGACATTATAATTCAATCTACTCCCACTACCTTCAAACTATACCAAATGATTACATCACCCATGCCTATAGACACACAGGAGACCCCCACTAGAGGAGTCACCAGATTGCAAACCACAACTGAGTTCTTAGCAGAATCATTATTCATCGAATTGGACTCAGCTAATATGCAGGCATGTGAAGGTACTACAGTAAAGGTATGCAGAGATGTAAATGGTAGAATTTATAAGCACAGGCCTACATGCCCTGTAGTCATTTTTACTAGCCAGGCTCAACAGATTAAGGAACATTACAAGTTTACAGTTTCACCACTGCAAGCACCTACCACCCATGCTATTTCCATTTCTGAAGATGACTATCTGGTCACTACTAATGAACCCCATTACTTTATTAACTGCCATGGTAAAACGTCTTAAACTCGGAAAGCCCAGTCCTACTCAATCATAGGTGTACCCTGTGGGTGCACAATCAGTGTAGGAGAATTTTCTCTTCCAAACACAAGGTTGCCCTGTAACGCAACCTTATCATTTCATTACATTCTTAAGACAATTAATTTACCATTCATGGCAGCACTTAACCAAATTTCTGAAACCAAACCAGATGAAAGAGAGAATCTTCCAAATTTCCCAGTAGTAAACCTTTCTCAGACCTTAGACAAACTACAGGAAAATCCAATCATGGATGATATTACTCAACTAAATCTAGAGCCCTTTGCCAAAACAGTATTGAATGATGCTTCTAACCTTGATCAGGCAATGGAAACATGTTACGTAGAATCACACCTATGTAGATTTACAGAGCATCCAATTTTCCAAAGCCTAGGACTCATCTTAGGGATATTAGCTCACATCTTTATAGTATACATACTCCTCAAACTATACAGACTAGGAGGGACTGTAGCCTACCTGCCTACAGCCAAAGCATTCAGACTAGTCACCGAGCTGCCCCTACACAAATTGCTCTCAGATAAGAATCCTACCAAATTTACCCCTACAGAGGAAACCCACACCCCTTTCCTCACAATTCAGGAAACCCACACCCTGATAATTGCTATATTATTCACCCTGACCATCTACTCAGCCTACAGAAGTACTTTAAGAAATTTTCACAGACACACTGTGGTAAGAAAAACGTGGCCAAGCCCACAAATCCCACAATATATTTTAAAATATATTGTGGAGACTTAAACTTCGCGCTACCCTTAAGGCCAATACCACATGAATTTGATAAGATTAAATCAGCAGCTGCCCCAACTTAGAAGGATATAGTGGTTAAAACCTTCCCACTACCTAAGGCTATATTTACCTGGAATGGACCAGCAGTTATAACAACACAAAGAGGAGAATTTGCTTATCACCTCCCTCAGGTGATACACCTACCTTGGCGCAATAGGTTCAGCACCATACCAGCCCTTAAAAACAAAGGACTGTACTACTCCATGCTTCTCCAGAATGATCGTGGCACCAGCCCTGTGACCATGACAGCACTGGAAAATACAACAGATATAATTATTGATGAACAAAAGGAGGAGACCACAAGGTCAAACATGCAGACTATTGCTAATTTTCTAAACCACCAGCCCTCCCCTAGACTGCCCACAGCCTAGACTGCCCCTAGTCCACCACCAGGAGATACTATACCAGGAGACAGATTTCAGAACTTTTCGGACAATTGGCTGGCCCTGAAAAGGGCCTTTTTGGTATTGGGTCTTAACACCCAGGGTGAGACAGCACGATTTCACCAGAGAGCCGCAGGCTCCACAACAGCAGGACTTGATCCATAGAGATGGCCGTGATCCCACTCGATCAAGCGGGCCTCCAACGATTCCAAGGCATACTCCGCCGCACCAAAGGAGTCCCTGGACACGGTGAAATCAAGTAAACAGACGGCCATGAGATAATCCCATAGGACTCACTCACGCGGCCCGAGATTGAAATCCATGGGCCAGGACCCTAAATTTGTAAGGGCCCTGGCCAAGAGGGCCAAAGTGGCCCCCCGGTGCAATGTGGACTCCAGAAAGTACCGGCAATGGTACATGCTGACAATAATATCTCCATGACCGCAGAGCTCCCGGTAGTTCCTTATAAGGTACCCAAAATAAAGGGCTTGGCTAGCCTCCACCCTGGCCCTAGCCAAACTGCCCACTGTCATCACCTGAGATACAGGCAAGTCAAAAATTGCTTGATAATGAGCCATGGTGTACTAGGTAGGAACTACAGTGAAGCACTGATACCCAAAAACAGCCACTCCCTCCTTTTATGGACCCACCCACCACCCTAAACTGTCCACTGACACCAGGCTGGGCACTGCCACAGCCACATGTCAAAATCTGGCACCTAACACCTCAAAGTGCCACCACTTCATGAGCACATCAAGGCGAGATTAGACATCTCACACCTGACACACACCTCCACAGTCAAATGAAATTATCTAAGTATTGAAAATTGAAAAGTATTGAAAAATATATACACAGCCACTTGTTGATGTATAATATTGTAATGGATTGTATTACTATTTCGGTGGTCCGGGCCTTAAGGATCAGGAAAGAAGGAGTAAGGTGGTAATTCAAGTGTATGCCAATGGAAGTTTTAATGGCTACCCGGAAGATGATGAAGGGGCAGCTAATGCTAATAAAAGATCTTACATGGTCGACAATGTGGATGGATAACAGATATTTGTATCGGATCTGTTAAGTCTTGAAATAAACTACATAATGATATCCTAGTGAGTTTGTTATTTTTACAAACATATTGATTATATAGTCTTGATAAAGACTTTCAACGTAGCCATACTATCTAATGATACATTTTGATTCAAAACGGTTAATCCGTTAGAGGTTCTATGTTAGAAACCTTTTTGATATGTAACGTATAATTTATACACTTGAAAAATGAATAAAGAAACATATATCACATTGTCATGCATTCAAATAACCATCATAGCACCAGATAATTAATATTATACAAAAATATGTCACGTAGGATAATTGTGACAATCTAGTGTAATATAATATATATATATCGGATCATGTCAAGTAATATGACTTATAACAAGAGATCCGTATTATTATTAACCCGTATGAAAATTACAATATCATATCACTACAGGTATACATTTGAGGTTTGCATTCATTAGAATAGCAAGATAATGAATATGACAATATATGTACACAATAGTATCAAAATGAACTAACATGCGTCGTATTGAAGTCTTCCAGATCCGTTGTAGGTAGGTGGTGTGGTCAGCTAACCACGGGATGGACGTGCTAGAGTCTATAGTATTTCAGTTGAGGTTATATAAAGAAACACGGTAGTTGAAATAGGGGCAGCTACCCACAATCCTCTAGAAGTGCAAGTGTTCATTATTATAATCTGAATGGTGTGCATTTAATAATCCGGTGGTCAACATGTAGTGATAATAGTCCTTTAGTGTGTGGTTGACAAAGTTGTAGTCCAAATAGTTGATCCGGAAGTAAATAAATAGGGTTAATAAGTCCATTCAGTATATCAGCAGTATATATATCGTATAAGTCCATCCAGTAGAGCAATCAGGAACAGGTAACAGTAGGCATCAGGTTAATGTATCAGCATCCGGAGGTAACTTTCAGCAACACTACTACTATCGGATTTTTATATTTAGTTCTTAATCCGAATAGAACTATCTGGATATAACAATAAATGTATGTCCTGATTAGTCTATTTCTGGTTATGAAGGAACCCGGAACACATAGAATAATCGTAAGTGTTGATTTACATACGGAACATTCGCAGATAGATAATAATATCTGCAAAAACTAAGTCTGGTTATCAGGGTTTAGGAAATAAAATTTTGGGTAACCCGGAACACACTTAAGTTGACTTCTTAGTGTGTTTCTTCCTCAGAAGATCTAAGGCCGACTCGGGAGTACCATCCCATTCGTCTATGTCGATCCCGAATACTCTCATGAACTTAGTGTTCAGATTCATATTCCGAGTTATTTCCTCTTTTACACGTTTTTCTAGTACTTGTATGTCCATAGCTGCCTGTTCCTTGGCAGCTACGGCATCCTCCTCCCGAGACTTTACTTCATCCCGGATGACAGTTTTAAGGCGTTCCTTCTCAGCATCGCCTACCTGCTTTAGACACAACAGGGTATCGTTCAGAAGACCCTGATGGAATTCTGTAGCTCTATCTCTGACACATTTCTCCAAGTGGGTGTAGATGGCTTTTTTGACATCCGCTTCCCCCTGGCGAGACTTTTCAAACCAAATTTCTGCGTTACCAGTTTTAATGGTAATCGCATCTTTCGGTTTCGCAAGGTGCAACAGCTTTGGGAGGTGTTGACACTGCCTGAGGGGCAGTTCCGGATGTGGGGCTTCTGGACGTTCCTGCTGGTGCTATTAGGACACAGTAGGTAGGTGGCTGATTCTGTTTCAACGCCATTTCCATGTACATTTGTACCTGTTCAGGGGTGAACGATACCCCCTTGCAGAACCGGTGCTGAGGTCTTTTTAGGAACGACCCCCTCTCCCCAAGACCAAGGTCTGGCTCTCAGGTCCAGGTCCCTGTGTCATGGACGGGAAATTACGTGTGTCCACTTTCCCTGGTTTCGATACAGCGCCTGTGTATCTGGCAGGTCCAGGTCTCTTGAAAACAGGAGTACCCTGGGTCTGCTCATGCGGGTGACGTGTCAGGGGGGATCTAGAACAATCATGGTTTGAGGTACATTTTTAGACTGACCGTTACCGGGTCCACCCTGGTTCTGGTCTCTCCTAACTCTCTCCCGTGCTCGCTTACCCTCCTTTCCGGACTCTTTGCATTTCTGCAGAGGAGACTCATGCACGTCCAGTTTCCCTTTGCCAGGAGTAAGGACAATCTTAGCGCGTAGTTTCGAATCCTTGGTCTTCGGAACCTCGCAGAGGACTTGGTCCCCTGGTCGGATCTTTGACCAAGCATCCTCACTTAGACTATCTAACTCCTTCATGAGTTCCTGATGCATGTCCATAATTCGCTTACAGGCTGTATCCAATCCTTCGGCATGGCCTTTCTTCTGGTGTCTTGCCAGATCACTATGCCGGTTATATTAAACCTTCGTTGTGCACTTCTTCCCCTTCTTGCCATAACTCGGGTCACAGATGTAGACCGGGTGATGGTGGAAGTGGGCTGAAGTACTCCAGGAAGTACTCCAGGTCCGGACAGAGACATCGCTAGCATCCTGGCAGATGGAGAAGGGACAAGACTTTTGATCGTCTCCGTACCACTTCTCAAGTGCCCAACGCAACTTGCGCCTCTGGGTATAGGTGTAATACCCTTCGGTGTGATTTAGCATAAGCCAAATCTTACGATAGGCCTTGCTCGGATTGGGATCCTCATCCGAAAGACGCATCCAATCCTCATCGTCGGACTCCCCGTTCTTGTTGATAGGATCGGGGCAGGCATACAGAGTAAAACCGTCCTTCTTTACTCCGTATGCACAATCTGAAAAGCACGTTGGGATTCGGGTCTTAATTCGGGATTTGGCGTTAGCCCAACGTTCGGCCTCAGTTTGAGTAGATGGAGTGACCTTCTCATCATACTCTACCGAGGACTCCTGTACCGATTCCTCGTCCGAGGAAACCACTGCCATGGCGGTGCTCAAACTACTAGTAGCTGAGGTGCTGGCTTTCGGGTTGGCTCTAGCAGAATCTGGCAGATTCTTGAGCCGCCGAGAAGCAGACCTCCTGTTTTTGGTAACCTTCCAGTCTTCCGGATCTTTAGTTCCGGATTCACTCGAAGTACTAGCTTCTACCGGATCTGCAGTTTTACCGGTAGTACTGCTAGAAGTTGACTTGGAAGCATCCAAACCTCTAGCACCTAGTTTCAGATCAGGAATTGGAGGTGCGGGTGCCTCCGCTTCAACACGGGCTTTCTCACGAGCTTCTTCCTCCGCAGTCATACGACGGACGATAATCGTACGAAGGGCTGCGCTCCTGTCCAGTCCTATGAGAGAGGAGTTCTGGACTTCCGTCATTTCAGCTTCGGCTATATAATAACCATCGTCCCACTGTTCAAAGTTGGAAGCTGCTTCCCGGTACTCTCTCATGTTACGTAAGTCCTGCCAGACATTCCGAAATGCACCCTAGCCAGTCAATGTTTGACTTGGTCAAGTTCCACTGAGACCTATCAGGCTTGGGATATGCTCCTAGCAAGAAGGCTCTGTTCGCTTCATACACTGCCTGCCGGAAGGCAATGTCTACCATGAGTCTGCGTTGGAACCATGGCCAGTCTCTAAGCCATTCCGGTGGCGTCCTATCGCACTGCTTTGGGTGCATGACATCCTCGACAGCCATCCTTACCTTCGGGTCCAGTTTAACTGGAGTACCGTCCGGATTTACAACCTGTGCCTGTAAGTCCGGGTGGACATACAGGTACCGTCCATCATAGATCGCTGGAAACGGGCCGTCCATGGCCGGTTTCCATTGGTCCTTAGATCCGTCTACTGGAGTAGTATTGGATCCGGTTACTCCAAGCAGTGCTTCGGGGTTCGAAGCGTCTCCAGATTCGTCAGTAGGAAGTGGTGATAACGGTTTTTCGGGCTCATTCAGTGAAAATGAAGCCAGCTTCTCTTCAAACGAGCGATCAGCGGATTCCTCCACCTCCATCAACTCGCTTTCCACCTGTGTGACAGGTGACAATGCTTCCGGGAAAGCATCTGTAGTCGGAGTCAGCTTATCCGGGTCACCGGATAGCTTGGCTGCAGTTACGGATTCCTCAGCCATAACTGAAGGAATCTACACGGGAGTTTGAAACTCCTTTTCCAACTTTTACGGCACCGGGGCCGACAACTGACGGAGCCGCCTACTAGAGGATCAACTCTGAAGAAACAGCTAGATTGCTTAAAGGTAGTAAATCAAAAGAAGGGCGATCGCTCGCCCGTCCTGATCACAACCAAAAAGCAATATGGCGACACGCCAGCTTTCGTGACGTCATTTCCTCGCTAGCGAGCGGGGTCACGAGAGGTCAGCCGAAACTGGACGTGGTGACGTCATGCGGAAACGCACGTGCTACAAGCGGAACATAAAGAAACTGATTGTTTTTAGGTAATTATCGCTCATGCCGTTGACTCGTCTAGGGATTTAAGTGGAGTTTATGGAAAGCTTAAGCAAATCCACTGGATTATCTGTCCACTACCCACTGGTACATCATACAGCGACGACAAATAGGCCTTTCAGGTCAGTTGCTATCCGTTCCTCTAAATGTAAACATTACACTCGTTGTGTATACAGGTTAGGTCACTGCAGTCCTCTGGGCAAGTCAAGGGCTGCGGCGGACGTCTATCCCTTTCTTGGATACTTCGTTTTTGGACCTGACAGTTAGAAGAGCTTTCTCTGGGTGTTTCTTGGCCTTCAAAACACCTTTCCTCTTCTTTTTGTCTTCACCTGCCGAGACTTTTTTTACCCCCCCACGCTTAATCTGTGTTGGCGTTGGTGGCACTGATTCAGATATCTTTCTAGGCCTACCTCGGCCTCCCTTCGATATCGGGTTCTTTACCTAGTCTACTATCCAATTAAGATTCAAAATCTTTCCGAATCCTTCACCATACATTTCTGTGGAGGTCTCTCTCCCAGACCATTTTCTCAGTCTAGCCACATTCGACTTATAAAGCCGTCCGAGGTCTGATTTGATGATTACGGTACAATCACTAATAACCTGGGTTATTGTAAAAGGACCGTCCCAATTAGACGCTAATTTTACATGTCTAAGTGGTTCGTGCAGTCTTAGCACTCTATCTTCGGATTTGAATTTCCAATGCTTTGGATCGGTATCATATCCTACTTTCTGCCATTTGGCACTTTTCTCAAAATCAATTCGGACAGACTCATATGCTTTTTTGAATCTATCCCTTAAACATTCGACGAAAACTATGTGACAAGGTAGCTCTGGGTCCATACCTACGACTCCAAATACCAAGTCTGCAGGCATTATTAAATCCTCTCCGAAAACTAGGAGATTCGGAGTACAGTTGGTACTTGAATGTACTGTACTGTTGTAAGCATGTGTTACAAAATGACATTGCTCATCCCAATCGTCCATGTTTTCATTCACAAGTGACTTTAGGACCTGAATAAGGGTTCTATTGAACCTTTCGACCAATCCTTCACACTGTGGCCTATACGGATTGGTTCTAGTTTTGCAAATAGCTAAGTATTCGCACATCCCTTGCCAGAGATTCGATTCGAAATCTCTACCTTGGTCACTGTGTAGCATAAGTGGTACACCGAAATTCCGTACCCAACCTTTTACAAAGGCTTCGGCACAAGTGACTGCTTTGTGATCAGGTAGTGGAAATACTTTGGTATATTCGTATAGTAATCACACACTATGATCATACAAGTATTATTATTAGCGGTTGTATTGAATCCACTAATGATATCTACTCCGATTCTTGCGAATCTAACTCCTGAGATAGGGGAAGTTTGCCCATCCCGGGTCCGACTTTGTTTTTACAACAATCCGGACAGGTGGTTACCCATCTTTGCAAGTCTCGTGACATGCCGGGCCAATAGTTTTTTTAGAAAGTCGTGCTAATGAGCGTTTCCTTCCAAAATGACCACTGGTCCGATGTCCATGACAATAATACATAATGTCATGTCTCATTGCATGTGGTATAACCACTTGTATGAGTTTCTCACCATTATTACATGGCTTCCAACGGTATAACACGCCTTTCCGGACTTCAAGCTTGGTCCATTGAGCAAGAAACCTTCTCATTTCTCGATTTTCCAGGGAGACCTCTGGTCTGACTGGACGTATACCCTTAGGTACCAAGTGCAGTAGCTGTGCAGTTATCGAGTCAGCTTCCTGGAACTGTCCTATGTGATCCATAGACCATTCCAGTACACTGGCAACTAGGGGTTCGAAGGGTCTTCGAATCCCTGCTAAAACTGCTCTGTGAGCTCCACAGTCAGTACAATCCGGATTATCACATTTCCAAATTGGTATTCGAGACAAGGCATCAGCATTTAAATGCTTCACTCTGGGTCTATGCTGAATTTGGCGATGTTCAAGCCCGTATTCAGATAGATGGGCTAGCTATCGACCCAACATACCTTCAGCATCTCGGAAGTTCAATAACCATCTTAAAGAGGAATGATCCGTATGTAAAGTAAAGTCGGTCCCCCATAAGAAGTGTTTGAACTTCTTTGTATATAAAACTACTGCTAACAGCTCACGTTTAGTCATGCAGTAATTGCGTTGAGTTTTACTCAGTGTATTGCTAGCAAAAGCAATTGGTACCTCTCTCCCATTTTGGACTTGCGAAAGGGCAGCACCAATGCTGTCATTACTAGCATCCGTATCCAGTATGAAATGATCCATCTCATTCGGATATTGCAATACAGGAGTACTCGTGAACAGATCTTTTAGCCTTATAAAAGCAGATTCTAGTTCATGCGTCCAAGGAAATTTTTCCCTGGTACATCCTGTAGTCCAGTTAGCTATTACTTGTAATGGGTAACTGACTCTAGAATAATTCAGAATAAATTCCCTATAATAGGAACAGAAGCCTAAAAATGATCTCACTTCTTTAGGTGAGTTAGGTCTACTCCAATTCATAACTGATTTGATTTTATCGGGGTCAGCTTTTATTCCTTCATCTGAGATGATACGGCCCAAATAATTTATGGACTTTCTAAACATGTGACATTTCTTAGGTTTCAATTTGAGACTATTACAAATAATACGTTCTGATACCAATTTGAGATTGTTAGAACATTCTCCGAATGTTTTTCCGAAGACTTTTACGTCGTCAAGATATACTAAGCATCTTTTCCACAATAGGTCACTCAATAGAGTTTCCATCATTGCTTCAAATGTAGCTGGTGCATTGCACAAGCCGAAAGGCATTACGTTATATTGGAATAATCCAATATGACTTGAAAATGCTGTTTTTTCCATATCCGATGGGTTCATTCCCACTTGCCAATATCCAGATTGCAAGTCTAGGGTACAAAACCAACTGTTGCCTCCTAAGGAGTCAATGGTTTCGTCTATTCTCGGTAATGGATACGAGTTCTTTTTCGTCACTCCATTCAACTTCCTGTAGTCTATGCAGAAGTGTATAGTACCAGCTTTATTTGTTACCATACATACAGGACTACTCCATGGACTATTGGATGGGACTATTACGTCTTGTTCCAACATCTTGTTTATTTCTTCTTCAGCTACTCTTTTCTTTGCTAAAGGTAACCGTCTATACAGTATTTTAAAGGGTTCTGCTTCTCCACTATCTATTTTATGTATTACCTTAATTGTCGTACCCAATTTTTCACCGGGTTTGGCAAAGGCAGTTTTATGCTGACGGAGCAAATCATGAAACTCTTTCCGATGTTCCGGATTTTCTAATGAAGTTTCTTCATACAACTTCAACAAGTCATCGGAAATTTCATCGTTATCTGTTACCTTGGGTAAATTTAACTTACTATCTGTTACTATTTCTGAAAGGGTCACATTACCGAAAACTTGTCCTTTCTTTAAGTAGATAGTAGCGTTTCCAGTGTTGGAAACAGGAACTACCGACCAGGATGCATTCGCTACTATAGTGTCTACGGATGTTAATCCAATACTTGACAAAGTAATTACATCCGGTTCTATCACTGCAGGCTTATTGCGCATTGCAGGATCGCTCCTCAAGAGCACATCACAGGCTACACCTGTGGGAATTTGCACAGTGTGTGCGACACTAGCCATACTGCTTACTTGTCTTAGTACGCACCTAACCTTTACAGGATACGGGTATTTCACACTCAACACTCCTGATTGTGATTCTAAAACCACCCCATACAGGGATGCGAAATCCAACCTGAGTATCCCCTCATCTGCTATATCCGCAACGGTGGCACTCATGACATAGTCATGTATTCCGTCCAATTGCAACTTCACACAAGTTCTTCCATACGTTTGCATGGTACTGCCATCGGCCGTCTGAGCATTTCCTCCCGATATGAGAGTATCGTGTTCATTCGGTATAAGATCATAGAACAGGAGTGGCTAGCACCCGTATTCATAAGAAATTTGGCAGATCTTCCGTTAACAGTAAGACAAACATATCACCGCCTTCCGTTCAGAACAGAGGGCGTGTCCGTGACAATTGGGACGTCATTGTTCACACCTGGAGTCAATCCACATCCTTTCAGGAATTCCAGACAAGGATGACCCGGGGTAGGTGGGCACTACCAACCCTGGCTAAAAAATAACCGCCTACCTCGTTACCGATATTGGGTTTCCCCTGTGCTCCCTGGGCACCTGTTATATCGGCCTCCCTAACCTTCCGGGTGTCTGCAACCACTCCGGTGCTAGGGGAATTTGCTACTACATGCGAACTATCGTCATGGATGGCGATATCATGGCAAGATTTGTCATCGGGATCCCCTTCTCTGCCCATAGGGGGATCCCTTCTCAGTTTTCCTCTGATGTTAATCCAGAGATACCTTCTTGTCTACGAGGGACAGGCTTATCAGCTGTACATTCTGATGCATAGTGACCTAATTTCTGGCACCTGAAGCATCTCCTCTGGGATTTATCCACTCAGCGTCTTCTCAGAGCATCTGTCAATTGAGCTACTAGTGTCTCTACCAGATCTGTAGGAGCAGCAGCTGCTGCTATGGTAGGAACAACTGTAGTTGTCATGTTACTAGCTTGAATTGGTCCGGGAGCTGTTTTATTTTGCAACGGATCCTCCTTTTCCTTTCGGATATACTTTTCTATACCGTTTCTGGCGGTAATAATTTCCAGCTACCTCGACTGAACCAATATATTCTCCGTTTTCATCAGAGACATATTCATCTTCCTGATTAGCTTCCTGTAAATCAACGGGGGCCAATTGGGAGGTCTCAAATACTTGTGTGGGTGCAGCTCTGTATTGTAATGGAGCAGCTCGTAGCGGGTTAGGTCGTAGATCCACTAGCCTTTTCTTCATATCGTAGCCATCGATGGATATGAAGAGGTCACTGAAAGATGTTTCATCCTTCCAGGAATCCCAAACTACTTGTTTGTGATCCGGATCCCGCAATCCACTGTAGAATTGTGTAAATAACTCTTGCAGATAGCAATCATCATCATGAGCCCAATTCGGACGTGCCTTTGATAGCAGATCCTGTAGCTCCAACCCGAAGACTTTATGAGATTCCTTTGGTTTCTGGGTCCTTTTCTTAAAGCTTACCGATGGATCTTCTCTTACGATCGAACCAAAGAGGTACGCGGCACATTCAACTAATTGATCGTATGTGCCGTATAATCTGCTGGTTGAGGGCTACTTTTCCGCCCTTGTTTAACAAACAGATTAGGTAAGGCAGAGCTTCTTCTTTTGTCCAACCACTACAGTTGACTTCATCGACAAAAGCCTGATACCTATCCTTCCGTGGATCATTCGAATCATAGGGAGGGGGTATCCTTGCCTGTCTACGAGCCGGATTATTACATCCTCGTAGTCTGTCTGCTTCTCGCATGCTCCAGTTCATAACTTCCATGCCATCTGCTCTCTTCCGGTAGCAGTCAATGCCCAAATTTTGGATACATTGGCTTCTATCAAAGATGTTTTGCATCCCTGCTGGCATGGATGTCCTCCTATTTGGTTTCCTGCCATCTCCTCCCGATCCTGATCCTCCGGATCCAGATCCACCGGGACCGCCTGGGGGATTACCTCCTGGGGGTCCATTATTGGGATAATTCCCGGAAGGACCGTTAGGTTATCCCCCTCTATAGTCAGTATTTCCAGTTGTTCCGGAAGGCGCAAACCCGGGGTAGGAATTATTCTGATTCCCTCCCTGGTTGTATGTACTTCCTGAATAGAAGTTACCTCCTCCTGCGGGATTATAGTTATTACCATATCAGTGAGGAGTTGTTCTAGGTAAATACGTACCCCCTACTACATTGGGTTGTGGTGGGTTTGGCATTGAAAATCGTCCACTATTAGGTGCATTGCTTTGACCTGAATTCGGGTTAGGCAATCTTGCACCTGCTGGAGTGCTATGTCCGGGTTGAGAAAAATACGAAGGTGGCATAAGTAAATTTCTTATTGGTCACAGTACACGTGGTTGGGCCACTGGAGTAGTGTTTGTTCCACTTGCTATATTAACTTGAGTCGAATTAATTTTATGACTCAGATCTGGTATCGGCGGTGCCGGACCTACAACCGTATCAAGTTTAGGGACTTGAGGTGTAGGTGCACTACTTGTAGGTCCCTGATTTGCTCCATCCTGTATTGGGGTACTGTTCGGAACACCCATTCCACTGGATGCGGAATGATCCGGTTTTTTATAAATTCCGGAATCTACATTTTTGTCTGCCCCATCAGTTACAAATGGGTTGTATTTGGTGGGCGTTACATCTTGGGCTGTATTTGCCAACATTGTAGATACCTCATTCGGATCTATATTACCTATAGTCAGTTGTGCAGCTTCTACGTATTTATCTAGGGTCATTGCAGTATTTTGCAGATCCTAAAGCTCATTAGTGAGTTTCTGTCTATCTTCCTCCAGTTGTTTATTATAAGCTATAATGCCCGTCCAGATAGTCTCATTGTCTTCAGCTTGCTTATTACACTGAAGTTTCAATTTATCCAATTCACTTTGATATAGCCTTATGTCAGATTCATAATTGGCCTTATCAAGGCATAGTTGATCATTCGTATCTATGTATGTTTGGATACGAGCGTGTCTATTGTCATATTCTGTATTAAATGACTTTCTCATCTCCTGAAGTTTTAATTCTTCAGTTTCTAAATCTTTCATGTATTCCCTCTTTCTGGGTTCGAATTCACTTCGCATACCAATTAAGTCTTCTTCCAGATGCAGTTTTTCATTGATTACTTCATCTTTCACTTTGACCAATGTATTTAAATTCTCGTTCAAAGTTACATAGGTTTCGTTTCACAACAGGACATCCGGTTGTTTAAATTCCTCACCTTCCGGTACCACATATGTTACATCACCGTCTATGGCGCTGTAGTCTAGAATCGGTAGTCCGGGTCTGGGTATACTGTATGGTAATTTTCCAAACGTAACCCTTTTTGGCATAGGTGCCGGATGTTCTGGATTAGTGCTACCACCAACTTGGAACATCGAATTACTTAATTCGTCAACAAGTGATTGTTGACCCAGCAAAGTACTCTTTCTCTGTATGGATTGTTCTCTCCGTACAGAGTCCGGTATATTTTCTTCACTATCCATTTTGTAGTGAGGTCCAGGATCTCTCAAGGATGCAGTATCTACATCCTGTGAGTTCGAATGGGTATGGATCATTAATGACCCATTGCCATCATCATCATCATCATCATCATCATCATCATCATCATCATTAAAACACAGGTGGAGTGGAACAGAACTTAATACTTTTTAATCAATTGTATAATTACTGTGTGTGGAAATTACCTGCATATTAACATTCGTATTGCTGATACATAACATGTTCTGTCTAAGCTGAATAAACCAGTGATAACTGGAATAGCACTCATAAGAGCTTGATATTCTTACTCTCTATATACCACTAGTCATATTTCTCATATGACAGTACTGAGGTCAACACTGTCTGTTGCGGGGTCACAACCTTACAACTGAATTGGTTGAGAGATTGAGAATTGGTTGAGAGAACCTTACAACTGAATTGGTTGAGAGTTGCAGTGACCCCCTTCATGAAGGGGGCCACTACAACCCCCCCTTTATGAAGGGGGGTCTCAACCATGAATCAGTCAAGGCTGCACCACCCACCAAACAGATACCCCACCACCTCTCTCGGTGCAATGAGAGGTTGGGGTGTGTATTTGGACATACTGTCACAGTCTGGCTGCATGGTACTTGTAATAGATATAGTGTTATTGAAATGGTAGTGTAAACAAAACAGCTGTGTATTCCACACTATTAATGACAGACACATGATTTTTTTGGACATTAACATATGTCTGACAACATACTTCTTTATTAAAACAAGGATCAAACGTCTACACACAACGTTGAATTTATTGCAATGAAATACATGTTACATTGGTGAAGTGATTATCTCAAATAGAAACAGTGGCACCATCTTAAGCTACTTAAGGAAAATGGTTTAATTAAAACATTCACCACCAGGTGACGGTAGCATAAACCTTCCATACTGCCCTATGTAGTATACACACAACCAAATGCATTATAGATATATAGCTTATGAATTTATTTAACACAACACAGCTTAATACTACCTAGATTAGTCTCATATGAACTACAGTGATCTAAAATTCACAATCATACATAAATAATCTTCACTTAGCCATGTTGTAAAACTAAACTTTCTTCAAACTGATTTAGGAGATGTAATCCTCCCCACCATGAATCTAACCACCAAGGCTTAGTTCAGTCTGCATGTTCCAACCAAGCGGGACTTTACCCCATACAGGGGAACATAGGTTCTCTTTAGAACCACTTTTAACAATAAAAAAAATTCATCTCCTCCCCGCCATCCCAAAAAAGACCAAACACAAACTCATGTCAGTAATGAATATACACGCTTTTTAACACATGATTTCCAGCACTGATTTTAAAATCCCCAGTTTTATAAATAGTGGTGTGCTTGTATGCATCTAAAGGAATATTACAACATTCCTGTATGAATCTAACGTATTTATTAGTGTCAATCACATACACTGTTCCATTGAGACCACTATGAATATCTTGTTTTAGGCATGGCGCGGGCTGGGTAGCTAAGGACGCTTTGGTTAGTTCATGTACTGCACACCAGGTGTCTGCACTGAGCTGGCACTGTACCGTTATGGCGAGAATGATGTATTTAACTATGGGTTTTACATATAGACGTGACTTGCTCAGGTCAACTTCTACCTCTGGTCTACCAACCATGGGACTAATATTGTCGATGGTTGTAGTTGAGAACTCAATTGGGGCCAAAATTATGAAAATAAAAATAATAAAAAAAAAATCAAGATTTTCAAGTCGCGATATTTTGACAGAGGTTCCTATAAAAAGGACACTTGCCGGCTTTTTGAGATCATAGCTTTACATAACTAGATCTACGATGAGGGAGATTTAAGTGGTGGATTTGGTTTTTCCAAACGGGGTACATCTCCATATTATAGTGACCATGGCGGCTGGACAGTAAGTGTTGTTTTTGGTATTGCTTCTGAATTTTGAATTTTGACTGTGATTTTGTTTGGGATATTGATCTAATTGTGTATTATTTCATATTTCTGAATCGTTCAGATTCAGTGCCTGATGGAATCTAAGGTAGGTGTAATTTTTTATTAATCCATCGTGCTAACACGTGTTATTGTTGTTGTTGTGACGCTCACACCATGTGTGTGCATCACATGACTGATGGTTGTCATGGTGACGGTCATGACGGTCATTAATTTCGGTTTTTTAATACAAATCCAAGATGGTGTTGGGCTGCCGCATTTGGCACGAAAATGTTGGTCAGACGCTGCAGGCTGCATTTGCGTTGATAAGTATCAGTGTAAACCCATCTATTGTGTTAGCTATGGCTATCTACTGGTGTAACATGATGTTAGCCTAGTTGGTTAAGTAGCTAATGTGATATTGATATACTTTGGGCGTGCTATCCGGCACCATATCAAATGTTGTGTGTATGGATGGGACATCTGTCATCCCCTACATAAGTGAAATGGTATCTTCCAAACGGTACTGACATTTAGAAATAACCTTGGGACGGTTCTATTTTGGATGTACATGGGGTGGTCGCTAGTGGTCGAAGGTAAGACGGTAGGGACCCAGGATAATTTACACAATAAATCGAAACCAACCATTTTGGATTTAAAAGTCGAAAAATTTACCTACCATCAACGGTATCAGCAACATTAATCAATTCTTTGAGTTTCATCCAAAATACAACGTCCGCAATGGTTGGGGAGCTATAAATACTGATGAGCTAAGTCAGGTGTGATACTTGCATATGTCCACAGTATGTGAGGACATAGCAGAGCAGGGCTATGATTGGTAACAACAGGTGTAACCATGGTGAATACTCTAAATGATATCCAAGATGTGTTATTATGTTTCCAGGCAGTATTGAGGTTTTATCATTGATTGATCCTGCAAACTCCTTTAAAATAACTACATCTTTAAATAGGGGTAATAATTTTTGGTTGTGAAGCGTCTTTAGGCACTAAATTTTTTTCATTTTAAAAAAAGAAGATGTAATTCCGCCACAGGGTGTGAGGTGGCGTTGCAACAAGGGGGTGTGGTCTATTTTCCAAATAAGGAGCTCACCACCACGGGGGGTCTAGGTCTGAAAGGTGGTCGATAATTCTCTAATTAGGTTGAGGGGGCATGTTCTATTATGCAAATGAGGGGTCAAGGTCAAGGTCACATGACCATATATGAGCATGCACCACGGGGGTCCAGGTCACATGACCATATATGGGCATGCACCATGGGGGGGTCTAGGTCACGTGACCAAATGGAGGCCTGTGATTGGCTGCATCTCGGGTGAGTAATATCCTGTACTTAACTATAGTCCCGTTCCGATAACTATATACTACTTCTGTTTGCATGAAGGTAACAACTATTTCACTCTTTTATCAACGGACTCCTTATTTATCATACTGTACTAAAGTCCTTTACCAATTTCCTTGCCGACATGTGCCGCTGGCTCATCTACCTAAGCAGAATAGAAATATCAATTAAAAGGAAATTGGTATTACTAGAAATAGAAAAGCCGATCGGAATTCAGAGAGAGAGAGAGAGAGAGAGAGAGAGAGAGAGAGAGCGAGTGTGTGGAAGATGTCGAGCGAGACACACCACAGAGAGATAGATATATAGATAGAGAGAGAGAGAGAGTAGAATGCATTCATTCAGATAAATCGTTGCTTCTCAATGACTCTGAACGCAGAATAGGGAATATGCACTTGTCCACCGAAACTTAGCCTATAGTGACATGTACCACTATATTTGACAGGATACTTCATATGTATTGCAGACTGGTGACTGTTACATGCCCCGCTATATGATGTCTTACTGGTTATTACATGATAGTAGAAGTCTTGGTGTCCTATCTGTGGGAGCAGACCCGGGGGAAATTAGATTATGACGTCATCAGGTGTAGTTAAGCATGTAAATGATGCACAGCAATGTGATTGCCGTACAACCATATACTCTAACCATCATATGTCCAAGCTCTATTCCCGCCCCCACTTATCTGTGGAGGTTATTTCTGAAGATTCTATGACTTGATCTGAGAGCTGTTTCACAAGGACTAAGTACAAGTAAAATTGGTATACGAGTAACATGACTCATATGGTCATCCTAAGATCGATCTTAGGCTTTATTGCTTCAGGGGAAGTGTTTCAAAAGGAAATGAGGAGTGAAGCTTATGAGTAAATAGTCAATGTAAGAGTGACATATAACCAACATGAAGTAGCTGATTTATGTGGAAGGTTAAGGGCAGACATAAATCCTATCAATAAGTGGAACTCCACAAAATATTTTACTGTATGAAGTCAGGAATATATCAAAACGAAATGCCCCTTTGTAATACCTGTTTCTGCCATTAAATTGCAAAGTAAAAACATATTTCCCACCTGGGGCATCGATCTTACTGGTTGGATGATTGAGTTGCGAGTGACCTTTCAACTCATTTTGATTGCTGTCCCTGTGTCTAATTGACAGTTTTTTTAAGCACCAATGTTCCAATATCAGTAAATGCCCCTTTTGAAACACTTGTATTCATTCTCAAATGACTGATCTTATGTGCTTACTCATACACTGGAATGATTGCTCTTATATATGATTGTGAAGCAAATCTCAGACACCTGTTTCATAAGCATTCTTTATTTAAGATCAATCTTTCCACTCTATGAGTGACCACTTAAGATCAGTCATTTGGGAATGACTACTAGTGTTTCAGAACAAGCTGTCACTCATATTGGAACTTAAGACTGGTCCTTTAGAAACAGCTGTCAATTGGACATAGGGGCAGTAATCAAGATAAGTTCTTAGGTCACTCATAGACCAATCATTCAGCTACTAACATCAATCACCCAGGTGCAGAACATGACTCTACTTTGTTATTTCACAATAGAAAAAGGTATTATAAAAGGGTATTTCATTTTGATATATTCCTGACATCATGGATTAAAAAGATATGTGGAATTCCACTAATTGATATGATTTTTTCCCATTTATGTGTACCCTCAACCTTCCACATAAATCAGCTACTTTATGTTGGTCATATGTCACTCTTACATTGCCTCTTTACTCATAAGCTCCACTCCCCATTTCCTTTTGAAAAACCTCCTACTAAGAGTGAGCTATGGAGATATGACCAATGAACCCAATGATTGATCTTAACACCACCTTACTAGTATCTTGCTCGTAAGTCTATGTCACTCGTATATGGCCCTTGTGAAACAGGTCTCTGGTCACGTTATTTCAAAATCCTTCTGTACGACCTGTCTGTGAAGCCACGCTTCATTAGGGTCCAGAGCCCTGTTTCACAACTATTCTTTATATATGATCAAGCGTTCCAGTCTATGAGTAACCACATAAGATCAGTCATTTGGGAATAATTTAAAGTGTTTCACAACAAGCTCTTACTCGTATTGGGACATAAGATTGGTCCTTTATAAACACCTGTGAATTAGACATGGAGGCACTAATCAGGATCAGTTGTTAGGTCACTCACAGGCCAATCATCCAGCTAGTAAGATCAATCACTTAGTTCAGAATATGTCTTTACTTTGTAATTTCATGATAGAAAATGGTGTCATAAAAGGGCATTTCCTTTTTATACATGTGTAGAGGTATGGTATGTCCTATATATATTATGGTTCTTTGGCGCGGTGGACGAGTCAGCCAGCTGGTTTGAGCCCTCCACTTGTCGGATAGGTGGCAGCACTGATCCGGGTGGTGAGAGAGTAACACGGTGTGGCGCCACTGTTCCTACCTATAAAAGGACAGGGGCTTAGCCGTCGCGTCACAGTTGGCTTGGGTCTCTGTATTAACAACTAAAGGTTCCAGAAGCATTCGGAACTCATATGAGAATACCTTTTGCTACCTCCGGGTAGCGGCTACTTGTATGTAGAATAAATCTTGTTGGCATACACCTGAACCACCCTTTGTTGACTTATCTGTTAAGCAAAACTGAATCCACCACATTGGTGCCGTGACTAGTTGGTCAGTTGTACAGCCTGAGCACATAGTGCTCGAACAGGCTGACCAGAGATTGGCTAATAATGCCAATCCGGAACATTCTCCACAGAACAGCATGGAGGGATTCGGAACCTCACTATGTAGATAGTGAGGATAACATCCCGGATTCTATCCTAGTGAAACATAGGGATGTACATCCTAACCCATACTATTCTGTTAATCTAAAATTAACAGATTTGATGTTTTAAACAGGTGGTATTCAGGATCCCAATCATCCTGCACCCATGCTGAGGAAGGTAACCTTTGGGGAACTTCCATATGATATCCCAGGTCAATTACCACCTCTAGATTATAGTGCAATTACATCTGGGAACATTAGTTTTTTCACCGTTCCGGATTATGATAAATATAATCGGGAAATGAAGGAAATGAACCAGCAGTATACTGCTATGAACGATATGCTTAATCTGATAGTGAGAACGAAAGAAGAAGCCAAAAGTGAGAAAGAAGAAATGTCAAAGAATCTCCAAAAAATGAATGAAGAGTATAAAAGAGAAAAAAAAGCTCTTCAGCAACGTTTGTAGGAAGAAGAATCTCATTTCCATGGAGTGAGACAAACTCTGCAAGGATCAGGATACCCCCACCATACGATCTGAATAACCTTGGAAACACAATTACCAAATCTTTGTTGATGAGGTAAATTGTAGCGGTTTGGACTAAGGATGAAGCATTACCTTATTTAGTCTGTTGGTTAAGTAAAGGAGGAAAAGTACCCCTTAACTGATGGCAAAAGAAGTATGGAATCAATGGCACATATGACGAATTGTTAGAATGTCCTTGTTACCTAGTGCGGGAGGATCCTTGGGTCACATTCAAGAAACAAACTCAGAAACCTAAAGAATCCCATAAGGTATTCAGATGAGAGTTGCAGGACCTGCTTAGAGTAAAGCCAGGCCAAAGTGGGAGTGTGATGACGAATTCTGGATACAAGAATTATTTACTCAATTCATTGCCGGTAGAAAGAAGCGGTTGCTAGGAGTAAATGCACCCCCGGCAAGAGCATCTGCAATACAAGGTAAAATTCCTATCCTGGAATACACTGCCGCAGTAGAGCATATAGGAGCAGTCCAGATAGCAGGTAAATACTCTCGGCAGAAAAGATATCGTAAAGTAGGACTAAAGAAAAAAAAACACCTCATTAAACCTACCAGTAAAACAGCTCCATTGGCACCACAACTGCCAATACCCTAAAGGACGGTATCTCAACTACCGGTACCGCAGTTACCAATAAATCTTCCTAACCCCCAAGTAGCAGTTTCTTTTTTATATATGGAAAGTTTAGTAACCCGTATAACAGATGCTTTGAGATGCCCCGGGTGGATAAATCTCAGAGGAGATGTTACAGATGTCAGGAGTTCGGTCATATGCTGCTAAGAAACCTGTGTACAGGTCACAGATTAGTTTTTCAACTGTAGAAAGTAAGGAAAACTAGAGAGGGATCCTGTTCCGGGCAAGCAACAGGATCCCTATAATGTGACTTGACATGCTATCACCAGGGATCCTGTTCCAGGCAAGCAACGGGATACCTGTAATGTCACTTGCCTTGTTATCACCAACAGTGATACAGAACCGAATGAAGTAGCAAATTCACCTAATACTGAGGTGGTTAGGGAGCCCACTCAGGAGATTAGGGAATCCGGTATAACAGGTACCCAGGGAGCACAGGGGAAACCCAGCACCGGATCAGAGGTAGGAGGTCATGTGTTGGCCAGAGTTGGTAGTGCTCACCTGCCCCCGGGTCATCCTGTAGTCTGTAGTCACTGATACACCTTCTCTATTACAGGGAAGGCGGTGATATGTTTCACTCACTGTCAATGGAAGATATGCCGAATTCCTTGTGGATACGGGAGCTAACCACGCGTGTATCTCTTGGAAGGTAGCGGATCTTATACCTAGTGTGCTTGAAGCTCTCTTATTTGGAGGAAGTGCACAAACTGCCGATGGCAGTAAGATGCAAACATATGTAAGGACATGTGTGAAATTACAGTTGGATGGTGTTCACAATTATGTGATAACAGCAACCATTGCCGAGATAGCGGATGAAGGGATATTAGGATTGGACTTTGCATCATTGTATGGTGTAGTGTTGGACCCGCAGTCAGCTGTGTTGAGTGTGAAGCATCCTTATCCTGTGAAAGTGAGATGTGTGTTGCGGCAAGTGGAATCGTATACTTGAAGAAAGACTCTGTTTTAGGTAACGTAATGTTATCCGAAACAGTCCCGAGTAGTTCCTTGAACCTTCTGGTTACCGAATGTGAACAGGGATGGCCGATGATTTAAAGAAATTATTTGACGATACAAAAAAGGAAAAACTCAGTGAATTGTTGACAAAGTATCAGGAAGCGTTTGCCAAAGGTATTGCATACAATTGATACAGGAGATGTGGTTCCTTTTAAGATTCCATATAGGAGGCTACCTTTACCTAAAGATAAAGTAGCCGAGACTGAAATAGCCAAGATGCTGGAACAGGATCTTATAGTTCCTTCCAACAGTCCTTGGATTAGTCCTGTATGCATGGTGACTAAAAAGGATGGGTCTATTCGATTTTGTATAGACTATAGGAAGTTAACCTCTTCGCGGCGGGAAAAAACGGACGCAAGGCGGCGTGACGGCGGAGCAGCCAGACGCATGCGCACCCTGGGGACAAAGCATGGCGCCAAAATGGCTGGAGGAGGAAGCTGTGTCACTCTGCTGGACAGAAATTTAGCCATATTTATGGTCATACTCAATGGATTTCTTTCAAATATGGATTAATATGGAGCATGAATATCTTGTGCATTAGGAGGACTCCTTGGATTAAGTTGTCAATGGCTACTTTTGCTGGAACTTCGGTGGAAAGGTAGGAGAATTGTGTTCGCGTTGGCAGATCCACCGGTTTAGCATTGGCAGGATAGGGCACGCAGTGCGCGAAAACTGGAAAGGCTTCTTATTCAATCATCTTTTGGCTAATAATGAATGTCCCAGTGAGATTAGAATGGTGCACTGACATGTATGAACGATGTGCATCAATATTGGAAAGTTTGGGGAAAGTCTGAAAAGTTTAGGCCTAGTTCTTGGGCCCTGGTTCTTTGGTCCATGATTGACCCAAGAACCGCCGGGGTGGGCGAACGCCGCACGGCTGTTATGGAAAATCAAAATTTGCTTCAAGTTGAGAGTCAAGCTGACAGGGGAAGTCCCTTTTGGTTTCGTTTTCTTACAATTGAAACTATCCCAGGGCAATCACCTGAATTTAGTTTCTATTCCTGAACTGTATAGAACATATGATATAGGGATTGGCCCTATATGTAGCGATGTCATGTATCCCTCTAGTTTTTGTATGGTTTAATACTAAAGTATAGATCATATAGGGGAGTGGCCCCCCTGGCCACCCTGTTGACATTTTCGGGGGGGGGGCGGGGGATCATCTAGGGCGAATTGGCAGCAGCGCGAATGGTCTACCAGTACCACATAACAGGTCAGAGAGTTTTGAGGATGTGGGTCTAATATTTTTCTACAACAAATGTTTGAATCAGAAGCCTTTACAGTGACCGCTCTATGTTCTGAAGGACTCATCTCATTCTACAACCACTCATCTGGAGATACCTTGGACTACAATAGCTAGACTGTGAAAAGACTGTGTGCTGTGAACATTTTAGCCAAATGTTCACTGTATGGCCTGTAAACAAAAAGAGATCCTTTTCTCTTTTTAGGGGGTCGGCTACCCCTTCCCATGTCCCCTGCCCAAGTCTGAGCATTGGCAAAATGGCTTTTGGGTCTGTGATAAAAGCACACATGACATACTGTCAAGGAGACACTGACTTTTTAATATGCCCCCCCCCCCATCCCTCTGCTTGTTTTCTTGGCAGTTGGGCACCGCTGGAGGTTTTTTTTTGAGAAAAAGGACATCATCCCTATCCCAAATTGGGTTCCAGGTAAGTGCACAGTCAGAGAGATTTCTGACTTTCTCCATGTTCATGGCCCCCCCCTATGTATTTTCCCCCCTCCCCCCTCACCTTGACTAACTGTGCCTCTTTTTCAGCCTCATAATCATGCCTATGTATTCCCCCTCACATTGACTAACTGTGCCTTTTTTTCAGCCTCATAACTAGTCCCACACTAGGAAGGCATTTATCTGTTCATACTATGTAGGGGGGGGTGGGAGGTCTAAAATGATAGATAGTCCGTTGATAGGAAGGCATTTGTAAGATTAGCTTTTTTTCCTTTTAGGTAAGGCCATAAATTACTAATTATAGTTTTTTAAAAGTGGGGTCTATAAAGGCTTTAGCCCACTGCTGAGGAGTTCCTGACTAAAGCTGGATCCCTCTCCTCCTAACAATCACTAATACATCCCCCCAAGGAACGAAACCTAGTGGGTACCAGTAAAATTAATTATGATCCCTTTTGAACTATAACATGTAAGAAGTTCTGAGATTATTATTATTCATTCATTCTTTTGCAGTCTACAAAGAATACCTATACTATTTATAATGCTATGTGCAAATCTAAAAAATATAAATCTTGTATCTAGAATTATGATGTGATCACATGGGACCCACTTGGTCCAGGGTTTTCCCCTGACTTTACTAAAAATGTTTGGCTTATAGTCAACTGCTTCGTTGAAAACTAGCAGCCCCACCTTGGTGAATACGCTGTAAAATTATTCACTGGTCGTGGACATTTGCTTATCTATCTGTATTTGACCCTAGACATTAAAATAGTAAAGGTGAACGATGATCAGTTTGAGCTGACCGTTTCTTCACGAGCGTGTCCGGCCCGTTCCGCACGAGGCCGGTAGGTCGAGTGGGGAGCGGGCCGGACACGCTTATAGTGAGCCCATCAGCGGAAGTCGCAACACGCTCATTGTCAAACGCTTATAGTCAACCCATCAGCGGAAGTCGCAACACGCTCATTGTCAAACGCTTATAGTGAACCCATCAGCGGATCACAACATGCTCATTGTCAAACGCTTATAGTCAACTCATCAGCGGAAGTCGCAACACGCTCATTGTCAAACGCTTATAGTGAGCCCATCAGCGGAAGTCGCAACACGCTCATTGTCAAACGCATATAGTCAACCCATCAGCGGAAGTCACAACACGCTCATTGTCAAACGATTATAGTCAACCCATCAGCAGAAGTCGCCACGCGCTCATTGTCAAACGCTTATAATAGTCAACCCATCAGCGGAAGTTATAGCACCACAGCCCTTATAATCATGTGACCTATCAAATCTGCCCCGCAGACACATTCCAATGGTCGGATTTGGACTTTGACGGAAATTTTTTTTTCCGTTACCGATGTTATCGAGGCTCGCTCAATTACCCGACCCTCCGGACTTGGATTCCGCTGTTCTTCCAAGGCGCAATACGACTTCACCGATGCCCCGCAGACACATTCCAATGGGCGGATTTGGACTTTGACGGAATTTTTTTTTCCATTACCGATGTTATCGAGGCTCGCTCAATTACCCGACCCTCCAGACTTGGATTCTGCTGTTCTTCCAAGGCGCAATACGACTTCACCGATGGTCTGCGGACACATTCCAGTGGTCGGATTTGGACTTTGACGGAAATTTTTTTTGCGTTACCGATGTTATCAAGGCTCGCTCAATTACCCGACCCTCCGGACTTGGATTCCGCTGTTCTTCCAAGGCGCAATACGACTTCACCGATGGTCTGCAGACACATTCCAATGGGCGGATTTGGACTTTGACAGAAATTTTTTTCCGTTACCGATGTTACCGAGGCTCGCTCAATTACTCGACCCTCCGGACTTGGATTCCGCTGTTCTTCCAAGGCGCAATACGACTTCACCGATGCCCCGCAGACACATTCCAATGGGCGGATTTGGACTTTGACGGAAATTTTTTTTCCGTTACCGATGTTATCGAGGCTCGCTCAATTACCCAACCCTCCGGACTTGGATTCCGCTGTTCTTCCAAGGCGCAATACGACTTCACCGATGGTCTGCGGACACATTCCAATGGTCGGATTTGGACTTTGACGGAAATTTTTTTTCCGTTACCAATGTTATCGAGGCTCGCTCAATTACCCGACCCTCCGGACTTGGATTCTGCTGTTCTTCCAAGGCGCAATACGACTTCACCGATGGTCTGCAGACACATTCAAATGGTCGGATTTGGACTTTGACGGAAATTTTTTTTCCGTTACCGATGTTACCGAGGCTCGCTCAATTACCCGACCCTCCGGACTTGGATTCCGCTGTTCTTCCAAGGCGCAACACGACTTCACCGATGGTCTGCGGACACATTCCAATGGTCGGATTTGGACTTTGACGGAAATTTTTTTCCGTTACCGATGTTACCGAGGCTCGCTCAATTACCCGACCCTCCGGACTTGGATTCCGCTGTTCTTCCAAGGCGCAATACGACTTCACCGATGCCCCGCAGACACATTCCAATGGGCGGATTTGGACTTTGACGGAAATCTTTTTTCCGTTACCGATGTTATCGAGGCTCGCTCAATTCGGATTTGGACTTTGACGGAAATTTTTTTTCCGTTACCGATGTTACCGAGGCTCGCTCAATTACCCGACCCTCCGGACTTGGATTCCGCTGTTCTTCCAAGGCGCAATACGACTTCACCGATGCCCCGCAGACACATTCCAATGGGCGGATTTGGACTTTGACGGAATTTTTTTTTCCGTTACCGATGTTATCGAGGCTCGCTCAATTACCCGACCCTCAGGACTTGGATGCCGCTGTTCTTCCAAGGCGCAATACGACTTCACCGATGGTCTGCGGACACATTCCAGTGGTCGGATTTGGACTTTGACGGAAATCTTTTTTCCGTTACCGATGTTATCGAGGCTCGCTCAATTCGGATTTGGACTTTTACGGAAATTTTTTTTCCGTTACCGATGTTACCGAGGCTCGCTCAATTACCCGACCCTCCGGACTTGGATTCCGCTGTTCTTCCAAGGCGCAATACGACTTCACCGATGCCCCGCAGACACATTCCAATGGGCGGATTTGGACTTTGACGGAATTTTTTTTTCCGTTACCGATGTTATCGAGGCTCGCTCAATTACCCGACCCTCAGGACTTGGATGCCGCTGTTCTTCCAAGGCGCAATACGACTTCACCGATGGTCTGCGGACACATTCCAGTGGTCGGATTTGGACTTTGACGGAAATTTTTTTTGCGTTACCGATGTTATCGAGGCTCGCTCAATTACCTGACCCTCCGGACTTGGATTCCGCTGTTCTTCCAAGGCGCAATACGACTTCACTGATGGTCTGCAGACACATTCCAATGGGCGGATTTGGACTTTGACGGAAATTTTTTTCTGTTACCGATGTTACCGAGGCTCGCTCAATTACCCGACCCTCCGGACTTGGATTCCGCTGTTCTTCCAAGGCGCAATACGACTTCACCGATGCCCCGCAGACACATTCCAATGGGCGGATTTGGACTTTGACGGAAATCTTTTTTCCATTACCGATGTTATCGAGGCTCGCTCAATTCGGATTTGGACTTTTACGGAAATTTTTTTTCCGTTACCGATGTTACCGAGGCTCGCTCAATTACCCGACCCTCCGGACTTGGATTCCGCTGTTCTTCCAAGGCGCAATACGACTTCACCGATGCCCCGCAGACACATTCCAATGGGCGGATTTGGACTTTGACGGAATTTTTTTTTCCGTTACCGATGTTATCGAGGCTCGCTCAATTACGCGACCCTCAGGACTTGGATTCCGCTGTTCTTCCAAGGCGCAATACGACTTCACCGATGGTCTGCGGACACATTCCAGTGGTCGGATTTGGACTTTGACGGAAATTTTTTTTGCGTTACCGATGTTATCGAGGCTCGCTCAATTACCCGACCCTCCGGACTTGGATTCCGCTGTTCTTCCAAGGCGCAATACGACTTCACTGATGGTCTGCAGACACATTCCAATGGGCGGATTTGGACTTTGACGGAAATTTTTTTCCGTTACCGATGTTACCGAGGCTCGCTCAATTACTCGACCCTCCGGACTTGGATTCCGCTGTTCTTCCAAGGCGCAATACGACTTCACCGATGCCCCGCAGACACATTCCAATGGGCGGATTTGGACTTTGACGGAAATTTTTTTTCCGTTACCGATGTTATCGCGGCTCGCTCAATTACCCGACCCTCCGGACTTGGATTCCGCTGTTCTTCCAAGGCGCAATACGACTTCACCGATGCCCCGCAGACACATTCAAATGGTCGGATTTGGACTTTGACGGAAATCTTTTTTCCGTTACCGATGTTATCGAGGCTCACTCAATTCGGATTTGGACTTTGACGGAAATTTTTTTTCCGTTACCGATGTTACCGAGGCTCGCTCAATTACCCGACCCTCCGGACTTGGATTCCGCTGTTCTTCCAAGGCGCAATACGACTTCACCGATGCCCCGCAGACACATTCCAATGGGCGGATTTGGACTTTGACGGAATTTTTTTTTCCGTTACCGATGTTATCGAGGCTCGCTCAATTACCCGACCCTCGGGACTCAAATCCAAACATGCATGTATGTACATAGACTTGTGACACATGACTTGAGGGTAGTTTTAAACAAGCAATTCATTGCCAGATATGAAATGATTGATTTCTAAGCAGTTTTCTTGAATTCCGGAGGGATTTTCATTTTTTTTTCATCACTGTTGGTTTGTTTGGCCACCCAGTTTGAAGAACGTTCTATTCATTTTAAACTTGCTGAATGTGCTTGAGCTATACAATTGAAGCCAAAGAGAGCAACTCCAGTTTAAAAAAATAGTTTTATTGTACATGTCTAAGCATGTAGTGGCGTCTAAAGATGTACTGGAAATAAAACTATTCAACTTATAAATAGATTATATGCTAACAGGGTACACTAACTTGTATACATAGACTATTTACAATCATATGATTCAGCTCAACAGTGGGATATATGTAGTTTACATACAAGTTTTATTGTCGTGGTGATTTAAGGACATGTAAAATATAATAAATAAAGGAGCAGACTAAATGATATAAAGCATGACTAAGGCACCACACATCAATCTACTACAGGTATGGGGGGTTACGCCTACGACGCCTTTTGGCAGGGACTTCAGGTTCTGACTCAATTTCTTGTGGTGCTGCTGGCTCTTCAGGTTCTTGTGGCGCTGCTGCCTCGATTTCTTGTGGCGCTGCTGCCTCTTCAGGTTCTTGTGGCGCTGCTGCCTCGATTTCTTGTGGCGCTGCTGCCTCTTCAGGTTCTTGTGGTGCTGCTGCCTCGATTTCTTGTGGCACTGCTGCCTCTTCAGGTTCTTGTGGCATTGCTGCCTCCATTTCTTCTGGAACCACTGGATCCTGCTCCAGGATGGCTGCATCTTCCCATGGAACTACTGGACCCTGGTCCAATGGTTCTTACGCTGGTGGCCTTGCTGGTCCATCTCCTCTGAAGCGGGCATAGTTCTCCTTTGTGTGGTACACCATGAAGCAGGGGTCTACACACAGGTGTACCTGACACGTTTCACAGCCGTACGAAGATGTGTGTGTCCTTCTTATGGTACCAGCCCTGAAACGTTCTCTACACACTGTGCACAGGACTTTGCTGGGCATCCGAGATGGGAAACACCTCCTTCTTAGCCGTGCTTCTTGAGGGCCTGCTGACGCCGATGGCACCGGGGAATGTTCATGGAGACAGTGGCCTGGCCAATCAATTGAGTACAAAGTTGAAGAGTGAAGTCGTGGAGATTCATTTTTTTGTCCCGAAATGAGTTGAAGAGAATTTGTGAATTTAATTTCATGATTTCCAGAATATAAAAAAATAGTTTTTTTGGTCCATTTATTTGTTTTGCGGCCGAAAGAATAATACTGGTACATTTGATCGCCCATGCCCCCATGAACGCAGTGTAATCCCTTACTGCCACAGGACATGCCACGTCTACTTTGCCTAAAAAAGATAGAAAAGACAGGAGTAGTTATGTCATATGTGACGTGGTTATCAGCCTTTGTATGAATAAAATCAGAACAAGATTGCATGCAACTATAGGCCACAGGGGCACTGA
Organism: Acholoe squamosa; assembly: GCA_949317995.1. Classification (NCBI taxonomy): domain Eukaryota; kingdom Metazoa; phylum Annelida; class Polychaeta; order Phyllodocida; family Polynoidae; genus Acholoe; species Acholoe squamosa. The sequence goes on from OX439048.1 coordinate 46,571,560, forward strand.
TACATGATATAGGTTACTACTTTTTAGGTATTAAATATTTGTTACAACGACAGACACATGTATGTAACTGAAGTTATAATGGTTTCAGATTAAAATAATGCAAAATGCTTTTGAAAGTTTACCTTGGAATGTTCCGTCTTTGGCCGATCACTTTGGGTTCCTCTTGCAGGTGGTCATATCTGAGCCATGAATACTCGACAGCATCTGGACATGGTTCTTATCCATTCAGGTGCACATAATCATATTCCTGGAGTACTTGAATAGTGCATCACCTGGCTGCTTCACCTTTTCGGGTCGTTTCATGTCATCAGGGATGAATTTACGGTTGCTTCTAAGGGTGCCACAGCAGTAAGTCTTGAACTTGGTGGCAAGTTCTTCCAGCATCGGTACACATGTATAGTAGTTGTCAGTATAGAGGTGATGTCCCTTTCCCAAAGCAGCCCCTGCTCTCAGCAGCCTCAGGACAACGTCCTCATAGATAGAGAAGCTCTTGGGTGAATTATTTTTACGCGAGAAGAAGGGGAAAGCGCTGATGAAGTAGCCTGAAAAAAAATGTATTTATGTAATAGAACTGTAGCTATTGAGAATGTTTCTGTATGAGCTACAGCTTTTACAGGAGTTTATTTTATTGTCTCAGTTTTCAGATATAGCGACAATTACAGGTATAAAGTATGTATCATGTAAACATATATTGGCCGTTTTATAAAGAAAATAATAAAAAAAGATAGCCAAGCTGAGACTGAAGAAGGTGACGGACCTCATCCCCACCACGTAGGGTGTATGGGTTGATATTTCAGGTCCTACCTATACTATTATTATGTTGGTATAACATTGACACACATAAAGAAATAGAAAGATATATGGAAAAGAAATGTACCAATATAATACGAAATGATGATGGTATTTAGTACTAATTTAGTTTTCCAGTTTATGTGATTTAGAGAACGAGAGAGAGGGAAAACAAAGCAAAATTTGATTAATAAATAGATGTAGTGGTTCTAAAGCTGGGCTGCTCACCCAATTTTAGGGATAAGTTCACGTAATAATTTTTTATTGTTAGATTTAAAAATTGATAACGTTTCCGTATTACGACGGATTATTGGGAGAGCATTCCAACTTATGGCACCAAAATATTAAATCCGCCATTATATGCATACCGGTATGTACATACCTTTTTAGCCACACTGTTGAAAAAATCAAACAGCCATGCTACACGACGATCTGCTCTAGTGGCGGGTGGGTTGGCCAAAGGTGGGGCATCTCTGGCAGGTCCAGGTTCATCAGCTATGGGTTGGTCATGGGGGAAGTTCAGGTATCTGATGATAGAAAGCAACAAACTTTAATCAGCACAGTTATAAGGTGGTTTCTCCACTCCTTTTTTTTTCTTTTGATGACGCATACATACATTTTATATATTCCAATGATATAATACATGAAATTTGTAGTGAATTAGTTATAATCAATGTGTACTATTGGTTGACAATTGTGCCCTTCAGACTTACTTTAGGATCGATGTGAAGCGGTCTCTCCGCAGAATTTGCGTGAAGAAAGGTGTTGATAGTTCTGGTGCTTTAGTCCAGTACTCTTTGAGCCTAGATTTTCTGATTATACCCATCAAGAAGGTCAAACTCAGGAACGAGGTGAGGGTGGCAATGTCAATTGGCGTCCATGCAGACCGGTGTTTTTCGGGTTCGCGCTGCCGTTCTGTTGCTGCATAGCTATTGGTTTCATTCACAATTGATGTTAAGAATTCGATGTTGAAGAAGAGGCGGAACATGTTAGCTATCGTAGTTTTAGCCGAAACACCAACCCATTCTGGTATGCCTGTCCTGGCACCATCAAACTGGACATTTCTGTCTGCAGGCCTGTGGATATTTTTGCTCATGTGGACCCAATTGCGTGGGTTTTTTTCCTCTAGCTCCTTCGCAGCACCGCTGCAGGCCTCGGCAAAGATGCCATCATCTATGTGATAGTCCATCTCATCTTCCACATCATCCTCAATGAGCACCCCATCATCAATGTTTCGCTGTCTCAGTTGGTCAGCAAAATCCAGGTCGACTCCCGCAAAGTCCTCATCTCTCCCCCACTCCTCTGCCAAGTCAGCAAGGTCTTGCTCTGGGTCAGCTTCTGCCATACTTGCTCTATAAAGAAAGAGGAAAATATGAGAATTGTAAAACTTTACATGATTAGTTTTTAGATGAGACTGGAATAACCCCCCCCCCCCCACATACACACACGGGCACCTGTTCTGAACCTACCGGTAACCCACTATGCCTGCTTCTCTGTCCTATGCAGTTTACAGACGCGCACCTGCTCTCTGCAGCAGCGCGGCCTGACCTGCCCTGACTAATCATCTCACTGTTTCCATGAAAACTTACAGAAATTAATGAAACTTGGACAGTTTAATCCTTGGACATTTCTACATCGCCTGGTATAAGATTTATTTATTTCTGAGGAGCGTTTCTATCTTTACCATGCATGTTTTGACTCAGATTTTTTTTTCAAACAATTATTTTTGACTTTATGCCCTTGCATAATAAAATCCATTCAATCTTTTTAAGTTCAGTGACCTACAAGTGATAGCCAAAAATGTTCCCGTCAGTTTGCTGTATAGATTAGGCTTCTGTGACATTTCTTTAATTTTTTACAGGATTTTTTCTGAACCTAACCCACCGCGGTTGCTGCTCTGTGGGTAAGGCGATCCACTCTAAGCAGTTTACAGACGCGCACCTGCTCTCTGCAGCAGCGCGGCCTGACCTGCCCTGACTAATCATCTCACTGTTTCCATGGAAACTTATAGAAATTAATGATACTTGGAGAGTTAATACATAAGATATTTCTGCATTGCCTGGTATAGGTCTTATCTATTTCTGAGGAGGGTTTTCATATTCCCCAAGCCGGTTTTGACTAGGATTTTTTTTTCAAACAACGAATTTCGACTTTATGCCCTTGCAGAATAAAATCCCTTCAAGCTTTGTAAGTTTAGTGACCTACAAGTCATAGCCAAGAATGTTTCCATCAGTTTGCTGTATAGATTAGGCTTCTGTGACATTTCTTTAATTATTTACAGGATTATTTCTGAACCTAACCCACCGCGGTTGCTGCTCTGTGGGTAAGGCGATCCACTCTAAGCAGTTTACAGACGCGCACCTGCTCTCTGCAGCAGCGCGGCCTGACCTGCCCTGACTAATCATCTCACTGTTTCCATGGAAACTTATAGAAATTAATGATACTTGGAGAGTTAATACATAAGATATTTCTGCATTGCCTGGTATAGGTTTTATCTATTTCTGAGGAGGGTTTCCATATTCCCCAAGCCGGTTTTGACTAGGATTTTTTTTTCAAACAACGAATTTCGACTTTATGCCCTTGCAGAATAAAATCCCTTCAAGCTTTTTAAGTTTAGAGACCTACAAATTATAGCCAAGAATGTTCCTGTCAGTTTGCTGTATAGATAAGGCTTCTGTGACATTTCTTTAATTATTTACAGGATTATTTCTGAACCTAACCCACCGCGGTTGCTGCTCTGTGGGTAAGGCGATCCACTCTAAGCAGTTTACAGACGCGCACCTGCTCTCTGCAGCAGCGCGGCCTGACCTGCCCTGACTAATCATCTCACTGTTTCCATGGAAACTTATAGAAAGTAATGATTCTTGGGGAGTTAATACATAAGATATTTCTACATTGCCTGGTATAGGTTTTATCTATTTCTGAGGAGGGTTTCCATGTTCCCCAAGCCGGTTTTGACTAGGATTTTTTTTTCAAACAACGAATTTTAACTTTATTCCCTTGCAGAATAAAATCCCTTCAAGCTTTTTAAGTTTAGTGACCTACAAGTGATAGCCAAGAGTCTTCCCATCAGTTTGCTGTATAGATTAGGCTTCTGTGACATTTCTTTAATTATTTACACCATATTTTCTGAACCTACCCCACCGCGGCTGCTGCCCTGTGAGTAAGGTGGTCCACTCTATGCAGTTTAGAGACGCGCACTTGCTGCACAGCAGCAGCGCGGCCTGACCTGCCCTGACTAATCATCTCACTGTTTCCATGGAAACTTATAGAAATTAATGATACTTGGAGAGTCGATACATAAGATATTTCTGCATTGCCTGGTATAGGTTTTATCTATTTCTGAGGAGGGTTTCCATATTCCCCAAGCCGGTTTTGACTAGGATTTTTTTTTCAAACAACGAATTTCGACTTTATGCCCTTGCAGAATAAAATCCCTTCAAGCTTTTTAAGTTTAGTGACCTACAAGTGATAGCCAAGAGTCTTCCCATCAGTTTGCTGTATAGATTAGGCTTCTGTGACATTTCTTTAATTATTTACACCATATTTTCTGAACCTACCCCACCGCGGCTGCTGCCCTGTGAGTAAGGTGATCCACTCTATGCAGTTTAGAGACGCGCACTTGCTGCACAGCAGCAGCGCGGCCTGACCTGCCCTGACTAATCATCTCACTGTTTCCATGGAAACTTATAGAAATTAATGATACTTGGAGAGTCGATACATAAGATATTTCTGCATTGCCTGGTATAGGTTTTATCTATTTCTGAGGAGGGTTTCCATATTCCCCAAGCCGGTTTTGCTAGGATTTTTTTTTCAAACAACGAATTTCGACTTTATGCCCTTGCAGAATAAAATCCCTTCAAGCTTTTTAAGTTTAGTGACCTTCAAGTGATAGCCAAGAGTCTTCCCATCAGTTTCCTGTATAGATTAGGCTTCTGTGACATTTCTTTAATTATTTACACCATATTTTCTGAACCTACCCCACCGCGGCTGCTGCTGTGTTGGCGGCTCTCCCTCCCCTCTCCTCCCGAGGAGTGCTTTTCCCGTGGCGCCCTGTTCAGCGTCCAGGAACACCTGGCAGTAGATTGCTCACTACATCAAAACTACTTGATATTTTTTCATAATTCTTGGAAATTTGTGTTCTCTGACATCTTGTGGTCCCATTCATACCATTCACGCACAGTTTTAACCCCTGATTCTCTTCTTTTTAGGTCTGTTTTGACTTAGAAAATTTTTGGACCTGCTCGCTGGTGGGATTTCACTGAGAACGCACTGCTAATTCTGACTTTGACCCCTTCCAACTTAATAACTAGTCATTTCTGGGAATTCATTTCTTAACAGCCTATTCTCTAAACATTTCTGCTTCTGAACGATTTTTCTTTCTTGGCCTTTGAAGCACTTTTCTATGGGACTTACCTGAGACGCTCATACGGCCACTATGGCGTGCTGCAGAAGACGCCCGGCGTTTCTTTGACGTATTTCTCCTCATTTCTTGGACAGTAACCATGGAAATATTTTCAGGAAAATCAGTAGAAAGTTGAGGCAAATCATTTTTTTATTGATCAAAACAAAAATGGTCAAAATCGGTTGGGTAGATCATGAGTTCTGATGCACTTTGTAAAATTTTGACTTTCGTCGACTATAGTCGACGCTCGCCCCCTTGTGGCATCGACTATAGTCGATGCTCGGCCCGCCATGGCGTCGACTATAGTCGACGCTCAGCCTGAAGAGGTTAAATGGGTTGACGAAAAAGAATTTGTATCCATTACCGAGAATTGATGAGACTATTGACTGTTTAGGAGGAAATAAATGGTTTTGTACCCTGGATTTACAATCCGGATACTGGCAAGTAGGAATGAATCCAAGTGATATGGAAAAGACTGCTTTTTCTAGCCTTATCAGTTTATTCCAGTATGATGTTATGCCTGGTCTATATAATGCCCTGGCAACCTTTGAAGCCATGGTGGAAACTTTATAAGTGAATTATTGTGGAAAAGGTGCCTAGTTTATCTTGACGATGTTATAGTATTCGGAAAGACCTTTAACGAATGCTTAGATAATCTCAAGCTAGTATCAGAACGTATAATATCTAATTGTTTAAAATTGAAACCAAAGCAATGTGAAATGTTTAAACAGTCCATAAATTATTTGGGCCGCATAATTGTTGATGATGGAATAAAAGCTGATCCCGAAAAGATAAGGGCAGTTACGGACTGGGGAATACCAAAAACTCCTAAGGAAGTAAGATCTTTTCTGGGGTTCTGTTCTTATTACAGAGACTTTATCCTGAATTACTCTCAGGTAAGTTACCCATTACAGATCCTAGCTAACTGGGCCCCCGGTAGTAGAAAGGATAAGTTCCCCTGGAGAACCGGACAAGAACAAGCTTAAAAGCCTCATTCACGAGTACTCCAGTACTGCAATATCTATCCGAAGATGGACATTTTATACTGGATATGGATGCTAGTAATGAAAGCATAGGGGCAGCCCTCTCCCAAGTCCAAGGTAGAGTGGAAGTCCCGATAGCCTTTGCTTGCAATACTGTAGGGGCCAGCTCTGCTGTAAGGCCAGCAGCCCCGTTCTCCGGATACTGGCAAGTAGGAAAAAATCCAAGTGATATGGAAAAGACTGCTTTTTCTAGCCCTATCGTAACTGCCCTGTAAGGCCAGCAGCCCCGTTCTGGATGTACCAGCCCCAAGGGGCTGGCATCCGGTAGTAGATGGAAGGTAGAAAACGTCAGGCCAGGGGAAGTAGCTCTGCGGTAGAGCAACGGTCTTGAGATTCGGGGGTCCCGGGTTCAACTCCTGGTTTCTCCATGACATTTTCCGCCGACCTCTACAATACTTTCAGCAAAACACAACGGAACTATTGTACCACTAAACGTAAGTTATTAGGTGTCGTTGTGTATACAAAGAAGTTTAAACATTTCCTTGGGGAACTGACTTTACATTACGTACGGATCATTCCTCATTGAATGGTTATTAAACTTCCAAGATGCTGAAGGAATGTTGGGAAGATGGCTGGCCCATCTCTCTAACTTCGAGCTGGAAAACAGCCAAATATAGCATCGAGCAGGGAATAAGCATATTAATGCTGACGCTTTATCCTGAATACCAATTTGGAATTGTGACAATCCGAATTGTGCTGATTGTGGAATACATACATAGCCTCGATTCCAATACCTTTCTAATCATGTATTGGCAGTCACTGGTCCTTAGATACTATGAGGAAATTCCAGGAAGCTGACTCTGTTACTGCTAAACTTCTACAATTAGTACCAAAGGCTATATGTCCAGTCAGACCAATAGCGTCACTGGAAAATAGGAAATAGAGACAATTTAAAGTACAATGGACTGAGCTAGAGGTCCGAAAGGGAATTCTATACTGTTGGAAACCATGTAATAGTGGTGAAAAACAGATACAAGTTGTCATTCCATCCGCTTTGTGGAGAGACATCATGTACTATTGTCATGGACACAGTGGTCATTTTGGAAAGAAGCGGTCTTTAGCCCATCTTTCCGAAAGATACTACTGGTCGGGTATGTCGAAAGACCTATTCCGATGGGTAGCTACTTGTCCAGATTGTTGTAAAAACAAACCAGGACCAGGACCTGGTAAATTACCCTTCTTCCAAGAGTTATTCGGGGTAAGATATGCCCGGGTAGGAGTAGATATTATTATAGTGGTTTGAATAAGACCCTGAATGATAATATGTGCACGATGGTAGTCTGTGACTATTATACCAAGTGTACTAAAGTCTACCCACTACCGAACCACAAGGCAGTTACTTGTGCAGAAGTATTTCTGAACAGATGGGTATTCACTTTTGGGGTACCTCTGATGCTTCACAGTGATCAGGGTAGAGAACTCGAATCTCATCTCTGGAAAAGTATGTGTGAGTATCTTGCTATATGCAAAACTAGGACAAATCTGTATAGACCACAAAGTGAGGAACTAGTAGAAAGGTTCAATAGAATTCTAAGTCCTAAAGTCACTTGTGAATGAAAATATGGATGATTGGGATGTGATTTGGTAATACATGCTTACAACAGTACTGTCCATTTGAGTACTAATTGCTCACCAAATTTATTCGTATTTGGAAAAGATCTGACAATGCCTGCAGATATGGTGTTTGGTGTTGTGGGAATGAACCCAGAATTACCATGCCAGGTAGTATTTGTAAAAGCATTACGAGATAGATTTAAAAAAGCATACAAATCAGTTCGGATAGAATTGCAGACAAATGCCCACTGGCAGAAAGCCAGATACAACACAGGTTTAAAAATAACACATTTTAGACCTGGAGATAGAGTTTTAACATTACATGAACCACTCAAACATGTCAAATTGGCACCTAATTGGGATGGTCCGTTTAAAGTGAATTAGTAATTGTACCGTAATAATACAATCAGATTGTACCGTAATAATACAATCAGATATTGGACGAATGTATAAAAAAAAGGTAGACAGGTTAAGACCTTGGTCAGGGAGGGAGACCCCCGGCGAAATGTATGGAGAACGCTCTGAGTCCATATTAAATGTGAATCGAATACCTCGTCTTGAAGTAGTATCAAGGAGAGGTCGAGGGAGACCTAGAAAGGTACCAGTTAAAACTGTGAGGCCTACGCCAAAACCATCTGGGCGTGGTGTAGTAAAAAAGTCTTGGCAGGTCAAAAAAGACGGAAGAGGAAAGAAAAATTGGTGGCTATGAAATCCCTAGAAAAAGCTTTGAAGTCTACCAGGTTGAATACAGGAGCAGAGGATGGTATAATGCTCCCCAGCAGTCCACGACTTCCCTGGGCTGCAGTAACCTAACCTGTTACGCAATGAGTATATTGTCCCGTAATACCTTCTATGTTGTACTTTGTTTAATAATCCGCAATTGATTGCTTTTAGGAGCCCCTAGGCAGTTGGTAATGAAACGATAACCGGGTAAAACATGTAATACTACCTATAATCTTCATGTTAGTCCCTTGAGAGTCCCTGGTGTTGAGCGATAATAGCAGAGCAGTTCGGATTGTTATTATATGTGTTGCACATGTTTGTGTGACATCAGAGTGGTCAATCTCATGTGACCTCTCGTGACCCCGCCTAGTGGCAGGATAGTGATGTCAGGAATAAGAACTCGGTCATCTTGGATAGAGTGGTTGACCAGAGCGGATGTGGGGCCGTCTTCTACTGTTTCTTACTGCATAAACTGTCGTCTATAGAGTCTCATTAACAACATGGACTCTGTGTAGGTAGGTGGCTACCTGAAAGTGCTCTTTGAGAGCCTTACACTCCTGGAAATTTGTGTATTCTCGGTCTTCAATGGCTGAGAAAACCGACCTGGAGGCCAAGCAGTCCGGCAAGCTGGGCCACTTGACTCCTGAAAGCATCATCCCCTTTCATTTTTTCTTTTTGATTTTTTGATATTTTGCTATCTGCTTGTGTTATCCTTCTACAACTGGTGAATTTGTGATTGATGTAATTGCATTTGTCTTCATGATTTTGGTGTTTTTTGTTTTGTTTTTCATGAAGTTAGAATTGTGGTTTTCTTTTCTTCTTTTTTTTTTTATGAGGCAACAAGTATTGGGATGTGATAAAGTTATTTAATATGATCAAATTAGAGAAACGGAAATTCATAATATATTATTGGTATTTTTTCTGTGCGAGATTTCTTCCTGTCCATTATTCATTTTTTCAGTATTATTCATTATTTGTTAATCATTATTTAATGTTTGTTATGTGATTAAACTATCAATTGGTTCCCTTTATATAAAGAAAAAAAAGGAATTCTTTTATTTTTTGTTAGTTATTCTCCCCTCTCCTGTTAGGTGCTTTCTTTATCAACCTCATAAATATGATTATCTGATTAAATCAGGTTTGAGATTATAAGAGTGGGGCAGTACCATCTGTATTATCTAGAATTAGCTCAGTTTTAGTCTAGGTTAGACTCATAGTTCCATCACCACTCCTTAAGTACTTTCTACAGATTATTAATTTGGGTAATCTGTAGGGGGTCTTTCAAGCCACTAGGCCAGGTAAGCTAGGGTTTGTATTTGCTTGTATATATATTTTTTTTTTTCTCATTTGTTGTTGTTTCTTTTTTCTTGATTAATGTCTACTACAAGAGTGAGTGATTTTTTGAAAATGGGAGGATTCAAGATGGTACATGTTAACACCAGAAGTATGTACAAGAAGCGACAGGATATTTTTGACCAGCTTGATGATACAGACATTGTAAGTATGAGCAAGACTTGGCTCCATGAGGAGTATGATGATGGTTTAATTCAATGGGATTGCATGAGGTTGTATAGACAAGATAGAGTAAGAAAGAAGAGAGGTGGAGTGGCTGTATATATAAGGTCAGACCTGGATGTGGATGTCTCAATTAGATCTGATTTGAATGTATGCAATAAGGACATCGAGTGTTTTGTATTAGATATCGAAATTGAAAAATCCAATTGGTGACCTTGTATAGACCACCATCAGGGAAGGTCAGTGAGTTTCTGGATCATGTGTGTATGGTGATGAGGGTGTCTGAAAAGGAGAAAGATGAACAATGGCATCTTGGTGATATTAATATAAACACCCTTAGAGAGTCCTTATCCAGTTCAGAGGCCCTGATTGACCTGTGCAGAGAGGAAGGTTTACATAAGCTAATACAACAATGTTCGCGACCATATAAAAATACTGTCTCCTGTTTGGACAACATACTTACTAACTATGATAAAGATCTTTACTCTGGAGTTTTTAAATTCTTAGTGAGTAACCATCTGCCTGTTTTTGTGGTAAAACAAAAAAATTGTAGTTGAGTTTATCAAAAAGAAGTTATGGGTTCCGAGGTATAAAAACTTTAACTTTCAGGACTGGCTGAGTGATGGAGATTGGGATCAGTTCTATGATCAACACGATTCTGACAAAGCTTGGTTGTTTATAGAGTCCTTAATTTCTGGTTATCTTGATATATACTGTCCGTGGGTCAAGACTGAAGTTGTGGATAAACGAAATAGGTGGATAAAAAATGAGATCATGACCTTAATTCATGAAAGAGAAGATAATGTAAACCTTTTCATACGCACTAGGTGTAGCATATACCTAACGAGGGCTAAAACACTTCGATGTAAGATTAGTAGAGCAATTGAGTACGCCAAATCAAACATGGTTAAAAATGCTCTTAATGAGCACAAGAATGACCCATTAAAGTTCTGGAGGGTCATCAACAATGTAATGAAACCCGAAATGGGTGTAGAATCGCCAGTGTTGATAAGAGAGGATAATTTCCTAAAGAAAAAGCAAGAATCAGTTGATTTCCTTAACTCCTACTTTTCTAACATGGGTGAGAAGTTATCAAATGATATAAGCAACAGAGATGTGCCACTACGGGTTAATCTTAGGGAACCAGTGGACGCGGTGTTTGGTCCCATCAAAATTGATAAGGAACTAGTGAAAATTCTAGTAAACGAGATTAATGTGAATAAAACCTCTAGAATTGAGGGCATCCATTGTGACGTTTTGAAAATTGCTCTCCAGCTCATGATTGACCAATTTTATTGGCTCATTAAACTGGTATTTGATACAGGAATCTTTCCTGATAGCTGGAAGAATGCACATGTTTCGCCAATCCCGAAGCCAGGTAACTCAAAATAAGTAACTTATTGGAGGCCTATTTCCCTCCTGCCAGTTCTGTCTAAAATAGCTGAGAAGGTTATGCATACACACCTTTCAGATGTGTAAGATAAAGCTAGCGCCCTGTCTGATAGACAGTTCGTATATCGAAAGGGCAAAGACACAGGTGATGCTATTTTCAAATTTTTAACTGATCAATATAATAACAGAGATAGAGGTCATTTGACTGCAGCTTGCTTCATAGACCTGAAGAAAGCATTTGACTATGTGTCCATCTTGGTTATCTTATTGAGGCCTTGGGAAATCTTGGGTTACATGACAAAGTCTTAAACTGGTTGATGCCCTGCTTGAGTGGTCGTAGTCAATTCATGAAAATTGAGGATTATAAATCTAATATGTTCGAGGTCAGCTATGGTGTGCCCCAGGGCTCTGTTCTTGGTCCGCTACTGTTTATATATTATATAAATGGCGTAACAACATGCTTAAAAGACTGCAGCTATTATCTATATGCTGATGATCTGGTTGTTTTCACATCAACAAACAGACTAGACATGATCAAAAACCGATTACAGGGTGCTATTGAAAAACTCAGTTTTTGGTTTAAAGAATGGAGGATAACTGTTAATACAAGTAAAACGAAGGTCTGTTAGTTTGGAACAACTCAGAAATTGCCGAAGGCTCAAGGTTTGACGTTCAGCTTGAATGGAGATGAAATTGAACGAGTTAGTGCCTATAACTACCTGGGTTTAAAAAAAGATAGTTCACCAAGTCCTGAACCAGCGCTGAAAGAGCTCAACGGCATAGTGAATCATTGGCTATTTTGCTTTAGCAAACTCCATCATTACATGACTCAAAGTGTAGGTATCACTGTGTATAAATCTATGGTGTTATCCCTCTTTGATTATGCATCCTTCGCTTATGAAGGTGCAAATGAAGGAATGTTAATAAAACTAGATAGATTGCAGTGCAGAGGCCTTAAGATCATCTTCAGAGGCAGGCAAATGTCTAAAGATGAGAGCTACAAAGAATCGGGGATCCCAACACTGACAACAAGAAGACAAGAGCTGCTACTAAGCTATATGCTAAAACTCTCCAGAGATGAAGCGAATCTTAACCTAAGACCTCGACGAGAAGGCTTACGTTCTGAAGAGAAACTATTCTTTAAGGTACCTAGGAGTTAAACTCATCAATGTCAGAGAGCCATTCCATTCTATCAGGGAATGATTAATGACACCCTGATGTGTTTCGAGAACTGCACGAAGCCGAAAAAGATCGTGTGGAGAAAATGGTTAAGGATGATGTGAAATATCAGGAGGTCCTTGCTGAGAAGGCACAGAAAAGTTCAGAATGTGCTGTCCATGTTCTAAAGAAAAAACTGGAAGACGCAGAGATGAAAAATGTTAAACTGCACAGTAAATTTATGACAGTTTTCCACATAAATCAGCTACTTTATGTTGGTCATTAGTTACTCTTACACTGGCCCTTCACCATTTCCTTTTGAAACACTTCCACTGGTAGCAACCGGCCAATGATCGATCTTAAGATGACTATATGAGTAATGTTGCTCATATACCAACTTCACTCATACAAAGTCCTTATGAAACAGGTCTGTGGACTGGGGATCGTCTATGTCAACTTTAAAAATAACTATATCACGGCAATTGTATATAACCCCTGTGGATTTGGATGAATGTCCATGCCCCCGTTGGTCATATGAAATACCTGTCCCCATGGTTCTGACCTTCTAAAGATTGGTCATAATTTGCATGTTCTGCATGAACATCTCATTTTGCCTAAACAATACCTCTTTAACAAAATGTCCATGCACAAAAACCACTCTCTTTGTAGAAGCTGATCCTTCAACAGAGCTGTCAATATATATCGCAGAAAAAGAAGACGAAGAAAACGACAAATCACAAACTAAAATGAGTCATACCTTGAGCTCTGACTTTGGCTGGAGGCAGTGGTTCAACTAATACCCTAGTATTTAATCAGCCCAATAGCGCCTTGACCTAACCCCTACCACACCGCTCAGTACCATACCCACCAACTAATTACTATGGTCAACTGGTCAATATGCCAGCCCCCTGGGTGCTATCGTTTACTTTCTACTCACTTTCTCTGCAAGTCTAGGATCGTCCACATCGAAAATGAAGAAGTATTGTCTTTTTAAAAATCTTGATCAAAGTGGTAACATTTACTCACCAGGAGAAAAGAACTCTAAGTTTGAACTTTGAAGCATGAAATTCACTATGGATAATAGACCCTATATCATCAGATTCTATTAAGAGTCTTGACTGAGAATATCATACATTTTCCATGTAGCCAATATAGGCTTGGAAATCTAAATAGTGTTTCTCCGTCATTTATTTCAGTACCACATCCTCACAGTAGGGGGCAGAACTGGGTAATCCCAGTAGACTGAACACCCCAACTCTAACTGAGTGATTCAATCAGCCAGGTGCCCAGACTACCTGGAAGAAGGTGGGCGGTCAGCAGTAAGCAGCATTTGTATGGGGATCAGCAGAAGGTGTGAGAACCATGGAGGCTCCCCTACAGGAGCAGCCACACCCTGGAGGAGTCAGCTGGTGGTAGGTTAACTACTGATACTGAGCCACTACAACTCTGCCCTCTACGACCCAGCCCTCAGTGAGCAGTCTGTTGGCACTGCTGCCGTTACAGCCACTAACAGGAAGAGGTGCTCAGCCTGGAGGAACAGGCACCACCACTAACACCACTACCAGCAGCAGCTCACCACTACAGGCTCTGCCTACCACAGCCTGGAGGTGGGAGAGGTAGCAGAAAATACACTGCATGTACCTGGAGTGGGGGCTAATGGTGCATGGGTCTGCTGCCTGCATGCTGCAGCTGCTGCTGCTGCAGGAGAAGAAGGGCAATACTGGAGGAGGAGGGTTGCCGCCTGTGGTCGGGTACAGGAGAGACCTGTCTGGTTGTACCTGTGGTGTACCTGGGGAGGGTTAGGGTGGTGTCCTGATGGGAGACCACCAGTGTTACAACAACATCAACAATAACAACAGGTCTACAGGTAATACTTGCTGTAACTGAGCTCATACACCTGCCACAGGGAAAAGGTCATCCCTTCTATGAAAGAGAGCACCGATATTACCAGGTCTGGTATTACTACTGATAAAAGGTTACTGTAACTGAAAAACATTGACTTATACCTCTCCCAGGACAAAACTGCTATGAGGAGACAATCAATCCCTAATGAGCATAACCTGCAGGAAAGTGGAAAGAAAGCGTAACATTAACACCAACAGCAACAACAGCTTTGTTGATAATATATACCAAGTACTTTCTGAAATCTCCTGGCTACTACTAATACTAGTGCTATCCAGTCAGCGGTATCTACTACCCCCATACTTGGCTATAGCAGGATGCAGATGCCACAGTGACATTTACACCAGGTTAGCATCAATAACAACAGCAGCTCCAAGGTTATTAATACTACCTCACTGCTACATTCTGTGCTACAGTGCCCTCTGACTGCCCTTAGGAGGGCACATCTACTGCCCTTAGAAAAAACATTTACTGCACCCTACCTGCCCTTAGCACATCTACCGCCCCCAACCTGTTCTTAACAGGATATAGCTACTGTTCCTAGCTGGGCATATCTACTGCCCTTAGAAGGACGAAGGCCACAGCTACTGCCCCCCATGCCTTTAGCACATCTACTGCCCCCTACCGGCCCTTAGCATGACAGATCTATTGTTCCTTGCCCACTCACGGGTGAGCACAGATGGTAGATCTATAGGAATTCACTGGTGAGGCATGATTTAGGGACGGACGTTATCAAAGCACCAGGAGCAACGGTGCCACAGTTTTGGTTGCTACTATTGTCACTGGAATTTGATCTATTGATACTGCCCCTATTAGGCCTACCACAATTTCTCAAACCATAGAGGCAATCAGAACTTTGCCCAACAACTGACACCGTATAGAACACGCTCCAGATGATGACAGGCAGAGCGATACACTTGTTGTAATCGCAGTAGCCACATGCTGACCACCATTGTTACTGACCTACCAGCATTCCCAGGATCAGCAGGACCGTTGATTTATTTTGGATTAGGGATCAACAGAGCTTACATGCGGCCCACCCCCTGCCACCCCCTCTGATCGACCAGTGTATATTGACGGCGGTCAGCTCCATGGGGGTGCAGGGGAATTCTTGCAGGCAGTACAGGAGCCGGGAGCGACAGGCAGTGATGCAGACCTCACAAGGTTACACGTGGGCTGTATGGATGTCACTCTCACTACAATATAGGATCATGTGCTGCTCGGTATGATGGGAAAGGTATAGGGTTAACACGGGGCTTAGTCTAACATCTGCTTAAGTGGTCTGGAGTCTCAATTTCCCTTCTGACACATAAAGGTTATACATGGTCATTGCGACAGAGAAAAATAGACAATTAGCTTTCTCATTTAGCTTATCGTGAATTAAAACAAAGGAATCAGTTTAAGTCCATCCTTCATCCACTGCCAAGGTTAAATCTAGTTCTCTTTACTGCTTGAGAACGAAAAGGACAAACCAATGGACATTCATCACTATAAGCTAAAGCACCAAACGACCGAATTTATGATAGATTCCTCATGTTATTTGTAAATTAGAACTTCTAATAGAAGACTCGTATCCCATCTTCCTAAAGGTAACTTAATACAACAAGGTCATTGTGGATATCGGCAAATATGTGATAAGGTATTTGACATCTTCTAAGGGTAAAGGCTCTGGTACATCCCTACACCCTATCTCACCATAAGGCTATGGTATGGGTAGCGGAGGCAGGGTTACATGACTGATGATAAGGGATGCTGCCCACACCAGCAGGGTATGGCTCAGGAGACCAGTGTGATAAATAGGATCAATGACCCATCAATAATAACGGGGATGTGACAGGCGGCCACCTCACCAGCCACATCCATATTTCACCACTGCCATCGTCTCACACTGCCTTAAGGTTAAGTCTGCACAAATACACTGCGTCCTAAGGCTAGCTAAATCACCCCCCCCCCCTCCGGTTTTCTACCACCAGCCCTGTTCTACACACCTAATAACACATTAAGTCCAGTTGGGATGGCGGCCCCTCTATAATACATAGAGTAGAGAGTGATTGTTGGCCTGGGCATTGGCTTTGTCATGGTGGTGGTTGATGCATGCCTAATCTACCAGGACACTTAACCCCCAATGACTGCTACCTCCCACATGGGCTATAAATAGACTGCTTGTCTGAAAAGAATATTACATTAATTTTTAGGGTTTAATACCAAAAGCGGGGTTGGATTATGCAGAAAGGAATGATGCTATAAGTAATCATAGTGATGCTATTGCCACATAACAATTCTTATCATCATTTAATATTGCAAAAATATAATTCAGTGGCTTTTTGAACAACTTTACATGAACTTGAAGTTAATGAAGCTCTTTCCATGTGCTGTTGCTGTTAAGATAGGAATGGGCTCCAAATGCCCTAATCCCACGGGAATATATTGAAGAATGTAGATGAAAAACGACAGATAATTTCTTCATGACTGCCCATGGAGGAGGAAGGACACACTTTGAAATGCCCCTCGCATCTTTCTTATTGCCTTGACAACTACTTAGACCTATCTCCATGACAACGTGGGCGGCTTATCACGTAGATAACACGCCTTTCGTAGGGCTTTCCCACAGAGAAGGATGTTTTTCTATTGGGGAAGGAAGGCCCGCCTTCACAGCCAGCCTTCCACAGCCAGCCTTCCCATTGTAGCCTACAAATATATAAATAGCCTGTCCCGTAGGGCTGCACAGGAGGGAAAATCTATAATAATCTAGGTCTCTCCTCGGGCATCAGTCTCTGAATGGAAATAAAAAGGTTTTACATTGAACTGAGAGAGGGGATATTATAAACATGCTGTGAGCTGATTGGCTGTGCTTATTGTAACCTGCCAATGTCTTACTAGAAAGAACAGTTGTCCAATGCATTTATCAGATAACAATTACATTCAAAATCTAGAAGAACCAAAGAGGACCAGAGAGGATAGATGTCTTAATATTACCACACTGCTGTGCCTATTGACACCGTGCAGTGGTAATGATACTTAACATCATAAAGGAGATAAATGCACTGAGGATGGGTTCCAGGACGGAAATACAATTTCCTGAGAACTGCCTGGCCCTATTATTGGTGATTCTACGCAACTTCCCTAGCAGGAAGGGCAGGGTAGGGATGGAGTAGGCAGTGTGGGCTGGAGTCAGTCAGCGGCAGTTCAAGTGGGTTTATGTGGATGCAGTGGCCCTACTCACCAACCCTATCACTCAGCAGGCTGACCTCACTCACGTCAAGGCCTTCAACAGCATCCAGGGTCACCTTCCAGGGTCCTACTCACCCTTACCAGAAGGACATGCCCTTAGCCAGCCACCGCGGCCTGCAACCCTGCTCAACCCATAAGCAATCTCCCCTGGCCACCCATCCCCTAGAAGAGGGTAGAGCGATCGGCTACCGCTCAGACCTCCAAGAGTGTCTGCGGCAGTGATCCCCAAACCCTGGAGTGGTGTGGGCATCCCCAGCTGCCGTGCTTACTGCCCTGGAGGAGGGTTGTGCTGAGAGGATTTAGCAGTGTGAGACGTAAGGAGGGTATCCAGGTAGGCTAGTGTCTACCCTGACGGTGGGCAGTGCCTGCGGCCAAGCATTACAAGGTAAATAAAGGTCCCTGTATGGCGATGCCACAGAGCGATGGATATTTCTTGATAGAGTTAAGGGAAATGCTGCACCCACAGTGTTAGAGTGTAACACTCACTGCACCTGATTTAAAGAGAATATAGGTGTGGTGGTGCCGGAAGATGTGTAGAGGGGGCCTCTCCAGTTTAGGTGCTACGCCCAGTAGTGTATACATACTGGATCAATACTGTATTGCAGGTGCTAATGAAAGCATTGTTAATAGTGCTACGTGACCTCCCTCCTGGAGAGGGCTCTACAATTACCTACATCCATACAAGACAATGCGTTCCAACGTAATGGAGGATATAACATAAGAGGAGCTACCAGTAGGCCTAAAGTATAATTTCAAGCTGAAGAAACAATTCAATGGTTTAGGATCCAGGAGGATTTATAATATGGAAAATTCGACTCTAAATACAGTATATAAATTCTCATAATGGCTTTATGCATTACCATTTAGGAAAAGGTGTGGGTCAATACACTGTTCTACCTTGGACATCTTTGGTAGTTCAGTGCAGGCTGGAAGTGAATATATATATTTAGACAAGGTTCATCAGGATTTGCACCGTAAGCAGACTGTGCTTGAGTCGTCATACTACATTGGTCATGGAGTCTATTTGTGAACTGCAGCTATGCTGCGGTACATTCACCTGCAATCGATTTCCTATTGACCCGATCTACATATGTCAAGGCACCACAGTGATGTGATTAGTGAGCAGCATAACCCTAATGTCATGTTGTTGTTAGGTAAATCCCATAATACAAATGTAGCTGCCCCAATGCTCTATAGACAGTCTATGAGGCTAAATGCTACAGGTGAAACTATGACTCTATTAGTGTTCCTATCCCGATTTGTATGACATTAGGCAACAGAGCTACATACAAAAGGCAATTTCAGAGGCAAGGTCTTTACCACAAACCTCATTTTACCATAGACAAGCATCAGGCCCAGCTCAGATAGCTCTGATAAAACTGTTGGATAGTATGCCTTCACCCACGCCAGGTTTGGACCTGCTCATGTAAGGTGACTGGATTGACACATGCAACAGACGGCTGTTATAAACTCTCTCTGACTGGATGCTCAACTGTTTATAACTTAAGAAAACAGCAGACCCAGCTCTGGGTTGCCAACACATGGTTATATCAATGGTGAATCCTGGAGGGAAAACAGCCACACACTACTCACGACTATGATAACCCTGCCTCTCAATGCTGCCACATAATAGTGACTCTAGTACTATAGCTGGACTTGTCGGCTACCACCTGGAAGCTTTGCAAGAGGATTGACCAGTCTCCTCCTCCAGCACTTTAACAGGCCTGTGGAATTCAATATTTGAGGCAGATAGTCTGTCTATCATCACTCTCAAGGGAGCACTAATCTTTGATACATAATACTTACACAGTACCTATGAACAACATTATATTGTGAGGCAGTTTTATGTCATATTGTTCGGTGATAGGTACACACACTACAGTCAGATTAAACAAATGGACTGATCTTGGCTTCTCCATGACTCATTCCCCATCATTACAGCAGGAAAAGATAACATCTATTTGATAGTATACTGGCTGTTGATTGTGGTATATACACCACCACTATAGCGTATTGACTACCATACACCTGGCTGGTTGTGGTCAGGTGTGAGGAATCAATATTACTAATATTACTGTAACGATATATAAAGCTGGTGTTTGAGTTGCCCGATCAAGGCAAGCTGCTCGCTGTGAAGGTAAACCTCTACCCTTGAGCTGCTCCTATAGCATTAATGATGTCATTGGGTAAGTGCGTGTAAAGATCACACAGCACTGCCTGCAGCATATCATACCATCGTAGCACCAGCAGCAGGTACTCCACAACGACTATTCAATTCAATCAATATGAATTGAACATTTTAATTTTTTTACCAAAGCACATTTTTAAAAGTGATTTTCAGCAGTTGAACTGTGTTGTTGAAGGAACTATGACTGATGATTAATTTCAGGAAGTGTGTGATCAAGCTCTATAGCAAATAACCGGTGAATGGCACTCTGCCTCACAGGGCGTATTTTTAAAAATAATCACTGGCAAGCCCATGTGTGAACTTGATGTCTTGCATATTGTGTCACTTGGTGAAAGAAAACATAATCATTACACCTACCGCCTTGTGAATTCATGCTACTACAATATTGATAATGCTGGATATACTCCCTGATGGACTACAATTAACACAGTGGATATTGGTGAAGGTGGAACAATATCGAGGGATGCCCTATATTTACTACGTTATCAGTACAAACCTACTCACCTGTTCCCCTCCTACCGAGCTGCTCCCCACACACACCTGGGGCTGTAGGCTCAAACAGAGCTGCTCACACCCAGACTGGGCAGGGAAAGACACCTGAAGTACAGCCTGCAGGGCTCACAGACCAGGCTGAAACTGGCTGTATGCAAAAACAACTACCTGTAAATTTCAAATCTCTTCTGGTCACTCTCAGGCCATTCTTCTGGCTGTTGTCTTACAAGGCCCCTATTGTGAAGTACTGAATAAGGAAAGGCACTTCTTGACAAGTATCCTCACCAACATCTACTATTGCTGCTACTGGTAGTTGATATCAGCTGGGGAGGATCTTGAGAAACCAGAAAGGCCCTTCACCATGACAGACGGTCTCTACACCTGTTCTTATACAATATATTGTATCCTTCTTCTATCTGCCCCCTTGTGGGCAGTGGCTGAACTATGACTAGTTCAGCACATGATGACCGGATAGAGGTGCTGTCCGTGGCCCCCATGCCACCGCCGCCCAGCGTCCATGGAGAAAGCGGTGCATGCGTTGGCAGAACCGGAAGTAAGCGAAGTTCAAGGAGCCACAGGAAGTCCAATTCCGGTCAAAACCTTGGGACTATTTCTGGTTCTGTGATGGGGGATGGAGCTGTTGGCGGTGCTGTCGGTGGTGGATTGACTAGGACCGGAAGTAGTGCTAGCCGCCGTCAAAGTAGCACCAATTCTATGGGTGGACATGGTGGCAGTAGGCGGTCAAGCCAAGGGGGGAGCAATGTCCGCCGTAGTCACTCAAATGCAGAACGCCACCATCGACAAAACTCTCAACGCCACCACCGCCAAAACTCCTACCCCCCGAGTCAACATCCTCGACAACACCAAGGGCGCAGTGATTCACGGCGTAGTCGTGGTTACACCTATCTTGTGCCCTCTCCAGATGAACAGGTAAAGGTTGTTGGGGCTGGAGTACACAATGAGAGGGGATTAACACTCTCTCAGCTCAAGGAACCCAAGACTGAACAACAGAAACGAGTTGCTCGTGTGGTGATGGTCCTAGCGACCATCATGCTCGGTTTGAGTTTACTGCTGGTTGGCGTCACCCTCTCAATGTCCGATCACATCGATGAGATGGGTAGGTGCCATTCTTAATGATAATTTCCTCAATTATTTGTTAGAGTTGCAGAAATGATTATCATAATCTAAAAATGTCTAATATTGGTATTATGATCTTTCAGGTATTCCAGTGCACTGAATGCTTCAAATAATGGTTCCTTGAATCATGAAACATGTTCAAATCATTTTGACCATGTCTTGCAATCTAATCAGCCATAATTATGACCCCAACCTCAACCCCATTACTATAATTCTACAGAAGTTGATGCTTAGAAAGAATATATATATATATATATATATATATATATATATATATATATATATATATATATATATATATATATGGCGGAGTCTCAGGACGTTGGCTAAATCTTTCAGGATGTCTGTATACCTTTAGCAGGCTATTTAACCAACCGACATGATCATTTCGTCACTCAGTGACATGAGTTACTCACTCAGTGGGTTTTCATCACTCAATGGTGCAATGGCATCATTTCACCAGTCTATTGCACCGATCATTTCATCCCTCAGCAGCATCCCTTCATTTTTCTACGACCTCATCTCATCACCATTTTGCCTCGGTGGGCATTAGCTCATTACGCTAAATGATGAAAGCTTTGTCTGCTCACTGTGGGACTATTTCAGAAAAAGTGCCTCCAGCGTGTATGGTATGGTCATATCAGTTGATTTTCTTTATGCTTTTAGCTCTAGAACCACTCAACATATCTCCATGGGATGAAAATCACTGAATGTGAAATCACCAGCATGGAACCATCCAACACCAAATTTGGAAATGTTGTGGGAAACAATAAATTCATTATGCCCGCTGAACCTAATGTATATGACGAGATATATAAATACTACGTCTCAGAACTTGCAGTCATTCACAATATTCTTAGCTTTCAGTGATAATTTTTAAATATTTCCTAGAAGACTACACCTGTGTCTCCCCTTTGGCCTATATGTGCTTTCAGACCTTAATGGTCCGATACCTCCTCTGCTAATGGTCTGATGGCAAAATTGAGGACCGCAAATGAAAGCCCTTGAAATTCTTAACAACTTTGACTATTCAATCTTTGAAATATGGGGAAATCAGAATTGTGGCTTCCAATTCAAGCTCCCTAAATCATCCCTGACTCCCCTCCCCCTCATCAGATTTCATGCTCATAGCCCTTGAAACTAGCTTTAATTTTCACCCATTCCCACGTCTCCACAGTTTATAATATATAATACTTGAGACTAAAGGTGAAACAGAGGTGTACTTTTCTCACGAAACTTAGCAGTGTTTTAAATAGCATTTTCTTCTTTTAGGGGTGATATCTTTAAGACTCTTTTCCCCTTGAACTGACACATCTAGTGGCACCTTTTCCTTGTTCTGTCGAGAACCGTTCTTGATTTTATGACGTCATTTGATCATCTCCCTGTCCTCATATTTTTTTTATGATACGTAATAGGCCTAAACCTTTCACTGTCCAATTCAGAATTGAGGCATACAAACAAAG
Source organism: Acholoe squamosa (assembly GCA_949317995.1). Classification (NCBI taxonomy): domain Eukaryota; kingdom Metazoa; phylum Annelida; class Polychaeta; order Phyllodocida; family Polynoidae; genus Acholoe; species Acholoe squamosa. The sequence continues at coordinate 46,594,552 of OX439048.1, forward strand.
TTAAATTTCTTTTATCATCACGACCCAGGCGTGAAATTACGGAGCCCCTAATAGGACATACCAAAAATAATTTTTTCCCGGAAAAAATATTCTTGCGGATACTGAAGAATTCTTGCAGGTACTGAGGAATTCTTGCGGGTACTGAAGAATTCTTGCAGATACTGAAGAATTCTTGTGGGTACTGAAGAATTCTTGCAGATACTGAAGAATTCTTGCGGATACCGGTACTGAACAATTTCTGCAGACACAGAAACAGTTCTTGTGGGTACACGGATAGTCTTTCATGTATACAGGAGCATTCTTGCGGGTACAGGATCATTCTTGTGGATACAGGGACATTCTTACATGTTTAGTAATATTTTCTAGATGAATGAAAAAAATACCCCCAGGGCATACCAATTAAAGAAGGCCTAGCCCATTTCTCTGCATCATAGGTAGGCCTACCATAATATCCCCTTAGGCCATAGCTGGTAGGCACTTAGGGCAAGAAGGGTATAAAGCCATATATGAGGGGGGATCTCATGTCCATTTTTTCTGCACCTAAAAGAATTCGTTTTCAGATAAAAAAAAAATATTTGTGCAGCCACATAAAATGTTTCTGCACCTGCAAGAATTGTCAGCTCATATAAGAATGCCCCTGTACCCACTAGAATGTTCCTGTTTCCGCAGAAATGTTCCAGTATCCGCAGGAATGTTCCAGTACCTGCAGGGGTATTTTTTTTGCATGAAAAAGAATCTTTTTGGTATGTTGAGTTAGGGGCTCCGTATATGTGGGTAATTATACAATTTTAAACCTTAAAAATGTTTAAATCCCGGTCCCCAGAAATCTTCCTGTACCCACAGAAATCTTCCTGTATCTGCAGGAATGTCTCTGTTTCTGCAGGAATGTCCCTTCATGTTCCCTTGCCAGTGTAATGCGACAATGCAGTGCCAGTTACTCTGCTTATCAGGATCACTATGGCATCACGTATGAACATGGCCCTGGTCATGTTCCAACACTCGATATGTATTCATGCATCAATACAACCTTATTGTAGGTGCTTGATAAACATTTGTATTAAGGGGCCCTGCCATGCAGATGTTCTGCTTAAGCGATGCTTTGTTCCCTCATGGAGGTGAGAATCATAATTTTTTCAAGGGTGGCATAGTGCTAAGTTGGTCCGCTAGTGAAAGCTGCATAGTACATTTTAACATTTATCACTATGATGCATGGATGAAGCCTTGGTGAGGTACGCGCGGCACCAGAGCTACATTCATGCATCATGGGTTGATAAAGGCTCAGCATCATGCCCGTTGCAGTGCTAATCAGTAGCCTCTCCAGAATCATATTGAAGCACAGGAAAATGCATGGACATTGTCATAATATGCTGTACTGAAAGAATCCAGGCAACAAAGGGCTAAAGGAAGCCATATGACCTGGAGTAAGACAGAAGTGCACTTACACACTATAGGGGATTTGTGCACTAGACACAAGCAGACCCTTTATCAAAATAGATCTGTGTAAGATCTAGGCTGCCACAAAATGCCTCAAACCCCTCACTATAAAGTATGTACAGCACAAGTTGGCGAGACTGATAAGGGCTAACTGGATAAACAACCCCAGCATAGGGAAGATAAACCGAACTGAAGTTATAGAGCAGACTCAGTTATGTGAAGGATCTACCTTTGTATCTGTACTAGGGGCCTGGGTCAATGCATTCCTGCAGTCTCAACATAATGCAACACCCCATTATTGGTGCTTTGGGTTTGGCAGCAGTAACAAGGATTGTACAGTATAGGATAGGATGGGTTACTCCATACAGTCCTACTATGAAGGCCAACCCCCCTCTACCCTCCCATGAAACTAGGGGACATTGTTTGTTCAGTATTGGGCCCTTTGTAGGATAAGGGGGTTTATGGAGCTATCATGTATCTTCATGAAACGGATACCAAATGAAATGAAGGGACCATATAAACAAAAAAATCCTTCTAAATCCAAATATGATGGTCTTTATTCTCAGAATTTGACCAAAAATACCAAAAGGTGAGGTTTGATGAGGGCAATATTTTGAAAATGTACAAAAATGGTATTAAAAATGATTGGAAATCTTTAAATATAGAACATGTGAATCTGCCTATCTCACATACAGCATAATATCAATTTTGTACCTATCACTCATTCTGCCTATCTCTTCAATCCAAAACATCTACAGTTAAATCTGGTTATCTCTTAAAAGGCTTAACTTATAATACTTACCCCTCACCTTACCTTATCTTATTTGTTCCTTCTTTCCTTTAGTCTACTTATCCTCAATCTGCCTATCATTTATTTTACCTATCCCTCATGGTGACTATCCCTCAGACCATCATGCTTAATATGCACTGTTTTTCTGCCATGTAAGCCTTTATAATAAAGGCTTACATGGCATAAAAACAGTGCATATTGATAATGCTGCATATATATATATATATATATATATATATATATATATATATATATATATATAAGTTAACTCGCTACCAGGGAAAGATAATACCGGTAATAACAATAATAATAATGATGATATATACGCTAATAATAATATATGATACAGTAGTATAATAAATGATCAATCACAGACACATGAGTTTGGTGGGTTACTGACCTTGGGGCTATCAGCACCATACATGCCTTTATTAAAACAACTATAATAATTAGTTGACAAAGCATAGTCAGTAAATGCATAATATAATAACAATAGTATAGCAATAACAATAGTAATAACAATAGTACTAACAATAGTAAAAATTAAAATTCCAGGGAACACCCAGCGTGGTGTTACCTGTACAGGTGAATAAGAGCCAATTGACGGTTAGATTGAACCCGCCCCCTTTTATACCAGTGGAGTTGTTGACCATGACGTCACACTATGACATCATGGTATCCTTACGAGCTGAAAGTAGTCCCTAACCGTCCGCGGCTAATTATATAAATATACACGAGTGTATATAGTTCCATATATATATATATATATATAATACCGTAAACTCCCGCATATAAGACGCGTCCTCTATGCCAAACAAAATGCTGGTGCGTCTTATAGGATTTTCTGAAGTTGGGGGTGCGTCTTATACAAGGGGTAATTTTACTATAGAAATGTATTGAATGTACAAAATTGGTACCTAAGAGGTGCGTCTTATACGCGAAAATGCTTCTGCTGAGTTTGGGGTGCGTCCTATACGCGCAGCGCGTCTTCTACGCGGGAGAATACGGTACTTACTAGGGGCATGGACAGGCCTGGGGGCTGGGACAGCTCATGGTATATGATACAGGGGGTATGGACAGGGTATGGTACATGATACTGGGGGTTTGGATAAGGTATGGTATGGTACATGATACTGGGATGTGGACAGGGTATGGTACATGATACTGGCGTGTGGCCAGGGTATGGTATATGTATGATACTGGGGGCAGGGACAAGGTATGTTACATGATACTGGGCAGAGGGGCAGGATATGGTACATGATACTCGCGGCATAGAAAATGTATGGTTCCTGATACTGGGGGCATGAACAGGGTATGGTACATGTACATGATACTGGGGGTGTGGAATGAGAGCCTGGGGGCTGAGACAGGGTGTGGTACATGATACTGGGTCCTGAGAAAGGGTATACATACAATACAATGTACATACCTGCAAACCACTCATATGTTCAGGGTGGTTTATTAGTACCCGATCATCCAGGGGATTAATCCAGATCCTCCAGGGGATTAATCCAGATCCAATGAGATCTCATTCTAGCATTTAGTACAATGTATAAGGGGGGGGTCTTAATAAAGAAATTTAAACCCTTAAATCCACCAGAATGCATACATTTGGTCTCTAGATTTGCAAAATGTCCTTATCCTGGAGGCAGACCCCCCAATATTTGCACTGTCCAGCCTTCTTTTTGAAGAAAAGTGTAGGGATTACAGGCTTATAGCTTCATGTACCATACCTTGTCCATGCCCCAGTATCGTGTTATGTTTGCAGGTAGGGGTATGGCACATGATACTGGGGGCATGGAAAGTGTATATGAGCCAACGGCATAAGACAGGGTATGTATGATACATGTACTGGGATGGGGTATGGTACGCTCTTGTTGTGTGTATGATGTGGAAATTGGGGGAGTCTTAAGAGAGGATTGAGAGGTTGAAAATAAGTGTCCCTTAGAAGAGGGGGAGGGACTAGAGTAAGAGAGGTGGTACCTATTTCTATTTCCTTTTTTCAAAGTCATGAGACAAAGAGCATTTTAAAATGGGTTTGAATTGTTATTCATGTTTGTCAGTGTTTGTAGAATGCTAAGAATCCACTAGGATGTACTATTTGCCATCTAGATATAAAAAATATAGGAAACTTCTTAAAACTAGAGGGGGAAAGCCTTTCTTATAGCTGTAGATTACTTAGTCAAGAGAGCCCTCAGAATCCACCAGAATGTACCTTTTCCCCTTTAGATTTAAAAATCTTCTGGGGGCATGCCCCTACAGGACAGAATATCTTTGAAATATAGAGGGGGGGGGGAAGTCCTCTTCTTATAGCCACAGATAACTTAGCGAGAAGAGTCCTCAGAATCCACCAGAATGCACTTTCTCCCCCTGTAAATTTAAAAAATCCTCTGGGGGCATACCCATATTTTTTTAAATCTAGAGGGGGAAAAGCCTTACTTGTAGCTGGAGAAAACTTTGTCAGGAGTGCTCTCATAATCCTCCATAATGCACTATTTCCCCTATAAATTTTAAAAAATTTCTGGAGGGGGGGTATGCCCCCAGACCCCCCTAATTCATTCACTACAATGCACTTACGATATCATGGGACTGCAAGTGTGCCCCCCCCCGATGTCCAGGCCCAAATCACGCCCCCCCTTTCTGAAAATCCTGGATCCGCCCCTGTTATTGGTTAACAGTTCATTCCTAATCATGTCTACTATTTCAATTTTACCTATCCCTAATAATGCCCATCATGAGGGCTACCTATCCCTCATTGTGCCTATCCCCCAACTCTGCACATCCCTCATATCTGACTTGCATATCTGTCCCTAGTACCCATGTTTTCTTTTTTTTTATGCTCATCTTACAAGGTACTATATGCCTATATCTCAAATTGTTAATTGCTCATACTACCTATCCCCCTTGCTACCCATCCTTACCTGTCCCCCATGCTCTCTATATAGCTCTCTTACCCATTTCACCTCTCTTTACCTACCTATGTCACAACCCACCCTCATTATGATGACTATTTCTTAGTCAACCTATCACCTAACATACTGGTTACAGTCCACCTTATTGATACATCTACCTATCATTCATGCTGCATATCTTTCAGTTTACCTATATAATGATATGAATGGCGGATAGGCATAATGGGGGATAGGTATATTTCACAAGGCATAGACTTGGAGACAGGTGGAAGAAATTGAACACAAGCTGAGATATGAATAGAGACAGTGGGTTAGACTGACTGAGCTGAGATGGTAAGAAAGCCATATAGAGAACATGAGGGAAAGGCACTCAAAGGGATTGGTAGCAAGAGGGATAGGTAGTATGAACAATCTCCAGTTTGAGTGATAGGCACAGAGAGTACCTTGTATAAGATGATCAAATGAAAAAAAAAAAGAAAACATGGGTGCTATGGACAGATATGTAAGTCAAATACGAGGGATATGCAGAGTTGGAGGATAGGTGTGATGAAGGATAGTTTAAACATGATAGTCTGAGGGATAGTCACCATGAGGGATAGGTAAAATGAATGATAGGTAGATTGATGATAGGTAAACTATGGGAAACTAGGACCAGAGAAAATTAGGTAAAGTGAGGAGTAAGCTTTAGTATTTATGCCTTTTGGGAGATAGCTTTACTTAATTCAAGATGCTTCAGATTCAAGAGATTAGTGATAGGTAGACTATGGGATAGGCAGTATGTGAGATAAGCAGAGTAATGCACAGTTAGAATACTTGTCAGATTGGGAGATAGGCAGACATTTGGATATGTGCATAAAGGAATACCACAGCTCTATAAACCACCTAATCCTCTATAGAAATCAACAATGGGCACCTAGTTTCATGGGGGGTAGAGGGGGGTGGCCTGTCACACTCTACCGATAGACTATACTCTCATTGTCCCCTCCTATAGTATCTAAACTTCTTGGCACTAAGGGAAGCTATTACAGTCATCAATGTTGTAAACTAATATATGAAAAAAAAATTATATTTCACTGATCTTAGTATATGAATTCAACTAGTGGGAGAGGAAGTAGTAGTATTGGAAGGTGGTGGATTTCGGGGTTGAATAGAAGTGTAATGGGGGTTGAATAGGCCTAAACAATTTGTTGTGTTCAGGTAGCGGTACCTACCCTAATTATTTGGCCCTACCCTAACTTTTTTATGGGCATTTGGGGGTAAAATCCGATATTTTCGCACTGATCGAGACATGGAAGTTTTTTTCGATCATCTCTCACATCAGATTCATGTCGTGCAGGCGAGAAAATTTACAGCCGGCCTAAAGAAAAGTCTCCAAAATAAAAATAAAATCCCTACCTACCTACCCTAAATTTTTCAGGCCATATCACCGCCGTTCAGCATAAAGGCGGCCTAGCGTTATCATAGGTACCGTGGGTGATATATGGGTCCAATTTGTGCCCGATTGATCATTAAGGATGGTCATAGATGAATGGGAGCCATTGGATCCCTGAAGATTCTTTGAGTTAGTTGAAAAAAGAAATTATAGTGATGATTCTGGCGATGAGTGTGCACGGCTATGCAGTTCCAATTTCAGAACTTCTCGTGTAATTCTCATGGGTACCATTCATCAAAATAAAATGACATGCCAGTAACAAGTCCGGTCCGAAATCGGAGCTGGAAATCGCTGATATCAGCATGCTTGTGGTGCTCTTGGGAACCAGTCTGATCCCGATTTGTCTCTATATATAGGGATATAATTCCACAAGGGTCTGCGGACCCCCCTACTCAGACTATGGGTCCTGTCCGCACACCCCTGCAGGGTGTCAGGCTTAAAAACATTGACAGGGGCCTTTGGTCATATGCAGGATCTTGTGAAACAACCCAAGAAGTGTGAGTGTGAAAGGACTGCACCAGAAGCAAGGTGCCAGAAGGCCGCATGGTGAGATAGATGCTGTAGAGGGCAGTATGGTGCCTACTGTATAGTCTCTTACAGACCACCCAGTAACAGTTTAGACCACTAGAACAGGCACTAAGTAGCAGATAGCATGCCAAGCCTGTCAGTGAACCCCCTAACACAGATAACCAATCAGCGGTCAGCTCCCTTAAGTACCCGGGGTGGGGCAGTCTTCACATGGCGCCTATAAGCGCCCCAGTGTCAGATAATCTGAACCAGCATAATGGTCTGCATATTTATAAGTGCATGAGTGCTTATTAATAAAAATTAAGACAATGCATATATTCAAAAACCCGGCTTCTGAATAGACCATTAGGTAGATTCTCTGACTGGTGAATCTGTCATTGCAGGGGGCCATTTCAATTCTTTATTTTAATTCATCATGTCAACATTTGCCCTCCGCCCTCCTCCGGGCACATTCCCTATCCATGGTTCTAAGGAGTATAATTGTCCAAGTAATCTCTATAATCTCTGCACTTAGTGGGGTGGGACAGGTAGAATACAATAGACACCAGGTAACCCCGTATCCAAGTGTCAGTAGACTTAAAGAGTCATTATATTTACATGAATGCTGAGTTGGTCTAAAACGAAAGAACCCGAGCTGCCTTTATAAATATAATAATGATAATTATCAGCATCAACAAATCAATATCAGGGCAATTACCTCCATAAATATCAGATATCACAGATTTTAATTACCATTATAATTGATATGCTAGTTACCATTAAATATCAGAGTTTTCCCTGAAGAACAAAATATCTATAATAATTCATACTATTGTAAGGTCAAATGCGGAAAATGTCACTTTGAGTTTTGGGGAATTGAACCCCGGTCTCCACGCTACACTCACCTACTGGACCGTGTATGGCATACATAGGGGGAGTGATCACCAGGTGGCCCAGCCCCTGAGGGTTGATACACCTTAGGAGGTAACAAACCCCTACACTCCTCCCAACCAGCTTCACCCATATCCCGCCAAATCTGACCCTCAAGTTCAAGCCTGAACAGTACCAATACTGAGTAACACCCAGGCCATTTAAGGATCCTGTTTCCAGGCCCGCCTGAGGGCATCCCCTGTTTCTAAAGCTCCCCAGTACTAGCAGGTTGAAGTGCTTGTCTATACCATACCCGGACCATACCTGTCCAGGCGTTCTGGAATCCACCTGACCCTCAAACATAGCAGGGCCAGTTCAAAAAAACTCCACCAATGTAAGGTCACGCGGAAAATGTCACTTGGAGTTTCAGGGAATAGAATCCCGGTCTCCATGTCTGCAGACGGGCATCATACTGGTCACTAGACCACAACCCCTTGCCTGACATATCCACACTACTGGACTGTGCATGTGTAATGGTCAGGTATTCTGAGTTTGTATGTTGTATGCGGAAAGAACTACCAAACAACGGTCTCCGGTTACATAAGAGGCAACGTTTTATTCAGGATTCCTAATTACAGACCAACTAAGGGTTTCGGAGTTTTGAATCAATCATATCAAAATGTTAGCTACCCATATAAGTTCTCGGAGCCAGAGGAGAGAAAGCACTTCTTGTTCGTACACAGAGTCCCTAAGGATTCTGTCTCTGCCAGTCACCGACCCGGCTTAATATAGCCACAGGGGTTGGGTGGCAACCCCTTGAGTCTAAGCCGGGAGGCCCTAAGAGCAGTGCTGCCACCGCTCGCCTAGCGCACCCGACCCAGATCCAAGTGTCTGCCCCACTCGGGAACTGACCAACTCGTACCTCTAATGCTATCATAAAACCATGCCCCTACACATGGTATACTTAGGGGGAGTGACCACCAGGTGGGCCAGCCCCTGAGGGTCGATACACCCAAGGAGGGAATGAACCCCTGCACTATGTTTGTCTTATATGGTCTATGTCATGCAGAGTAGGTTTTACAACATTTATACTTTGCAAATGGTCCGACAAAGGACACACCTAATTCTCTAATGGACATGATCATAACGTTTGTGTCACAGATGCTGTCAGTCCCGAGGTCAGTCATAGAGCAATGCTTGCTGGGAGCTTTTCTTAGGGAGTGATAGTTTCTACCAACATGAGGCATGTGGTGGGTCTGAGGAAGGGGATGATATTTATTTGAACCCTTGATTTGAATTTTGAGCCCCTTGAGAGGGGCGGTGGGTTACCTTCTAAAGAGGTGTACAAATGATCACTTCCTTAAGTTTACTTAGGTTTTTACCTGTAAGTAGTATGTACCCAACCCTTGTCACTCACCCCCAGCAACACTCACTACAACATGTCAGTTTGACAGTCAAAGGGCCACATGGTGATACTTCTAGGTTCATGCTCGTTAGTCATCATGTACTTATGAAGTGCTGGTGAGTCTACATTGTAAGAAATAACTGTAGAATCTACAAGGGGTCTTTGCAAAAACTGAACAATGAACCACCATGATTACACAACAGGTAGCCATTGTATAATCTCCAGGTGGCAGTGTGGTGGTACAAGGAATCTCTGTGAAAATGATGTGAAAATAATGAAGGATCTCTGGATGAGAGATCCTTCATTATTTCGACGACGTTTTTTTTACAGTGTACATCAGTTTCAAATATGATATAGACAGCTCCCATCACGCTCTGAAGGGGCAGGGGGTATTATGTCATTTGAAGTAACTTGTGAAATAACATCCCGGTTACCAGCAGATTCACTATGTGATTCTGAGACATGTCCTCCCTCTTTTATGAGAGAATGTCCCATGTCTTAAAGTCTTCAGAAGTCCCATGTCGCCATCTATTTCAGGATTCTAAAGGCATTGTGCCCATTGTGCCTATACATGTGTAAAAAGTGATGCCCGTGATGCTTGTGATGGAGGGGTTTTAAAAATGGATGCCTTTGACACAGGGGTTTTAGAAAATGATTGACAGCAAAAATTTCAAAAGCTCCTAGTACATTGATATATATATATATATATATATATATATATATATATATATATATATATATATACATACATAAAAAGTGATCAAAGATGGCGCTCCCATAAATACAGAGATACTGGACCCCGACAGGACCCTTCCATTACAGGCAGCAGTCCATGCCAGGACTATCCAACCCCTATATAGTACTACTACTGTACCCATTCAGCAGCATGGTGGGCTGTGATTCTTGTATTAATCAGGGCCATATATAATAACACTGTGCATGTTGTGGGGGATAGAGCCTTGCAGACTGTACTTAAAACTCCCACCCACTACCCTACATGTACTACCCGCTAATGGAGGGTCATCGTTATGGAATTTAGCATGCCATTGGATGCACCACTAGAAGTAGTATATAGGGGTAAACTCAGCGCATAGGAACAGCTACTGATATCCGTTTGACCTACTTATGAACCGGAAGTGACCTAGTTTTGAGACCAGAAGTGACCATATAATTATGGGCATGTGACCTACTTTCTCGAGCTCTGATTGGCTGAGAGATAATTTATGCAAATTTATGCTATGACATCATCACATGATGATCACGTATTCACAACAAAAAATGTAAACAAAAACAAAACTGACCACATGGTCAGTCACAGCAGAAAACGTAAACAAAAACAAACCTGTAGTATAAGTAAATTGTAGGGAGCGTTTATTTTAGCAAACAGGGG